>CM076411.1:27656151-28256151 GCA_038363315.1 Mugilogobius chulae | reverse complement strand
ACGCGGCGCTGTCTGGTAGTTTTAGCCAATCACAACGTGGTAAATGCACGCGGTACAGAGTGGGAGTTGCCGCCCACTACAGTCTTTATTTATTTACCCAGTCTTTATTTTAAAGATAAATGGTGATCGTTGATGAAATGCCTTTAACTTTTACTTATCATAATGACGGGCCACGCATTTTATTCGCGTTTGTGCGCGTCCTGAACCAGAGCCTCGGGATCCCCGCGTGTGTTTGAGGCAGGAGAAGGGGAGGCACGCACTGAACCTGGATCAAGCCAGCGTCAAGCCTCTGTGTCTGAGACGAGTCCGGAGCGCCTCGGGACCGCACAGCCCACTTCAGCGCGAGGTTAGTGACAGAAAAGGCTCATTACTGACGGGCTTCATGTGTAAAGTGTTGTACCTGTGAGGCTCCCGCAGAAACACTCGTCTGTTCCGCTGCAACATTATCTCTGCGAGAGGCGCGCGTTCCCACGTTTCTCTTTCTATTTTCTCTCCCTTTTCTACACTTCATAAGCGGCGACGTACTTTCATTTACACGCACGATGTCTCACTTCGCGTATTTAGCCGCTGTATTCACAGGCGGTAATGCATCTGTCCTGAGTTGAGAAAAAAAGCAAAGCCTATCGCAGCACTTATGCTCCCTTCTCTGAAGAGCTGTCAATCATCTACAAACAGCGTCAGGCTCACGTGTATAAGCGCCAGTCTTGTTTACAGTCCGACTGTGAACGCACAGACTGACCGCAGAACGAACAAATGTAGAATTATAATGAAATAGCCTACAATAATACATATTTTATTTTTCTTTGACTGTTTATTAGCCTACTATTTGGAATATCTAGCCTATTCTTTCTGGTCAAAGGGCACATTTTACCATTCAAATTAGGGGGACTTTTACCTAAAAAAATTAAAAATAAAATAAATAAAAATACATTTAAAGCTTTTTTGAAGAGACATGTAGTTAATTTTTTTTGTATAATTTATAATTTGCATAATACTATTTAAATTTTAGATAGGCTTCGCTAAAAAAATCGAATCGAAAATCGAGATCGAACGATATGAAGAAAAAAATCGTGATCTATTTTTTTCCCAGATCGCCCAGCCCTACATGGATTGTTGTTATTTGCCGGGTTCAAACGAGACGTAAGTACGGAGAAGAATGGCTACTACTTGGTCCGAGGAAAACAAAGATGGAGGAGTACAGCTGTAGTACGAAGGCTGGACTGTAGCGGGAAATAGAAGTTTAGCCTAATCCGTGAGGTAAGATAAAAATCTGTTCGCCACAGAGTTTGACAACTACTCGCGCACAACTTCTGTTTTGTCTTTTTCGTCAAGCGTTACGTCACGCGCATGCTCACTCGGCATTTGTTCGCTGACTGTTGGCTGCTTGGATTGTGTTTGTGCGAAGGCTTTTTTACATCGATGCGCCTCAAAGAGACTAGAACAGACGGTGCGTCGCTCCTCCCTACCGACAGCGACTGGGAGTTGTGTTGGTGTGAAAAAGCCTTTATACAACAAATATAAAGTTTAATTTATCTTTTCATTCTCTTTGACATTTTTTCTCTATCTGTTTCTACCTCTTTTTTTATCAGTTTTACCCAAAATTACATCATCTCCATATTTACAATATGTCAAAATTTATATCTAAAGATCTCAATATATAATATACTGTATGGCCCAGACCCAGTTATATACAAAATGTGACTCTGAAGCAGGTTTACCACCTTGTGCACAACCATCAGCTTCAGTTACATGAAGATGGTGTGTTTAGACTCTGTTCCACAAAGTTTTGCTTCATCAATAACTATTCTAGGCATAAAATACTTTTTTTTACTTTTAAAGACCCAGCGTTCTTCAGTTGTTAAAAAAGTAAAACCTTGTGCCATTAAATGATTTTCTAAATGTGCTTCTTCTGCGTCGTGTCCCAAAGTCTCCTTGTTCAGATAAGAGTCTAAATCAGGAGCTGCTCTGGGTCACAGCGACCTCCAACACCAGAGACGTTTGTTTTACTGCAGGAAAAGTCTAATCTCTCTGTTCTATAGGATATTATTAGGCTCGTCAGAAGAAGACATTTTATTTATTAATTTAATGCTCACAACCTGGTTCAGTGGAATGAAGCACAAACTATCAACAAAACAAAACAAGACTATTTTAATAAATCTCGTTAAAGATTTTTGGACGATATTCCGTCAGTTCAACATAAACGTGTTAAAATCTGTGTTTAAAAACTGAGTAAATGGTTTATCACGATTTGAGCAGGTTAAATTAAATTAAATAAAGCAATCAATTACAGTCTTTCCCACAAGTTTATCATGGTGGTATATTTTATTTCATGGAATTATTGGAGCATAAAAGTTTCTTACTGCCCCTACCGATTAAAAACATTGCTTATAGATTAACCGGACCGCGTAGTCCTCCTGCCAAACACTCGCAGAAAGGCTGGAGAATGTAGACGTGATTCTGTAAAGAAGCGCTGTGCAGACTTGGCTCATCAATGGAAGCGCGCGCACATCACCGCTGTGACTCGTCTTTCTCACTTTTGGCACAGCGCCAGTACAGACATACACAGTTCACGTCGGTGTGGTGCAGTCTTTGGTCTGCAGAGTGTAAAGAACGCGGTTCTGTGTCCACGTGATGAACGCGGTTTAACATCGCCGCTGTGACTCGTTCTTCTCACATCTGGCACGGCGCCAAGCACAGAAACGCGCGGTTCATGACGGCGCGGAGCTGTGTCTGCAGGTTCATGTTTGTATTTAGAGAACGCTTTTTTAAATGCACGCGTGTGTGCGTGTAATGAACACGATTCAGAGCGCTGTGTGATTCTTCTTCGTAAAGTTGGGAAGGGTTATCGCGTGTGTCCTATCGCCAATCAGCCAATCACATGGCTTCATTCAGTGACTATTTTGACCAGTGGGAAACAGAGAGAGACAGACGTGGGACAGAACAGGGTCGAGTCAGAACAGACTTAGAATAACTCTATCACATACTCAGTGATCATTTCTGATCAATGTAAAAACACTGTTCTCCTCCACAGCGCAGGTCAAATACATTTTTAAAAAGGCTGTGGGCTAGAATAATTAATTAAAAACAAGGCTTTCATTGTAAAATAGAATTATGTGGGATATTGTGAAAAAATAAATATTTTTGTAACTGTTTAATTATAAAGTGAAATTTAAAAATGTCTTTAAAGAAACTTCGCCGTGAAGTTCCGGACCTTGGCTTGAAAATTTTCCCCCCAACTGGACCTCGATGAAATCTTATCGGTGACCCGTTTTAGACTATGGGGGCAAAAATTAGACTATGAGGGGCTGCCATAGTCTGAATAGTTATTATCTCAAAAACACACACAAGAATTTTACATAGTGTGTCTTTTTCTTTAAGTAAAATTAGATATTTTATGCTTGTTCTGTTGGTCAGGTTCAAACCAATCAAAATCTACTGAAAAAATGTAGAATATTAATAATTATAGGCACACATAGTCCCCTGTTTTCTCATTTAAGATGATCTAATATTTTATAAATGTCTTTGAATTGCTACATGCACAAATTCTAATACATATGTAAACTTGACTTGTCTTTAAGAAAGCACAGCATCACTTAATACATTTTTATTGTAAATTAACTCTTTTGTGGCATCTTTTTACTGCGCGATACTCAATTTTTTTTACATCTTAAGAACAGCATTATACATGATATTATCTAAAATTTGATATATTGATATTATTAATTTTTATAAGTCATGGTTTCTTCCTAAATACATAGAAAAAACACATTAGGTCTTCTTAAAAAAAAGTAATATTAATAATCACATTAACATATTTTTTGTAATTAATTCCTGTGATATTCAATCGCACAGTCGTACTCGGAGCCGCTCTAGTCTGTCTTCTGGATCGTGGCCGTTAGCGCGTAAACAATACACATGATTATAGTGGATCAGATTGTGATCGCTGTCCTCAAACGGCCCCAGTGAGAGATTAGCCCAGTCTAATTTCAGGCTCACGCCCAAAAGGAAGAGAGAAATCAAGAGTGTCACAACCAAACCGGAAACCACCAGGGCCCCGTCCACAGCAGAGCACAAACACTGGCTTTTTCACACGAAGATACAGTTTAAGACAAAGTAATGAGAAGAAAGATATTAAAGACAATCTGTTTGGTTGCACTACTGCGCTAAACTTATTCTCTGACTGTCGCTCAAGGAAAAAGCCGTCACAGAAACAAGTTACCTCGGAGTAACTCAGAGCGGCTCGGAGGTGATGAGCGAGCTGGAGAAGCTGCGCCGCGTTGATGACCGGAGAAAGAAAATCAAGTGAGACGGAGGTTGTGATGATCAAAAACGAGCAACATTAAAGATTTTAGTTGTTTGAAGTCAGTAAATGAAACACAAGCACTTACAAACACTCAGGGCAGATTCTGACGAGGACTGATATTAAATAAAAGCTAAGAACATAGATGCGCCTAAAGATTACATGTAGTCGCACATCGCACACAGTTTTTTGGGTGCATTTACAGCTAAATTAGTCGCACTCTGGAGCCCTGGTGGTCACAATGAAATACTGTCAAAAGACATGACCATCATTTATTTTAATACAACTTTATAAAACACTGAAAAAGATGGGCTTCTGCTGGTATTGACAGAGCTAATCTGTTTGACTCTGTCTGTGAAACAAGAAGCACTCTGAACAGCCCTGGCCTCACAAATAGATGGTCATATTATAGGTATAACTAACAACACGACAGTTCTTACATAACTAAATAGGAGATCAGTCTTTCAATCCATTCAAGAATAATTATATTTTTAAAATTACATTTCACTTTGATAAACTAACTTTATCAAAAACAGTACGTTTTTGATACACTTACTGCATTCACATGTTTTTAAAGAACTTCAGGAAGGTCACAATAGTGACCTATACTGCTGTTGACACAAAACAAAAATTTCTATTATTTTGATGCTATGGAATTAGGGCTGGGCGATCTGGGAAAAACATAATCACGATTTTTTTTTCATATTGATCCATCTCGATTTGATTTTGTTTAACCTTTTCAAAAACAAATGAAAAATGTATTCATTTACATAAACGGAACAAATTTTTATATATCCATTTGTATCAAAACATTTTTAAACTACATATCCATGTTCTGCCTCAAATTTGATTTTTGCTCCAAACTACAATTTTTACTGAAAAAGATTGTTTTTTGATCTTTCGATTCAAAACCCACCACCAATAACTGACGATTTGTTTCTATTCGATCTCTCAATCAATAGCCCAGCTCTATAAGGAATATACTTCAGGGTTGATACTGATATTAATACCACAATAACAGTAAATTGCTATTTTAGAACCAAAGTTTAGACAACACACTGACAATTTTTTTGCACAAAATCTTTCTTTGCTAATTCTGTGGTCTAATAGTAGCTCAGAAAAAAAGGCAAGACCATTCTAAACAGCTCAGCAAGGTCACATTTAGGACTGCAAACAATTATTCTGGTAAGTGATGGTAAGATTAATTGTTTCATTCCTTAGATTACAGAAGGCCTGAAATGTTTAACTGAAATTGACTAATGAAGTTAAAGAAAAGGCATTTGACAACATTTTTTATGAAGAAAAAATAAGTTTAAATTATTTATTTTAACTAATGTTTCTAGTGTCATTATAATCTACTACATATAATACTTTTAATCATAGGAACTCCTCTTTCTTCTCTTATTTAGAAGCTTTTAGTTGACAATTTACAACACGTACTAACAAAACTTACAACTTTTTTTAGTAGATTTTTTTAATTATTACTATATAAATCAGCCCTCATTTTAAAACTATTGTTATATTGCAAACTAAACAGATTTAGCACAAATAAAACTTGGCTCTGACTTGATATCCATCATTGACATAAGGCTACAATCAACTTGGATTGACACAGACCTAGGAATGTCACAATAATAGTAAATACCCCAACATTTGAGTAGCTTTTCTTTGTTGCAAACAGATACAGTTTGCGGTAGATATACAAAAGGTAGCTTAAAAAGGCCTTAAAATGCTAATAAACCATTTGATTATTTCACTGTAGGATTTATTTAATGCACATCATGTTGTTTAATGATGTCGAATGTTTTAAAAGGTATTGTGAGGTCGTCTTGCTTTATGTCTGAGGCAAAAACAACAAATTATTTCACTGCCAAGTTGTATTTTTTTGCATCAGTATCTAACATTTTGGCGTCGTGACAGGCCCTACATAAACAAATCTACTTGTGCTGCATAAAATTTAACTCGAGCCACGCCAAAATAAACATCAGAAGTTGGCAAAAGGACAGTGACACATAAAATGAAAAAAAAAGCACAGGACTGGGCATTCATCTCTTGTCAAATTGGCATCAGCTGCTAGGTTTCTAAGATATTTATCGTAAATTTGATGGGTTAAACAAGACAATTAGCACAAGGGCAAACACGACAACATACAAGCTGCTTAATTACACTTTGCACTTCACCGAGATGTTAAATTTGGCACCGACAGCTTCCATTTTCAAGCCGAGGAAGCTAACCCAACCTACAAGCTAATTTAGCCCATTCCGGATATAGCTCGCTGCCCAGTCAAATTCTGCCAAATCGAAACGCGATATATCAACTATTTTAACAACTCTGGCGCTATAAATCACACCACATGTGAAGACAACGTTTACAAGCAGGATAACGCTGTAAAATGTAAGATATGAACCGAAATAAAATGCCTACCTTGTTTTTTCGAGTCGCTCCCCCACTGAGCCATCATCAGCTAACTATGCTAACAGGCTAACTAGCTCGGCCAAACACGGAAAATGTGGCCGCAGCGAATAAAATGCGCGATCAAACGCTACCATCGGTGTTTATATGTGACAGTAAAATAACAGCGAATATATAAACTAAAGTACAACATTCATATAATCCAAAAAGAGGCAGATATTCAGTATTTTCTAAGGCATTGGTTCAAGGGGTTCGGCTGCTGCGTAACTAGCCGCTAACGCCAAAGCTAGCTGACTCAACGCAGGCTTATCAGCAGATCGCCGATCGCAAAGAAATCGAACTTTTCAAACGTCACGTATTCCTTTAAGAAAACAAAAACTGAGCATATTTAGCAAATTATCTGAAACTAAAAACGTTGATACAGGTAATGCACGCGTTTTTGTGGTTTGACACGGCAGAAATAGTAGAAAAATCGTTTAAAATGGCAGGAAATTAGCCGATCGCGTGTCTCTGGCGTAGATTCGTAAGTCTGTCATGAGCAATAATAGTGCAGATTTTGGATGGATTTTTTTGGGATGAGCAGCACAAAGGCCAGTTTCGCGTGGATAACTTCAGTCAATATCAATTACATCATCAATAAAAATGTAAAAACAAAACAGACAAAGTAGAATAGATACAACTAGACTTTTTATTGGAGACATAAAACTATTTTATTTTTGTTTATCTTGTTTCTTTTGTCATGTATAAATATAAATTGTTTTAAAATTGTTTAATTTGTTTGGTGATATGTTTTAATAACCGATACACAGTGATAAAATAAATCAATCTAAAGTTTAGCAAACTCAAATAATTCAACACCAGCTATAAAATAGTAGTTTATTATATTTTCCAACACAAAATACACTTTAAAACAACAACAAAATATTTACATGAAACAAGTAGATAATAAATACACGTGTAATATATTGTACAGTAAAGAAATAGTGGTATACAAGACATTAAAAAGCGTTTTCACATTACTGATCCATATAGAACTAATTTACATATTTACAGTGTATCTGCTTTCATAAGGCTACTATTAAAATTGTCTAATTATTACCTAAAGAAGCAGATAAAAGTGCTGTAGAAATCATATTTTTAAAACTACTTCTGTGTATTGACCTTATTAAAAGATATACATCAGACTTGTTTTGTTTTTAATTATATTTTGCATGTTTAATGTTTTATACAGTATCTATCTGTGTTTTTCTGGCGTTTGCTCCATCACTTTTTAACACTTGCTTGGTTGCTCCATGACAAGACAAAATAGCTATAATCAACAAGACAGAAACAGGTTTGAAGCAGGAAGAATTTGTGAAGAGCTTCCTGGCTTCAGTTTCTTGTTTACATAGTTGTAGCTGAATGTTTTCACCAGAAGGAAACACTACTGTGAAAACCTCTAACTCTACAACAAAAGTACTTTTTGGGGCATAAACATCACCTCCTCAGGTCCAGCTCTACGCTTTAGATGGTCCTAAACAAGATTTTGATTTGTGGCCGAGCATTTGACAAACATGATAAAAACAAAGGTGCACAAGAAAAAAAGTGAAGACCTTTGTCAAAGTTATATTAAATTAATACATAAAAATCATGTGCAAAGGGAGTTTGTGTGAGTCAGTTCCAGTATTGCGGTGGGTTTAAGATGTAAAACTTTAACTGGAACCAGCCTGAGCTTCTGCTTTTTGGAGTGAGGACAATAACTTGAAATGTAATATTTCCAAAGCTTATGAGTTGGTCATCGATTTTGGGAAAAATAGGCTTTTTCAGCCAATCTGTATTAATGAGTCTGAAGTGCAAATTGTGGATGTACGTTTAGTACGGGTGTAGTTAAATCTTTCAAATGATCTAAGTGAAAGTGTCCTCACATATACAATAACAGTGTGGTTTAGTAATTCCACAGCGAAGGAAAAGAGAGCTCAGGCAGCAGGACAATAGGTGTGGATCTCAGCTCAAAGTGTTGGAGGACATTTACAAACAGACCCTTCTTTCACAAGCATTATCAATTATTAATGACTCTTCAAATCACCCAGCCAGAGACATATCCTAGCTTCTTCCATCTGGTAGGTGCTACCGTGCCATCAAATGCACAACATCTCGCCATAGTAGAAGTTTTTTTCCCACAGGCAGTGATGAATTTAAATAATGCACTTTAAACCTGTTCATAAAAACAGGTCTTTTGTTGTGTGTTATTCTACTCTTGTAGTGTGACTTTTGCTGTCTTATTTTTATGTGGTTTGTTTCTTAAACTGCTTTTTTAACGTGGCCTTGAATGTATGTCTGAATGTTGTGTACTTTGAGCTTCTCGCACCTTTCTTTCCAATGTGGTTTTAATACTGCGAATGGCAAATAAATTTAACTAGATAAATTCAATTTTAGAGTGGCACATAGACGGATATTAAAGGTGGAGTGTCAAACGTTTAAGTTGTTTTATTAGTAAGCTGTCTGGCAGAAATAAATTACTTCTTTCTTTTTTGACAGCATGAAAATCAAGTACTCCACCTTTAAAGTGACGCTAAGCACCTAAAATTTGACTACAACCAAATCTCAGACAGAGTTGTCAAACTAGACAGTAGAGAGAGAGAGAGAGAGAGATAGAGAGAGAGAGAAGAGAGAGAGAGAGAGAAAGAAGAGTAAGAGAGAAGAGAGAGGAGAGAGAAGAAAGAGAGAGAGATAGAGAAGAGAGAGAGAGAAGAGAGAGAGAGAGAGAGAGAAAGAGAAGAGAGAGAGAAAGAAGAGAGAGAAGAGAGAGAGAAGAGAAGGAGAGAGAAAGAAAGAAAGAAAGAGAAAAAGAGGAGAGAGAGGAGAGAGAAGAGAGCGAGAGGAGAGAGGGAAGAGAGAGATAGAGAGAGAAGAGAGAGAAAGAGAAGAGAGAGAGAAAGAGAGAGAGAAGAAGAGAGAGAGAAGAGAGAGAGAAGAGAGAGAGAAAGAGAGAGAAGAGAGAGAAAGAGAGAGAGAGAGAGAAAAAGAGAGAGAAAGATAGATAGAAGAGAGAGAAAGAGAGAGAAGAGAGAGAGAGAAGAGAGAGGAGAGAGAGAAAGAGAGAAGAGAGAGAGAGAGAAAGAGAGAGTCTGAAAGCATAGAGGTTTTGCAGATGACATCACACATTCTAAATGTCTGCAGTGAGTGTCGAAAAAGAATGAAGGTAAATGGAGAAAAATTACATTTTCTCCTTGTTTGTCTGGGAAATAATGTGAAGTAATAAAAGCCTTTTGCTAAACATAAATGAAGGCTTAAATTAACTTTGATGTTTATAGTGGCATTCTTACTCTCTGGTCTGAAACATAATGATAAAGCAGTTTTGTTCAGAACAATATGGCTAAAACTACGGAAGTCCAGAGCTGCCAGTGTGGAGTAAACATTTTTTCCAGCTTTTCTCGTTATAACGACTTTATATTTACGTTCAAACGACAATATTCTCGTTATTACGACTTTTTATTTACGTTCAAACAACTTTTTTTTACGTTCAAGCGAGAATATAATGTCGTCATAACGACTTTTTATTTACGTTAAAACGAAAATATATTCTCGTTAAAACAACTTTTAATGAAAAATAGACAGCCCTTCCCATGATGCTCCGTTTATTAATCATCACACAGATTAAACAGGATTATTCCAGTGTTACTGCTACATATAAGATCTCATGGCTCCTCTTTATAAATACGTGCGCATCGCTTTGATATAAAATACGCCGACTTTCGTCTCTCCTCATTTCTCCGCTGCCCTCTCTCTCTCTCTGTCTCTCTTTCTCTCCCCGGTCTCTTCGCAAAGGCCTATATTCTTGATCGTCTCTGATTGGCCAGCGCCTCGCCTTTTTAACTTATTCAGAACTCTGGTCCGGAGGTCCGGAGCAGGTTATGAGTTTGCCGCATGTTGCCATAGAGATCTGCCCCGATAGGAAGTGATCCAGTTTCGTAGGACCAGACCAGGTTTAACCCAGAACTGACCTCGCTAAACCCCAAATCTAGCTTCGTAGTACAGGGCTCTGAGCCATCCAGCTTGTGGCGCATCATGGGAAGAGCAGTCTGTTTATCATAAAAAAAGTCGTTCGAACGAGAATATATTTTCGTTTTAACGTAAATTTAAAGTCGTTATAATGACATTATATTCTCGTTTGAACGTAAAAAAAGTCGTTTGAACGTAAATAAAAAGTCGTAATAACGAGAATATGTCGAGAAAAGCTGGAAAAAATGTTTACTCCACACTGGCAGTTCTGGACTTCCGTATAAAACAAACAAGGGAAGTGCATTATCAGTCACAACAACATGACCAACCAAACCAGTTTATGCACTGGTCAGTACAGGTTCATAATTTAGCTCCACCTCAAAGGGGCGGGACAAAACTCAGAACAGTATTTATACATCCAGTTACTCATGTCACCTCCATAGGAATAAAAAGTAGTTTTGGGTAAAATTTGAAACGTCTCAGTCTTCCAAAACTTTGTTCAAACGTTAACCTTGTTCTACAGTGGATCACTCCTGGACAAACGCGGGTTTACCAAAATGACAATCGCAGCCTTACAGTCTCATCTGCTGCAAGGTAAAGATGTATTTGGAGCGGTGTTACTTTCAAGAAACAGATTTCCAGCAGATAAAACAAGATTAAACAAAGTGAGTTCAAACGGGCCAGTGCGTTTCAGAAGTTTTCTTTGTAGAAGTTGAATCCAAAGTTTTCACACTCGGCTTTGATGACTTTAGCCAGAGCCGGAGCGCCGCAGTAAAACACGTGAACTTTGCCTTTCTTCTCCTCCGACACTTTGTGAAAAACCTGCGAGTACAACATCAAGTCAGTGGCAGAGTCAATAAAACAGTGACATCTAATTGAGCATGAAGTTCATTAAGATTGCAGTCATTTAGTTGTCGAAAAATAAGTTTCACATGTAAAATATGAAAAAGAAAATATACAACAAGTCCATATTTCTGTTAGGGCTGGGCAGTTAATCAGAAAATCGGGTGATGTAAATACCGTAATCAATTTTTTCGTTGTGTTTTTTTAATCGAGAGCTCCACTTACAACGTTCTGGCTTGTGTGGCTTGGAGCAGAAGACTTTATAAGAAACTTTATAAGAAGGCATTCATGTTTATGAAATCCACACCAAAAGCCATTTATACTTAGTATTTAAAAAGACAAAATTAAATTGAATCAAATATCGAAATCGCACAGCCTTAATTTTAGTCATCAATGGGTAGGCTCAATTTTTGTTGATCAAACCTGCAAAATGGCCAAAAATCTGCTCAGGAACAAGCCCATAAAGACACAAATTGTGACAGTCAAAGTTAACAAGCGACTTTCTAAAAAAGAAGCACAAGTTGCTATAAAGAAGCAAACTTGGCAACTCAACACGGGCGATGCTCCAGAAAGAGCCGCCACAACAGAAACAGTGGAAACAAGCCGAAAAAGTTCAGTTGTTAACTAAATACAAGAGTTTATCACTCCCGCAAAATCAACAGTTCTGCTGCTAAATCAACATTTGTGAATAAAATTCGACACTACGACCGCTAAAAGTTACATTCAGGTGAAAAAACGGCGAGAAAACTGCTGTCTCAAGCTTCAGGAGACAGACGTCTGTCAGACCAGTTCAGACCTGGCTAAAACAGCTGCTCTTGTCCCGTTTTGTTGTTTTATTCAAAGAAGTTTCCCTAGGTAACCAGACGTAGAAGAGCTCTTTCTGCATAACGCATGCGCAGTAGCGGAAAGTGACGTCGTCTGAAAATCCCTCTATAACACAGCCAATCCAGACCACCCAGCCAAACCACAAAATGTTCCGCCCCTAGTGACAGATCTTAAGATTTAATCATCAGTGAGACTCAGAGTGCGGCTGTTGTTTTGGAGCAGTTCTCTTACAGAGCTCACATTTAGCTCTGTGATCTTGTGGTGCTTTTGCTGTCACTGCCTTTGATTACGACACTCGCGAGACTAAGTATTATTAGTCATATATTTGTAGACTTAATTTTATTTGTGAAGGAAAAAGGGTGGTCCGGCAAAGATTACACTAAGTTCAAATCGCAGTTTCTACAAAGTGAACTAAAATTAGCTCTAAAATGGTCATATTATTATTATTCTTTCGTTCCTGTGATGATATTGTTACTTATAAACATGATTATTGATAAACATATTAATCTTAACATCCTTTTAGTGCATTTCTCTGCCTGTGTGGGGGTTTAGGTCTGACCTTGCCCCACTCTGGACGTCCCGGCTGGGTCCTGGTCCTCAGTCCCGTGATGGAGTCTCTCTTCTCTTTCTTGGCGAGGAGATCTAGCGCCATCTGCAGCCCGATGGCCTTCATGTCGTTCTTACTCAGCGCCGACGTCATGTACATGTGCATCTCCAAAAAACGCCCTAAAACACGTGAGAACATCGGATACTTATGACAGATTATCACATTTTTCATAAAGTCTGTGTCATTTATGTAGATTTTGGCCGATTTTCACAAACTACCTCCATGTTTTAATCTTATTTTAGAGTGTTTTAAATTAAGCATTAGAGGTGCAGAGACTCTTCACCTTCAGGCTCCTCGTCGGCCTGGTCCATCTCCAGTTTGGTGAGTAAACTGACAAACCACTCGAACGACTTCTGGTCTCGGTTGATCCAGATGAAATCCACCTCGAGAGACAAAACCAGAAGAAAACTTTACAATACAAAAAACATTTAAAAATCTGTCATGAGGAGAATAAACAATACTGTATATAGATTGCCCCAACAAGTACACAGTTATAATGAAGGTGAATTGAGGCAGAAATGCTCAGAATGAGTTTGGTGCAAAGACGAAGGAAGTGGCCAATCATTCACTTTCCTTTGACACATCTGGGTCTGTTTCTGCAGCTGTCAGACTCAACACTTCAACTTTATGATGTTTGTATTAAAAAGTTTTACATGAATAAGATGGGTTTTTTCCACTTTGTAAGCCTGGGCTCCAGATTTGCGACTAGGCGTCATTAAAGAGAACTAAACACAGAATCAACTTTTTTCTCTGTCAAACTGTGAATATGGTGTCATAATTGAATTACTGTATTTACTGTTTCCGGGTCTTTTAAAAACATTTTTGTGCAAACTCGCTCATTTTGCAGTTATGTGTGCAAAAACTGTGGCTGTGCTGTCGTGATGTTCAAACACTCTCAGAGCATTTTCAGTACACGCCGTCATCACATCGAGTTGACGCCACAAACAAGCCACCCTGGTGCGATATAAAAACTCCTCCCTCTGACATCATCAGTCATTTGGCTCAGCTAGCAGGTTCGATCCTTGTTTCGTAGTTTAATTTTTCTCATTTTCAATTTTAGAAAATACTCACTCACATCATGAGCTCATGTGGTTATGTCGGCTAAAAGTAAAGGCTTCATTCATATGTCTGCAAAGCTAATAAAACAATAATCTTGACATATGAGTAAGAAACTAGACCTGTGCACAGCCTCAGAGCTGTGAACTTCTCCACACGTCAGGATCGCTCCCACACAAAACTCACATCACTCACAAGCTCACTGTCCATATTTGGTTCTGTCAGTCAATGTCTGTACTGAGCTTCTCTTAAACCTCATCTCCCACTTTTGTGAGTCTGTTTTAGGTTCAGTTATCCTTGTCCTATTGTCTGTGGTCTGTTCTGTTTTTGACACGTCTAAAAATCGCAAAAGATCCTAAACTCCTCTAGTGTGCAGCCGGATTTAGTCCAACACAGAATTCAAACCCACAATCTCATTATTGGGAAGTAAGAGCTGACTCCCTTCTGCTACTGTGTGTGTGTGTAAGATAAATACAACTCCAACTGTGTTTTTGACGAGGGAATAATGTTATAACATGATTTTAAAATTTCATATAGTTTGTACTTTTCGTAGCTTCATGTCTCCATCTTTAATGTTCTCGCACCAGGAGTAGCTACAGTTGGGACAGTTCTGTTTCCTCATTCGATATCTGCAGAGACAAAAGACTGTTGTTGGACCCGGGACTTGAACCCACAACCCTCTGGCTGAGCGGTAAAGCCTGCGTTACCTGTACATGATGCTCTGGAGGATGGAGGCGAAAGGAGTGATCCCGATTCCTGCCCCGATGAGGACGGCGTGCTCGGAGGCAAAGATCTGTCTGGTGGGAGTCCCGTAAGGTCCGTCTACGTAACACTGGGTCAGACAGGAGCAGGATTTAAGACGTTAATTGCACAAATATATGGTTTAGGAATGATTCACAAAGTTACCTTGATGTTGCAGAATCTGTGATTTTCACCAAACCTGGAAGGAACCTGAAGAAGTACAAAATATAATATGTATATTTTTGGCCAAGAAAAATTGTTACTTTGTGAGTTTAATTTTGACTAATAGTCTACAGAGGTTATGCAGATGACATCACAAGATTCTAAATGTCAGCAGCGAGTGGCAAAAATGAATAAGAGTCAATGGAGACAAATTACATTTTCTTCTGTAAGTACTAAAAACAACACTGAAATTCAAAAAAGCAGCTACAGACTGATAATAATTATAAACAACCACAACTAATCTGTGTAATGCCTCATTTGTCCAGGAGTGATCCACAGTAGAAAGGCTTCAAAGTTCTCATCTGGACAGAGTTTTTAAAGATTGAGACGTCAGTCCATCTGATGGAAGTGACTTGAGACTGGCTGTATTTATACTAAATTGAGTTTAGCCTTTCCCCTGAAGAGGGAAAGGCTAAACTCAAACCGGTTCGGTGGGTCCTATGCTTCCTCTCTATTGCGACCTGCTTCCTCTCTATTATTTAGTTTACTAAAAAACTAAACAAAATATTAAAAAATTCACTCAGCAAAATTCTTTGTATCTAATGTGTCAACAAAATTAACCAATAGGTTTAGTTATGGTTCTGTCTATTTTTACACATAAAATGCCTGGTTTCTATTCACTGTTAAATTTTACAATTAAAAAGTGGACTTATCACTATGAAAAAGCAGGGCTTTCTGCAGTTTTTAACAAGAGGTCAGTGTACCTGTTTTCTTATTAAGCTGTAGTTTTTGACCTCGTCTCAAACTCCAGCACATTTGGACTCAGTCTTGTCTTGGACACCGAGAGCACATTTTATTAACACCACACTCTGCTAAGCTAGCAATAGGAGGACAGTGACAAGTTCCATACACTAATAAAAAAAAGGTGGTCTTGATTTGGTCTTGGTCTTGTCTCTGTCTCGACCTATAAAAGTCTCGGGCTTGTCTCTGGTCTCAGGACTCTTGGAAAGGTCTTTTTCTCGATTACTGTGGTCTTGACTACTACACTATTAAGCTGTTTAAAATAAATTTTGAGTTTTGTTTTTGGTCATGGTTTAAACATACATACAATGTCTCCTTTAAAGCAGAAAAGAATAAGAAACTGCTATTTATTCTTTATTTTATCCAATTGTCCTCATTTGAAGTCGAGGTTACTGACTGGAGCCAATCCAAGAGACTTTGGGCCTTAGGCAGGGGAATAGAAAAAGACACAGACAGACAACCATTCACTCTCTAATTCATTAACCTGGGGACGTTTACAGCGCTGCTAATCATATTAAAACTTGTGCCGCACCTTCTAAACGTTTATTCGAAAAGTAAAAAATATTATCAAAGAAAGACGCGTCAGAAGCACTTGTTTGAACCTCTTTGTGATTGGCGCGTCTCCTCTCTCCGTCTGTCCCAGCTGGTCCAGGCCTCCCACAGCCTCCTCTGGTCTGCTCTCGGCTCTGGACTCTGGGCCGCTGCTTTGATCCCGTTCTCGTTTCGCTCCGACACGGTTCTGCTGTGTCGGTACATCGTCAGCTCCACGGCCTCGTCTCGTTTGACGCCACAGATCCCAGAAAGTCTGTGGAGCTGAACAGCGCCTCCTGGCACAGAACGAGAGAGTTACAGCATTAGACAGAGAAGTTAGATAATGCTTTAAAGTGCATATGGCAGGTTAAAGGGAGCATTTTGTGTTTTTCTAACTCTTTAGTAACAAACTAGAACATATGTAGATCAGCAATTTACTTTTTGTTCACTGTAAAATCCCAAATTGATTTAAAATAAATTAAAAATAGAAACAGCTCCAGTGGCTTCCTGTTTAAAAATGCAGAAGTACTAAACCCCGCCTCTTCACTTTAAAATTTAACTGAAACAAGCAACAGATTTTAAATGACTTGTTTTATTGTTGGAAAGTGACTATGGGACAGTTTTGAATCACACATGCTTTGCTTTGAGTGTTAGGTTTATAATTATAACAAGTAAATACAGACAAGTGAAGAACAGGGAGTTTCTGAACACTCAAAGCTGTAGAAGAAAACAAGATTACTCACACATATAACAAGGTTCAAATCATTAAATAATTGATTTTACATAATAGGGCCCCTTTAAGTTAGATTTTTCAGTAAAACTAGTGAACATGATTTCACTAAACATCTTACTTTGATTAGGTTTATATTGTGTTTTTAGTTTCCCCAACGCAGTTATGCCGCAACATGGTTAGCATACCTTTTCCAAACTCTTATACCTTGTCCAAGACTTGTTTAGACTCAGGAGTTTCAGGACAAATATTTGTCCTAAACCAAGCAGGTGTTTCAGGACACCGTAAACTAATATTTCTGAAACCAGTGTCTTTTCACTTGCCGTCTCATTGCACATAAACCACAGAAGACAGGGAAACAATAAAAAAAATCCACTACAATCTCTATTAGATCTGTTTTGAAGCTTTGTCAAAATATCCCAAAGAATCTGAAGCATAAATCCACTTTCTGTGTCTCTTCTGTAGGTTTCAGATCCACTTGTTCATTCAGAATGTTTGCTAACTTTACAAGAATTATCCGCAAGTTTCTGTTTACATTCAGCAACTTTTCTGTGCATGCTCAGTACTAAGTCTTCCTCTAGCTCTGTGACTTTCTGTGTCAGTGTCACAGCGCCACACTCTGGTCAGTTACAAGCATTACACTGGCTTCAGGCTGGTTTACTGATTCATGTGGACGCTGATAAATCCTAAGACAGCTCCATGTTCATGCTATTCGTTTTTAAAATTTATCAGCGTTTTGGCCTCAAACCAAACAAAATTAACTGAACCTAATCTAATTCTAATCCTAAACCTAACCTCACCCAAATCCCTCAAGTAACTGGGTTGTGGAAAATAATTCAGGCGTTTATAATTGTCCAGCAAATATGACATATGTAGAAGTAAAAGACGTTAAGCAGTATTTTGTTGGGAAAATGCTCTCCAACAAATTGAGCATAAGAAAACCTGATAAAATGTGTTTCTCTTTAGCTTTTTTGGCTTAATCTTTGTCCGAGGAGCATTTGTTTTGCAGAAATTAAGTGGCTTTCCTGTTGTCTGGGCAACAGTGCAGACTTTTGCTAGCCTAGTTGGAGACATTTTTACTGTTGCACAACAAATAATTCACTCATCAAACAGATCAAAAAACATTATATAAGCATACAAAGGTAATGAGTTGAAATGTGTGTAATCCTAAAGTCTGCCAGGAAAGAAATGTGAGATAAACAGATGTGTTCTTGTAGTTTTTCTGCCACTGTTTACCTGATTTTCTCTTTTCACATGTCACACACAAACTCAATATTCAACAGTAGTTGTGGTTGTTTGTATTTATTATCAAAGTGTTGCTGCTTTTTCACGTTTTAGCTCGACTCTTATGGTAGAAAATATAATTTGTCTTGGGTCTCTCTCATTCATTTTTGCCTCTCGCTGCTGACCTTTAGAATGCGTGATGTCATCTGCATAAACTTTATTCCACAACTGTTACCTAGTGTTACTATAAGCAATCGCCCATTAAAGGCTTATGAGATGCTGAATAAAAAAATACATATTCTTTAGAGCTGTAATGGTCCAGCGGATAAGGCTTTAGCCCTCGAATATCCTGATCCAGGTTCGATCCCACCACTCACACTAAATGTGAACTTCATGGGGATTTCTGTTATAAAATCCAATAGTTTGGTGCACGGTTAGAGCTCTGGTTAGAGCTCTGGCTTCCCAATAAGGAGGTCGTGGGTTCGACTCCCGGGTCGGACCATATCAACATCTCACGATCTCTCTGGGTGAGTTTGCATGTCTCCCTGTGTCACCGTGGGTTTTCTCCGGTACCCGGTTCCTCCGACCTCCAAAAACATGCATGTTTAGGTTATTGGCATCACTGTAAATTTCCTTAGTGAATGAATGAGAGAGTGAATGGTTGTCTGTCTAACCCTGCGGCAAGTTGCCACTGTCCAGGGTGTTCCCCGCCTAAGGCCAAAGTTACTGGGATAGGCTCAGCACCCGCGACCCCTAACGGGATAAGCAGTGGAAAATGAATGAATATTCTTGCGCAGTGATTGATTTTGTTAAAATACTTCAGATATATTATATAGTTTTTTTTTTCCATTCATTTATTTATTTTTTTGGTTTAAACATGTTTAAACAATTAACTTAACAGACAGTGCATTACCAAAAAAAAAAAAGGAATAGGCTGAAGCATAGCTTATAAGTTGCCTATCCTATATTCAAAGCAGAACTAGACTTGGATTTTCCATTTTTGTAGACTCCGACAAACACCAGCAGAGGGAGGCAGACACTAGGTTGACAAATACTTTGAAACCCCTAAGCAGACAACAGGAATAAGGAAGAAAAAGAAAAAACAATAATTACAAAATTTTTTAAGAGGAAATATTATGTAAAAATGTATCTGGATTAATTGATGCATATTTGAGTTTTCCTGTTTTTAATGACACAGATGAAGTCATTCTAACCTGACTGATATAAAGCTATGACAACCGCGGCTATAAAAGCAAACATGTAATTTTTTGGGTGTATGAAGTTGTTTTTCTGTCCTATGTTTAAGTGTTTTCTTATCTCTCCTGTCAAGCTGCACCTGTGCTCTGCAGTCTTGTCTCTTCTTCCTCAGGCTGGTGCTCAGTCTCTTGGGGCTGTTGTGAATCTCTGGTTGTCTGAAGTATTCGTACAGACGGTTTGTCCACTGACCGAGCGAGCGAACGTGCAGCCACAGTGTGTCTGAGGAGAGAGAGAGAGGGTCTTTAATAGGATTGTGCCTTTAAAAGTGCATGGATTCGACACGTCTGGCAGCAGACTGAAGCCATAATCACCCAAAACCTACAAGGTCGAGTCTGCTGACGTTGGTGAATTCGAAGGGAATGTAGTTCTCCATAAATGCATTTTGGAAACATCAACTGTACACATAGATGCTAGCAGTCACCAGGTTGAGTTGTTGTGGCCATACAGCTCTGCAGAGCTTGATTCCGTCAGATCTCAGAAGCTAAGCATGTCAGCCTGGCAGACTGGATGGAAGCTCTGGAGGCTCAGTGGGCAACAGAGGAGAAACTCATTGTTTGTCCTTAGCCAAACACTTCACAAACATTGCCTAGTCTGGATCTGGTGTGAGTGTGAATGGTTGGTGGGGTCGGAGGAGCTGATGACGCAAATGCAGCCTTGCTTCTGACAGTCTGCCCCAGGGCAGCTGTGGCTACAATATCTTACCACTACAGAGAATGGACTGAATGAATAATGCAAAATGTGAAGCGTCTTTGCGTGTCATACAAATACTATAGAAATCCATTATTATGAAAGGAATATGAATTATTATTATGAAAAGCAGGGACTCTCTCTCAAGCATAGTGTCTCCCAAGTGGAGAAAACTACACACATGGTGCAGCAATAAGCACCTCGCTTTGCAGAAACCAGAGCTGCGTCATGTCTCTGGAAGTCCCACACGAGCTGTGATGAGCACCTTATATGATCTGATGGCAGACGAGACAACGACACTGAAAAACTTGCCAGAGGCAGTAGAAGCTACAGTCATGTTCACTCAAGAGGTCACCAGTGTGGCTGAACTCAAATTACACTCAATCACAGGAACAAGACTAGTTTATTTACATTGCCTAATAAACAGAAGTGAAGCATATCATTTCAACAAATGTCTGACAGACAAAATATAGAACTAACCACACCCCCAAAACCCCAAAGCCTGATGGGTGTTAGAGACTAGCTCAACAAAGTACATCACACTATTAATGAATACATTTTGAGACTACAGCCGCTGCACACTAAAGGCGTTAAGATCTTCTCTAAGAAAAAGTTAAATAAACTCTGTGTTGCTCATGTTCTTGTAAAGTCTGTGCTTCTCAAACAAACCACAACAAATCTCTTACAAAAATCCTTACTCTGGCCACGCCTCCTGAACTGTAGAGGGCACATCAGGCTTAAAATCAGACAAACCTGTGTCATCCCAGAATTGTTGATTTTACTGAAAATTGTACCTTTCTTTTGCCTGCCCAGATGGAGCAGTGTACATTTATACAGTATACTGTATATATGTTGACTATTATCTAAAAATGAATGCTGCAGTAGCGTACCTGACTGCTCCGGAGCGCTGCTGATGGTGAAAGGATGCCACTCGTACTTGGCGATGGCCGGGATGTTGATGTAAACGTAATCTCCAGGTTTGAACTGGAAAAACTGTGGACGGCTGATCACCAGATGCGTCACCTGTAAAAGTCAACAGCTTAGACCATGTTTTATCGTCTTTCTGACCTTTTGGCACGTATATTTTCCTCACTTTGGACGGCAGCAGGTTGACTTCGATGATGTAGAGGCTTCCCATCCGAGAGCGGGCCATTCCTATGATTTTCTCCAGCAGAAACACGAGTCCAGGGACCACGAACCATTCCAGAAGTTTGCACAGTGGATTATGAGCAGCGTCCAGACCCACACGTATGACAGGTGAGACCAGTAAAACACCTGCAGACAGGCACCGGGGGAAGCACTGAGTCACATTTATATTTACAAACACTGATGCTGTAGAGTCTGGAACACCATTTTATTACACCATCTTTAGACTCATCATATTTACACTACAGGCAAAACTCTTACTATTTTTGGTCAGTTTTGTCTCTCAGTATAAGCTTTCATATGAAAACAATGAAAATGTCCACTAGGCTCCAAAAAAAAAGTTAAGGCCTGTGGACACATTTAAAGCAGAATTAAGGAACAATTTTACCTTGTTAAATGTAAGTCTCTGTTGAAGCACAAGACCAGTCACTGCGGTTACATGATCATGGAAATCAGACTAGGCTAGAAAACCGCGACTCTACTTGGTTTTCCACTGAAACCTGGTTGGGACCAGTTTTGCTCCGGTAAAAATTCTCAATTTATTGTTGTAATGTGCTGTGGACAGGGGTTGTGAGCTGCTCAGTTGCATTTGTCCAGCTGCAAACCGATTGTCTGTTTACCATGAACCTGAAATCAGACTACAATCGGGTCCGGGACCCACGTGCGCCAACTGGTTTTTCCAAAAAACCCGGTTTACAGCTCCCCCCAACAGGGTCTGCCCGGGTTTTAACATGCACTTTGGGAAAACTCTAGTTTTAAAATCAGACCTAGGGCTACTTGTGAAGAGAGATTTCATTTCTGTCTTCTTTGTTCTAAGTTTCCAAAAATAGTTTTTCTTTTTGTCAGACAGGAGTGTTTCTTTACCCTGCTTTTATATGTTTCAGCTACTTCCTGTAGCCTTCCTCAGAAGGCTACAGGAACTTTCAGCACGGATGACCCTGGCCAGGGTCATCCGTGCTGAAAGTAACAAATACCACCGCTGGATCAGGGAGGCCATCGAGATCCGCAAACGAGGAACTCACAGCGTGAATCGTGATGAGGGAGCTTACACCTTATCACACACATGGGATTCAGTCCTGGAGAAGACGCCAGACAGTAGGGGGCGCAAGTTCCCTCTATTGTCTGGCAAAACCGTGTAAGCAGCCTACAAGACACGTCACCATACCAACCAGTGACGCTTCTGAGGAAGGCTACAGGAAGTAGCTGAAACATGTAAAGCAGGTAAAGAAACACTCCTGTCTGACAAAAAGAAAAACAATTTTGGAAACTCAGACTAGGCTAGTTATCCAGTTTTCCTGACCTCCATGTAAACGCCCTGAGTGATGGTTCCCTATGTATTTTAAGGCATTTTAAGCAGGTCTCTGCTCTCTTAGCTATAAAATAATAAATTTAGATTCAGTTGGCTAGTTTAATTACACAAGAGAGCTGTAGGGTTTAGCACTAAGGCTGAGGTTGATTAATTCTGCTTTAAGATCATTTTATTCACCAAATTATTTGCTAATGGGTTAAAAACATTTACTTACCACACTGGCAAATTTGTTTTCTTATAACCAGTCAGAAACACCTTGAAACCAGTGAATTGTTCTACATTATGTAAAAAATCACAAGGTAATTCAAATCCAGATTAAAATTCTGAATCCAAGTAATTTTAAGCACGGGCAGATACATTATTTTGTGTAGCTCCTACACACACCAACTGAGCCAGACTGAAAAAGATTTAGTTTATATCTAATTTAAACCTAATCTAATTTAAGTTTTTTAAGGTTTAAGGGGGAAAAAAGCGTCAGTTTTTTTTTTACATTTTAAATCAAATCAATTTTACCCTAATTTCAGACTGAAAGCAAGTCTTTAGTTTCTCATAATGAAACACTATTCAGATATAAAATATTGTGTTCTTCCATGCATTCACTATAAACTATAAATCACTGCTTGGAAGAGGAAGAGATCAAGCAAATAACATTAAACACAATTTATAATGTGCTTATAATTCAGTTAAACGTATACATTCTGACCTGAGTCACTTTCATAACCTTTCTTATAATTTTAATTCTTTAGGAAAAACATAAGCAGCTGTAAAAGTCTTTAGACAGACCTCGAAGTGTCCGCTGCGTCGCACAAACGTCATGGAGCAGATGACCATGAGGAAGATGAGGACCTGCAGTACGACTCCGGTCACTGACGCTGTGCCTTTGACCCAACCGATGCCCGGGCGAGTGGTGAACACATACTCCCAAAAACTGAACTCTCCCGACTCAGACAGTTTAACTACAGCACAAAGAGAGACACAGAAAGGTAAAGAGAAAGATTAAAGTCCACACAATGTTTTCTCATTCTGATTTAGCCTGATGTGATTGTGGTAAATATTTATCATAGTTAAGTTCCAAATTATGACGTAATTGACAAAATAATGTTGAAAATCCAAAACAGAAACAAAAAGCACCAAAATAAAAATACATTTTACACACAATTGACACCATTTCCTAGAGTTTAAACAATAACTTAAAGAGAAACTAAACTTAGATTTTTTGGACATTTTTGTGCAAACTCGCTCAATTTGCTGTTACGTGTGCAAAAACCACGGCTGTACTGCCGATGGCCAAACACTGTCAGTGCATTTTAAGTACACACAGTGAGTTGACGCGGCAGACGAGCCGTCCAGATGATTTATCTAAACTCCTCCCTCTGACATCGCTGCTGCAGAGAGTTTGAAACCAATCACCCGCTGTGTAATGACATCAGCCGTCAATTGGCTCAGCTTGTGAGCGAGTGGCGCGTTGAGCCTCCACTAGTTCAACGATGCACTGGTTCGAAACTTGAGTCAGTGTTTTTCATACTCACAACACTCAATACTCACAAAATAGGCTCATGCGCTTATGTAGACTAAAGCAAAGGTTTCATACGTATGATTTGCAAAGTGAATATAAAAAAAAATCTTGACGTGCTCGTAACAAAGGACCGCTCCGACACAAAACTCACATCACTCATAAGCTCGCTGTTCATATTTGGAGCTGTCAATCAAAGTCTGTTCACACCCCTGGGCGTCTCTTAAAAGGCCTCCGGGCATCTCCCACTTTTGCGAGTCTGTTTGAGGTTCAGTTGTGGGCGGAGTTAGTCTCTGAACGCGTGTTTAGCCTCACTTTAAAGTCAAAATGTTACACTTTCCCCCCTCACAGCAGCATAACATTAGCAAATAATTTCTTTTGTCTAAACTTCTGGAGCTGTTGATCCAGTTGGAAAAGGATCTGGGTCAGGTTTAGCCATTTATGGAAAAACAAACAAGAGGAGAAAAGGTCTGAATATTCATGTGCAAAGTAACTTGGGGCTCAATTTCATATTAAATGTTTTGTATTTTACTGATTGTGCTGTGATTTTGCGCACTCCCCAAACAAACCACCAGCCACCACTGATTAGGTCTCATGTGCAAAGTTTGCGTTGCCGCCTAAGAGAGATTTGCAAACCAAACTATCGCACACAGTTTGCTTGACTTCACTGTTTATCACCTGTGCAGATGCTGAGTAAACCTAGGCCTGAGTGTGAGAACGTATATTACCGAAGTTAAAGAGGTGAGCGCAGGTGTGCAGCAGAGTGTAGAAGAGGATGGCGTAGCCCACGATCTGATGCAGCAGCACGCTCTGGTCCAGAGGCAGGACTTTGACGACCCACGTGGCCCTGAGCCAAGTGAGACAACGACGCAGCATCAGGACCTGAAACACAGAGACGCAGGACAGTAACGACAGGACCTGAGGAGCAGACAAACAAGATAAGACGACAACATGACCTGAGACACAGAATAAGTTTACTGCAAACTCAAGGCTCTTCATGGTTTTGGCATTTCAAACAGAATTAGAGACGGGCGATACAGATTTTTTAAACTGACACCGTCCCACCATTGCTCTGTATCTATCACTCTGGGATTAGCCTGTCCTCGTCCTGCTAGATGAGTCATTTCCCTCTGCAAATGGACTCTACAGTGCTCATGACAAATTAAACTATATTTTTTAGTAAAATACAGCAAGAATGATTTCCTCCTGTATATTTAATACGAAGGAAATCAGTCTGGAGTTGCTGCTGTTCAATTGAATTTTAGTGCGGGTTTGACAGACACATAGCAAAACCAATCAGCGTACACCGGAAGAGACGCAGGAAAAGCGACAGGAAGCGCATTTAATTCTGGGCAGCACTCCCGTCATCTGTCATTTTATAAACAACAATGGCGTGCAGCGGTGGAGAAAATAATCGAATGTTGCTGTGGTTTTAAAAGTGATAGCCAAGTCATTCGAAAGCAGTGTAAATGTTTGTTCTGTTGCGGCTGCCATCTTGATTGTTTTCAGCGAGTAACCAGAGATAGCAAAAGTTCACTACTCAAGTAAAAGTACAGTTGCTTGTGTAAAATGTCAAAGTCCTGCTGAAATTCCTTTACTTAAGTAAAAGTATTAGGGGTGTCAAATTAGTGCATTAATTGCGATAATAAAGGTGTATGGAGGATTTTCAAAAATTGTTTGCTGTCAGTCTTGGTGAAAAACAGTTGCATAGATTTGTAACAGCCTTGTATTATGCTAAACAAAAAAAATTATAAAAATATATAAACTGTGGACATGATAAATCCAGTAAACGTGGCCAATAGATAACGAGTACCTCGTATTATTGGCCTTTTAACTTGTCAAGCAAACCCTCAGTGTTCCTAAGTAGCTCATTGGCCCAGTTGCAGTGAAGGCTTGGCCTTGAGGAGAAACACATTGCATCATTTGAAAAACGCAAGCAGCTGTTGATTGAAAAATCATCCATAAACCTTTAATTACAGACATATTAATGGAGTTAATTTTTTTAATCGCATTAATCTGTTTTGAAATCTTTAACTTCATTGTTTCCATCTGAGAGTTACAAAGTGACATAAAAAAACTTCCTAAGTCTTCATTTTTATCAATATATTAATATTTCCATCTGCAACAATAATGTAATTAATTAAATTGATAAACAAACAAAAACACTTAAGTTGAGTGTTTTTCTCTGCAATTTTTAGGTGAGATTAAAAATAGATTAAATAATTACAGATCATAATTAATTAATCTCTTCAATTTTTTAATCGCTTGACATCACTAAAAAGTATAAAATTAAACGTGTAATTTTACTTGAGTAAAAAGAAAGTTAAAGCCCCATCACCGTGCCACCCTGTTGTATGAGAAAAGCACCCACAACCAGAGATGGCAAAGTATTTTTACTCAAGTACTGAACGTAAGTAGTTTTCTTGAGTATCTGTACTCAAATCTTTTGAAAACATCATAAATGTCTTGAAACAAGTGAAATAAACTGTCAAATTCATAGTTTTAACCAAGAGCAGATAATAACTTTTAGCAGTGCGATACTTTTTACTTTTTTTTACTTAAAGGTGGGGTAGATGATTTTTACACTGCAAACACAAATTTGGTTTTAAATCTGACAACTTCCTCTCATAAATCCTTCGACACGTGGTCAATATCAACATGTATTCATTTTGGTTGCATTTATGGCTTATAAACGTTTACAACAACAAAGTGAAACTGGAGTGACCGCCCTAAGCTCAGCCAATCAGAACGCAGCATTCAGCTCCTGAATAGAACTAAAATTCTTTATTATTCAGTTCAGACAGTACTCAGAGGTCTCATTTTTTCACAAAGTACTGTATTTACTACATACTTTTTAGTGGAAAGCACAAAGTTTACTAATTTACAACTAAATAAGTTAGCTACCCACCTTTAAGTAATTGTACACATACTGTATTACTTTGATACTCAGCAGGACTTTGACTTTTACTTGAGTAGTGAACTTCAGTACTTACTTACTGTTCACTGCCTCTCTTTCTAGTATTTATTCCTCTTAGAGTAGACTGACATTGTGAAATCCCCATAGAAATGAACTGAACAGGAAATGATCATGCTTTGACATTTTGTGCAGTTCATACACTTAAATGTTACCAGTATGAGCGTGCAGTTGAAGTTGAGGCACTGTCCGCAGCCCCGGGCCAGCATGTACCAGGGCCCCCCCTCACGGTTCCTCCACATGGCCATGCTGAAGAGGGCGATACTGAGCAGCACGTAGCCCATGAGGAAGAGCAGTTTACGGCTGTTGTTGTGCCAGTACGAGGCCGTCAGGTACCGGGGAGTCTGGTGCTTCTTCTGGTCCGACTCTGGAGGCTTCAGCCAGTTCGCCGCACTAAAGAGAGTAAAGAGAGGGGGAGAGAGGGAGGGAGGGAGGGAGGGAGGGAGGGAGAGAGAGAGGAGAAAGGAGAGAGAGGGAGAGGGAGAGGGAGGAGAGAGAGAGAGGGAGAGAGGGAGGGAGAGAGGAAGAAAGGAGAGAGAGGGAGAGGGAGGAGAGAGAGAGAGAGGGAAAGGAGAGTGGGGGGAGAGAAGAGGAAGATAAGGGAAGAGAGAGAGCGAGAGAGAGAGAGAGAGAGAGAGAGGGAGAAGAGAGAGGGAGAGAGAGAGGGAGAGACAGAGAGAGAGAGAGAAAGAGAGGGAGGGAGAGAGAGAGAGAGGGAGGGAGGGAGAGAGAGAGAGAGAGGGAGAGGAAGAGAGGGGGGGTTGGAGAGGGAGAAGAGAGAGACAGAGGGAGAGAGGGGGGGGAGTAGAGGGGAAGAGGGAGAGAGAAAGAGGGAAGAGGGAGGGAGAGGGAGAAGGGAGAGGAAGAGGGGGGAGTTAAAGAGAGAGAGGGGGTGGAAAGAGGGAAGGGAGAGGAAGGAAGAGAGAGGGAGAAGGAGAGGAAGAAAACATGGAAGGGGTAAAGAGAAGGGAGAGAGAGAGGGAAGAGAGAGATGGAAAGAAGGAGAGAAAAAGGCATAGAGAGAGTGAGGGAAGAGAGAGGGAGAAGACGGGGAGAAGGTAAAGAAAAAGAGAGAGAAAGAGGAAGAGAGAGAGAGCAAGGGGGCAAAGAGAAAGTGAGGGAGAAAGAGAGAAGGAGAGAGAGAGGAAGAAGAGAGGGGGAGGAGAGTAATAGGAGAGAGGGAAAAAGGGGTAAAGAGAAAGAAGAGATGGAAAAGAGAGAGAGAAAAGAAAGAGGGTTAAAGAGGGAGAGGGAGAAGGAAGGAGAGGAGAGAAGAGAAAGGGTTTATAGAGACAACGAGAGAGAAAGGGTTAAAAATAGTGAGAAGAGTGAGAGAGAGAGAAAGGGAGAAGGGGGCAAGAGTTTTAAAGAGAGCAGGGAGAGACAGAAAAAAGGTTAAAGACAGAGAGAAGAGAGAATGGGAGGTTAAAAAGAGAGCGTGAGAGAGATAAGGAAGGAAGGGAGAGAAGAGAAAAAGAGGATAGAGCGAGAGAGAGAGGAAAGAGAGAGAGAGAAAAAGAGGGTTAAAGAAAGGTGAAAGAGAGGACAAAGAGGGGGATTAAAGAGAGAGAGAGAACATATGGGGTAAAAGAGAAAGAGAGATAGGAAGAGAGGGTTAAAGAGAGAGAAAGAAAGAGGGAATGGAAAAAGAGGAAAGAGAATGAGGGTGTTAGAGAAAAAGAGAGAGAAGAGACAGACAGATGAAGAGAGAGAAAGAAGAGAGGAGAGGACATAGAAGAGGGTTAAGTAAGAAGGAAAGAGAGAGAACAGGTTAAAGAAAGGGAGTGAGAACTAGAAGAAAGAGAGAAGAGAGAGAGCTACAGATAGAGGTAACGAAAGAGAGAGGGTGGGAGAAAGATAGAGGAGAGAAAGAAAAAGGGAAAGAGAAAAGAGAATGAAAATAGAAAAGGCAAGAGAGAAGATAGAGAAAGAGAAGAGAGGGAAAAAGAGAAAAATAGAGAAAGAGAAGAGAGGGAAAAGAGAAGTTAAAGATAGAGCGGAAAAAATGACTTCAACAATCAGACTTTTATACTAAGCTGGACCTTATACTTACAGAGAACTGAATATTAATCTTTATTTTATTGTAATAATCAGATAAAATAACCTGATGGTGAGGTTCTCCATGACCTCGGGGAAAGTCTCCAGCTCGGCCTTCAGCTCCTCGAACGTGATGGATCCGCTGTTGTCTTTGTCCGCAGACTCGAACAGGCCAGCGTCAGGTCGTCCAGCTTCTCCTCCGGCAGAGAGATGGCGCTCTCTCTCAAACACGACTTCAGCACCGTGCGCAGCTCATCGGGGTCGATGGAGCCGCTGCCTGTCGATCAAACAAACACAGATACAAACACGAGGAGATGAAGAAAGTCGTGCAATGGTCCAAAATTGTCCTACAATGCTAGCAGCAGCCACGAACTAAATGTTAACGTGATGCTTTTTCACATTTAGAAATATCTGTTGACATTTAAAGTACATTTAAACTCGACTTGAATTAATCGTGCTAGACTTAAAGGGACTATACCTGATTTTTGACAATAAAATCATAGACATATAATTAGTAGACGCGCAGTTCGACTCTGATGCTATCAAACACTTAGCATCTGAGCTAGTCCGGTAACATTTAAGCTAGTCCGGCGGAGCGTTCTACTGTTTATTTTCCTATAGCCGTTAGCATTAGCCCCCAAAAAACGCAAGTTATGAAAGATCCAGAGCGTGTCAGCTGTACAAACCTACCGACCACATTTAGCAAGGTCAGAGCCTTTTTACAAATTATTGTTGAGTTTACAAACCTTTTAGTATTTTATTGTAGATACAAATTGTGTATAAAACTGCTAACGGCTAGCGAACTTATGCATCTTTTAAGACTTTAGTGACACCAATCGTCTGCTTTTACATGTTACTAGTGAGAAAAGCAGACAAATTACATAAATAACACCAAACAAAGTTATAGCTTCCCTTCACACAAGTAATAGCTGTGAGCGTCTGTCACATCGGTGAGTGATGGACCATTTCCAGTCTAAGATTATAGTAGTTTGAGAAATATAATTTCACGTCGCCAAAGTTGATTTGAGTCGTCACCTCTACCGGAGAAATATGGCGTCGCGCTGTTCGAGTTGTAGCAACAGAACAGAGCTGCTGATTCGCATCTACTAATTTAATGTAATTAAGTCATTTTGCCAGGTACAAGTTATAGATGTGCTTTTCAGATTGAAAGCAACCGCACTGTGGATAGTTAGTGACTAGTCTTTAAACTCTTAATACCTGAATTTTCCAAATTCCTCTGAGAGTTTATAATGAGAACCTGTATTCTGGAACCAGGGCGATCTTCCACTGTTGAGCTGCACTGGAGGCACTTATTTAGCATGTTATCTGTCAGGGAAATTAAAGGTATTATATCTGATTTTTGCGACCTTAAAAACTTAAACAAGCAAAAATAATACATTTTAAGCTTCTTACTTCAGTCTACAGGTTTTGTTCATTTACCTAATGCATTCTGAGCCATATAATTATTCATAAACTATGTGCTTGAAGCTTTTTTTGAGCTGTTAGGAGTGAGACGTGTCAGTGTGCTAACATCAGTAGGCCACAACATAACAACAACAACAACAACAACAACAACAACAACAGACAAACTTAGTGGAGGACATTATTAGTGGTTTTCATCTGAATAGATATGTGGCTGGAGGGAAATCGACTAGATAATTACCCTTATTAGTACATGTAGGAGAGGATAATGCGTCGGGGTAAATTTTTAGACCCAAAAGGTTGCGGCAGCTGAGACAAGAGTAAACTGACCGTCGACGTCGTAACCTGGAAGAGGAATCTCAGTTTGTCCGTCTCAGAGCCGTGAATGAGCAGATCCAGAGCCTTAAGCAGCTCGTCCAGGCTGATGGTTTTACTGCCGTCGGAGTCGAAGAGCGAGAAGAACCGCTCAGCGAAGAAAGACTGAGGACAGAAAACACACGTAACTACGAAGAGCGAGAAGAACGCTCGGCAAAGAAAGACTGAGGACAGACAGAAAACACACGTAACTACGAAGAGCGAGAAGAACCGCTCTGGCGAAGAAAGACTGAGGACAGACAGAAAACACAGTAACTACGAAGAGCCAGAAGAAGAAAGACTGAGGACAGACCAGAAAACACACGTAACTACGAAGAGCGAGAAGAACCGCTCGCGAAGAAAGACTGAGGACAGACAGAAAACACACGTAACTACGAAGAGCAAGAAAAGAAAGACTGAGGACAAATAGAAAACACACGTAACTACGAAGAGCGAGAAGAAGAAAGACTGAGACAAATAGAAAACACACGTAACTACGAAGAGCTCTGCGAAGAAAGACTGAAGACAGACAGGAAACACACGTAACTACGAAGAGCTCGGCGAAGAAAGACTGAAGACAGACAGGAAACACACGTAACTACGAAGAGCTCGGCGAAGAAAGACTGAGGACAGACAGAAAACACACGTAACTACGAAGAGCAAGAAGAAGAAAGACTGAGGACAGACAGAAAACACACGTAACTACGAAGAGCGAGAAGAAGAAAGACTGAGGACAGACAGAAAACATTTGTAACTACGAAGAGCTCTGCGAAGAAAGAACTGAGGACAGACAGAAAACACACTTAACTATGGCAGAGCGGTAATACTGACAAAAATAACATCTGGATATCTGGAATCTCAAGACGATATTCAGAAAATGTAACGTCAATTCAACAAAAATCACAGTAAAAAGTTATAAAGACAATGAGTTAAAATAACTTAAAATAACTTATATTTTTTGGGGTTGATTTAACTTGACAATGTGAGTTAAAGATTTTCAACAGAGAGAGAGAGAGGGAGGGAGAGAGAAGAAGCAAAGGAGAGAGAGAGTGGGAAGAGAGAAAGAGCAAGAGAGAGAGAAAGAGAGATGAGAAAGAAAGAGAGAGAGTGAAAGGAGAGACAGAGGGAGAGAGAAAGAGGAGTGAGGGTGAGAGAGAGAAAGGAAAGAGAGAACAAAAGCAGAGAGGGAAGTGTGAAAGAGGAGAAGGTGAGAGAGCAAAGAGAGAAAAGGAAAGGAGAAGAGAGAGAGAGAAAGAAAGGAAACAGAGAGCAAAGAGAGCAGAGGGAAGAGAGAAAGAGGAAAGTGAGGGAGAGGAAGAGAAAGAGAGGGGGAGAAGAGAGAAAAAGAGAAGAGATAGTGAGAGGGGAAGGAGAAGGGAGAAAGGAAATATAAAGAACAAAAGAAGAGAGGGAAAGAGAGAGTAGAAGAGGAAGAGAGAAGAGAGAGAGAGAGAGAGAGAGAGAGAGAGAGAGAGAGAGAGAGAGAGAGAGAGAGAGAGAGAGAGAGAGAGAGAGAGAGAGAGAGAGAGCGAGAGAGTTGCAAATATGGGGATGTCATAAGGACAGAATAGTATTTTGCCATGAAATATATAACTATTATATGACTTCAGCTTTTGCATAACAACAAATAATTTAAACAAGTTCATATAGACAAAGTAGATTCAAATAAAACATTTTTAAAACAGATTAAACGATTGTGTTGTTTCCACATGAAAGCCTGTACACTCAGAACGATTTTGTTGTGATTTTTGTCATGATCCTGCTCCGCCTACCTGGTGGAAGCCATCCCCCTTCCTCACAGCTGCAACCTGTTCCAATCAGCCCCATCTGGTTCACTGCAATCAAGCTCTCCATATTTACCCGGCTCAACCACCTCACCCTGCCAGTTCGTCATGTAGTAAATACTCACGTGGCTCCTGAAAGTCTTTAGACTCTAACTTTTTGTTTTAAGAGATCAGTAATTTAGTTTTGTTGTTTTTTTTCTAGTTTATCCAGCTCCACTCTTGGTCCTGCCTGCTCCAGCTCCACTCGGTCCTGCCTGCTCCAGCGCCACTTACCTCTGCCCCACGGTCCTGCCTGCTCCAGCTCTGGTCCCCTTTCACTCCTTTGCCCCAGCCCTTAAACTAAATAAATACTGTTAAACCTTTCTGTGTGTGGGTTTGCATATTTGGGTCCAACTCCAGCCATTGCAACAATTTTGGGCAGTACACAAAACAGAAAACTAGTTGCTTGTGTAGTGTCTTCCATCAAACTGGAAAGTTGGGCTGGTATTTATTATATTATTATTACCTCCAGAAAGAGTTTATTGCCTGTTGGAACTGACGTGAAAAAGCAAATTATTTCTTCTCCTAAAACAACATGAGAACACGAGAGTCCATCCAGGAAACGGGACAAAGCTCTTTCAGACGAGTGTTGTCGGGAACAGTAAAGTGAAGATTTAGAGAAGTGTTTTAGTCTGGAATTCCCACGAACAAAAGACAAGATTTATTTATCTGTTTAGCTGAGCAGAGCGAGGACGTTTGGAGGAATGTCTGGACAAAGCAGAACATAGACTTTCAGCTGTTTAAGGTTGATCAACAATGATAAAAAGAATGTTTTTAGTGGATGTCAATGAAATGAACCAGCTTAACACATTTAAATATTGTATCTTTTAAAAACCCATTTTAGTCTTGTTTTAGTCCTGGTTTAGTCCTGTTGTAGTCCTGTTTTATTCCTGATTTTTGTCACGTTTTATTCCATCTTCAATCCAGTTTTAGTTCTGTTTTATTTCTGATTTTTGTCCTGTTTTAGTCCATCTTCAATCCAGTTTTAGTCCTGCTTTATTCCTGATTTAGTCCTGTTTTAGACCTGTTGTAGTCCTGTTTTATTCCTAATTTTTGTCCTGTTTTAGTCCATCTTTAGTCCGTCTTCAATCCAGTTTTTGTCCTGGTTTAGTCTTGGTTTAGTCCTGTTTTAGACCTGCTGTAGTCCTATTTTATTCCTGATTTTTAGTCCATCTTCAATCCAGTTTTAGTTCTGCTTTAGTCCTGGTTTAGTCCTGTTTTAGTCTTGTTTTATTCCTGATTTTTGTCCTGTTTTAGTCCATCTTTAGTCCATCTTCAATCCAGTTTTAGTCCTGTTTTAGTCTTGGTTTAGTCCTGTTTTAGTCTTGGTTTAGTCCTGTTTTAGTCCTGATTTTTGTCCTGTTTTAGTTCATCTTCAATCCAGTTTTAGTCCTTCTTTAGTCCTGTTTTAGTCCTGCTGTAGTCCTGTTTTATTCCTGATTTTTGTCCTGTTTTAGTCCATCTTCAATCCAGTTTTAGTCCTTCTTTAGTCCTGATTTAGTCCTGTTTTAGTCTTGGTTTAGTCCTGCTGTAGTCCTGTTTTATTCTTGATTTTAGTCCTGTTTTAGTCCTGCTGTAGTCCTGTTTTATTCCTGATTTTTGTCCTGTTTTAGTCCATCTTCAATCCAGTTTTAGTTCTGTTTTTTTCCTGCTTTAGTCCTGTTTTAGTCTTCCTTTAGTCCTGTTTTAGTCCTACACCTAGAATCAAGCAGTTGCATCTCATCTCTAAATTCCTTTTTTGCCGTGAATTATCATAAAATCCTGAAAACGTGTGGTGCGTCAGGTGCATCTCCGGGCTGCTGTGACTTGAGCCTCACCTCTTTGACTTTGAGAGCCGTTTTAAACTCATCCAGGTCGATCTCTTTGTCTTCTCCGGCGATGCTCTCGAACTGTTTGGTGACCCACTCCAGCCAGCGCGCGTCCTCGTCCAGACTCATGACGCCGACTGAGAAAACACAAGGAGACTGGATCAGATTTGGGCTTTTCAGAGACTTACTGTGGTTTTGGCTGCAGAATGACAAGAACCTACACACTCCCGGTGATTATCTTTGGTTGAAATGGCTTTGAGTCAGAATGATAAAAACTCAAAATGATTTCAGCGAGAAGTAGGTATGGACTTTCCCAAAATGCCAGGATGTTTTTGGTTTCAGAAGCAATTTGTAGCAATCCACGTCATCCAAACTCTGCCAAGTGTCGTTCACATTTACCCAAAGTCCTGTCCTTTGTTACAAGACCAAGGATGCATCTGCTTATTATGGTTAGGACGTATCGATCTTATAATTTGGCATTGGATATCTGCCTGGTGTAGGTGTTGAAATATTTTTTTGTCACAAAACATAATAACATTTGTTATACTGTATTGATTCCCCTTAACAATAAGGACCTGAATCCCTCCACCTCCTTGACACCCGCCCAAAGAGTAGGGTCGGTGCAGACTGCAAGATGGAGCGTGTCATTAGATGGGCGTGTCGTTAGATGGGCGTGTCGTGAGCACTAGTGTCGTGAACAGTCTTTGCACTAGGTGGCGATATTCACATCAACCCTTTACGATAAAGACGCCAGAGACGATGTAAATTTGAAACCTCGGTGAATATACGAACTCTATAGATGGAAAGTTGAATAATTTAATTATTATTTGTACTTTGGGGGCATTTTCACCCAAATTACGTTTAGTATTATTTAATAATATTGCCGGAATTATTAAAAATGACCTGGAGAATAATGTCTTTATTTTTAATTGCTTTATTTATTACATACTTTTATTTTGTCTGATTTTATGTGTTTTCCAGTGGTTAGTGCTGATAGTCAGGTCCAGAGGGACAGAAGCGAGGTGGTTGCCATGGTGATGAGTTTATAACTGTTGCTAAACGGGCTTAAACTGTTATATTTTTTTCTTAACCTTTACCCAAACCTTTTTCCAACCTTAGCCATCACCCTAACCCTTCTCCTAAACTTACCCGTTCTCCTAAACTTACCGTCGTCCCTCTGGTCCCAGCTAAAGTTTTTCTAGCACCAGAAATGGAGCCGCTTCACTGCCGGTAGAGCTCCACTCCGCGTCGGCTTTTAAAATAGATTTTTTTAAGATGCTTATTTTAAATTACACCCCCGGCTTATATGTCTTTTACCATAGGTTTGGACATTTTTTGTATGAATACGGTTTGTATATTCGCCGTCATTTCTGTCATAAGGGGGCGTGTCGTGTGAGAGTCGTGTCGTGAGGGGTCGTGTCGTGAGGGGCGTTTCGTTAGTTTCTGCAGGCTGCAATCAGACATACTTGCGCCCAAACTTCAAATCTCTCGGATAAGTCTGTTCTGATCCTGCTAGATGAGTTGTTTCCTTCTGCTAATGACTTTTTGTTGGCCCTCCCTGCTAAATTGGCTCAATTTTCCAAAACAATACACATTTCACTGCAGGGCAATTCATCTTCGTCTTCCTGAGGGCCAGATTTTTCGAAAGGTCTTTGGGCTGTGAGTGGTTGCACAAAATGTGAGCAATAATTTTGACAAAATATCCATTTACAAGATCTGCTTCAATTATGTTAAAAATAATGTTATAGTAAGATTAGTCTCGCAAACCACAAATAAACATTTTAGTAGTCTGAACCAGGTGTAAGACAGGGCCAAATCAGGTAGAATGGCAAAAGAAAGTCATATCTCTAAGGTAGTAGCCGTCTGGAGAGTCTACTTTGCTCCCAGGCCATATGTTGAATAGGCCAGTTTTACATCACGTTTGAACAGTTTTGCTTTCAGAATTGAAATAACAAACATTTTGACGTTAAACTGAATGTGTAATAATGCCTTAATTAAACTGTGATAGTTTATCAAAATGAAATCAAATGCAAAATTTTGTATAATTCTCTTTTTTTCTATGCATTATGTGGCCCTCCGTTCCATATCTTTTTCAAAACGTGGCCCTAATGGAAAATGTTTTGCTCTACAGACTTAAACTCTTTATCTGCATTAGATCTGCATTAGTAGGCTACGCGCTGATCCCACTACATACAGCTCCACTCCGATCAGCTGCGCAGCTGTTTTAATGAATGAAGACCGTTCCACATCCTTCGTATCCACTGTGCACGGCTCCGCCTCAGCTCCATCTCTCTGTCGCCGTCTGACCAAAACACGGATCAAGGGTATTTTCTTTTTTGTCCGAGTCCGGCAAAGTGAGTCTCCGCAGATCAAACGCACCAAACAGGAAAATGAAAGTGAACTATGTCCAGAATTACAAAGTAAAATCACTCCGTACATACTTTGATTTAATAATGATAATGATAAGTTTGATAATTTGATAATGAAAAGTTTGTAGTTTTACATACATTTTCTTTGATATTTGGACACAGCAGACTGTTAACTACAGACTCTGTCACTGACACATGGACAGGACAACGTTATTGAGTTGTGCTCGAAACAGTTTAAAGCCTCTTTACCCTCAGCGGAGGAAAAAAACACGTTTACTGTTGTGATCCGAGCTAAAGAGCGATCTCATGAAACACAGGAGTTGTCTTGCTCTGATATAGTTATTTGATCTTCAACAAGGACTTTTATGCATGCTCTTCTTGAGCTCCTCGGGGCTACCAGCCCTGCAGAGCGGACTGGGCAGAGACAGTTGACGAGTACGGGTCTGATGCAAATTTGAAGGCAGACTGGGGCGGAGCGGAGCTGCATGTAGTGGGAACCACACTAAGGCCTAGTTTACAAGACAACGTTCCAAGAAAACCGTCACAGTCGTAACGTTTTGTGCTTACAGTTTATATGGTGTCGTGGCGAGCTAATTTTCCTTTACATGGAAACATAGATAGACCCAAAATGGTGCAGTTCTTATGCCGCGTCAGGAGGTGGCGTATTGTGCTAGGACTCCAGATGACCTCACAGTGAACCCACGCAGCCTACGATAACACGAGCATTGACAGTTTACAAGTTCTTCATATAAATAAAACGACAAACGAAGCAACAAGGACCAGCGCGCGAGCAAAAAGGGAGATTGCTTGCTTGAAACAAACACGGAAGTTCGAGGACCAGTGCGTGAGTAAGACACAGATCGCCGAGAGCTGGACACAAACACGGGGAAGACGGCTTGCAAACTTTATTTATTTATTTTTTTTTTTTTATCACACGAATTTGAATGGACTTGATTGAATCAACACCCGGAGAGGCCTTGGATTAGTTTGTGTCTCCTCTGCAATAGCAGGTAAGAAAGCTGGACGCATTTGGTTTAAGAGACATTTTTGGTGACTGGGCAGTCTTCTTCTACTGTGTTAAAGTAGCAGCTACTGCACGTCAGTGACGTGACCGTCTTCATTGAAACCGTGTTTTCCTGTTTACACCGCGGTGTATCCACCGAATGTCCTCAGTGAAACTACCTCTTGAATCCTATCCAGTGGAACGCCGATTCAATGAACACGTAGCTCGTTGTGGTGTAAAAGAGAAGACAATTTGACATGGAAACGTCACGGATTCGTGAAAACTCGTTGTCGTATAAACTGCCCCTAAGCCACACATAAGGCGTTTTCCCACATGAAAGTACCAAGAACTAGTCCCCACATTTCTCCAGTCCCTCTTTAGTCAGAGGAACTACTCTGTCCTCATGTTTGTGTTCGCACGGCAGCAGTTTCTGAAAGTGGGTCTAACTAGCTTTAGCATTAGCATCTGTAAAGTCTGGAACATTTAAATAATTCATTAAGTGGTGTTAGGAAATCAATAGTTGTCTTTTTCAATTCCACATAAAACTATAATGTGCAAAACTTAAAAACAACACTGAAATGAACAATAAAACAAAACGATTCCTAATAATAGTATTATAGGCTACTATTTATACTTAAATAAATACATTTTGGGAGTTAATGCCTTTAAATAATCTTTCTTAAGGATGAGGAAAGTTTATCTAAATGTGAGAATGTGTAAAACAAGTTTAAAAACAAAGTTTTTGTTGTAAATGTGTTTGTGTCGCCAAAAAATTCCTGGTCTGACTGGAAAGTACCTGCCCCAGAGCAGGAGCTAAAAAGTCCCTAAAGTGTGGCCCCAGTCCATAATTCCTGCTCTGTGTGAATGCTCCCAAAGTGGGGGCAGGAACTAAAAAAGGACTAGGAACTGAAAAAAGTTCCTTAAGTGGGAAAAGGCCTGTAGTCCACACGAAGCAGCAGTTTCAGGACACTCAAAACGAATATTTCTGACACCAGGTCCCAGAGTAAAAAAAAATATTTCAAAACTCCAGTTTAGCGTCTCTGCACCTAAGGCCCAAAGTCTATCGAATAGGCTCCTGTCACCTGCGACCCCTAACGTAAAACTGATAGAAAATTAACAAATGAACAAAAAAACTTGCATCAAAAGACAGTGGCATGTTTTCAGACATCTGCTGCTCTATGTCGTATGTGCTACGCCCTCTACGGGCTTCGCTATTGGCTAACACTCGAGGCAGCGCCTCGCACCTGAAGATCAAACAATGTACCGCTCCAATCATGGGAGAGTGGTTCCCGCCACTGGCCGTATATAAGGCCCTGTCCACTATCGCTCGCCCTTCTTTTCACTCAGCACTTGAAGATCTCTGAGCACGTTCTTTCAGAACGTTTTAACTTCTCTACAATCAAGATTTGGACTCGCCGTACTCACCAGCTCGAAGATGTTGTCACCCTCCGGTGTCGAGCGTCGTAGGTGCGGCAGATGTGAGACGTCCCTTCTCCCGAGGACCGACACGACTTCTGCTTCCTCTGCCTCGGTTGGCAGCACACCGCTGAGGAGAAGGACTGCCCTGCCTGCCTCTCACTCCCCAGGGTGGAGCGAGAGCGGCGCCGTGGCTTCATGGGCCCCATATCCCCGGAGCATCTCGGTCTGGACCCGGAGATGTCCGAGGGCGAGGCGGCATCCCCGGTCCGTGCCGCAGCACCGCCGGACAAGACTCCAGCACCTCCTTCCCCCCGGCCTGTTCACCCCAGGAAGAAGGACTGGGCAGACTACGACGAGGAAGATGATCGTCGAGTCTACGAGGAAGATGCGGCATCCCTCTTCTCCGACGTGGCTCCTCCGGCTGACCGCTACCCGGTAGACCAGCTCCCCACACTCTTCGTCACGGCGGCAGAGCGTATGAACATCTCTTTCCCGCCGCAGCCTGCTGCTCCCCCGGTGGACTTCACGGACGGGCTCGGGTCCCGTCCGCGTCCCCGGGCTCGGCCCAAGGTGCTGTGCCCCCCGATGCCGCCCATTGTGCACTATGCTCAGCGCGAATGGGGACAACCGTTAAGCGCCAAACATCCTGCTAAAGCATACCGGCCGTATTGCTGCGTGCAGGACTGGTGCAGTGATTCGGGGGTCCCACCCATCGAGGACGGGGTCAGATTGTCTCTGCTTCCTTCTTCCTCCCTCTGGCCCGGCAGTAAGCCTCAGCTCCCGTCCGAGAAGGACCGGCTGACGGCGGCGTTGTTTGACCGCTGCTATGCTAATGCCACACAGGTCGTGGCTTTAGCTAGCAACTTGGCCTTCCTCGCAGGATCCATGTCCAAGCTACTGGAAGGGGATTCCGAGCCGAGCCGCCTTGACCTAGGTGAACTGCGGACCACTCTGGCGACTTTCCTTCGCATGTCACAGGCTCTCGCCATAGACGGAGGTCGGTCTATGTGCGCGGCACAGGTGGGCTGCAGACACCTCTGGCTGGGTCTGTCTTCACTCAAAGACCAGGAGAAAAAGCAGCTGCTCAACCTTCCACTGTCCACTGCCTCTCTCTTCGGTCCAGACTTCCTGAGCTTCGTCGATCGTCTGGATTCCGCTACCAAGGCTTCTGCTCAGCTGGCTCCTCATCTGCGTCCCCAGCTCCCTCAGCGCACTCCTCACCGTCAGGACAAAAGGAGAAGAAGCCGCTCTCCCCCGAGACGCGCGGCTGCGGCGCGCTCTGCTCCCCGGATCCCGGCGGCTCCTGAGCCCAGACGAGGAAGAGACAAGAGCGCTAGACCAGACCGGCGTGCTTCTTCCGGAGCTCGCAGAGGGCGGGGCGGGGCTTTTCATGCTAATAAAGGCCGTGCTACGGCCCGTTACATCACTGAAGAGCCAACTTCTTTACATGCAAGCAGAAACGCACTGGTAGCGTCTTCTGACTTGTCTAATTATGCTGGCGCTCGCTTGGAGGCTAGCTCCACAACTGCTCTGACACACTCATCACATGCCACGGCGCAATTGAGTAAGTCACAGAAAGGGTCAAAGTTAACGACAACTTCCCCTCACTCCCCGCCCTCTCCCATGAAGCGGACGTGGTTGAGGACAGTTCCACAACTGCCGCTGCTGTGGGGGCGGGGCTTCCAGCGGCCCAGACAAGCAGAAACGCACTGGTAGCGACTTCTGACTTCTATCTTCATACTGGTCCTCGCTTCGAGGCTGACTCCACGACACACTCTTCTCATGCCGCGGCGCAGCTGAGTAAGTCACAGAAAGGGTTAACGTTGTCGGCAACTCCCCCCTCACCCCCACCCTCTCCCATGAAGCGGACGTGGTTGGAGACAGTTCCACAACTGCCGCTGCTGTGGGGGCGGGGCTTCCAGCGGCCCAGACAACTATATTGAGTAAGAACAGTTGTCCCACCGCTGCCGCTCTGGTAACAAGGCGCCGCTTTCTCTCCCGCTCTGTCCCTACGGAAGGGGGCGAACGTGCGCTCCGCCCAGACACGCTTCTGTACACTCGTCTCCACTTGTTCACACCAATGTAGATGCTTTCCCGGCTCCTCGCTCTGCCCCGAGGAAGCGGATTCATCTCGCACAGAACAGAGTGGGTCGCGCTCTTGTACGCTCTCACTCGCAGAGTCACACATGCACGCGCAGCGGAGCTTCAACTCACATCTCCTCTTCAACTTTCCCAAAGCTTCCCCACGCTGCTCCGGGGGCGCGCAGGGGGCTTGTACAGGCTCGTGAGGATCGTGCTTCGACGCACATCCCCGCGCAGAGCTATGCACTCGCCGGAGGAGTGTCTACGGTCATTAACCCTTCTCCTCCTCGGATTACTGCGGCGGTGCGGGACGGACGCGCGCTCCTCTCCCTCCTTCTAGTGTTAGGAGTGTGGGCAATTCCTGTAAGCGCCGGCCTCTGTCCGGACTAGTTCCACAGGAGCGAGCTTGACGGCGTCTCAACGAGACGCTCGTTTATCTCTGCACTCCTCAGAGGAGCCATACCGCGCCAAGAAACGCAGACTAGGCGGGTGCGACGCTATGACCGGCTCACGTTCATACCCCGCACGTCCCTTTCGAGCGGGGCCCCCCACTCACGGACACAGTGGACGGGCCCGTTCATCGAGCTCCCAGCTCCGCAGTCCGACCTCTCACGGACTCCTACCAAGCCTGGGTGGACCTCGGGATTCCCCTTTCTCCGTGGTTACGCAAAACGCTGAGGAGGGGATATGCACTACAGTTCGCTACACACCCACCTCCGTTCGCAGGGGTGTTAGTGACCAGAATGCGCGATGCGGCCGAGACCAGGGCACTGCTGGAAGAGGTCTCCTCCCTCCTACTGCGCGGTGCAGTAGTGGAAGTACAGGCAGAGAGAGCGGGGAACGGTTTCTACTCCCCGTACTTCTTGGTCCCCAAAAAGAGCGGAGGCGTCCGACCCATTTTGGACTTGCGCATCCTCAACGGATGCATAGCCAAGAGACCCTTTCGCATGCTGACGACACGACACCTGTTGGAGTGCGTCAGTCAGGGCGATTGGATGACGTCTGTGGACCTCACGGATGCTTATTTCCATGTTTCCATTGTACCGGAGCACAGGAAATTCCTCAGATTCTCTGTAGCCGGAAAATGCTACGAATACTGCCGACTCCCGTTTGGTTATTCGCTGGCTCCCCGCACCTTCTCCAAGTGCGTGGAGGCGGCGCTGGACCCGCTGCGTCGTATGGGAATCAGGATTCTGACTTACATCGACGATTGGCTCATCCTGGCCTCCTCCAGACAGGAGGCTCAGGCTCACACCAAGGTGGTGTTGGATCACATCTCCAAACTGGGCTTTGTGGTCAACAGAGCAAAGAGCTCTCTGCGCCCAGCACAGGTCATGTGTTATCTGGGCCTCCAACTGGATTCACTGAATGCGCGCGCGTCTCTCTCTGCCGGGAGACGGTCAGTGCTCCTCCAGAAGGTCAAGCTGTTCTGAAAAGGACGACAGTCCAGTCCTATCAGATTCAATCACTTCTGGGATTGATGGCAGCGGCCCACCCAGTTGTTCAGCTGGGCCTTCTGCATATGAGACGCCTCCAGCGGTGGTACTCCCGTCTCAGATTGCACCCAGTGCGCGACAGGAGGAAATGGCTGAGGCTCCCAATGCCCGCACGGAAGGATATTCAGTTCTGGACCGACCCAATCCTTCTGAGCCAGGGCGTGCGGCTGGGATGTGTCCCCCATTACACGGAGGTGTTCACAGATGCCTCCCTGACTGGTTGGGGGGGGTCCTGGGCCAGTGCTCGACGGGCGGCACCTGGTCTCCGACGCCCAGGCACATCAATGTCCTGGAGATGGAGGCAGTGAAGAATGTTCTCCTGCACTTCAGAGCGGAACTGGAGGGACACCACGTTTTAGTCCGGTCAGACAACACGACTGTGGTGGCTTACCTGAACAGACAGGGGGAACCAGATCTCCCCCGCTCCACAGGAGGGCAGCGGAGATCCTCCTGTGGGCCAACACTCACCTCCTTTCCTTGAGGGCCCGGCACATCCCCGGCGTTCTCAACGTAGGCGCGGACAGAATGTCCAGGGGCGGAGCAGCCCGCGACGAATGGAGCCTAGCCCCCTGGGTGGCGGCGCAGGTTTGGCAGCAGTTCGGCCACCCGGTGGCCGACCTGTTCGCCAGTGCAGAAAACGCTCTGTGCCCCCTGTGGTTCTCACTCAGACCAGGGGACGAGCCTCCTCTGGGCGTCGACGCGTTGGCGCACCGACGTTGGCCGGGGGGACTCCTTTATGCCTTCCCCCCCTCCGGCTTCTGCCTCCGCTGCTTCACAGAGTCAGGAGAGACAGACTACAAATCCTGGTTGTGGCCCCGGACAGTCCGAGTGCCAGGTGGTACCCAGACTTGGTGTCCATGGCGCAGGGGACACCTTGGCCCCTCCCGGACTCGCCCCAGACGCTGACTCAGGCCCAGGGAGCCCTTTACTCGCGCCCAATCCTAGGCCACAGACTCTTGGTTTGGAAGCTGAGAGGGGAAGGTTGTTAGACTTAGGCCTCCCTTCCGCTGTAGTCTCGACCATTCAGGGAGCACGTGCGCCTTCAACGGTTAGGGCGTACAGACTACGATGGCAGTTGTTTGCCACATGGTGCGCGGAGAGGTCAGTGGATCCCCTCTCGTGCCCCATTCAGGAGGTCTTGGGCTTTCTTCAGAGTCTCCTGGCCAAAGGCCGCTCGGCTTCGACCCTGGGCGTCTTTGCCTCGGCCATCGCTTCGGGCCACACGGGTTTTGGTGGTTTCTCGGCCCGTAACCATCCTCTTGTCAAGCGCTTCTTAAGGGTGCGCTCAGACTGAATCCACCCCTCAGGCGCTCCGCCGCAGCTTGGGATCTCCAGGTGGTTTGGAGGGTCTCTCGGGCCCGCCATTCGAGCCCCTGGATCGCGCTGAGCTCAGCTGCTTATCGTTTAAGACAGTATTGCTTTTGGCGCTCGCCTCTGCCAAGAGGGCGGGGGAATTATGCGCCCTCTCCATCCACCCCTCTTGCTTGTCCTTTAGCAGTGATGGAGGCTTGGTGGAGTTATGGCCGAACCAGGCCTTTCAGCCTAAGGTCATAACTTCCTCCTTCAGGTCCAGGGTCATCCGCTTGAGACCGCTTTGCCCTCCCCCACATGCATCAGCAGAGGAGGAACGGAGCCACCTGTCATGTCCGGTCAGGGCGTTACGCCGCTACCTGCACTGCACGGCCGGTTTCAGACGTTCTGACCAGCTTTTTGTGGGTTTTGGTGCGAAGGATCGGGGTGCAGCTCTTTCTTCTCAGCGCTTAGCCCACTGGGTGTGCCAGGCGATTCACATGGCTTACGAGGCACGGGGGCGCCCTCCTCCTGCACTCATCAGAGCCCATTCCACTCGGGGTGTGGCCACCTCTACTGCTATGCTTAGAGGGGTGTCCCTCGAGGAGATCTGTTTAGCCGCCTCCTGGTCCTCCTCATCGACATTTGTCCAATCATATCTGTTGGATGTGACAGCTCAGTCAGTGGCTCATTCGGTCCTTTCTCGCGGGCCGCATGAGTCGACATAAGGTGACGGCTTAGGGACTTCTTTGTCGGTGATGTGCCTCAGGCGCTCTGGGAGAGGCAGCCTGCGCATTGCCCCAGTTCTTAGCATCCTCCTTTTTGGGGCTTTGCCTGGGTGTTCTTGGTGCTCTTGGGAGAGGCTACCTGTTCACCTTCGTCATACTCCTTCTGGAGACTCTGCTCTTGTGCCTGGCACTCTTGGGAGAGGTGGCCAGTTCATCCATGCTTAGCACTCTTTTGGGTGCTTCCCTTGTGGTGGCTTGGCGCTCTTGGGAGAGGCGGCCTTTCATCACCTTTGTTTCTTTTCATGCGGGTGGTTGTGGCAGGTCCGGGCAGGACTATGTGCCTTCTCTCCATCCGGTCTCAACCTCGCCCGCTGCCTCTCTGTACTTGGTACGAAGTAGGTTTGCGGGTGCGCTCCAATCATGCATGCCTGCTGGGAGTACATTGATCCTACGGCCTTCGCGTAGGGTATGCCAATAGCGAAGCCCGTAGAGGGCGTAGCACATACGACATAGAAATCTTAGTTACCTAATGTAACTGTAGTTCTATGAGTATGTGCGTAGCCCTCTACCTGCAGGCCCAGCAGGCATGTCTTCCACTGTGCTAGAGTTCAAGAAGGGCGAGCGATAGTGGACAGGGCCTTATATACGGCCAGTGGCGGGAACCACTCTCCCATGATTGGAGCGGTACATTGTTTGATCTTCAGGTGCGAGGCGCTGCCTCGAGTGTTAGCCAATAGCGAAGCCCGTAGAGGGCTACGCACATACTCATAGAACTACAGTTACATTAGGTAACTAAGATTTTTCTCTGTAACACTTCTTCTGAGCCGTTATCAAAACAAACCCTCACAGATACATGATCCAGACCGTTACATTTTACCCTGTTTGTACAAAAGAACTGTTATCTCAAAAGCTCGTCCTTCAGAAACAGCTGAAATCACACAGAAATCCCGCTGCGTCTTCTAAACACACAGAGAAAAAAAACACCTTCATTTTCAATACGTTTCCATGGCGATGTCAGACCAAGATGGCCCCAGAAAATACACCTCGAAGCACCTAAAACACGAGGCTATGCAGGTGACATCACAGCGGCTAAACGTCAGCAGTGAGTGGCAAAATTAATGAGAGATTACAATTTCTCCTTTAAGCGTCAAAGCACAAAAAATAGAAAAAAAAGCAGCTACAGTTTGAGAAGAAAAACAATTACAACCACTGATGAAATTGAGTTTGTATGTGACATGTAAACAGAGAAAATCAAGTAAACAGTGGCAGAAAAGCAGAAAAACAATAGGGACACTGAGGCTTCTCTCGTTAATACAGATTTTGCACACAATTAAACTCATCTTTCTAATAATAATTTGCATAAAAAGTGAATTTATTGTTGTGCGGCAGTAAAAATGTGCTACAACTCCAACTTTGCGGACTGTAGCAAATTCCCATAAACACTCAAGCATACGATGTAGAGTACAGAGCTGGTCCCGAGGTTCAGGTTCCTCTCCAGCGCTCTGGAGTAGACCACGGCTGCAACTAACGATTATTTGGGTAATCAAATAGTTGGGCGATTATTTTTTCAATTAATCGATTAGTTGTTTAGAATGTAAGAGTTGCTTGAATACAAGATTTTGGCAAAATTTGAGCTGACGTGCATTGGGAAAACTTACCATCTTAAGGTAATAAGTTTAAGCTTGAATATTGCAGTTTTAATTATTTTAATCAAACTTTACTTAGAATAAAAAATTGACCACACCAAAATTGTCACTCACTGGATTGTTCTATTGGTAAACCTAGCGTAAGAATGTCAGTATTTTTTCCACATTTGCAAATTTAGGTCTGTATTTTCAAGAGTAACGTTTGAGAACATTTTGGAGTTAGAAATTCAAAGGCAAACTCGTGTTTGCACCACAAAAACAGAAATATTGACCAATCTTTTGTTAAGTCTGACATTTTTCTCAGCTACCTAAATACCTAACCTAAATAAAGAGCAGCTAACGATTATTCGATTACTAAATTAGTTGATGATTATTGAAATATTCAATTAGTTATGATTAATCGATTAACTTGTTGCAGCCCTAGAGTAGACCTTAGCTTAGGAATTAGAGCGAAGGGTTTCAATTTCAAGGGCGAGACAGTATGAAGGTTCTCAATACAGTTTGCTGCTCAAGTTTAAGCAATGATACGTTCCCAATTGTTCAAACCAAAGCAAGAGCTACGTCTGCCATCTTGAATATTTTGAAACGGTTAGAGAAAAAAGTTTTGAAATTGACGAGGGCTGTGGGAGGGGACCGGTTGTTTGATTGGATCGTCCTAATAACGACAAAGTGATTGGCTCTGCATTTGAACAGAATATAGGAGGAGCCTGGTCAGGCAACCAGTCCAGAGGTACTGTCCCAGTTTGCCAAATGATGTTGGACATGCAGCACAAACATCCAGAGGCTTGAAATACTCAAAGAATCTATCCATCCGAGCTTTGCCACCGAGAAGTTTATCAACACCCCCAGTGACTTTAGCTGAGGTGATGGGTGAGTCTCCCTCTGAGTCCTCGTGTCTTTGCTTTCTCCTCGGAAGACCTGCTGGAACTGAAGAGATCCTCAAAGTATTCCTTCCACCGTTCCGACAACATTCCCAGTGGAAGTCAACAGCTCGCGCACACTTTTACAACTTTTCCTTATGAAAACTCGGTTCAGGAGGCACACTTTTTTGGTTGGATTTTTGTTTTTTTTCGCGGCACACCTCCTAATGCCAAAGAAGCTATTTTGGAAAACAACATTAATTCATTTGGTAAATACTGTCCATTACACTTTAAAGTGAAACTATGTCACTTTTCTGGTGGAGTGACAACCTACAGCCTATGTTTCTTCAAACTTACTATACACTGCAAAAAATGAATTTCAAGACAAGTTAAAGTTGCTTGATTCTAGGATTTAACCTAATTTCAAGCATTTTCAAGCCAAATTCTCTTATAACCAGCTAAAAATGTCTTGAAACAGTGAAATATTCTACATTACATAAGCAATTAACTCTTATCCAGTGAAAACAGCTCAAAACTGGATTAAAATTCTGATTCCAAGTCAGTTTAAGTAAGTCTAGATACGTACATGTATATAGTTTTTGCAGTGTATGCATAGAGAGAAGCATGTGACTCAACAAATCCAAGTAGTACAGGTAAATCTATGGAGAGGCAACTTGCTCACAATAAGATTGCAATTTTCCAGGCTATTCTGAGTAAAATTAGCCTATAACCAATCAGAATTGTGTATTATTTTACTTTGGAACATTACAATTAGATCTTCAAAATGACATGGTTACATATTGACTTTTAAATTATTGTTTTGTTTTTTGAAAAAGTTATTTCAAACACTCCAAAATGGTAAATAACGCAATTAAATGTATTTTCATTCATTTCATAGATTCGCTTTGGAAAACTAATTCAGTTTTCTCAAAGCGTACTGGTGTTCCCTGGCACACTGGTTGAACTAATCGAGTAATCGAAAGAATAATCACCCAGATAATTGATTAGCAAAACAATCGTTAGTTGCAGCTCTACTACTGATAACTTGCTGAAACGAGCAAAACAGAAATAAAGATAGTTTTACCTGAAAGTGGCAGAGCTTGTCTCCAGTTGCTGCTCTGGCTCTGTTCTTTCTCTCTTCTTTCCCTCTTTTCTCTCTCTCTCCGTTTGTGCGACAGCTGCCTCTGACATCCTCCGAGCGTCCGCTTTTCCACTGCCCCTAAACGTCACACAGACACAAATCCCGCAGAAAACAAACAAGAGAGACTAGGCTAGAAAGAAAGAAAGAAAGGAAAATGTCACCAAATATCGATAAATACTGGATTAAAGTCTCACTGTGTAACTTTCTGACCAAAGCACAGATCACACAAAAGCCCTTGTTTGTAATTTTGATTTATTTGTAATTCTAAACAAATAATAATAATCTATAGCTTACTTTTTAGTCATATTTATCACATTATAGCATAAACTTTAGGCTTTAAATTCATATGACAGATTATCAGTTGACTTAGTTTGGCGTGATATTCCTTGTAGTAAATATTTATCATAGTTTTACAGCAGTTAATTACAAAATATGAAGAAATGTAGATGAAGTTGAGAATTACATGAAGTAATTTGAGTTATAAAACAGAAAAAAGCACAAAATGTACAATTTACACACAACTGACAGATTTCCTGGAGTTTAAACAATCATTTAACACGATTAAAGTGTTACAAGATATATCATTTGTCAAATCATAACGTCTGTGTCATTTTGTGGATTTTTGTGGGGTTTTTTGCCTGTCAACATGATTATGCTGTGACCTGGTTAGCATACCGTTTCTAAATGTCTAAACTTACCCAATTAATTAATCTAAATAACCTAAAATCAGCTTCCCCCAGCACAGATATCTTGTTAATGTTTCTATTCAAGTAGAAATTAGTTCGCAAAGTCCTGATACGTCTAGTAATGTCCCGTTTGTTCACCAAATTCACTAGCTTCGTTCGTTAGCATTGTGGCTAATTGCCGTTAGCATACCGATACATCTCGCTCCTAACAGCTGTGAACAATGCATAAAACACATCGTGGTGAACAATTTTGAGGGAGCAAAACATGTAGACTGGTGTAGGAATTGTAAAAATAATTATTACTGTTTTTTAAAGAAGTAAAAATCTAGTATAGCAGCATAAAGTACAAAATATAAAACATAAATTGTTGCTAGCATAGCCACAAATCAGGCATTTTACTGTACAATGTGGTTGCTAGGTAACAGTTGGAGAATTACCTCTACATTTGTCATATTTACTGGACAAAATACAATTATAAACCTCATCAGAACAGACAAACGGGTGAAAAAACTTAATATAATCATGTTCATTTTCTGATTTTGTTCAATATTTTTTACCTCCACAGAGTTCCACGGTGTCACTTTAAGGAGAAAGAATCGTCTCGGGTGGGAGTGTTTTTGTGATGAAAGTTGAAGGTTGATTCTCCAAGGCTGAGTGAGCTAAAGATATACAAAGGCTATCTGAAATGAAAATAACTTGACACAGTATGGAAAGGCTACAAGCTAAGATGTGGCTAAAATTAACCAGAACATTACGGCACTTTAGCAGTCTTTGTTGGCAGCCCAGTAGTCCACATTTATGACAATCAAAGTATAACACAGTCGCTCTTCTGATTGGTGTGGAGCAAAGCAGCAGCCCCTTTGGCAGTCTTTCAGTGCGGTTCATGGGCATCACAATTACAGTATTTTGGCAGTGGTGAAAGGAGAAAACCTGAGTGGGGGGTCTGGGGGTATTCCGCCAGAAATTTTTGAAAAATTAAGTCCATTTTGGTGCATTCTGAAGCATTTTATAGGTTTTCAGCGGCTGAAGAAAATTAGCATAAAAACATGGTTACTGATGACCCTTTTCCCTAAGGCTTAGACTAAAATCAAAGTTAATTCGTAAAGAGAGATGGAGAGAAAGAAAGAGAGAGAAAAAAAGAGAGAGTTAAGGCCAGCCACATCAAAGCGTGGCGCACCACGCACTTGCCGCGCCAGACCATGCGTCAACACTCATCAAACCGCGACGCTCTGCATTATTATTCAACGATCCGCGGTCGTAGTGGAGAGTAATATGCTATTTTGTCCAAAATAATGAAAGCATTCCTCGTTCATCATTGTTAACGAAATTGCGCTGAAAGTTAACTACATACTTTATAAATCGTAGAAGAAAACTACGGGTGCGGCAGGGTCATTCTTGAAGCGGCGCCGCGAAGGAAACAAACAAAACCGAACCGCGAGCCCGGTGTGTGTACATTCATAGAAATTAACGGAGGCGCCCAATTTGCCGCGCGGCAGAGCGTCCCAGTGTGCGCTGGTCTTTAGTGTGAGGAGTTCAGTCACACATGAGGAATTCTGAGTAGAGCTTCTCCACATCGGGATGGGGTTCAGGCATCTGTTCCTGGTGAGATGTTCCGGGCATGTCCTACCAGAAGAAGGCCCCACGAAGACCCTGGCCAGGACATGCTGGATGAATGAATGTTCTCTCAGTGCATAGGCTTTTATGTGGGAACAAAATTGAATGTATTGTTTATGTCCATTGAATCATTACTAAAGCCACTTCTGTTTTGTTTGTGATGCATCTCCAGAGATCACCTGAAAACATACTGGATTCATACATTAAATGCCATGAAAGATCCGTTACTCAATGAGGAAATTGAACACTCTTCCTTTGTGTGATTGTGCTCCTCTTCTGACTCTTATTGTGTGTGTACTGTATACATATAATGTATATTTTTGACTTGGTTTGCAGCAGTAATCCGCACCTTCATGCAAGTTCTCCCTTTGGGTGCATCTTATATTTGGTGGTGTTTGTCACCGGTGATTTTTGTATCGATGGAGAAAATGTGTTTCTGTAAATGTATAACATAGACATGTGATCATGTTTCAGGTCACATGACACACAAAGCTATTTAAAATGCTGTTGCACACCTGTGCTAACACTGGCCCTGATGGAAAGACTCAATGAGTCCAAAACAGCGTTGGTATTATTAAAAAACACCAACTAACCTGACGTTTTTTCTTTGTCATAATTTTTGCCTGCATTTTCATGAGCACCTGGTATGTGCCTGCAGTGAGCACCCTTGGATTCTCTTATCTCACCTGAAAATACTCTGCAAACATATAAGTTACAAAACGCTTTATTAAAAACACAAATCGCTTCGTACAAACAATTAAACACATTTCAAAATATTTTTCAAGTGTGCCTTTTCAAACATCACAAATTGTGCTCAGAAATGTATATAAAAATAAACTAAATAAATACTGCTTTTATCTACAATGACGAGACACATTCACTTCAGTTCAAACGCACAAATCTCTTTCTCCTAAAATACAATAAATATGGCAGTCTAAGCAAACAGCAAACTCAAATCTATTTACACGTCTCGAAAAAATGTTATTTATTTGCCATCATTGTAGAAAAAGAAGTACAGTAATTGCACTTAAAGTTGCTGGTCTTTCCTCCTGGCGTCTTAGCTACTTGCCGCATCTTACTGCTAAAGGTAACTTTTGTTGAGCTATAAAATATAAAGTAAACACAAATAAAATGCCAAGTTATAAAGACAACCCAGTAGTTTTAGTGTTAAGTGTAGGTCAGTCTAAGCTCACAGTCAGCCCCCTCTTCTGTCAGAAATTGTGAAGTGAGTTTATGCACAAACATTCTTTTATTTAAAAACAAAAAATGCCTATAACATTCTGACTGAGAAAAATCTAAGAAGTGCAATCAATAAAATGTGTTTCTTGCTTTTTGAGACTAAATTTTTCCTCCTGGGAGCGTTTTTTAGCAGAAATTTAATACAGTAGCTTTTCTGTCGTCATGGCAACAGCACAGACTTTAGCTAACTTGTTTGTAAGCGACATTTTTACTGTCGCACAACAGTTCATTCATCAAACAAATAAAAAAAAAACATCTTTTTAAGGATATAAAGTTAAGGAGTTGAACTGTGTGTGATCCTAAAGTCTGTGTTAGTGAGAAATGTGAGAGAAGAAGTGTTTCTGTTTTTTTCTGCCTGCTGTTTACCTGATTTTTTCTTTTTACATGTCACATACAAACTCAGTCCTTCAGCTGCAAATGTGATTTTTATATTATTATCAGTCTATAGCTGCTTTTTTCTATTTTAGTTGTGTTTTAAGACCTTACATGAGAAATTGTAATTCCTCTCTATTGACTCTCATTCATTTTCTCCACTCACTGCTGACATTTAGACTGCTGTGATCTGTCCCTCTGCGTAACCTCTGCAGCAGAACTGGATTTGGACAGGGAGTAGTGTCTCTAACAGTGAGCTAGCTGTCGACTTGTGCGTCCTCCATGATGGACTGAGTGCAGACAGACCCTCCACAGACACAGTGAGGACTCCGATCACTGCGCTCTGGTCTTCTGCGTCCAACACTGAAAACAAACAAAATCAAAACAAACATACCATCAGAAATATACGGTTTACTTTAGGGCTGCGCAATTACATACATCATTCACTGTGATATTCAAATACAGGATGAAAAGGTTGAAATTTAGAATATTGTGATCTTAAGGACCTGGACACCCTCTCCACCCCTTCTCTAAAAATTAGACTGTCCTTGTCCCGCAAGATGAGTCGTTTCCCTCTGCTAATTGACTCTGGTTTTACAGACTTATGGTCTAATATCTGGCAATTAGATCTGTGGTTTTCCTCCAGGTTTTCTCTTTTCCTCCTATCATTTCTTTATTTTATTTTTTAGTTTTTCCTTGCAGAGAAGGACGCTTAAGGACAGAAGGAGGATTTAAAGGCAGAGGGAGGGTGTAAGGACCGTAGGAAGGTCTAAGAATCGAAGGAGAAGCTAAGGACAGAAGGAGGGTCTAAGGACAAAGGAGGGTCTAAGGACAGAGGGAGTGTTTAAGGACAGAAGGAGGGTCTAAAAACAGAAGGAGGTCTAAAGACAGAAGGAGGTCTAAGAACAGAAGGACAGAATGATGACTAAGGACAGAAGGATGGTTTATAGACAGGCAGTGTTTAAGGACAGAAGGAGAGTCATAAGAAACAGGAAGGAGGTTCTAAAACAGAGGTTAAAGACAGAAGGAGGTCTAGACGAAGGAGGGTCTAAGGACAGAAGAGGTCTAAGGACAGAAGGATGGGTTTAGACAGGAGGTTAAGACAGGAGAGTCTAAGGACAGAAGGGAGGGTCTAAGGACAGAAGGAGGGTCTAAGGACAGAAGGAGGGTCTAAAGGCAGAGGGAGAGAGAGAAAAAATAAATAAAAAGAGCAAATATTGCCCTCGCAATATTTCCCCTGACCCTTCCCCCAGGGCTCCCCTGCAAAAGAGATTCTGAAATCTCAGTGGGACTTCCCTGGTTAAATAAAGGTCAATTAATTAAATAAATTTTAATGTATTGACATAAATATTCTTTGTTTCGTTAGCCCAAATAAGCTACACCTGCGTTCCTTGTTTTTGACTGGGTGCACATGTTCTTCTGACCGTTGAGTGGAGCTTCGTTCAGGTCCTGCTGGTTCTGGAGAATCTCGGGCAGTCGTAGAAAAGCCAGGCCCACGTCCTCACACTCTCTCTCCTGCTCCTCCTCCTCCAGCGGCTCACTCACCACCGTGAACCGGATCCTAACAACACAGTCTGTCATTAAAAGTTGAACGAGATACAGATGATAAATTATGATGCACAGTAGAAACTTATGCAGGTATTATGCAGCCCTTGACCTGGTGTATGTGTAAAATGATGATTATTTGTTACGCCAACAACAATCCAGTTCTTTTCTACAGACCACACCAGCCTGTCAGAGCCTGATCTGTCAGATCTCAGAAGCTAAGCAGATTGGCCCTGGGCAGGACTTGGATGGGAGACTCTGAACTTCAGGAGCCACAGTAGAACGACTGGAGGAGAAACTGTTGCGTCCTTAGGCAAGACACTTCAGCCACATTTCCTACTCTGGATCTGGTGTGAGTGTGAATGATTGGTTGTCGTCGGAGAAGTCAATGGGGTAAAATGGTAGCCTTCTGTCAATCTGCCCCATGACAGCTGTGGCTACTACAGTGACTTGCTACCACAGCGTGTGTAGAGTGAAAGGAAAATGTAGAACAGGAGTGTCAAACTGATTTTGACAAAGGGCCACATTAACATGGGGTTGTCCTTGATGGGCCAGTTATAACTAAAATTAACCTTACTGATCTTTGCACACTACAAATAATAGTTTTTGATTATTGTATATTTATTGAAGTGACAATTACTGAATATACATCCACATTAGTCTGAAAAATTACTTACTCTTTAAGTTTCATACAAATGATTACATTAGGTTAAGACACACGAGATTAGTCCGCATCTGGCCGCCCCCGGGCCTTGAGTTTGACACGTGTTGTAGAATGTAGAGCGTTTTTTAGTGTAATGATAAACACTATATACAGTAAATCCAATGCATTATTAATATTACTTGTCTGAGGTAAAATATGACTCTTTAAAAGTAAAACTAAACACAAAATTTACTTTTTTTTTTTTGCCAAACTGTGTGTATGGAGTCACAATTGATTCTTCACGGTTTTCATTTTTGTGCAAAGTCACTCATTTTGCAATTATGTGTGCAAAAACTGCAACTGTGCTGCAGCGGTCAAACGCTGTCAGACGCCAAAGCCAAGCCGCCTCGTCCTCCTGACACTGCTGTGGTGGCAAGTACGATTGAAAAGTTATCAGTCATTTTGCTCAGATGGATAAGCGGGTGGTATGAGGTGCAAAGGCTGCAGGTTCTAAACTGCATCAGTGTTTCTATTTTTTCACTTTAAAGTTTAGACAAAATACTCACATGAGCTCGTGTGCTTATGTAAAGAGAAGGTTTCATACAGTATGTCTGCAAAGTTAAAAAAACTTGCGTAATTTGCCCAACTACGATCGCTGTCCATATTTCGTGTTGTCCAAAAACATTGATCTGTGTTTCATTTATTGTTCTTATTCCTAAAACTGTTATTTGTGTAAAAGCTTCTCCAGAGGCTGAGTAATACCAGATGTACAGTATTTGAAGATGTTTTGAATCTGCTCTGTTGGTGTCGGTAAAATAACAGTCATTTATCATTTTTACGAGAAATGGCTGGGATTGGTTTCCTTCCTCTGTTATTCTTTATGCTCAGTGTTTGTTCAGAAAACACACGAGTTCAACACAAAGCCCTGGTCAACGTAAAGCCACTGACTTAAACATAATTCACAAGTTCAGTCCTAAAACTCTGACACCAGGTCACTCCTCGGGGTTAAAATCAAGAGGGTTTTGGCTCGATATGACTCTCCACAAGTTCTTACATTTCCATCTGAGGACTCTTTCCTTGGAGAACAGTCCTGAGCAGACGTCTCCTCTCGCTGTGGTTCTCTGCATCGACTGGAATCACTGGAAAACATCACACAACACATGACAAAGTGGACAAAGTAGTGTCAGCTGGTTATACTCTCTTTTAGACCAGGACTATTGCTGGGTTTCAGCTGACGTTACAACATTCTACAGGCCAATGTTATTTCATCCCAGTTTAGCATTTATTTATTGTTAGTATTTCAGATTCTGGTTATAAATTGTCCACTAGTGCCTCCATTTAATTTTATTTCACTCCAACTCAAGGCCTGGTATGGTATCGCAAGACTGCAGACGGTTCCCAAAAAAGCAGGAATGACAGTCGTCCAATCAGTGTGTTGGCCAGACTGTATACATTCTTCTTCTTTGATCTCATGTCAATTATTCACTTAGAACAGGGGTGTCGACCTCATCTTGACAAAGGGTCACATTGGCATTGAAGGGCCGGTTGTAACTAAAATTAACTTTACTAATCTATGAGAAAGTACAAATAGTCTTTGTTTTTGTCATTTATTGAAGTTACAGCCTGCTCTACATCTGCATTAGTCTGAAAAACGACTCTTTAAATTTCAGACAAAGCATTTTATTGGGTTGAGACACCTAGAATACTCCTGGTGCTAATTTCTATGAAGTTAAACCTTATAAGACCTTGAGGGACGCATACAATTATTTGGTGGGCCACATCTGGTCCCCAGGCCATTACACATGTGACTTACAATATGACATTGTACCTTTTACTTAGTGTGTGTTAATCGCTAAGAAACAACAACAATCACTGTGGCAGAGTGGATAGTGGACTACAAAATGACCAAAATCAATGATTGGTAGACCGTAGACCTACTGTACAGCGAACAAACCCCAATGGTGCGATGATTTCCAGGAAGTGAATTGAAACACTGACGTATCAGGCTGATAAACAATGACATCACACATCTTGGCATCTCAGTAGTTGCCTCGTAACCAGAGACAAGCTGCAGCAGGAGGTCGAGTGGAGCTTCAACAGCAGTCCAGTTTAATACTTAGGCCTTGTCCACACGTAGACAAAATGATGATTTTACAACGACTTGCATAAACATGGAGCTGTCTGAGCGTCCACACAAATCAGTAAACCAGCCTGAAGCCGGTGTAATGCCTGTAACTGACCAGAGTGTGGCACTGTGACTCTGACACAGAAAGTCACAAAACTAGAGGAAGACTAGCCACTGAGCATGCGCAGAAATGTTGCTGAAAAGTTGCAGAAAGTAGATTTATGCTTCAGATGTCTTTGGAATATTTTGACAAAGCTTCAAAACAAATTTAATGGAGATTGAAGTGAATGTTTTTAATTTTTCTTTGTCTTCTGTGGTTTATGGTGCAATGAGACGCAGATTTTCGCAGTGAACATCGTATAAAGGTCAGTACATTCTGCAGATGAGACGTAACTCTGGGCGTAACTGCGGAGATGCCAAATCAGAGTTTTGAAATCTTTCCCTCTGGGACCTGGTTTCATAAATATTCATTTTCAGTGTTCTGAAACTCCTGCTTAGTGTGAACAATGTGTGGTTTATGTCAAATATTTGTTTTGAAACGCCTGAGCTTGTCTTCGTGTGGACAAGGCCCTATTATTGAACCTTAAACCTAAACCTAACCTTACACAACTTAACTGTATAGCTCTTGTACATTTAGAAATCATCAACATTTTTAAACAAATTATAAAGTTTTTTGTCATTTATGACAAGATGACATTGTGAAATTACTTTATGGCTAACTAAAACTGGCTCTTGCCCACCACCCGGCCTTATGACGTCATCTTCTTTTAACCAAACAGCAGCTTGTGACAGAAACAACACAACGACACAACATTCACCACAATGCCCAGCTTGATCGTCATCTATTAACACGGCTCACACCGGTTTGTCGCACCTTTGCTGTAGTTGAAGTTGACCTTTTGACCCTGCGTGGGTTTGGGCAGTGACACTGGAGTCTCCACGTCCCCACGTCCAGCAGAGAATACTCCACGAACAGCCGCACCACTGAGGCATCCTGGGAAACTCTGGACTCGGGCTGCAGAGACAGAGACACCACCTCCACGCGCAGACGATCGGACGCCTGAGAAAAAGGACAAACACAAGGAAATCCTCATAAAGTTAAGGTCTGTGTAATAAAAACTGCACTTTATAGACTTAACGAATGTCTAGTTAAGGTAGAACTTGATTTAAATGTCTAGGATGACAGAGATCACTTGTGTTTCTCTGTTCTTTGCCTCTTCTTATATTCAGTTGTGGTGGTGTTTGTGTAACTGTCTATGATAAAGTAGAGAGCGGGGTTAGTTGTCACAGGGTAGGTCGTCACAGTCAATGTATCTCAGCTTGTGAATGCCGCATTTGGAAAAAAGTCAGATTAAAATGTTCATTAAATTAACCAAAATTCACTCGCTAAACATTTTTGAAGATTGAAAGCTTGTAACCATTGACTTTACAAAGAGCAGAGTCAGAGTGACAGTTAGGACTATTTTTTTCTGAGCTGGTTTAAAAATGTAGAAGAAAGCTGAGGTGAGAGTAAAACAGTCCAGTCGGGTTCAATTCAATGCAGGAAATCAGTGTAAAGTTTCAACTAAAAATAATCTATTATTGTCATGGAGCTTATTCTGTTCAAATGTTATTAATCACTAATTCACATTAAAAATATAGTTTTACATATCATTAGAATCTTGACAACATGCATCTTTTATTTCCAGTTGCCTTTTCTTGTAATTTAACGTCTCCTGATTCAGAAAATGTAAAACATTCTTGAATCAAAATGAAATTCAACATAAGAAATCAAACCAAAGACAAGACACATTTGTCATCGATCTCCCATCGACATAACATTGAGACAACCAACCCAGACTTGGGGTTGGTTGTCACAGGTGAACAATTTCCATTTAAAGATCAATAACTTTTGATCAGAATAAGACAGAGAACAGCAGGTGGATTCATTAGTTACACAAGACTTTGAGCTTTTCTCTGTTGTTAAAATGGTTCATGTGAGGTTTGCTGTTTTTGAGAAATTAAAATCAAAGTAAAAAATGTGACAACCAACCCCGCTCTCCTTACAGTATGTGTCATGTCTTCTCCTACGGACAATAAAGGAATATCTTACCTTAAGTGGGGAAAATTAGTCTTAAAGCTTTAAAAACAATCTTTTTTTTTTTTTTTTTTTGAATTGAATGTAATTTTACACCTAAACCAGCAATTTTTTAAATAATATTAACTCTTTGTTGAAAGTGCATATGATATTATACAGTTTTACACTTTACATTATTTACAGGACCATTTGAAGAGTGAACCACAGTAGAGAAGCATTTATATAAAGTCGACCTAACTGGCCAACATATTTGTCCACTTGGACCATTTTGTAAAGGCGTCCCTCTGCACTTTAAAAGAGTAGGACAGTTTTCCTTGGTATAAATCTCTTGCACAGTGTTTATCCAGTCCTCAGTTGTAGAGGCTCGAGTTTAAGCCATCTCCTTGTGAGAGCCTTTTTACAAGGATCCAGCAGAATCTGTAAAAGTTTCTTATCTCCAGAGGTCAGTCTATTACCTGGTATGTTACTCAAATAAAGGTTCAAATGTCAAAGGAAAAACTAATGAAAAAAAAACATTTTGAATATATTCGTGTATCCTTGACTAATATGAATGAATGACATGGCAATCCCAAAAAAATATGAAAATGGTTGGCTCAATCCCCCCACATCTCCAACAATCATCAGCTGTACCTCTGTATCTCTTCTGAACAGGAGTAATGAAGTATCTTATTATCATTTTCCAGCAGAAATCTAAACTTTCTTCTGTGATTGTCAGATTACCCTCTTTTTCCCCACTTCATTTTAACATAGAGAGTGCTGTCCCCCTCACACCGCAGGATGGAGCTGTACAAGTTTGTGTGCGCCTGATTTATATCTGTGATATAAATGTTTAGGCTATAAAGGCTAATTCGTTAATGTTCACTTCAGGTCCTTATTCAAATAATGTGTAACCTGGAAATCCTGAAGAAATCATCAGTCAGTGCTAAATTTCGGGTGCAAAAAAAAAAAAAAAAAAAAAAATTAAAGTTTGCATTTACACAAACTTTAAAATTGAAGATGCACATACAATATACTAAACAAAAAACAGATATGAACCATTCAAATTCTGCATCTTTAGTGTGTTTATGAGAGAAAAATGTCATCTCTGCCAAGGTTTTGCTCCCACATAAACTGTGAAAAAAGAAAACCCATCACTAAACAGGAATGGGGCAGTTAAATGCCAAATACAACTTAGCGACATGGCCACGCCAGATACATGAAATGCATCACTAAACGTCAATTCTTGAACTATCATCATATTGATTTGGGGTAAAGTCTGAATCATATGCGCACCACCTTAAAATCTTGAAGGTGTTTTCCAAACCACAGGTTTTAATAGTTTCATTCCAAGCAGAATCATTGTACAGAGCAAAAATGTAATCAATCAAAATCTCAACACCCCTTTTACTGGCCAAACTAAACTTTTGAGGCCAAGTTTTGCCCACGGCCCCAATTTGGGCAGCACTGTCCCAAAGTAAGCACTCAGTTTACCCAGTTTGTAAAACACTAGACAATGCTTTTAAAGACCTTAGTCATTTTGTGTATGTTTATCTAAAAAAATTAAAAGATCAAATGTGGATCTGTGAACAAGCTGTAGAAAAATGTGAGCAAATCTACAAAAACGACGATGTAAGAAGCTATAATAAAACACTTTACAATATTATATTATTGCATTATGAATTCGGTTAAAGTATTATAATTAGACCCTTTAATTGTCTTGAGAAAACGTACAAATATGGTCATGATTTCTCCCCACGTACAAGCTTGAATTATTTATAACGTAACAAACAAATAATAAAAATCCGCCTCAGTGTTTCCCCTTTTCCCAGTTCTTTTGTCGTGTCCGGTGTCGTATTGATTATTTTACATTTTACACAGTCTGGGCTTGTTTGGGTCGATCGAAAACATCCGTCTGTTTAGAGAATTAGAAAAAGAGATTCTGGAAACACCTCGTCTGCTTGTCCGGCGAAATCGAAACAAAACAAAAACTAATCATTCCGTCCAGTTTTCCGACCGGTTTTCCCCAAAAGACACGGACTCGACTCGGACACAGCTAAACACTGATCTTTAATGCATTCTGTCTTTGCTCAGTGAAACTAAATCCAACAACACGGTCTCCAATCACATAATCACTGTTTTAGATCATAATTATATTCCCAATGATAACAAAGCGTCTTATTTGTTGAAATTCGATCATAATCAATAAACAAATCCGATACCGGACTTTTTTTTTATTGGAAAAAGTATAATAAGAACACCTGATAAATTGTGTTTCTTTGCTTTTTGCTGCAAGATTTTTTCCGCTGAGAGCGAGTTTGTTTGGCAGAACCTTAACAAAATAGCCTTTTCTGTTGTCACGGCAACAGTGCAAACTTTAGCCGGCTAGTTTAGGACATTTTTACAGTTGTGCAACAAATATTTCACACTTAAAACATCTTTGAGCAGAGAAAGGTGATTTTCTGTGTGATTCTAAAGTTTGTGTCAGTGAGAAATATGAGAGAAACAGAAGTGTTGTTTTTTTTTTTGCTTTTCTGTTACTGTTTACCTGATTTTCTCTGTTTACAAGTCACATACAAGTCTTCACTGCAAAAAAGGCCTTTCAAAAATATAAGAACATTTAGCATATTTTGATGTAAAAATGTCTAATTTCAAGTGAAATAATCTACTGGTGCAGAAAGAACATTTGACTAACCTTGTTTTGAGAAGTAAATGCTAGTTTCTTTCTGACAATTTTAAGCAAATCTATTCTTTATTCAAGCAGTTATGGCTAAGTGGGATGTATTTTTGAACATGTGCTGGCAGTGTTAACCTGGCCAGCCAGATGGTTTATCTCGCGATATTTGTGAATTCACAAACATGAGATAAACCATCTGGCCTTCCAGCCGCCCGATTGGTTTGAGAGTCTGAAACAGCGGTGTTTTGGCCCAATCACATCACTGCAGCGTGGTTTTGAGGCCCAATCACATTGTAGCAGGGCGGGTAACACGGACTGTTAGCACCAGTCTGATCAAGCTAAACAAAGACGGCTGCTCCCGTGGATGTTTGTGTTTCTGCTGCTTTTGATGCGGTTTTATCAGAAATCTGGAGTAATTTCTTTTTGAAAGAAGAGCAGTATGTGTGTGTGTGTTCTGACCCACGCAGACATTGGCTACACCATTATGAGTTGTTGCTGTGATTGGTTAAGCACAAATAAGGTCGGCCGCTCACCCAATCAGCTCCAAGTATTTTACTAAACATCCCACCTTTTCCCGAACGCCTTCAGCTAGTAAAGTCCCAGATGGAGACTGTGGAAGAACTCAAATTGTAGTTCAACACAGATCCATCTGGCGTGAGGCAGGTTAGGGCAGTGCATGTTCTGTTTAGAATCAGGACTGAGTGCAATGTGTGCCTCAGACTGTTTTTTGTTCTGATTATTTAAAATGTATGGACTTGGTCAGGGTGTTTTGCATGGTGACTGTCACATGTTGTGAATGTGGATGGCTGTATGTCTCGTGAGTCTATGTCCCCATTGTTTGATTGTCCAATGTGAATTTCTGCTTATGGAGACAATAAAGGATACTAACTAACTTAAAACAGATAAAAGTTTGCTTAAAATAAGTTTTTTATATCTAGGTAAATAATCTTAGTAAGTCATTATGAAAAAGTGAAAACATCTTAAAATTAGTCTTGATGAAAATGCTTACTTCAGTCATTTTATCCAAGTTAGATATTCCTTTTTTCCCAGTTAAAAGAGTCATATTCAGTAATTTTTTGGTCGATTTTTGTGAAACTGAATGACAATATTCAAATAGATATTTCAGCACTTGACTGTCATAAGATATCAGACTTAAATTTAATCATGAAATGTAAAAAAAAAATGTAAGAAATTCTGTACACAAAAACAGAGGAATTTTGTACATTTTTCAGATTCCAATACTGTTAAGGTCTAAATACGCTTTAACGCTTTTAAGACGGAGAAACTGCCCTGGAGAGGATCACCTGTATTTGTTGTATCTGTGCTATTAAATAAACAATAAACAATGTCAGATGAATAAATAATAGTGTGTGTGCTGAGTCTGACCTTCCTCCCTGTGGCCTGAGCTTGAACGATGCAGTCGTCGCTGTCGGTCGATTGGCTCTGATCCTCCTTTGAGGCGTTTTTAGTATCTACGAAGAGAGAAACGGAGGAAAAGAAAACCACACAGTGAGATTAGATTTGTACAGATGAGAAATAATAACGTAATCTAATTCTGAGTGAATCCAAAAGGCTGCTATTTCTAAAGTACCATAAATATCTATTCAACCATTCTTATTCTGCAGAAAAAACATTTATTATTTTGATTAGTTTGCTTTTTTCCCCCAATTCTCTTAGACAGGTTGGCCACTGTCGCTCATGATGTGAATAAGACATGAGAGTTTCACAGCAGCAGCGTTAAGTATTAATGTGTTTGCTCATGAAACGGACACGGATGTGTTTGTATTTACACTTGTGGCACTCTGGTCAGTTACAGGCGTTTCACTGGCTTCAAAGAGAAAGTGTCAGCAGTCACATTCACTCTCTCTCTTTGAAACCTTCAAGTCAAGTTAGAAATCTGGGGGTAATAATGGACTCAGACTTGAACTTTAACAGCCACATGAAATCTAAAAGTCTTAGGGACTAAACATGGACCAGAGTCAGGACTAAAATGTGGACCAGAGTCAGGACTAAACGTGGACCAGAATCAGGACTAAATGTGGACCAGAGTCAGGACTAAACGTGGACCAGAGTCAGGACTAAACACGGACCAGAGTCAGGACTAACTGTGGACCAGAGTCAGGACTAAACGTGGACCAGAGTGAGGACTAAACATGGACCAGACTCAGGACTAAACGTGGACCAGAGTCAGTACTAAACATGGACCAGAGTCAGGGCTAAACGTGGACCAGAGTCAGGACTAAACGTGGACCAGAGTCAGGACTAAACGTGGACCAGAGTCAGGACTAAACGTGGACCAGACTCAGGACTAAACATGGACCAGAGTCAGGACTTAACGTGGACCAGAGTCAGGACTAAACATGGACCAGAGTCAGGACTAATTGTCGACCAGAGTCAGGACTAAACGTGGACCAGAGTCAGGACTAAATGTCGGACCAGAGTCAGAAACTACCGGTAATATGTGGACCAGAGTCAGGACTAAAACCAGTGTACCAGAGTCCAGGACCAGGACTAAACGTGGACCAGAGTCAGGACTAAACGTGGACCAGAGTCGGAAACACAAACACCGGACCAGAGTCAGGGACCTGGAACGTGGACCAGAGTCGAGGGACTAAACGTGGACCAGAGTCAGACAAACGTGGACCAGAGTCAGAGACCTAAAACAGAAAGTCAGACTAAACAGGACCAGAGTCAGGACTAAACGTGGACCAGAGTCAGACAAACGTGGAAGACAAAAAACGGACCAGAGTCAGGACTAAAACGTGGACCAGAGTCAGACTAAACGTGGACCAGAGTCCAGCAGACTAAACGTGGACCAGAGTCAGGACTAAACGTGGACAAGTCAGATAAAGGACCAGAGTCAGGACTAAAAACAACAGAAAAATGGACCAGATCAGGACTAAACATGGACCAGAGTCAGGACTAAACACTTCTAGATGTGTCCTGCGCTTGAGGAATGAATGGTTGTGGTGTAGTTATAGTATTATGTGATTGTCTCTGGACTGTACCCTCCATGTGGTCCGTGATCTGGTCTGAGATCTGGTCCGAGTCGTCGGACTGAGAGCTGGAAGCCAGGAGCTGACCCTCAGAGAAATGAGACTCCTCTTCCTCCTCATCTTCATCATCATCAGGAGCCGCGGGGAGAGACTCAGAGACAGGCTGGAGACACAACAGGAGGGAGTGAGGAAAAGTACACAGGCAGATTTAAACCTCCGATAATTACATCTGTGGCCTGAATAAAGGTGTTATAAAGGTTTATTAATGTGAAACTGGTGAGAGTCGTCCAAACCTGTGTCTCTGGAACCGATGTCTCCACAAACGTGACTTTTTTAGCCGCTGGTCCCTCCTTCGGCAAAGTCTTCTGTCTGAGCTTGGCAGTGGAGCCTGGAGTCAGGAAGAAACGCAACAACAAAAAAGTGTGTTATAAAAAACAGCTTTACTTGATCATTGTTTGAGTGTTTTTCTAGAAACTGTCACAGATTACATATACTTATGTGATAATTTATATAACTCCTAAAATCTAAGCAAAGTCATGTTTTCTTGATACTGTCTAACCAGATGGATTCTCTGCAATAAATGGAATTCACGGGAGTATCAAAAAACAATTATTGGCAGTTGCAGTAGGAGGCGTGTACAGAAAGAAGTAGCGCCTAAATCAAAATGAAGATGGCAGTTTACGTGAATGTACTTGTTTCTGCTGCTATTGATTCTGTTTTAGCAGAGATACAAAGCATTTCCTTTTTGAAAGAAGAGCAGAGAGGTCTTCATGTGTGACACTTCTATCCCACGCACACATTGGATCTGTGATTAGTTAAGCACAAATAAGGTAGGCTGCACACCCAATCAAACCTAAGTATTTCATTAAACGTCCACCTTTTCCCAAACACTTTTCAGTGACTGACATTCCAGATGGATAATAGTGAACAAAACAAAATAAATCCATCTGGTGTGAGCCAGGTTATAAAGCTGTGTATCCACTGCAATATTTTCATTGTCTGCGCTTAAAAATGTTTGATAGATTCTTGAAACATGGTTCACAAAAGACTACAAACAAACTTTAGCCTTAAAAGTTAAATCTGAACTTGTATCATGCTGATTAATATGCAGTAGCCAATTTAAATAAACTAAACTTGCCGCTCTCACAGTGAGACGTGTACAGTACAACACTGGTTGCAGAGTCAGGTCTAGAGGTGAACTCAGTTACATTTACCCAGTTACATTTCATCATTTAAGGAAATTGTTCTTTTCAGAGTAGCTTCAGTGTTTCCCACAGGACTATACTGAGATTATGATGGCACAAACAATCTGTATATGATACATTTTATTTTGTATATTTTTTGGGAGTCTGATGTAATTGATTTTATCTACATATGAAAAAGCACAGCGATTACAAAATAAAAATGGCTACTTTTATATGCACATAATAATCCCAAAGCCATAAACTATCATTTGAACTACCAATTAATTGTTCATCTTATGTTTACATTATGGGGGCAAACATTAGGGGGGGGCGCCATAGTCTCTTCTATTGATGGGAAACACTTGAGTAACATTTAGTTTGAAGTAACGTAAAAGTAATCATGAGTAGAGTATTACGATAACTCCTCGTGTCTGGTAATCATCCTGTCGCTTCGTTCAATCTGTGTCAAACGATAAACAGTACAAATCTGCAGAAAAAACTTCAACTATGAACATAATACATCTCCCTATTTCTACTATATTTTAGCAATTCTGTAAATGCTTAAATACTGCTAGCATTGTGAAATAGCTTCTGCTAATTGTCACAACTTCCTACACCATGCTGAAGTTAAAGATGCGTGGTCTTGGACATGATCCAACATGATCATACTTACTTTAGAGGCTCCTACATGTGGATGATCATAAAAGCATCACGCGCTGCTCTGGTCTCAGTCTTTGGCTCTTCTTTAGCTCTGGGTTCTGGTTCTGGCTCTGGTGGTGGGTCTCTGCTGGTTTTGGCTGCTCCATAAACAGTCTCTCTGTTTCCTCACTCGCTCTGTGTTTAGTGGTGAACTTTGGCTCCTCTGTGGTGACCTCTGACCCGGCGGAGGCAGGTACGAGAGCTTCCACTTCAGAGAGAGCTGGATGTGCCCCGCGGGAAGTCCGGCAGGGTCGCTCAGCTCAAACAGTCCTGAAATATACAGTAAGTAAAGACATTTTTAGTTCTTTCTATAGATTTTCTGAGAGACTGTGGAGGATCATTTGTGTAGAACCTTCTGCTCTGAACAATGGAACAACAGTGAAAGATAATTTTGCACTTTTGTACATTCTACACTTTAAAAGATCAAACTAGCTTACTCTAACCCAAGAGATCCACATAATAAAAAATTAAATCATCTCGAGATATTGATTTGTGTAAAAGAAATCTTCCACTCTTGACATTATTGCTGTGATCGTTTATAAAAATGGTGTAATCGAGTAATACGATTATAACCGTGACATGTGAGTTTGTAAACGCTCAGTTATTTCCTTGAGTTGCAAAAGTAGGTTCCACACTGTTTCTTTACAATTACAAAAAACATTTACAACAATCCATTTTTATAAAATATCTCACCCATTTCATTTGATTTCTTCACTCTCTGGATTTAAGGTTTTGGTTTTATACATTTCTGTTCAGCCTAAAACAAAATTAAATAACACTCTGATCCTAAAAATATTAAAACTGATGAACAATGGTAATATTATCATGTAATTACATTGAACTACCAATTAACATTTTTAATTATATAATTTGGTGTTAAAATTATGAATCTGAACCTAAAACCACAGACAGACATTTTGTACTTTGCAGACGGGGTGGTGGATCATTTTTCTATTACAAGCGGGGCAAGGCAAAAAAAGTTTGAGAAGCACTGAGCTAACTCTTCCTCACCAGTGATGGCTTTGTCCTGGGCCAGAGGCTTGAGCGGGACTTTGGCTTTCCCCAGATACACGTCCATCTGCTCCTCTTTGTAGTCGAACACGTAGAACTGCACGACTTCAGACGAGAGATACCGGTGCAGGTTAAAGTCCATCGCCACAGAGTAGAGCTTGGAGTCGTTGAACAGAGGCTCGGAGGAGTCTTCCGCCGTTTCTGAGGGATAGTCCGGAGAGTCGTAGAAGCGGTAAACCACGTACGGGCTGGGAGGGGCGGAGCTTCTGGATCTGAGGCCGCTGCAGCTGTGAACCGTGACGCAGAGCTCGTTCCAGTCGTCTGAGAGAGGAGGCTAAAGAGACAGGAATAATAAGGGTTGGGCAAAAGTGACAAAGTATACCCATATGAATGAAGCAAAATTCAACCCCAGTTACGCTTTTTGATTTCATAACATGGTTCGTGGCTCAAGAAAGAATAACTAAGCTAAAATATGAGTCATTTAAAACTTTCTTTTGGGCAGAAGCCTGTGTTACCTGTTGTAACGGCTGGTCCGAGCTGACGTAGTCCACAGCCTTTAGTTTCTCTTTGTACAGCAGCAGAGTTTGTTTCATGGGAATCCGGAGCCTGAACCAGTAATCCAGAGAACCAAAGGAGCGCGTTTCATCTGACACACCTGAAACATAACAAGGAAATACAGATCTTAAAGGCACTAAACTTATACTACACTATATTAGTTCACCGTGTCTCACCTACGTGCAATAATGTACTGTTTGTTTGTTGTTTATGTTGTTAGCACTTTAGCTAAAGCCGTCTGTGTACCGTCTGAAGTTTAAATCATTAACAATTTTTGAAGTGCCAAAACACTCCACAGACATGAGAACATTTTCATTATTTGTCTCAAAGTCGCATCATGTCAGAGGAAGGACAGAGACAGCACAGACATGCAGAGCTCATTGGAGATTTCAAGCTAAAAACTGTGTTTGCGTCACATGAACGAATGAGTTGAGCGAAACAACAACAATGGGTTAAACTTGGCTTGTAAAGGCAGCAGGAGACCAGATATTCATTAGAGGTAAAGCTGGTTACACTGACTTATTGTGGGCGAGAAAAGACATTTTTTTCACAAACTCATTGTCGGCTATTTTCTACATTTGGAGTCACCGTCACAAGGCAGCGAAGCCAAACCCTGTCCCTTGTGAGGGTTCTTGTGTTTGCACTGCATGTTGGAGCCTCACGATGATGCCATCTGACAAAGAGTCTTAACAAAGCCATTGTGACCCCACAAACATGAAGAATGCAAAATAGTCCCTCAAAAGAAATGTTACTCAGGCTACGCCTCCTCAAACTTGTAAAAGAGCACAATGTGCTTAAAATTCCTTTAGTGAGTAAAAGATAATGTAGTAGTCAAGACCAATCCAGTCTAGACATGTTCCGAGAACATGACAAGATCAAAACCACAGAGAGTTGAGACCAAGACAAGACTGAGATTTTTAAAGCTGGAGATCGAGACGAGACCAAGACCATGGAGCATAAATCAAGACCATCTTTGTAATAATTTTTAGAAGTGTTCAACAGTCACAGTGCGACACACTGTTTCGAGATCCTATTGTGCAATGCTTATTACAAACTGTGCCTAGGACAGGTCACAGGGCTGGAGCAATGTTCAAACTCAGGGTAAAGTCCCCTAAACCAGGAATAAACCAGGACTAAACCAGAACAGGTCACTGTTCTGGGGTCCTGTGTGAACTCAGGGTGTCTGGCTCCTAGTGGTTTAGCAGAGCATGGATTTAATGAAATGGTCTCAGTGTCAGAGTCTGAGTCCAGGACAAGACTGAGTCCAAATGTGCTGGAGTCCAAAAGAAGACTATGACCTTAGGACCAAGACCAGTCTCAAGTACTATTACACTAGTAAAAGACGTAAATATCATTACAATACTGACATCATTCACTTTCTCTCCTGAATCATGATAAAGTATAGCCAATAATGCACTGCCCTTCTCAACATGACTCACCAATCAGAGGAATAGTCCCGTGTATTTTCCCCTCCTGCTCCATCAGCGGCTGCAGTCGGATCTGTCCCGCCGCCAGAGTCCTCCAGTCCAACCCTGAGCCTGATGCAGCTCCACAGTGACCGCGCTCCTGTTCACGTAGTCCAGAAACTCTCCGTCCACGCGCACCACGTACCGAGAGGTGAAGCCGTACTGTGGGCTGCGGCCGCTCACGACGGGGGTGGAGTGCAGCTCGAACAGGTGGAGGCGGTAGGTGCAGAAGGTGGAGGGCTCTGGGTCGGACAGCGCCTGGAGAGCGGAGGGAGACAGAGACGCGCCGCAGATCTGAAGCTCCAGGAGGTTCTCGCCGCGCTCGAGATGGAGGCTCTCGTTGAACTGGTCCGCCTCGTCCTCCTCGCTCACGTCCGTTTTGAAGACGTAGGATTTGGTGCCGTAAGCGATGTCTTTGAGCTGAGCTGGAGCGAAAAAACAGAAGGAATTATACTCAACAGCTTTCAGTAAAACTGGGCAAACTACTGCTCAGCATGCTTTGAATTTTGTCATTAAAATGTTTGATACATTCGATAAATTGATTATTTGCTTAATAATTTTTTTTCAATAAAACAGCGCACAGTGATCAAATGAATAATGAAATGTGCAGAAGGTTTTAAGAGCCAATTTAGCAATTCTGTAATAAGGAGTTCCAGGCTCTCTGTCCCCACACTACAAGTTTTTTACTTGCAAAAAAAATGCAAACTCAACTCTGTACCAGCAGTTGTATAAATATTAAGTATTTATTTGTATAGTGCATTTCACAGACAGAGTCACAAAGTGCTTCACAGTGATACCTTCCCCACTCGGTGACAGCAGCAGCCCTGGGGCAGCTCAGCAGAGGCGATTCGCCTAAACACCTGGTGCCTCAACCTACAACCAACATCAAGTGTTCTCTAACTTGCATGTTATAGAGGGATTTTTGGTCGACGTCACGTTCCGCCTACTGCACAATCTTTATGCGGAAAGAGCCGCTGTCCATCTGCTTAGCTGGGGAAACTTCTTTGAATAAAACAACAAAATGGGACGAGAACAGCTGTTTGGATCAGATCTAAACCGGTCTGACAGACGTCTGTCTCCTGAAGCTTGACACGATGTTTTTCTTGCATTTTTCACCTGAATGTAACTTTTAAGGGTCATAGGGTCAACATTGTTCTGAAATGTTGATTTAGCAGCAGAACTTTTGTTTTTGCACAGTGATAAGTAGTTCACTGAAAACTGTGCTTCCTTCGACTTGTTTCCACCGTATGAGCGGCAGCTATTTCTGCAAGTCGGGTGCGCACATCACCCGTGATAATAAACAAAAAATTCTCTTTTCTATCCAGAGTGCCCAGACACGGGGAGGAACGCGAAGGAACATGTAAACTCCACACAGAAAGGCCTGGGCTGTGCAGGAGTCAAAACCGCGACCTTCTTGCTGTGAGGCGAGAGTGCTAACCACCAGAGATATCAGATTGTACTTTCCAGGCTAAAAGCTTACCAGTGGTTGTACTACCTCTGTCACTGTGACGGATTTGAAATATCCCTCATGAGGTATTTTTTATCCGACTAAACATCACTGTTTATCTTTGAACCTATCGTGGTCAAGAGAACTAATCTTCCAGAAATCAAACCGAAAACAACACTGTTTGTCTTTTGTCACATAAAGTTTTGTCTTCTCTCTCTGTAGCAAAAGTGTGGTCCTTGAGAATGCAGTGTGCAGATTTATACTCTCGTAGTCCCCCTGACAGAACAGCAGCGCGCATGAATGGGAAATCGTCCTTGTCGCATGTCTATAAATCAGTTATAAAAGCGCAACTACATTTCAACTCAATTTCCCGTCCAAATGAAACTATTAATGTTGAAAAATTGCCGATTGACTTTTTCTTACCAGCAAATTGTATCAAACACCCAGTCACAAACCTTCTAGTTTCTTGATCCTTGCAGCTCTTGAGTCCAGCAGTTTGGCCTGACTCTCCAGTCTCTGCTCCAGCTCCAATCTTTCACATTTTACCTTTGACGACACAGTATCCAACTCAGCCTGAAAAACAATAAGTAAGTAAGCAAGTAAATTTTATTTACTGTATGTAGCGCTTTTCACAAAGTCACAAAGTGCTTTCCAGACATTTGGGAAAGCTGCATATTTGGAAGAAACTATGCAGATCAATTATACACATTTTGTTCATTGTAAAACACAAAAAAGATTAGGAACAGGCAAGAATTAACTTTAATAGGTCACAGATTTTAAATTACTACTTTTTGTTGCTACTTGACACTTTTGAACCCTATATTTTTTACTCTAATCTTTTTTGAGGAATTGCAAGATTACTCAAACACCAAATACAACTGGGTAAACTAATAATAAGATCCACTTTAAGAGCCTGGCAGCAGAGTTTTACACAATTTGAAATTTGTTAAGAGTTGACTTAAAAACAGAGTTAAAATCATCAATCAATGAGTGAATTGACTTTTTTTTTTTTTTTTTTAAACAGACACACCTTGCACACCTTAGAAATGTTCCTTAGGTGAAAAAAGCAGGTTTCAACCTGGTTTCAGAGTTTTTTGCTTTTTAGACTCATATAACGCCCGTCTCTAGTGGATAATGTTTGGTTTAGGTAAAATTTTTTATCTAAAACTTAAGCTTGACTTCAAGAAGACACGATCTGAGTCTTTTTCAATTTCTGTTTGATGCTAGTAAAGCTAGCCAGGCTGGAGCCACGTACTGCCTCCACTCAATTTAATTTCACTCCAGCTCGAGGTCAGGTATCGCAGGACTGCAGATGGTTCCCAAAAGGCAGGAAGTACGGTCGTCCAATCAGCAAACAGGAGTGGGTGGTCTTTGACCTTGTGTCAAATATTAACTTAGAATATGATATTGTATTTTTTTAATTTGTAAGTTTACCACATAAAAACGACAACAATCATTGACACACATGTTTGTGCTCTACTTCCTAGACGACAAAACAACCAAAAAGCAGTGATCGGTTAAAATAAAAAAAGTTACCGCCTTCTGTAAAGCAACCAAACCTCAATGATGACAAAGTGAAATGAAACCGGCTGAAGCATCAGGCTAAGATAATGCATTAACTTCCTCTCAAGTGACTCTGCATCTCTCCACGATTCACATTCATCTGAAGTGTGAGGAGGCTGTACCTTGTATCCTCTGCAGATGCGGCTCTCCACGCTGAGCAGGCTCCGGGTTTTCTCCAGCTCCTGTGTGACCTCTGCGTGAGCCGCCCTCAGCTCTTTCAGCTCCACGTCCAGGTTCACCTCATCTCCGACGGCTGTGAGGAAAGCCAGCTCCCCGCTCCTCTGGGACTTACGCTTCTGTGGTCAAAACGAACACAATAAACCATCAGAACAACTCATGATTAAGTAAATTTATAATGACCATTCACTTACTTTCACAAGCAGTAGAGCCTCGGTCAGTTCAGAGACGTCATAGTCACTATCCTTAAAATCAAAACAAACAGGAAAACTGTTTAAAGATGACATGCCTACATTTATTCTTTTGAGTGAAAGTTTATTGTGAAACCAGCATTTTGTATTTCTGCATATAACTAATTCATAATAATTCATGTTCAAAATGATGAACAGGCCCTTCCAGTCCAGAAGAAGTCAAAATGAACTTACTTTGCTGTAAACCTTTAACTGGTCTTTCATCTCCTCCAGCTGCTGCTTCTGCTCCAAGAACTGAATGTGAAGCTTCTTGTTCTCTTCTGTCAGCTTCTCACTGGTTTCTAGAGACAAATGCAGGAAAAAAGACAAGAAGATGATGAAAACTGACTCATATATAATTGGTTTGTCTGCAGTGAAAGCAGCAGAAGCACCTCTCTCAGCCTTGACCTTGTCCAGGATCTCGTTCTTGTCGACGAGATCGGCCTGAAGCGCCGTTTCCAACTGTGAAATCTGCAGCTTCAGCTTCTGCTCCTGGATCTGCCATTTCTGCTGCTGGGACACGTCAAAGGCGCTGGAGACAAGCACAGGCAGCAATTCAGATAAGATAGATGATTTCAAAACAGTTATGATGAAGGTATAGAGGGATTTTTGGTCAACGTCACTTTCCGCCCTACTGCTCATGTTTTAAGCAGAAAGACCTGCTCTCTGTCTGGTTAGCTGGAGAAACGTCTTTGAATAAAACAACGAAACAGGATGAGAACAGCTGTTTGGATCAGGTATGAACAGGTCTAGACAGACGTCTGTCTCCTGAAGCTTGAGACATTGTTTTTCTCACCGCTTTTTCACCTGAATGTAACTTTTAAGGGTCGTAGGGTCGAACTTCATTCACAAATGTATTTAGAAGCATAACTTTTGTTTTCTCACAGATAAACTCTTATAGTTAGCTGACATTGGTGCTTTTTCGACTTGTTTCCACTGTTTGTGTCTATGAGCGGCGGTTCTTTCTACAGGTCGGGTGCGTGCGTATCGCCCCTGTGTTGATAAAAAAAAATCCCCTGTACAAGCCTAGAGTTGTGTAAACCTGCTGAGAAGCTTGTTGTTGTTCTCCTTCAGAAGGTCTCTCTCCTGCTCCAGTTCAGAGATTTGCTCCTGAAGCTGAAAAACAGAAAAAGTACCATTTGTAAAAGTCCATTTTGAATTGGACAATACAGTTGAACTATAATTAGAAAATGTAAAAAAGAGCTATTCAGCTTAATCCAGCCAAGTCCAAATTTTCAAACATTGGCTAAAATAGTTTTGTGTTTCATAGATTTAATTTGGGGTTGGTACTAGTCTATTCAAACAATGACTTGCTTTGAGAGAGCACACAGAGACACTGTAAAAAGACTAGTTTTTGATAACAGCAATAATCATAATTTAAACTGAAATTGATTTATTGCACAGTCCGATTTTCTTGTTTTAATTCTGGGTAAGTTTTCAGAGCTGCTTAGGATCTAGTCATGCCTTCGTTTAATTTTGGAGATGTACTGTGTCTTTCATATGTTTTTAGGAAGAAATCATGACATATGCAGATCAATAATTCACAATTTGTTCATTGTAAAGCACAAAAACGACAGTTCTTGTTCAAAACTGCAGCCCTGAAAATTCATTCACATTTCAATTCAATTTTTTTTGCTCCGGCTACTGATCTGTTTGTAAATAGTGTTTTTTTTTTATTTTTTACTATTTTACTGTGCATGTGAAGCACTTTGGGCAGCTTGTGTTTGTGCTATACAAATAAAGTTGTCATTGACATCGAAAGTAGAAAAGCGTAGATTTTTTGGTTTGGTTTACATGACCATTTTGAACCTTAAACATTTTACATAGAATCTGAGTTTTTGAATCATCAACAGACAAGTGGGCGGAATAGGTGGTGGGTGAAACAGTTCTTTTCTGGGCACTCAAGCATCAGCTGCAGGATAAGACAAGATTACTCAAACATGTGTGATTTAATCCAAACACAACTGTGAGTAACTTAAGATGACAGACACTGTTACAACATGGCTATAAACTCAGAAACGTGGAATTTACAGAATACTAGGTGCCTTCTCAAGTTTCTAGAGTAATCGTGTTTTGTCTTTTGTATTTTTTCAATAAAGTATGTTCAGGTACAGTATGTGTGTGGTATTGTCTGTGTGAGTCTGACCTGTTGCAGCGCCGGTATCAGACACAGCTGAGCTCCTGAGCTTCTTCTCCAGCTCCAGGCTCCTGAGTCGCTCCTCCTTCAGCTCCGCAGAGAGAGAGTTCACTTTGGACAGAGCCGAGTCGTGACTGGCCTCAGCCTCTGTTGGCTCTGCAACAACAAACAAAACGCAGCTCAAACTTAAACTAACAACAGGGGGATTATTGGTCGACGTATGTTCCATGCATAAAGAGACACTGTCCATTTAGTTGGCTGGAGAAACTTCTTTGATTAAAACAACAAAACAGGACGAGAGCAGCTGTTTTGGATCAGGTCTGAACCGGTCTGACAGACGTCTGTCTCCTGAACTGAGCTCTTTCTCACTCATCTGAATGTAATGTGTATGAGCCTTTGGGTCGAATTTTATTCACAAATGTTGATTAGTACATATTTTTTTGTTTTTGTACAGTGATAAACTCTTGTAGTTAGTTGACAACAGCCCTGACTCGTCTTGTTGCTAAAGTCAAGCAGGTGTGCATGCATCTCAGGGGTTCCCAAACTTTTTGATCGGGAACCCCCAAAATAACCATATACCCAACTCACAACCTCCACAGCAAAATAAAATAGATTTCTGTAAGATTTTAAGTTGGAAAACCAATAACGGGTTAAAATGTGTAGTTTATGGTTTTATATGACCAAAATTCAGCCAGGCAGTTAAAAAACAGATGAAACATTAAGTAATAAGACGTAAAAATACTTTTTCAAATCACCTCGCTACCCCCAAATTTTGCTTCGCGACCCTCCGAGGGTCCTGACCCCCACTTTGGGATCTACAGAACTTTAATCTGCTCTGCCAGCAAATACCAAAGGATGGCATTAACACACTTGCGGTCAGTGTGAACAGTGCTTTTGTGATTCAGAAAAGTCTCATCAATAAGAAAAAAAATACATGGTCTGCAACTTCCCTAAGCACCTGGCGCCTTAACCTACGACCATTAACGGGGGTCCCTAATTTGCATGTCCGGAGGAAACCCACCAGACACGGGGAGGAACATGCAAACTCCAAACAGAAAGGCCTGAGCCATGTGGAAGTCAAACCAGCAATCTTGTTACTGTGAAGCCAGAGTGCTATCTGCTCTGCCACTGTGCTTCATTTTTTTCTAATGCTCCATTTTCAGAATAAATGGGGGCTTTTCTTTGGCAACGTGATAAAAATATATAACATCATTCCCATTGGCTTTTTTAATGGGGATACTAGACAGCAAAAACTCACCAAAACTTTGTGGAAAAACTTGTACTGGCCTTTAAAACAAGCCTTACTTTGCTGAACTCTGGTTTCCATCGTCTTCAGTCCTTATTGTGAGAATGCAGACTCTCTCTCTCTCTTCTTTTTCTCTCTCTCTTCTTTCTCTCTCTCTTTCTCTCTCTCCTTTTTCTCTCCTCTTCTTCTCTCTCCTCTCCTTTTCTTTCTCTCTCTCTTCCTTTCTCTCTCTCTTTCTTTCTCTCTCTTCTCTTTCTCTCTCTCTCTTCTTTCTCTCTCTCTTCTTTCTCTTCTTCTTCTCTCCTCTCCTCTCTCTTTCCCTTCCTCTCTCTTTCTCTTCTCTCTCTTCTTTCTCTCTCTCTTCTCTTCTTTCTCTTCTTCTCTCTCTCTTCCTTCTCTCTCTCTTTTCTTCTTTCTCTCTCTCCTTCTTTCTCTCTCTCTTCTTCTCTCTCTCTCTCTTTCTCTCTCTCTCTCTCTCTCTCTTTCTCTCTCTCTCTTCTTTCTCTCTCTCTTCTTTCTCTCTCTCTCTCTTCTCTCTCTTCTCTCTCTCTTCTTTCTCTCTCTCTCCTCTCTCTTTCTTTCTCTCTCTCTCTCTTCTTTCTTCTCTCTCTTCTTCTCTCTTTCTTCTCTCTCTCTCTCTTCTTTCTCTCTCTCTCTCTTTTCTCTCTCTTTTTCTCTCTCTCTTCTTTCTCTCTCTCTCTCTCTTCTTTCTTCTCTCTCTCTCTTTCTCTCTCTCCTCTCTCTCTTCTTTTCTCTCCTCTCTCTTCTTTCTCTCTCTCTTCTCTTTCTCCTCTCTCTCTCCTTTCCTCTCTCTCTCCCTCCTCTTCTCTCTCTCGTCTTTCTCTCCTCTCCTTTCCTCTCTCCCTCTCTCTCTCTTATTGACCGTGTTGTTGTTGCTGTCATTGCTGTTGCTGTTGCTGCTGTTCTTCGTTGCTGTCGTTGTTGCTGTTGTAGTTGTTGTTGTTGTTGCTGTCGTTGTTGCTTGTTTGTTGTTGTTGTGTCTGCGCTCACCTCTTGCAGCTGCAGGAACCTTCCCTCCAGCTCGGTGATAGCGTTGGAGCGCTCGGCCAGTTGCTTTTGCAGTTTGATCATGTTCACGTTGCTGTTCACGTGCGTTCTGAGGCCAAAACACAAACAAACAAACAAACGCCTTCAAACGGTAAATCCTGATCCAGCGGAAAAAGGGGGAAAAGTCGGTTAAATTTAATGAAGAGGCCCACGGAAAGCAATCAATAGTGTAGCTGGAGGAGCTGGGCCAGTGTTTAGACCGGAGATCTACGAGTTTGCAATAGTGTACATGTGTTATTAACCCAAAATAAGCAAAACTCTGGTCATTTCTGATACAACAAGCCTTCCATTATGTATCTGTGTTTGGGCAAAACTTTACTTTGCTGCTAATTGTAAAGACAAAACAGAAACCTGCTACAATTGTTAAGACTGTTAGTTTTAAGTATTTCAAAACATCTAGTCACGTAGTCAAATCAAATGTTCCTTTCCGTAGTGTAGGGCCAAATCGATAAGAGTCAGAGTTGGTCGGGGCCGCATCTTTAAAATAATAGGTCCCATTGTTGTTAAATTCAAATATGACAATAGGCTGATATAAAGCTATAACACATTTTTTATATCCAGATTATCACTTGCTGTCACATCTTACATTATGGCATTATATTATATTTGTACATAATTCTATTAATAAAACTTTGGGCAGATTGTTGCTTTTTGCTGCATTCCAGTGCATTTTCTATTTAATAGTCACATCTCAGCAATAAAAGGGGCCACTATCAATAATATCTGAAATTATGCTTAGGGGCCACATGATATCTTCTTGAAGGCCGAATTTGGCCCCCGGGCCTGAGTTTGACACTCATGATCTAGATGTTTAATGTTCTTGGTGAAAACAGAATTAGGGATAAGATAGCAACAAATGATTTAAGAAAGATAAATTATAAACTTATAAAGTTATTATAAAGCTTAAGAAACTAACCAGGAAAAAAAAAGTAACTGCTGCACATGTTGCACAAATACTAAGAAATAACAACTGAAAAGATTTTTAGAGAATTTAGATTTGATAAGTGTAATTACCAGGGTTTCTGCAGGGATGAAGAGGTAAAATTTAGAACCTTTTTAAGACACCAAAACATACAAATTAGACATATTCACAAGTCGCGACCTGTAGTATTTCACAATGCTGCTTATTTTCTAGAGGATTTTTTAAGATATCAATATATACTGAAATTATGAAAAATCTAATTAATTAAAAAGATTCCTATCTATACAGCAACCGAGGATTCCATCTATTTAAAACTGTAGAAGAAACACAGGAATTGTGTTTTACTGAGAACAATATTGAGAATTTTCAGACAAAGCTGCAGAAGTGTAAATCAGATTGAGAATTTGACAGAAATTGCTTCATTGACAAATTTAAAGTGCCCATGACAGGTTGAACTACTCATTTCACAAAGACGTAGTTAAGATCAATATATTTAAGGTTTTACACAACATTTTTCAAATTTCATTCTAATTTGGCCATTTTTAGCATTAAAAACTTACTTCCTGTTCATCAATGATGACATCACACTGGGTAGTAGCCTAGCAACCATTTAATAAATTGGGCCCAAACTCTCCAAATGTAACTTTTTTTTTACTTGAGCCATAAAAATATACTAGAACTCACTTTTAGTTAAATGTGTGTTTACAGAGTCATAAAAATCTGTTTCTTGTGAGAAAATTGAAAATATCCTTGTCTCCACAGTGTGATGTCATCAGTTTAGAACTCTGCTCTTCTTCCTGGTATTTTCAACATATTTTCACATTTTTCTCCACAAACTTGCTATTGATTAACATAAAACTATGATTTATAATTACAACAGGTATAAATCTACCAATCTAAATAAAAATTTGAAAAACGTTCAAACCTGTCATACGCACTTTAAGACTTTTTAAGGCATTAAAATCCAACTTTTCTACTTTTTTAGACTTTTTAAGACCTTGTCGAAACCCTGAATTACACAAGAGAGCTGTAGGGGGAGCACTAGCGCTGAAGTGGTTTTGTTCTGCTTTTACACAAGTTTAAAAACTATTTTGTTTATTTATTTATTTAGTGCATTTTCTTTGCTGAGAAGGAGGGTCTAAGAACAGGGGAAGCTCTAACGCGGGGATCAAACTACATACAGCTCCGCTCCGCTGATTCAACAAGCCTAACATTGTCTGTCTGTGTTTGGGCAAAACTGTACTTTGACTGTAATTGTAAGAGAAATAGAAACACTGCTACAAATTTAGTCTGTTGTTTAAAATACAGTATTTTAAAGCCTATCTAGATGTTTAATATTCTTGGTGAAAACAGTATTAGGGATAAGATACCAACGAAATTATAATCCATAAGTGGCTTTGTTCTGCTTTAACACAAGGTTAAAACTAAGACTGTGGCTGCTGTACCGGAGGTTTGACGTCTGCTGTTGTCTTGCGTCCAAAAGTCTCTCCTCAAACTCTTCCTCTTTCCTCCTCAGTTCATCTCGGAGCAGCTGAGCGTCTCCCTCCAGCGCCTCCATGTGGCTCCTCTGGGACTCGATCACGTTCTCTCTGAAACACAAACAACATTTACATATTTATGAGTAACTAGGGCAAGCAGAGATTGACAAAAATAATTTTCTTGATTTTTATTTGTTTTGTATATTTTTTGGGGGGATTCATTGATTTTTGTTTAGGTTTAATTGATTGTAGAATATGATAATGTCATAAAAAGGTCATTTAACACATTTTCAAACCGAGGATTTGTATTCGTGACAAAACCCATTCACAACTGCATTTAAACAAGATTAGTTTCAGCTGCCAAACATCTGTGTTAAAGAGAAACTAAACGCAGAATCAACTTGCTGCAACGATGGTCAAACGCTGTCAGTGCAATTTCAGTTCATGCCGCGTCATATTGAGTTGACGCGACAAACAAGCCGCCCAGATGAGATGTATAAACTCTTACTTCTGACACCGCTGCTAAGGCAAGCTGTAAAGCGATCGCCCACTGCAAAGTGACATCATTTGTCATTTGGCTCAGCGAGATAAACTTGGGGTGCTAGTGGTGCGCAGGATCCTTGCTTCGTTGTGTCATTTTTCTCATTTTCAATTTTAGAAAATACTCACATGTTCACATCATAAGCTCATGTGCTTATGGAGGCTAAAGCAAAGACTTCATTCATATGTCTGCAAAGTTAATAAAAAAGAATCTTAACGTGTGAGTAATAAACTCTCCTTGTGCACAGCCTCAGAGCTGTGAACTTCTCCACACGTCAGGACCGCTCCGACAACAAACTCACATCACTCACAAGTTCACTGTCCATATTTGGTGCTGTCAGTCAATGTCTGTTCACACCCACCTGGGCGTCTCTTAAAAGGCCTCTGGGCATCTCCCACTTTTACGAGTCTGTTTGAGGTTCAGTTGTGGGCGGAGTAAATGTCTGACCGCATGTTTAGCCTCACTTTAACTATACCGCTTTTTTGTATTATAAACAGTAGCAATACTTGATATTAAATGTTTGATAACTCGAAAACAAGACTATTATATAAAATTCTTAGAAAATTATATAAAAATTTAAATATTTCTAAACTCTCTCTATATACACAAATAACGAAAAAAAATTCATGTTTGCAGATGATGAGCATAAACTCACAGGTTGCGTATCTCGGCCCGGGCTTCCTCCAGTAAACTGTGTCCGTATCGAGGCAGCTGACCTGTCGGGGGTCGTCCTGCTCCCTCTGAACTCCTCGCACCTACAGCCGCCAGAAAGAAATGTTAACACGCTTATTTTGATGAACAATGTGACATAAATAATACGCACCACATTTTGCAACTAAGGATTATTTCAGCAGTCACCTATTTTTTTCACTTGTCGGCCAGTTAAAGGAGAACTAAGAAACTTCAGCGCAGCGGTAGTGCTTCCCTGCAGCGCTCTTGTGTATTGAAATTGAACATTATTTATTTAATGTCTATTTTTTGTGTAAGTAGGATTGAAATAAGGCCACAAAAACATGTGTTAGCACAGTTTATAATGCTAAATAAATAAATCAAAGAGCCAGAGTTAGCATAAAGGTGAGACGAAGGAGTTGCAGTTGCCGTATTTTCTATTGGAGACAGCAGTGAGAGCCGAATGTAATCATCATCAAGACATTAAACAAGGTAAAAATGTACATAGTTCTGCTTTAAATTAATTTTTATGTTTTATAAAAGTTTTCAAAATAGATTGCAAAACAATTTTTAAAAAGGACTTAAAGTTTAAAATCAAAATTCACTGCTTACTATTAATAAAATGTCACCAAATGCTTGGATTTTAAGCTGTTTAAAGTTGGGGTAACTAACTTTTTTAGTAATTTAGTAAACTTTGTGTTTTCCACTCAGGCCCCTCGATAGAATTATTGGGGCACAGGGCAAAGGTGCCTCTTATGGACCCTCCACATTATAAATGAATATGAAAAGGGTACCATTTTGGGCCCTAAGACCCTGGGGCCCAGAACAAAGACCCCTGTGCCCCCTCCTGTTGACTCCCCTGTTTCCACTAATAGTATATGGTAAATGAAGCACTTGAAAAAAAACGAGACCACAGAGTACTGTCTGAACTGAATAATAACGAATTTGGGCCTTAACAGGAACTGAATGCAGTGCTCTGATTGGCTGTGTTTGGGTTGTCCTCTCCAGTTTGACTTTGCTGCTTGTAAAAAAAGGTTTCTAAGTCGTAATTACAACCAAAATTAATATAAGTCAATATTAACCATGATTTATTAAATGAAGTTGCCAAATTTAAACCGGAATCATGTTTGCTGTGTGAAAATTAGCTACTCCACCTTTAAAGCCCATATGACAGATGATTATAACATTCTTCTAATTTTGACTTTTAGTTGTGGTAAATATTTATCATAGTTTTACAGCAGTTACGTTGCAAATTATGAAGAAACTGACAACTAGAAAACTACAGTACTTTAAGTTCTAAAACGTACCTTAAAGTTGGGCTATTTAATTTTCAGATCACAAAATTATAAATGGGTATTTAAATCTGTACAACTAGCTCCTAGCTCTCACTAATTCATTTGGCAGATAGTTATTAAAATCCACATTAGGTTTGGGCTTCAATCATGGTTAAAAACACCTTTTTTTATAGACAGCAAAGTAAAACAGGGGTTGACCACACAAGCACAGCCAATCAGAACGCTGCTTTCAGTTAGGTTTTCCAGCTTTAACCTTGATGTTTTGACTACTTCACTGCTTGAAAAAATAATGGCTAACCACATGTCTACTGAAATGTGTATATACTTTAGTGTTTATATTTTTGAGAATGTTGTCCTTTGCATTTGCCCAAACGTTTTTCCACCCAGAACTCACTTTTTGGTCGCATAGGAGACGGAGACGGCGTGTCCCTGAGCTTCTTCATGCCTGAGTTGATGCGAGAGTGGACGTGGCTGTACGGAGTGGCTCTTCTGCCCTGCTGGAGGATCTGCTGCTTGGCCACGTGGAGCCGCTGTTTCAGTGCCTCGTTCTCGCTCTGCAGGCTGCGGATGTTGTCCTGGAGGTCCTCGATCATCTCCTCCATGCCCACGTCTCTCACTCTGGGGCCGGGCTGAGGCGTAGCTCCGGAGGCCAGCTGCTCCAGGCGACTGCGGTCCTTCACCAGACGCATCAGCTTCGTGGCCAGTCTGAAGGAACAAGTTTCATACAAGTTTAATGTTGTTTTTTTCTAGCTGAGATTTGTTTCACTGCAATTTTTTTAAGTATGCATTTTCATCATTTTGACTTAGTTTGAAGTGATAGTCTTTGTTGTAAATATATATCTTAATCTTACAGTTTTTAATTTGCACATTATGAAGAAATTGGCAAATAATAGTTAAAAATTACAGGAAGTAGTTTGAGTTCTAAAACCACCAAAATGCAAAGACAATTTACACACAACTAGCACAGTTTCCTAAAGTTTACAAAATAAAAGTATTACAAGGTGTTATCCTTTGTCACACTGTAACTTCTGTGACATTAATTTACATATCTGCCATTTTTTAAAATGTGGTTGCGAGTTAACAGGTGTAGAATTATCCCCACCCATTATGTGTGATTACTAAAAAGAAATGAAAGTTCTGAGAAAACATGAAGGGTTCAAAATTGTCACATGGCCACTTTCCGACATTAAAAATAAGTATTTTAAAATATGCAGCTTTTAAAGTAAAGTAAAATTACACTATTTATTTTTGAGTGGGATCAAGTTTTCTTAAAGGAGACCTATTGTGGGGTTTTTTTAATATATATTTAGTAAGAAACTAGAACATATGCAGATCAGTAATTTACCTTTAGTTCATTGTTAACACAAAGTTAATCTAAAACAGCTTAAAAATAAGAACAGCTCTAATGACTTCCAGTTCAAAACTCTAGAACTGATAAGTCTTTATTTTAAAATGTAACTGTAAAAATCAACAGATTTTTAAAAATGATTTTTTTATTGTTGGAAAGTTGCAATGGGACAGTGTTGAACAATATATGCTTCACTTTGAGTATTAATCTTTTGAATTATAACAAGTAAATACAGACAAGTGGGAGGGGATAGGTGGTAGGTGAGAACAAGGATTTCTAAGCACTTGAGCTGCAGCTGAAGAACAATACAAGATTACTTTAACATGCATGAGACAATTCAAATATAACTTTGAGTAAACTAATGATGAAGGAATGCCATCATAACAAGGTTAAAAAAGTTTGACATAATAGGTCCCCTTTAAGTCACAAGGTTCCAGTTTCAAGTCCCAAGTCATTGAACTTCAAGTCTAAGTTGAGTGTTAAGTTTTAGTCCATTTCATAAAGTCGAGCCTCAAGTCATCAAAATAGTGACTTAGATTTGACTCAATTCCAAGTCACGAGTTGCAAGTCCACACCTCTGCTAGAAAAGCAGAGGTTTTTTTGTTATAAAGACAAAATTGTTAGCAAATAGAAGTCGGTTTAATTTGTGAAAATGTATGGTTTACTTTGCATTGCCTCCAGTTACAATCTATTCTAGAACTCTGTCTTCTTTCAGACTTATATATCAAACTATTATTTTCTGTACGATACAAGATTAAAGCAGTTTAAGTATCTCCAAAAAACAGAGATGCTTTTTTTGTGTGTGAAACTAACTTCTTAATTTTGTCATCTTGCTTGTTGATGTGTTGCTTGAGGTTGAGGTTCTCATCGTTGAGCCGTAGAAACTTGTCTTCCAGCTCCTCTCGAGACATTCGCAGCACATCCTGGCGCACTCGGGCATTCGCAGCTCCTGAAGTATCTGCAAACAAAGTCATGATGACACAAAATGCGTGTGCCTTGCAAAGTACTCAACCCCCTTGAACTTTTTTACATTTTCTTTTATTATGACCACAAAAATCAAACCTATTTCACTGAAACTTTGTGTGAAAGACCAACACTAAGTTGCACACATTGTGAAGTTGAAGGACAGTCATACATGATTTTTTTTTTTTTTTACAAATAAAAAGCTGAAAAGTGGCGTGCAAAATTATTCAACCCCTCTGAGTCAATATTTTGTGGAACCGCCTTTTGCTGCAATTACAGCTGCAAGTCTCTTTGGGTATGTTTCTACCAGCTTTCCACAACTTGAGAAATTTTTGCCCATTCTTCTTTGCATAATAGCTCCAGCTCAGACAGATTAGATGGAGTGGGTTTGTGAACAGCAGTTTTCAGATCTTGCTACAGATTCTCGATTGGATTTAGGTCTGGCTTTGTCTGGTATTCTAGACTTTTTTTTTTTTTATGTATTTTATGTTGGGTTGTTGTCTGAAAGATAAACCTCCGCCCCAGTCTCAAGTGTTTGGCAGACTCCAATAGGTTTTCTTCCAATATTGCCCTGTATTTGGCTCCATCCATCTTCCCATCAACTCTCACCATATTCCCTGTCCCTGCTGAAGAAAACATGTGCAGAAAATAAGGCTGCCACTTGTATTTTTGAACGTGGGGATGGTGCATTCAGAGTCATGAGCAGTGTTAGGTTTCTGCCACACAAAGCATTTTGCATTCCTCCACATGGTTACTGTGTCCCCCACATGGCTTTTGGCAAAGTGAAAACGGGATTTCTTATGGCTTTCTTTCCATTTCTTTCTCCTTCCATTTATGGATGATGGTGTAAATAGTGCTCTGTGAGATGTTTAAAGCCTTGGAAATCTTTTTATAACCTAATCCTGCTTTTTACTTCTCCACAGCTTTATCCCTGACCTGTGTGGGGTGTTCTTTGGACTTCATGGTGCTGACTGCTCCCCAATACTCTCAAACAAACCTCTGAGGTTTTTACAGAACAGCTACATTTATACTGAGAGTAGATTACACACAGGTGGACTCTATTTATTTGTTAGGTCAACATTGGAACCTTCTAAAGCCTCTAAAAGTAATGTGTTGCACTCAGAAACAAAGGGGGTTGAATAATTTTGCACACCTACTTTTCAGCTTTTTATTTGTAAAAAAAAAAAAAAAAAAGATCATGTATGGCTGTCCTTCCACTTCACAATTGTGTGCAACTTCGTGTTGGTCTTTCACACAAAGTTTCAGTGAAATATGTTTGATTTTTGTGGTCATTAATGTAGAAAAGTTCAAGGGGGTTGAATACTTTTGCAAGGCACTGTAAATAAAATTAGCCTCAGCCTTCTATTTAAAGACACAGAGTCACAAACCTAAAGTGAGTCTGGGAACATCCAGAGACGTGTCCCTTACTGGGACATCTGCAGCTGTGTCGTCAAAATACAACATGGTTCAACCTAAAAAAGAGCAAATACAGCATTAAAAGAAAATCAGACATGATCTGTTTCCCCCATTAAAAAAGAGAATGTACTTATCAAGCATACTTCATTGTTTTTGGACTAAGAAAAACAAATTCAGCATCATTTGTTGTTTTTTATTGTTTTGCTGTTTGTGCAACTCTTTGGAATGTACTTAGCTTATAACGTGCAAAACAAATAAAGTGGATTTGAAATAAGATTAGATATAAATGACTTATGCCTATCATTAAAATCGACCAACAAAATGTCAGATAAAAATTACATTGACCCATTAAGGTTCACTCTTAAAAACTGGAAACCTTCCAAACGCTTAATTTTCCCATTTTTATTTTAATCTTCAGAAAAGATCTAACCAATTTAAAGAAACGCGAACCCCCTAAACCCCTCTCACAAACACATTTTAAACTAAACCTTTTGCTGTTGAGGGTGGAAAGCAGCAGTGTGATTGGTTTGACAGCAGGTGTTTGTGATCAGCACAGTATCAAGTGGATAAATCACTGCTGATGTCACATACAGTCTAGAAATGAAATGGCCAAAGTGAGACAGAGAAGGTTTGTGACTGTTTTGACCTAAAACTTTCTTGCTCATTTGCACTACAATTGCCAGAATTACTTAGAAGAGCAATGCTTATTAAAGATATACACAGATTACAGACAGCATTGAAAAACGAAATGAGCTTCTCGTTATAACTAAAAAAAAAGGTTTGTTCATATTATTGTCACTCAAAACGTCATAAAACGTCATTTTTAATTAGAAGCATAGCATTTAATATATGACGCCTAGTACTTTATTTCATCCCAGTTTTCTGTATTTTTGCGTGTTTTAGTTCGTTAACCTTGCAAAGTCCTTTATTTGAGTAATGATGTTGTTAGCATTAGCATTAGCTTGTGCCCGAAATCTCGAAAGAACTACATATTTGCGGTATTTCCTCACCTTTGCTTTGAGATCGTGTCTCAGCAAAAATCCACAACTTTTCCTTTTTTATAGCGTCTCATTTCTTACAAGTTTATAGCTCTGGGAAGTCAAACCCATTTTTTATAACGGGTTTATTCACTTGAAATGAACGGTTGCTACAGAAAACATCTGATCGCGTTGTTAGGACGAAACTACGCCTGCGCGGATACTTACGCGCAGGGGATTGTGGGAGATGATGTTTAAAGCGCACTTTGTACGCAAACAGGTATCTAGTAATTTCCTTTGAAGCCAAAAACTCAATTCTTGACGTGAGAATAGGTGGGTTTCAGATGACATCACAACATTCTACAGGACAATGTAATTTCAATGAGGTGGAGGGCAGCTAAAATAAATATTGTTTAAATGCAGTTTATTTTTGTAATACAAATGAGTAGTGGGTCTAGTCATTATAGAAATAATCGCTTTTTAAATTACCAAAATAATTTTTGAATTATTTCACGACAAAGTCCAATGTTATTAATAGGAAAATCTGCCTCTTGCCCTCCACCTGACTGATAACTGCCAAGAATTCTAGAATGTGAAACCCACCTATTGCCTGAATGTCATGCGCGGTTCTGGAACATGAGATTCCAAAGTGCCTGTGCCCAGCCCCAGGTCCATGTTTGAAGGATGAAAACAACACAACTAATGCATCATATTTGTCATTTAATTACTCTGATCAGAAAAAATAAACAAACACAATATTTAACAAGCATACAATTAAACACTATGTGCTGTTGTTTTGGTTTAATTTTTTAGATTCTGCTGCCAAAAAAGCAGATTTCCCATGGTAACACGTTTCTTCTTCATGTGTCGGAACTTCCTCTTCCCTTTTTGCAATATCCCATGTTGGGGAACAGGTTGGTCATCCAATATAATCCCGTGTTTTAAGTGCATTTTTAGTCATTATTTCCCTTTTATTTTGGTCATTGAACGAGCTATTGTTGTATTTGGGTCAATATTAAGCCTTTGAGTTGTTCCGATGTGTTATTTATTGATGCAAAGAAGTCTGGAAAAATACTAACAATGTCATTGTCTCTTCTTTGTAGTTTGGGCCAACTGTAGCAGCACATGTTGACTTTGTTCACTTTATTCGTAATCCAGATTAAATGGAGACCGCTCCCAAGCGCTCGCCTGTGTCCTGTGGTTCACTCCTGCACCGACAATCATAAACCAGAAAACACAACGCAGAAATAATACACCGGTCACTTCTATACTAAACTGTATTATCAGTTTAGATTTGCTTACTCTTTTTTTCTATATAGGCTAGTCAGGGGTGTCAACTTCCAAATAATTGCAACATTTTGAGCATTTTTATCCATTTAAAAGACAAATAGTGGCAGTGTTTCTAACATATATTGTTCTGAAACATAGATAAAGAAGACAACATCTTCTGCCTGACATCAAACTTCTATAGAAACCTTTGGGCCTATCAGAGACTTCACACACACAGGGCTATTTACGATGCATGGCGCGGAGGTTTTACCCAGATGAGGCCGGCTGTCAGATGTCAGGTCTTGGTGAATGGACACTGGACCTCGTTTAGCAGTGGAGATGAGTGCGTTTCGTGGACAAGCGTGGTTCATGTCAGCTGCTTCAGGCCTGGCAGAGCAGCGATCACTGGGCTGTGGCAGTCTGCATCACGGCACGCTGAACTTCCATCTCTCTATCCTCAAATCTGTGGACGCTGGAGACGCAAGCTATGCAAAGTGTGAAAGCAAGGATTCAGATGAAGAGTCACAATATGTAAATTTAAATAAAGTGTATATGCTTTTTAAAACAGCACTAAAACTCATAAATCTGCTCATAACAACGTTTTAATCAGAGCTGGCAAACTGAGCAGTGCTGAAGAGCTAAAAGTGAGAGAGGGGGCGGAGTCTGAAGGTATAAGAAGCTGTACTGGTCAGAACAGATACCTGCAGTAGGTGTTTGCATTCAGACACGTCTGACAGAAATCAGGGCAGTTAGGGTTAGGATTAGAAGCGTGATTCTTGCTCATAAATGAAGACATCAAACTAAAAGTTGCCTATCAACTATGTATTACCTTGGACCAAAACTCCGCTAATGTAACAGGCTCATAAAAGTGTTTCTAGTGAGAAAATTGGAAATATTCTCGTCGTCTTTTTAGTAAAACATAGTAGGCTAATCATGATTATGATTAAACTAAACGTTTAGCTTGTTTTTACCCAATTTGATTGTTTTGGTGAAGTTTATTATCATCTTTTGTGCAGTAAACATGACATATGTGGAGGGTAATCCACAACTATTACCTAGCAACCACATTGTAAATCTGGGCCAAAATCAACATAAATAACACAGGAATGATTTGACAAATCATTATAACTCGTAACAATGTTATTGTGTTAAATGTTGCTTAAACTCTAGGAAAACTGTGTCAGTTGTGTGCAAATTGTCTGCATTTTAGCACTGTTTGCTGACACGTGGAGGGATTCTGTTTTAGAACTCCAATTACTTTCTATAATATACTTTTAGTTGTACATTTCTTTATAAATTGCAAAACTGCTGTAAAGCTATGAGAAATGTTTACACAAAGACTATGAAGCCAAACTAAGTCACAGTTAGTTTGGTGTACAAATGCCCCTGTAATCTTAAAGAAAAGGGAAGATGTAATGGCTAGCTATATTTCTGGTGTGTTTGTTTGTTTGTTTGTATTTACTACTTTTAGCGCCATCTGTTGGCGACAGTCAGAAGAAGAACCAGAACACACAGAAGCAGCACGTCACGTTGACGCCAGCACAGATTAGTCAAGAAATGGATATTAGCAGTTTATTAATTAAATGTATTTATCAATGTCAAAACTTTTGTAATGCTACCAATATAATTTATAAGTTGAACTATACCTGTATTCTTAATATTTAAAACTGTAACTTTACTGAACACTGCTGCATGTTTATTAGGCTAACGTAGCTAACAGTTAACTGTTTGCTAATGTAATCGCATGGCTAATCGGGCTAATCCTTGTTAGAGAAGAAAGTGCACTCACCAGTTAAAGGCTCCTCCTTAGTGTTTCATTTTTATTTATTAATCTGTTTGATAATTGAGCTATAAAAGGTTAGCTATCCCCATATCAACTAATTAACGTTAACGCTAGCGGTTTGGTGATTTTTACATTTTGTTTACAGTCGCTTTCTGTTCTGCAGAATACTCAACTCTGTTTTGATTAATTCCCTGAAAGTTTCACCCGGAAACGGGGAGCATAAAGAAAATTACCTGAAACCACACCAAACAAGCTGCACTTTTCACGGTAGGTTTTGCTTTTAAAAGTAAGTGATCGAGTCTCCATTTCCCAACAGGTGGTGCCAGATAGCAGGTTATGAATGGATATGAATGCAACTCTTTCAGGCTGCGCACTCAATTTCCATTTTATTTCACTATGCAGCTGAGTTTACAAATATGGGTGCAAAAAAGTTGAAAATGTTACATTATGCATGTGATTTGGGTATTTAACAAAATATCAGGTTTGTCTCTAAAAAGACTATTCACAGATTTCAGTTTAAACTTTCTTTAGATTTTTTTTTTCTTTTTTTTAGTGGTCACATTTCAAAATATATTTTTATAGTTTATATTTTCTCTCAATTAGGCTCAGGAAGGTGACATCATACAGCTGTAGAATGTTCAGTTGGTCCCATGTTAAACCAATGGAGACTTTAAATTGCTAAATACTGAAAATAGCATTAATTAAATCATATTCTGGCACTACAGAGTGATAGATAAATTTACCAGTACTGACCCAGCAGTTTATTTTGCTGTTCCACGGCTGTTTTGTTTACTTTTTTAAATCGTTTTGTCTAATGTATTCCTATGTAAGTTCTGCTAAACTGCAACAAACATGGCGGATTTGACATTAAAAACTGTATTTAATAATTTGTCCATCCCTAGTTTCTATAGAGTGAACTGTAAGAATTTAATTTTTCTTCTAAAATTGCCACGAGTATTTATTATTGTTCGTACGATTACATTGTGACTTGAATAATCACGATTATCGATTAACCTAATAATCTTGACATCCCTAGTCATGTGAATGGTACTTCTTGTCAGACAAATGTGAAATGTCTGCAAATATAATCACAAAAGTGCAAAAATATTACATTTATACCCCTTTTTGTAGCATTTTTTTCCATAAACGACATACTCCATATTCTATTTTTAAATATTTTGCAAACTGTATTCACTATATTATCTAACATTATATATATTTATTATTGTATTGTATTATGTATATTATGGCATCAACGTGAAAAAGACAGAAGAGGTCGTTTTTGACCTGGGACATTTAGGAGACCACGCTCCACTTTGCATCCACGGCACAGAGGTCACTCAGGTGCATTCGTACAATACAGTATCTGGGTGTCCATATCGACTCCAACTTGTCCTGGGACGTCCACGTGAACTCAGTCTGCAGCAGAATACAACAAAGACTGTATTTCTTGCGGAGACTGAGGGTTTTTGAAGTGGAGCAGAAAATAATGCTTGTGTTTTATCATGCTGTGGTCGAAAGTGTTATAAGATATGGTATGTGTGTGTGGTTTGGTAGTTTGTCCATTAAATTAAAATCAGAACTTAACAGACTAGTGCGGACAGGGCTCAAAGTAATGGGAGTCGAAGAACATCCATCTTTACAGCAGATGTTTGCGGAGATTGTTATCAAACAGGCCAGAAAAATTATTTCTGACCCCTCTCATGTTTATTCTCCCAATATGAGCTGCTCTCATCTGGACGCCGCTATAGAGTTCCAACAAGAAACAAAAAAAGATCCCTGAACAGGTAGAGCAGAGCAGAGCTGATGGTAGAGTTTCTGTAAATGTGTTACTTGACTGTCTGCGTTTGTTCTTTATTGTCTTTTCTTGTGTGTGGCATCCTGTTTCCTTCGGGACAAAATCTTGACTATATTATAAAGTCTATGTATATTACCCAGCACTGAACACAGTTATCAAATATTACATTTTTTTTCCAGCTAAAGCACTCTTCCCTTTGGTACAGCCTCCTTTGTTTGCATAATAACACACAGCCCCTCCTCTTGTCTTCGCAGAGTCCTGTCAGCGCGGCCCATTGTAGCTCTGCGCATCCATCCGTGCCTCCTTTTCAGATCCAAACTGTCAAACACATGATAGGCCCCCCTCGCTACGGCCGCTCATATTTTATTATAAGCAGATTTCTCCTGTCCGCGGCCGTCTGTGGCTTCTTTATTCAGCGTATTTAAATGAGCGACGCAGAGGGCACAGGGTCAGCGGCTCTGGGTCCTGTTACCGGGCAGAAGAAGTGTCAGAAGTGTCAAATGTGCTTTGAAAGGGAAATATCAGAGAGGTGATTTGAATATCCTGTGGAGTGTTATCTGGGAATATAAACACAAAGAGATGGCATTTGAAGGAAAACATTAATCATGAACTTATGACGGCAAAGGATTTAGTTTGAAAAAGGTTGGTTTGAAACTTGTGTTAAGTCAAATAATTATAAAAACATATTTGCAAGGATAAAGCAGTCAGACTTATGAATCAAAGTGCTTAAAAACAAGCAACTTAAATAACATTAATTATTTAAAAGGCTCATAGTGGAAAGACTGCAGTGTTTACCCTACTGTTTGGCTCTGTAGACTTTTGGAAATCTATAGTTTTTTAATTATTGGTAATAATTGGTCATTTTGGTGTTGCTTTAAGCAGTTAAACTACCATGAATTGTCAAAGGTATTTTAAAACATTTATTATTAATATAACTACAGTTTGGGCTGGGTAATATTGTGATAAAAATCAAATGCATCTATCTGTATAAATACATTGATTATTTTACTCCTAGTCTCAAAGTTGCCAAATCCAAGTCTTAACAGCTTCTTTTTTTGAAGTTCCTTTAGACTGCATTTTTAGTTCATAAAAGGAATAAATTTTTAGCAATTTTTCAGGTTTGATTTATGAAAATATATCAATTTAAATGACAGAAGCATGGATTTTTAGCATAGAGAAACACATGTGTTTTGCTGCAACACACTTTATTAACTTTATTGAAGGGCTGAATTTGCTTGTTTCTTCTGAAAATCTACAAGAATCGTGATAAAATTGAAATGGTGATCTGGCTCCATAAAAGTGTGATTTTATTTTCCTGCCTATCACCCAGCCATAACTACATTATCAAGTGAAAAATACTGAGATAGACTGGGTGGGGCAGCCTGCTTACACTGTATGATAACATGAATAGAAGCATGTTTTCAGGACCTCTTTCCACATATTTCAATGGAAATGTAGCGTTATTTTTTCACAGTTTGGCATAAATCTTGTATTTTTTAAATACAAGAAAGTCTTAGTTATTAAAAAAGAGGTAATGTGCAGTATTTTTGCACCACGGTCCATCTGGATTATTTATTCCATTCTACTACTTCAGTGTTACTTGTGTCAGAAATGCTGACTTCTTTGCGATGATATTGATTGACTTGATTTTGTCGTTTATGATGAGAAGATTTATTATTTATTGAATCAAACGTGATTGAAGTTAAAGATCTTATTATAAATATTTCAAGTAATGTTGAAAGTTAAGCTCAATATAATTCATGAAGGCGTTCAAAAATACTTAAAACTACAAAAAATATAGTTTAAAAGATTATTGTAAATTTTATTTTACTAAAAGCCAAACAAACTAAGATGTGTCTCATTTATTGGAGCTCAGTCATGGAACAATATTACCAAAGAGATAAACATGTGCACTTATTTAAAAAGAAATGATCTCAGTCTACTTCAGAAGGATATTTAAAATGTAAATATGATCCATGCAAGGTCAAATATGTATTTTTATTCTTAATATAAATAAAGGTAAAATGTATATGGATGTTTGTATTAGGCACACAAGCATTTTTATTTATTTTTTAGCTTCTGCCTGTTTTGGTCACTAAAACATATCGTAGCCGATGTATTTATGATGAAATGATGTGTGACTAAAACTACAAAATTAACTGAAAAACATGTAGAAGCTTGTTCTGACACTAGGAGGCGCTTGGTTCACACTGAGTCCGGCAGTAAAACGCAATGTGATCAGTTACAGTCTGTAAACAAAACTGTCCCACAAATTACTGATATCAATTACTGTATGTAGAGAAATGTAATAAATATATTTAATTTGCTCTTTTTAACATTATTAGTTTCACTACACAATATATTTGATATTCAATTTTTGCAAATCTTCAAAACAACATTGACTATGTTATCCAAAAATCGATTATACCAGCTCTACTTGGCAGCTTTACTTGCTGTATCATTGTTCACTCAGTTTTATCTAGATCTTGTCCCTTCTCTCAGTGTTTCCCACTAATAATCATGACTGTAGTGGCCTTGTATCGTCTAATATTTCCCTCCATATTCTAAAAACAAGCTCAACTATAAACAGTCCTTTAAATTGTACCATTTAGAGCTGCAACAAGTTATTAATTAATATTAATTAATCACAACTAATCGATTCTTAAATTAGCCATCAACGAATTTAGTAATCGAATAATTGTTAACTGGTCTGAACTGAAAAAAAAAAATGTTGTATGACTCCAGTAATAATATAGAAAATGTGTGAATATGCTGCTTTTATTAGGAAAAACACATCTTAAATGAGTCAGTGTTACAAATAAACACAAATCTTATCTTGATTTGAGTAAAGGTGACTAACGTTGAGTGATTCTGAAAATTCCACAAATGAAATTTGCCGATAGAACTAGATATTTATATGATTATTTCATATACAGTAACAAATGGGAAAATGCTTGTCCTTCTCTATTTTTAGCAAAACATAGGAATCGTTTCATTGGCAAATCTTTTTTCAGTAACGAATTCATGACCTAATTTAAGTTTTTTTGTGGATTGAAATTTGTAAAAATCTTATAGTCACGTGACTTTTGTCTAAAAAGATTAATCGAAAGCGTAACTAATCGATTGCTAAAATAACTGTTGGTTGCAGCCCTAGTAGCATTGAAATGCATATGTAAATAATTATATTTGAATTAATCAAAAAAATGTTGATAATTCAAATATTTAGGGTAGTCCTGCACTCCCATCTACAATTTTAAGGTCATATAAAAGAAACTAAAAAAGACGGTCTGGACTAATCTAATCTGTTAGGGCAATGAAAAGTGCAGTGTGTTTATTTATTAAACAAGCTGGTGGACCAACAGCTCATGAAGTGGCACTGCTGTAACAGTTTAAAAAAATACAATCTTTAAAGTTTGAATAATTTTATAAATTAATAATATTAATAATAATTTTATTTGTAGAGCACTTTTCATACTTGTAGCAACCCAAAGTGCTTCACAACGAATAGATTAAAATACAATAATACAAAATATAGTTAGGCATAAAAACATAAAATCTCCAGTTGTTGTCGGGGATCTGATCTAAAAGAGGGAAAATGTTGTAAGATCAAACAATGCCTCAAAGCCAATTAAAGATGGAAACATTAGAACATTAGAATTTGTATTGCATTGTATGTCTTTGCTCTTTGCGATAAGGACCTAGTCTGCAAATTAATAGAGGTAAAAAGTGACTAACAAAACATGTATTAATAAATATATTCAAGCATGCACCACTTGTATCACATAGTCTCTGCATAAACCTGTGGAAAACACTGCCTCACTAATGCCTAAGCTTTGGCACTTAGACACAATTAGATGTAATGTTGTGATTGAGAGAGAGAGAAAACGGTAAATAATTTGTTTGTGGAGAAAAAAACTCATTTGTAAAACTGGCGACGAGATCCTGGCGATGTTCTTTCTGCTTATGTAACAAATTCAATAGATATTCAGATGAGTTTCCATTCAGGGCCAGTGATGAGCGTGACTGATGCTTTGACAGACAAAAAAAAGAAGAGATTTTAATTTGACAAGGCCAGTTTAACCTGCTCTGACCTCTCTCTCTCTCCGCCCGTCTCTCTTTCACTCAGAGACGACACACCGCTTGGCTTTTCTGACTCGCACACATTTCCTGCTTTGTGCCCCTGACATTTTAATATTTAATCATTACGATGGTTGAATAAAACCCGCTGAGGTCTTTTATTGACTGATATTGATCCAGTCTCCAGCCTCTCTCCTCGAGCTGCAGTCACCGGACCAAACCGAATTGAGATTGGGACTAATTTGTGCTTGTGGTTTTGTCGGCTGCTCTGTTAGAGTTTTAGACTTTCGTGAATCATTATGTTGTATTTGGGAGAGTTGAGATTGCAAAAAATACTAGCCATGGTCATGAGCTTTGAGTAATGAGTGAAATGTGTTTTGTTTGTAGGGTGGTTGGACGCTGAGAGACAGGGTTGTTCCTCCACGCCGAGAGGAACCTGCTGAGGTGGCTTGAGCTTCTGTTCCTGAAGCCTCCTGGACAAAACCTTCCTGGTGCTTTGAGCTTGTTCCATCGGGAAGAGGCCCTGGAGGGACACTAGGCGTTTTCCCACATGAAAGTATCAAGAACTAGTCCCAACATTCTTCCAGTCCCTGCTAGTCAGAAGAACTACCCTGTCCTCATGTTTGTGTTCACACAGCAGCAGTTTCTGAAAGTGGATCTAACTGGCTTTAGCATTCGCATCTGTGGATTACAGTAAAAGTGAACAGAGTCAACATATATATGCTGTAACGTTTGACCCAAACTACAAAGAAGAGACAATGGCAGCGTCAGTATTTTTCCAGACTTCTTCGCGTCAATAAATAAAAACATTGGAACAACAACTCAAAGGCTTAATATTGACTTAAATACAAGTATTGCTTGTTCAACGACCAAAATAAAGGTGAAATAATTACTAAAATACACTTAAAACTAGGGATGAGACGATATACAATATTATCGGTAATCGCGATAATTAAGGGTAGCAATTAAATAATCGTGGCGTTTTTTCATAATCGTGAAGTCTTAATTGCAATAATAGCAGCAGGTGGCTTCATAAGAGCATCTAAAATCTGACGCTGTGAACCCAGTAAAAGATGTGTTATGGTTAAACAAAGAAAAGTTTCATGTTTTAAAGTTAATTAATGACTCTGAGACAAAGTTAGTAGATTTTTGCTCAACATTGTAAACATTTGTTCACTTTGAATCATTATTGATTGTACTTAGACCAAAATACAATAAGTAGTTGTTCAAACACATACATATTGTGCGCTAATAAATATTTCAGTGATTTGGAATCTGTGCACTTTTACGTTTAGTAAATTATCGTGATAATATCGTTAATCACGATTATTTTGGTCACAATAATCGTGAGCGCAAATTTTAATATCGTCCCATGCCTAGTTAAAACACAAAATAACATTGGATGACCAACCTCTTCCATCACAGGGTTTTCCAAAAGGGTAGTTTCGACACACGAAGAAGAAACATGGGTGGACCACAACAGCACAAACTGGATGCCAGGTATGTAGAATAAACAGCAATTTTGTGTATTATAACATAAATGAACCGGTCACACATGATGCATGTAAAAGTAAACGTCACTTACAGCATCTTTAAAAAACAAACAAACAAAAAAGAAACAAGAATGAAGACTACAAAATCAGTTTACAACGACTGAGAAGAACTCTGACTTGAACATCTTGTAAATCCTTGTAAATTAATTTGTCCGTGTAATGAATAAAGTCCGTGCTCTGGCAGCTGCAGCAGGTTTAGCCAGTCCAGATGTCTCCTGGGTTCTTACAATCCGATTACATGACATTTGGATGTAAGGTCATTTGAAAACATGCTGATAATTTGCTCTTTTCTACCAGAATGAACTAAACTAACCTGGTTAAAGAGAGAACAAATAGAGACCGTTGTAAAGTCTGTATCATTCATTTAAAGTGGAATAAGAGGTTAATGACGTTAACCTTTGGAGAGGACGCACAAGGACTGAAGGGGACTGTTTTAAAGGTGCGTCATGGTCCCGATAATAACGTTTACTGTTAAATCTATGGGCACAGCACACTTACACAATGACTTTTATGATAAGGATTTAACAGAGAGCTACAGTGTTGTTGTGTGCGTGGAAAAAATCTGTCATGGTCAATAAGAATTCCAACGTTAACTGCCGTGCATTATTTTGGAATCACCGCACAGTTAATCATGTTACATTAATGCTGCATTCATGTGGTACTTTAGTTGGGCTGCTCGAATAAAATTAAAGTAACATTCACGATTGTTTAAATCTTAATTGAAATCACGATTTATCAAAAACAATTATTTGCATAGAGTGAGCGCAGAGTAATAGTGCCCCTGTAATGCAGAGAGTGATGTAATAAAATGAAATCGGTGACATTAGAGATGGGACGAGACGAGCCACGAGACGGGTCTACGAGATCGAGACAAGACGAGATTTTAAAATAATTTTTATTATTTGTCTGTAGTTCAGAATTTTAACCCTAACGCTAAGGCAAATGACAAAATTAGACTTTTGTTTATTATTGTTAGTTTAATATGTATTTAGTTTAGCTTTACCTTTCATTATTTCTATCACCTTGTATTCATATTATTTAAATGATCTGAGTTAAATCATTTGACTGAAGTTGATCTGCTTCTCAAGCTCCGCCCCCTTTCTCCTGCCTCTGCAGCTGCTGACAGGGACCAAACAGAGAAGGAGACACACTTTTGTACTTTTTATAAAGTTATTGATGACATAGGCCAAAATATCTCTGTGTGGATCTATGTTAAACAATGTTTAAGTGTGTTGTTCCCGCGTTGTCAGTGCGTGTATTACGTATATATTTTTTGCACTAACTTTCACAATGTTTAGAACTAATTATCTCTGTCAGAAATGATCCTATCATTATGAAATAAAAACTGTGACAGAGTTTAGACTGTTTTCTGTCAGAAAAAGTCCTCTACAAGTCTGTGGAGGGGACTTTATACTACAGCTGCTCAAAGACACAAAACATGAACATTCATAATAGTCTTTTTATGAGGAAAAATCTCGCGAGATAGTTTTGTTCTTGTGTATCGTGACAGGTTGATCTCATCCCTAGGTTACGTACATTATATCTTACAGAATTATTGCCTGGAAAATCCAGACAATATATACAATATATATCGTCTGGCCACTGTGTCTCTCTCTCGAATTTCAGTGGCCGTGATTGACAGATTAATTAGCCGATGAAAGCCAACAAGTCTGCTTACGACAAAAAAATATCACGTAGAACTGAAAAACATCACGGATTTCTGCAGAATCAACGAGCGAAGCAAAAAACTATTTTAATGTGAGGTGAGTGAAGTTAGATTTATCTTAAAAACTCTTTTTACAAACAGCAAAGTGAAGCTGGACAGGACCACCCAAGCTCAGCCAATCAGAGAGCTGCTTTTGTCTTGATGAGAACTACAATTCTTTATAATTCAGTTCAGACAAGAACAAAGAATACTTTGTGCTTTTTTCACAAAGTGCTGCTTTTATCATATATATTTTTAGTGTAAAGCACAAACATTAATAATTTATAACTTAAAAAGTTAGTTACCCCAACTTTAAGGTTTTGCTAAGTTTAGTCCCGTGTCATTCCCAAATGTGGTTAATAAAAATCCTCTGGAGTGTCCGTGAAGGCACCATCTGCTGCGGTGCGTTTGTGGAGCCTCTGAGTTTAGCCGTAATTAAGATTCTCAGACGGTTTGACCTGCGTTAGTCACAGTTAAATCAGCAGAGACAGGCTAATGGAGCGAGCTAACAGTGGAAGACCAGTTTAGACACGGAGAAAAACCCAGGGAGGCAGCAAAGGATTATGGGACGTAGAGTGACACTTTTAGAGCCATTATAGGTTTGTCAATGGAGACACAAGTTGGGCTTTTTTAGATGTAGGACAAACTTATTAGCTTGATTGTTTTGCTTGATTCTATTCTTGTCTCGATACATGGGTCACGATTCTGATGTTTTTTTTATTTTATTTTAAGCTTCACAAGAACAAACCTTTTTTTTTTTTCTGTGAATTTGCTAAATTAAGTCAGAATTTTATTAAGATACTGTCTAAAAAGTTCATATTTCAGTCATATTCTGTCAAACAAAAATGGACAGAATCACACAACTCATCTCAATACGAATATATCGACAATAAAAGGATGTTTACTTCCTCTGACTGAGAAATAACAGTGGAATTAACCCTTTCCTAACTGCACAAGAATGACAAAAAAGAGCTATGGAGAGACACATGAGGATCGGACCAACACCAGAATTGAACTGAAACACCACTAGCCAACAATATCGTCTCATTTTTAATTCATAGTTGTTTTAATTTGTTTAAAATGACATTGATTCAACATTTTAATTTACTTTTTTGTTGAGTTTAATTGGGTTTTTGGGTACATTCACAAAACACGAATAACACGAATAATTTTAACACAGATTATTTACAAAAATATCAGCCATAAAGTTTAAATGAAGCCAAACAACAGCAAAGCTTGCTCTTTTGCAGGAAAAGGGCACAGATTTATCTAGTATTAAGTTGTGCAACTACAAGAGCAGATGACATGCGCTTCAAATCTGGTTTTACTGAAGCAGATTACATTTTTGTAGCGTTTCACTCTGACTTTAGGCATTTGGAATGATCCAGGGCATTACCCTCGGGCTGTCACTTCTCTCTTCAAATCGAAAGCAAATAATTGGCGCGCCGAGCTCTGACACTTTGTCTGTCACTCACTGGGTCTGTTACTGTGAGGCAGGTTGTGGAAAAAAATAAATCCAACATTTTGCAAATGTACAGTTTGTTTGGATGTGACACAGATCAGGCAGAGACAAATGGAGGAACTGGGTGTCTTCCTTGAAATTCCTGCGTGGTTCTAGTTCACAGCGCCTCTACAGACGAGGAGCAGATGTGTTTCTACAGCACTGCCTTGGTTGGTAAAAGTGTATTGTGAACGTAAACCAAACCAGTTTAGAAAAGAAACAATGTTGCATCTTTGATCACCAAACAAGCCGAGTCCGGTTCAGTTTGAATGCAGCCTTAATCAAATAAAGTAGTAGTTTATTCATTTTAGACCAAGAACTACTTGGCCTGTAGGTTGTTGTAATGTCACGTGAACAGAACCTATCGACGCCTCAGATGAACAACACAGAACACTCAGTCATGCAAATTTGGCACATAATTCTTACGTTCTGAATGAAAGCAGGAGAAAATGAACATGAGCTAAACATTTACCCAATGGAAAGTAGTTACAGAATGATGGTCTGCTTAAAGACCATCACTATTGGCTATTTTTTTTTTTTTAAACCAGTCACTTCTCAACCGCTGTAAGGATCAGAGGTGCAGAGTTTATTCCTCCTTTATTATGACAAGGATTTAAAAATGGAAACAATTTCTCCTTAAAACAGCATTTGGTGAAGGAGTAGATGAGATCTGCAGAATCAGCGTCATAAAAGGAGACCAGACCCTCGTCATAGTCCACAAACACTCCAACCTTCTGAGGAGGAGACTTCAGCGACAGAGGGACTGGAGGGTCTGAACAGGCTTCGTAATCATCTATAGTTTTCATATCAAGGCACCAGTATCCATATTTACTGGTCAGCGTCTGTCCTATGTTCTCTCTGTCCACCGACTCTTTGGCCACTCCTAAAGTCCACATAGGCTTAAATCTGACTTGAACCTCAAAGTAGAACCTGCCTGAAGAAAAACACTGCTTTGTTACAACATTACGCCATGAAAATCTCTGAGGACTGCCTTTGAAGATCATCTGATCTGTGTGATGAACTTTCTTCAGATCTTTGGACACATACAGATTAACATTCGCTGTGTTTGTATCCAGAGTGAGGTCCACAGCAAACTGTGTGACTCTCCTCAGTTTGACTTTAGACAGTTTGTTTATTTCTTGTGTGAGACTTTCCTTCAGCTCAGACAGAGCTTGGGCTGCAGTTCCCTCATACGTCTGTGTCTTCAGTGTCACACTGCTCCAGTTCTTCAGGGCTGTAGGGGGCGTCAGTTTAGTGCAGTTCTGGAGGAAGTGCAGGTGGTCTTTAGAGTGTTGGAGCTGCTCTGCCTCAGTTCTTCTCTGCTCCAGCTCACAGATCTCCTGCTGCAGCTGTAGGACCAGAGCTTCAGCCTGTTTCTCTGTCAGTCTCTGCCTCTCCAGGAGCTCTTGTATGAAGCGCTCTCGGCTCCTCTGAACAGACTCTATCAAAGCGCTGAAGACCTGCAGCCCTGTGGACATCTCTGTGTCGGCTGCTTTCTGACTGAGCTGCACTGAGCTCTGGAGCTCCTGGATCTTCAGCCTCCTCTTCTCCACCATGTTTAGGCTCTGCTCCTGAGTCTGCTTCACTGAGGCCTTTCTCCGCTCAAACTCTTCCTTCAGAGGCACAAACTTATGGGACTGGTGTTCTAAAACAGAGCACATGGTGCAGACACAGCTGTGGTCGGTGCAGCAGTAGAGCTCCAGAGGTTTGTGGTGTTGGAGACACATCCTCTCCTCCATGTTCTCCACAGGCTGGATCAGCTGGTGGCTCTTCAGCCCGGAAACGCTCAGATGAGGCTGGAGGTGCGTCTCACAGTACGAGGACAGACAGACCAGGCAGGACTTCAGGGCCTTCAGTTTAGGACTGGTGCAGTAATCACAGAGCACTTCTCCAGCTCTGGGCTCTTCTTTAGACCTACTTTCTGTTTCCTGTTTGAACTGAGAGAGCATCTCTGACAGCAGAGTGTTCACTTTGAGCTCTGGTTTGATGTGGAACAGCTCTTTACACAGAGGACAACTGCAGGGGGCGCTGGTGTCCCAGTGCTGAGAGAGACAGGATTTGCAAAAGTTGTGTCCACATGGAGTCGTCACTGGTTCAGTGAGGACATCTAGACAAATCGAGCACAGGAACTGGTCCTCAGACTTAGCAGCAGCAGAGGCCATTATTGCCCGTAGGACAAAGGAGAATACTGTGTGAAAGCTTTCACTCACTCTGCATGAACAAAACACAAATGAGAAAGTTTTTTTGTTTAGAAACATAAAATCAGCTTAACAATAGGACACAGAATATGTATTATATATTAAGTTTGTTTTAAGCAAACAGAGGAGTGGAAGAAACCAGCTTGGCTTCAAGGATACATGCAGGCAAAAGAGGAAGTCTGTAGACTGCATAAAGAGTTGCTGCTTTTTGCACAATAGCGCTCCCTGGGTTCTGGCTCACATTCACCTGCTGCTGAAACATGTGCCTCTTTTTCTAGCTTTTGCTGTCAGTCTCAACAATCTGACTTTTAATGAAAGCCTTTATTGTTACTTTTGTAAATCAGTTCTAATCAAGAATAACTGAGCAGTCAAAAGCATTATTTGACAAGCCTTGTGTTACCTCCTCTTGTTCTTAAGAATCCATCATCCATCCACAAATCCAAGTCTAGTCCCAAAGTTGTGCCCTACAAGTCCAAGTCAAGTTCCTAGTCTTTTATCCATTTTGTCAAGTCAAGTCTCAAGTCATCAAAATAGTGATTCAAGTCTGATTCGAGTCCAAGTCATGACTAGCATTTTTCACATTTCTGATACTAAGTGAAGTCTCCAGAAAATTATGACATTGACATTTTCATTTAGTTCATTCATGTTCTGCTCTTATGTCCTCCTCAGATGTCGGCTGTACTCACCACAGTCAGTGCAGTTGTCTGGGTTCGGTGTTGTACTTTGGTCCTTTCTGAGCAGCTTGTTTGTCTACAGCTCAACTTGCTCAACAGCTTGTATGTTTGCGTTAGTGTGACTTGGCAGCTTCATAGGCGTGACAGAGAATTAGTCACCTTCTATATCTAAAAAAGAACAAACTATAAATCATCTATAAGGGTCATTGTTGTGCTTTTTTTGTCCATATATTGTCTCTTCATTAAAAACCCACCAGGAGTTGCATTTTCTTTCATTTACACAATTTTAACACAAATCCTAGATAGTAAACAACCTGCATTCTTCTGTAAATCTAAAGACTTGGCTGTTCCCCTTTGTGATGTCATATATGTGGTCACACAGAAGGGCACCACAGTATTTTCTAAACTTTACACATCTTCACTTTAAGCCTTGAAACTTCCTAATTTTGCAGCTACATTTATAATTTTAGCCTGGTTTAAACTGTCTGACTTCTCGGTCCAACACAAAAGCTAGTGGAGACTTTTTGGTAATCACAGCTGAATAAAAGAAGAAACTGATTATTCAAAACCGTAAACACAACAACCGAGTCTAGTATACTAGTATATTGTAGTATGAAGCCTAATACCGGCTAAAATGGCTGTTAACATTAACCCAATATGAGGGCCCTCTCACCTTTTCTTAACTTTTTTTTTGCCCACTATATAACAAAAACCAGTATCATAGTGAACCCCCTTTTTTTCTTACAGTCAAATCAACCATTCTGAGATGGATCAGCTTTTACTCTGATCTTACAAATAAAAAATATCCCAAAATTTAACTTGAGTTTTTAATGGCCTCCGCTGAAACTTTTTAAGTTAATACATGTCCCTAAAATTCATATTTATTGAAAATAGTTTCAGCTTTTGAAGAGGAATTGTCAAAAAAACAAAATATATCAAATCTAGTGTCATTCTGGCCCAGGCTCTCGATACCAGGTCCTTTGCTTCTTGTACTTACCAAAGAAATTGTAGGCAGATTTCAAAACCTGATTTTTAAATCTTTTGTGCAGAACTTCTTCTCACTTAAAACTAGAGTCAGACATCAGAGGCTAAAACTAGAAAACCGAGGCTTCAAAAAGAATCCAGCCAATCGTCTGTGCTTTAAAGGGTTCAGAAACAGTTTTTATTTGTATTACATAATTTTAATCAGGCGTTTTAACAAAAATTGCCCCCCTCTTAATTAAACTACCACATAATGACATCACAATGTGGAAACAAGCATTTTGACTTTGCGTGCAGAGAATGCAGGATTACTCAAACATTTTCAATGAAAGATACAACTTTAATGAAATACAACATTCTAACGTGGCAAAAAGTAATTTTAGATTGATATAGATATAGAACTTTTAATGAACTGGATTTCATTGTATTACAAAAAAAACTTTATTGATGCAACCAATAACAGTCAACAACAATCAACTTTTTAATATTAATACAATCTAAAAGAAACATGTTTAAAACCCATGATATTACACATTACACAATAAAAGAGCAGTACCAAAGAACAAGATGGCAGATACAAGCAATCAAAATGAGTTTCCTTCGCAGGGTGGCTGGGCGCTTCCTTAGCAGGGCTCCACATTAACCTTAGTCTAAATAAAAAATAAAAATAATAATAATAATGTGTGCATCAGGGCATCCACACTAGGTACACCAAAAACAAGCTTTAGTTGTATAAAATTAACAAGGGTACAATATGCATATTTTTGGCCCTGGTTATGATTCTAATTCTTCTCTTCCTCTCTCTGAATGTTGTCTGTCTTTTTTGTTTTTTTGGCGGTCGTTCTACAAACCTTGCTTTGAGTTTCGAGTGAGCACTCACACCTGGCTTCAACCAAGGTAAACACACACAGCCTCGAAAACCAGACGACAGAAGCCAACAGAAGCAAACAAGGAAAGATTTTTAAAAATTGTATGCAAACCGGTGCTTTTACAGATTTTATTTAGTTGCACTGGCTTAATTTTTGGTTGTGTGCACACTTTGGAGCCCTGCAAAGCGATAGTGAGAACCACAATCAGACGAGAGGAACTGCTGCTTCTCCACAACAAGAGGAGCCAGCTGAGGTGGCTTGAGCATCTGTTTCCGATGCCTCCTGGATGATGCTTCCCTGGTGAGGTGCTCCAAATGTGTCCCACCATGAGAAGTTATGATCTGGCTTTAAGAAAACTGTGACCATTGCATTTTAACCAACCCCAGTCGTTTTTATCAGGCTTAGAACCAAAATAAAATGAAAAAATACAAACAAGCTACTCGAGAGTGGTAAACCCTACTTTTGCCATCAGAGTCCAAATGTTTTATGAACAACATAGACTATTGACTCTGAGGAGCATGACTTTGCTGCAAGCATTAGCATTTTCAACACAGGATTACTCAGAAATGTAAATAATTTTACTTTGTTTGAAGCAGATTCAGTTAAACATTTTCCTACAAATTAAATGGAAACCATAGTTTATTTTTGTAATTGCCCCAAATGTTTATGTAATGGTTGTCTAAAAAACACATTATTGGTCATATTTAATAAAATGCCACAGCTGTAAGGACCAGAGGGGTGGCGTTTCTCCCTCCTTTATTATGACAAGGATTTAAAAATGGAAACAGTTTCTTCTTAAATTGACAGTTGGTGAAAGAGTAGATGAGATATTCAGAATCTGCGTCATAAAAGGAGACCAGACCCTCGTCATAGTCCACAAACACTCCAACCTTCTGAGGACGAGACCTCAGCGACAGAGGGACTGGAGGGTCTGAACAGGCTTCGTAGTCGCCTGTGTTTCTCAAATAAAGGCACCAGTATCCATATTTACTGTTCAGTCTATGCTTTTTGTTTCTTCTTTTAACTGACTTTTTGGCCACTCCTAAAGTCCACCCAAACTTTCCCCGGACTTGAACCTCAAAGTAGAACCTGCCTGAAGAAAAGCCCTGCTTTGTTAAGACATTACGCTATAAAAATCTCTGAGGACTGTCTTTGGAAATGAGTTCATCTGTGTGATGAACTTGCTTCAAATCGGTGGACACATACAGATTAACATTCGCTGTGTTTGGATCCAGAGTGAGGTCCACAGCAAACTCTTTGACTTTCCTCAGTTTGGCTTTAGACCGTTTGTTTATTTCTTGTGTGAGACTTTCCTTCAGCTCAGACAGAGCTCGAGCAGCAGTTCCCTCATACGTCTGTGTGTCCAGTGTCACACTGCTCCAGTCTTTCAGTCCTGTAGGGGCCGTCAGTGTAGTGTAGTCCGGGGTGAAGTGCAGGTGGTCTTCAGAGTGTTGGAGCTGCTCTGCCTCAGTTCTTCTCTGCTCCAGCTCACAGATCTCCTGCTGCAGTTGTAGGACCAGAGCTTCAGCCTGTTTCTCTGTCTGTCTCTGCCTCTCCAGGAGCTCTTGTATGAAGCGCTCTTGGCTCCTCTGAACAGACTCCATCAGAGCGCTGAAGACCTGCAGCCCTGTGGACATCTCTGTGTCTGCTGCTTTCTGACTGAGCTGCACTGAGCTCTGGAGCTCCTGGATCTTCAGCCTCCTCTGCTCCACCATGTTTAGGCTCTGGTCCTGAGTCTGCTGCACTGAGGCCTTTCTCCGCTCAAACTCTTCTTTCAGAGACACAAACTTATGTGACTGGTGTTCTAAAACAGAGCACATGGTGCAGACACAGCTGTGGTCGGTGCAGCAGTAGAGCTCCAGAGGTTTGTGGTGTTGGAGACACATCCTCTCCTCCATGTTCTCCACAGGCTGGATCAGCTGGTGGCTCTTCAGCCCGGACACGCTCAGATGAGGCTGGAGGTGCGTCTCACAGTACGAGGACAGACAGACCAGGCAGGACTTCAGGGCCTTCAGTTTGGGACTGGTGCAGTAATCACAGAACACTTCTCCAGCTCTGGGCTCTTCTTTAGACTTTTCTTCTGTTTCCTGTTTGAACTGAGAGACCATCTCTGACAGCAGAGTGTTCACTTTGAGCTCTGGTTTGATGTGGAACAGCTCTTTACACAGAGGACAGCTGCAGAGGACACTGGTGTCCCAGTGGTGAGAGAGACATCCTTTGCAATAGTTGTGTCCACATGGAGTTGTCACTGGTTCAGTGAAGAGATCCAGACAGATGGAGCATTGGAACTGGTTCTCAGACCTCACAGCAGCAGCAGCAGCAGCAGCAGTAGCCATTTTGACTCTGAGAACAGAGGAGAATATTGTATGAAAGTGTCAAAGCTTTAGATGAAAGTGACAAACCAGCTTTAAAAAATCACTCTAACTGCCTGTGCAAACAAAACACAAATGTGAGAAAAGTGGACCCTGACTTCAATAATAACTTCTGCAATGGAACAATCTACTTGAAAAAAATAATTTTCTTTTTCTTTTGCAGTTAGTTTCAGAGAAGAGAGTGGGTGGAAAAAGCAGGGCTTCAATGACTCAGACTATTTAGACCCAGATAATGAAAATGAAACTAAACTTGTCTTTATGGCGTGAACAAGACATTACTCATCCCCCAAAGACTCTAGAATCTAAGCAGATAAACAGTTACACCTTTAATCAAAATAAAACTGGTAAGAACTAGTTAAAGCAAGTCTATCTGAATGATTGAAAACATAATCGTATAAACTACAGTATTTTGTATTTGCATTCCCAGAGTCATTTTACAAAGATCGGTGGATAAGACAATAAGGCCTTAAAGTGACAGGCAGCTGATCTAAGAGAATCCATAAACCATTGTTACCGAGTTAAATATTCTAGTCTTTTTTTAAAATCCACTTAAATCCACTACACTTTTAACATTTGCATCGTGTTGTTTTAACTGTAAAGACAGCTCCTCCATGTTTTTGTGTTCAGTGAGAAAAGTATCCTGAGAAATATGAACTGCTATTAAAGTATTTATATTCAGAACAGTGTGGAAGAGGTCTAAAGCAGATTTCAGGTTTTATACTATACATCCTGACAAACACAGATAAAATTTACCTCTAAAAAGTATCGTAAAGCCGTAACTTTAGCTGCTTTTGTGGTGAAATCTGTTGCTACTCATGTTGTGTTCTTGTGTCCTTCAGATGTCGGCTGTACTCACCAGAGTTTGTGCACTTGTCTGGGTTTGGTCTTGTACTTTAGTCCCTTCTGAGCAGTTCGTGTCGTTGACGGAACAATGTCAAATGACTTGTGCTTTTGAGGAAGTGTTTCCCTGCCAGGTGATTTCTGTAGCTCAACTTGAATTCTTGCATTCTTTGCGTTCTTGTTTCAACAGGTCAACGGGTTGTTAGATTGAACTATAAATAGGATCATGACGAAACCTAAACCGGGACTAAACCGCTTCCAGAACTATTTTCTCATGCTGGGTCAAAACATACTGCTTAGTGGGCCGCTTTTGGCCCCCAGGCTGCCATTTGAAAAGCCCTGGTCTAGACATTGGCTCTAAAATTTAAGATGAACGCTTATTCTTGAACGTGCAGGATTGAAAAAAAAAAAATTGTATGCATAAAGAGGAGCAATAAGGCAAAAATGTTTATTATGGCTGAAAGTAAATGACACACAAACACAGGTGTAGTTTATTTCACATCCCCATCATTCATTAGAGAAACAAAAACGCTCAGAAAATGTCTGAACTCACAAAATTGGACTTAACTCACTCCATTAACTTGCATTCATTGGTCACCACACACTGCAGACATTTATTGCTGCGATACAACCTCCAGGGCTGGACTCAGTGTATTGTTATTGTAATATATTGTAACAAACTTATTGACAATATGCATGTCGATACAGGAAGGCGTATCAAAATACTTTTAACAACATGAAAACAAATTGCTGAGTTTTACACTGCTGTAAGTGACACTTGCATCTAATAAAATTCCTCTGCACTTTGTTATTCTTCATTATTTAAACTGCATTTTAGCACAATCCAGTCATTGCACAATCCCAGTCATTGCACAATCCCAGTCATTGCACAGTTCCAGTCATGGCACAATCCTAGTCATTGCACAATCCCAGTGATTGCACAATTTCTTTCGTTGCACAATCCCTTTCATTGCACAATCCAAATTATTGCACAATTTCTTTCATTGCACACATTTTTTCATTGCACAATCCTAGTAATTGCACAATCCTAGTCATTGCACAATTTCTTTTGTTGCACAATCCCTTTCATTGCACAATCCTAGTCATTGCACAATCCCAGTCATTGCACAATTTCTTTCGTTGCACAATCCCTTTCATTGCACAATCCAAGTTATTGCACAATTTTTCATTGCACATTTTTTTCATTGCACAATCCCTTTCATTGCTCAATCCTAGTCATAGCTCAATCCTAGTCATTGCACAATCCCTTTAATTGCATAATTTCTTTCATTGCACAATCCTAGTCATTGCACAATTTCTTTAGTGCACAATCCCAGTCACTGCACAATCCCAGTCCTTGCACAATTTCTTTCGTTGCACAATCCTAGTCATTGCACAATCCCAGTCATTGCACAATCCCAGTCATTGCACAATCCTAGTCATTGCACAATCCCAGTCATTGTACAGTTTCTTTCGTTGCACAATCCTAATCATTGCAGAATTTCTTTCATTGCATAATTCCAGTCATTGCACAATTTCTTTTATTGCACAATCCCAGACTTTGCACAATTTCTTTCGTTGCACAATCCCAGTCATTGCACAATCCACAACTATTGCACATCAGTACAACTACATAATCAGAAGAAATGTACATTCCACACACAAAACAGGACATTAACATTCAGCTCATACATGCTACTGTCTCACATACAATAAAAAAGTAAAAATCTACAAGTTAACTGCAAATTACAGATGTGTGCAGGTTTGGTTCATCCAGAGACACGTTTTCATTTGAGCTTTACAAGAATTATACTGCATGTAGGACATTGTCTGTGTTAACGGAAGACACCTTAGACAGAACAGTCTGGCCGAAGGTGGTGCATCTGTGAGGTATCAGCAAATCACCTTTAGTCAGGCCCGGCGTGGCTAATCGGGAGAGTTGGGAGACTTCCCGAAGGGCCGGGGACTTTGAGGGCCGGTGTGGCTCATGTACATGTCAATACAGATGTGACTGGAGCGGCCCGAGCCCCGTCCCAAGTCAGCCCACATTTCCCGTTCTGTTGCCGGATTGGACCAAGACGCAGAGACGTGCTGAAAGCACGAGGGCAGTCTCTAGAGCAGGGGTGGCGAACCCGAGGCTTGCGAGTCGCATGCGGCTATTGACCAATCAGAGTGCGGCTCTTTGGCTCATTCAGAAACATTTGCGCCTTCACGCGCTCTCTCTCTTTCCCTCTCGCCGACATGAGGGAGAGAGAGCCGTGCGTAAAGCTGCTGTGCTGAAACCTGGCTGATCCCGCCTAATGAAGCTAAAACATAGAAATCATGAGTCTTGTGAGTGTTTTGCAGTCCACAGTGACACTCCTCTACTCACAAGCTTTCAGCCACTTTTTATTTCACGAAGATAGACCTCAGATTCACAGAGTTATGATTGTTTTCGCCTTTACTGAAAATTGCCATTCATTTTAATGGGGCGCGCGCGCGGAATTTAACGGGACGTTTCGAAACATTTAATTCACTGTCCCAGGACACAGGAGATGTAAAAGTGATACTAAACATGAGTTCAGACGTCCTGATTAGTGACGTCTGTGCTGTTTTTAGAGCTTCTACAGCCCCAGCTTCACTGTTGCTGCTGCGTAATGGCTCCGTGCCTCTCCACGGTCTTCGGTGGGAGGAGCAGGGCCGGTTTAAAAAAAAAAGAGGACCTTTGAAGGGGGGGCTCATCTAACATGAAAAATTTTAAATTTATATTAGAATTTGATAATAATTATATTGTTAATTATAGTAAAATTACATCATATATCAATAAGAATATCACATCTAAAACTCACCAAAATGCAGGAAATTGCACAGAATTTTTAAAAATTCTCCTGGGGGAAAATTCCCCCAGACCCCCCTGAATTACATCAAAACCATGTTATATTAAAAAATAAAGATACAGTTGACTTGGCTGGGGCGCTATAACGCACTCATAAAGTAAAAAATAATATTAATAATCGCATACATATTTACATTTTTATTTGTCAGTGGGCTGGTCCATTCAAAATTTTCCCGGGCTGAAAATGAGTCCCACTCCGGCCCTGCCTTTAGTAGTGGGTCAAATAGTTGCTGTTCAATTATTCCATTTAATATAATCTTATAGAGGTGGAGGGACAAGTGAGTGTAAAACTTTGTAATTTAGACATGTTCTTTTCAGGCTAATCATGTTACTAAGATCTAGTAGTTTGTTTTTCAGGACATGGAAGTAATGGTAAGAGATCTTTTGTATGAAGTGTCTTTAAACTTCTTTTGTAAAGATTTTTAGTCCAGCAATAGTTGTATACTGTAGCTCTGTTCAGAACATTGTGGATAAACATACAGTTTCAGTGCATTACCTTATCCAGCATAATAAAAATACAAATTAACTAGAATGACAAAACTGTTCACTTATGTCATGTGATAGTCGCTGCACTTTGGAGTTCATCAACAGAAATCTCTTCACGCCATCATGAAGGCTTAGAATGATAAGGCCAACCACTGAGTGATTAAATTGTCTTAAGTTTGTGAACTTCTGTGGATACGATATTAAGCATAGTTAGTCTTTCTTCATATCTGTGTCACTTCTTCACACTGGTTAGAACCAGAGGAGCAGAATTTATTCCATCATGATTATGACAGGGTTTAAAAATGGAAACAGTTTCTCCCTGAAGCAGCAGTTGGTGAAGGAGTAGATGAGATCTGCAGAATCAGCGTCATAAAAGGAGACCAGACCCTCGTCATGGTCCACAAACACTCCAACCTTCTGAGGAGGAGACTTCAGCGACAGAGGGACTGGAGGGTCTGAACAGGCTTCATACTGATCTACGGTTTCATGTAAAGGCACCAGTATCCATATTTACTGGTGAGGGCAAGGTTAGGATGTTTAATAAATCAGGGGTGACATCCTTCTTTCAACTGACTTTGCGGCCACTCCTAAAGTCCACGTAGTCTTCCTTTGACTTGAACCTCAAAGTAGAACTTGCCTGAAGAAAAACGTTGCTTTGTTAAAACATTTTTCCATGAAAATCTATGGGGTTATCTCTGAATTCACGTTGTCTGTGTGATGAACTTTCTTCAAATTTCTGGACACATACAGATTAATATTAGCTGTGTTTGTATCCAGAGTGAGGTCCACAGCAAACTGTTTGACTTTCTTCAGTTTGGCTTTAGACAGTTTGTTTATTTCTTGTGTGAGACTTTCCTTCAGCTCAGACAGAGCTTGGGCTGCAGTTCCCTCATACGTCTGTGTCTTCAGTGTCACACTGCTCCAGTTCTTCAGGGCTGTAGGGGCGTCAGTTTAGTGCAGTTCTGGAGGAAGTGCAGGTGGTCTTCAGAGTGTTGGAGCTGCTCTGCCTCAGTTCTTCTCTGCTCCAGCTCACAGATCTCCTGCCGCAGTTGTAGGACCAGCGCTCCAGCCTTTTTCTGTATCAGTCTCTGCCTCTCCAGGAGCTCTTGTATGAAGCGCTCTCGGCTCCTCTGAACAGACTCCATCAGAGCGCTGAAGACCTGCAGCCCTGTGGCCATCTCTGTGTTGACTGCTTTCTGACTGAGCTGCACTGAGCTCTGGAGCTCCTGGATCTTCAGCCTCCTCTGCTCCACCATGTTTAGGCTCTTCTTTGAGTCTGCTGTAGTGAGGCCTTTCTCCGCTCGAACGCTTCCTTCAGAGACACACATTTATGGGACTTGTGCACTAAACAGAGCACATGGTGCAGACACAGCTGTGGTCGGTGCAGCAGTAGAGCTCCAGAGGTTTGTGGTGTTGGAGACACATCCTCTCCTCCATGTTCTCACAGGCTGGATCAGCTGGTGGCTCTTCAGCCCGGACACGCTCAGATGAGGCTGAAGGTGCATCTCACAGTACGAGGACAGACAGACCAGGCAGGACTTCAGGGCCTTCAGTTTGGACTGGTGCAGTAATCACAGAACACTTCTCCAGCTCTGGACCGTTCTATAGACCTGCTTTCTGTTTCCTGTTTGAACTGAGAGAGCATCTCTGACAGCAGAGTGTTCACTTTGAGCTCTGGTTTGATGTGGAACAGCTCTTTACACAGAGGACAACTGCAGGAGTACTGAAATCCCAGTGCTGAGAGAGACAGGATTTGCAGAAGTTGTGTCCACATGGAGTTGTACAGGTTCATTGAAGAGATCCAGACAGATGGAGCACAGGAACTGGTCCTCAGACCTCACAGCAGCAGTCATTTTGACTCTGAGAACAGAAAAAGTGTCAATGCTTCATCAGAAACTTATAAACATGTAAATCGTCTTAGTTTATGATCAGCACAGGTGTTACACAACTTAAGACAGGATTGTAATTGTGAAACGTTGATTGAATTTGATTTGGGTAAAAGTAACTTTATGGTAGGACTAAACGCTGGAAACTTGTTGGCAGTTGTTTCAGCTCAGTGAGGAATAGGTCGGACCTTAAAGCAACTGAACAGGAGCGGATGGATGCAGCTAAGACTTACTAATTTCCCAAAAGTAACTATCAAGACACTAAACCTATTAATAATGTTATTAAAAATAGCACTGATGTTGCCCACAACCTTAAGTATTGTATATAAATATCAATCATGCTTTACTTTATTTATTAAAAAATCCTTTAAGTTTTATAATTTTACCTCTGTTGGCGTCTCCTCCTTTGTTGTGACTTTGATCCAGGCATTAGACCCAACGATGATGAACGTCACTTTAAAAACTGTTCCAGTACCAGTGTCAGATCAACAGGGCCTAAGCAAAAGAAAACAAAAAAACAACCTTTAGTGATCTTCGACCAGATAATATTGCAGACTTACTCAAAATAAAATCATGTTTGAATTTTATGTTTTATGTTTTTGGTGGCGGGAGAAAGCCAAGTACCCAGAGAGAACCCACCACAGTAACACGGGGAGAACATGCAAACTCCACCCACAGAGGTCATGAGATGTTGAGAATTGAACCCATGATTTCTTTTGGGAAGCTAGAGCTCAGACCACTCTGCTACCAAGCACCCCTTAGATTCAACAGTTAAATTCAGAATTTGAAATTTGTATTAAAATTTTCAAAGCAAGATGCCAAAACTGTCTCACTTGGATCAGTGTGACTGTGTACATTTTACTTTAAACAGCAGAATTTCTTTGCAGTGAATATTTAGTGAAAAACCCAATGTAAACTAGTAAATTTCATTCTAAAATTTCAAATTCGATTTGATACTTGGAAAAAAAAAATTCAATACCAACTTTTAATATTTTTTTTCTTATGATAGAATTTTTACATTTTAATAATATTTTTCTTTTTGATATTATTCAAATATTAGTATTTAATTGTATTATTTGTTTATTATTAACTGGATTCATGAACCTTTACATTAAGACTGAGCTTTGTTCTATTATCAGACACATTTGCTGTTATGTAGTATATAGGCCATATATACAGTATTTGATAGTTTCATGGGGGTGCACAGTAGCCAAGTGGTTAGAGCTCTGGCTTCCCAACAAGGAGGTCGTGGGTTCAACTCCCGGGTCGGACCATATCAACATCTCACGATCTCTCTGGGTGGAGTTTGCATGTTCTCCCCGTGTCACCGTGGGTTTTCTCCAGGTACTCCGGTTTCCTCCACCTCCAAAAATATGCATGTTTAGGTTAATTGGGCATCACTGTAAATTTCCCTTAGTGAGTGAATGAGAGAGTGAATGGTTGTCTGTCTGACCCTGCGGCAAGTTGGCCACTGTCCAGGGTGTTTCCCCGCCTAAAGCCCAAAATCACTGGGATAGGTCACCCGCGACCCCTAACGGGATTAAGCGGTAGAAAATGAATGAATGATAGTTTCATCATTTCCATCTCCAATGAGAGAAAAAGGGGGCGGGGCTTAGCGTGCGAGGAAACCAGAGTACCCGGAGTACCGTCATGCATCTAAAAGTAGTCTTGCAAAGCTGGATGCAATTTATCACTCTGCGATTCGGTTTGTCACAAATGCTTCCTACAGGACACACCACTGTCTGCTGTACTCTCAGGTGCAGACTCGCTGCAGACTCGTCGCCACATTCACTGGCTCACGTTCATATATAAAACCATGTTAGGACTCGCACCCGCTTATCTGAGTCAGCTGTTACAACAAGAAACCTCCTCCAGATACAACACTCGCTCCTCACAGCTCATCAAACTGAAAACTCCCAAACCCAGCTCCTCTTTTGGCCTCATGTCATTTCGATATGCCGCAGCTAATGATTGGAATTTGGCTCAAAATTTTCTTAAACTAGATTCTAAAATTTCTCTTTCTGTTTTTAAATGTAAAGTGAGGGATATTTTTAAAGACTCATGTAAATGTTTTACTAACTGAAGGTCATTTTTATGTATTTATCTATATTTCTGTTTGTTTTACTAATGATTGTTTTGTGTGTTTAGTCTGACTCCCTCTCCCCTTCCCTTGGTGCTTTTGCACACCAGGCCAACATTGTAAATAAGAATTTGTTCTTAATGTTTTGCCTGGCAAAATAAAGGTATTAAACCTACGCAGACACGGGGAGAACATGCAAACTCCAAAGAAAGGCGCCACCGTGTCGCCCACCGTGTCGGCTTAGCGAGTGCAGCAATGGAGCAACGCAGAGCTGCCTTTCTTTCCTCTCGTTTGAAGAGTCTGCCTCAACGTGTGATAAACTAAAATAAATGATAATGACTTAAAGTGCGTAAAGAGCAGCTCTCTGGGCAAAATCCTCTTTCTGCTGCGCTGGCTGAAAGAAGATGTTTTCTATGACGGAGCTGCGCCGCTGAAGTTTAAAGAAAAATTTATACAAACGAGTATCGATACCAGTTTTAGTATCGATTAGTATCGGGGAATTTATTATTTTTTACAACCCTGATGTAAATATGACTCAAACTAGGGCTGAGTGAGATTTCAAACTAAGATTTTCTAAATATTTTTTGGCGTATCTCGATAACTTTGATAACTCGATAATCTTTGGGCGATATTCTGTCTGTCCAATGAAAATGTGCTAAAAATGTAGTACTCGAGTTTTAATCGTCGGAGGAAGGTGTTGCTGTCTGTGTGTTTTTGAGTTTTTAATCTATATTTGAGAAGTGAACTGGCAGGATCTACAATGGTCAAGAAGATAAAGAACCTCCTTCCCCCTTACACAAAATAATTATTTCATGGTGTAACAATAAGGACACAATCTTTTCAATGCAAGTTTAGATTTCTCAGAACAAGATGGAGACACATTGTTGTAGTTTTTCTGCCTTTCTGCCACTGTTTACCTGATCTTCTCTTTCTACATGTCACATACAGACTCTATAACAGCAGTAGTTATGGTTGTCTATATTTATGATCAAACTGTAGCTGCGTTTCCCCTTTTTTCAGTTATGTTTTGACTCATTCTTCTCTATTACCTCTTATTCACTTTCACTGCTGAGATGTAGAATTCTGTAATGACATTTGCATAACTTGGCTCTCGAGCAGTAATTACAGTCGGCGTGATTGATGTATTATTTCTATTCCTGGATTAGCTACAGCTGTACTCACCGCCGTCTCTGTTGTGTGTCCTCAGATGTACTTTGGTCTTTTCCCGAGCAGCTCTGCGTGTGTGTGTTTGAGGAAGTGCGATGTTAAAGGAATGCAGTGTTTCCGGGTTAACTGTTTAGTGTCCGGGGCTGGCTCAGAGTGTGTTGGTGTTTTTTCATTTCATTTTTTTTTTTCAAGTTAAAAGAAATAGCTTGCGAGAAGTAAAACAGCTACATACTTTATGTTAGCGATATTCTGAAATAATTAGCTACCATTTGTCTGATACTGTAGAGATTATTAGTGTTTCCTGTTGTTTATTGACGAACAGGGCTGCTTGGGTCATATGTTCGCTATAAAACATATAATCCTATTTCAGATTTATGATTAGGCTATTGATCGCAATAAGTGACTTTTCAAACAGGTAATCTCTTATAAATTGTCTTATAATGGTATTTTAGGACATTTATAGCATAAAAATTTAAGTTCACAAATACATTTTAACAAGCTGGGTGGTGGCTACTGATTCTGTAAAAAAGCGCTGTGCAGACTGAGCGTATCAACAGAAGCGTGCGCACTTCGCCGCTGTGACTTGTCTTTTTCACATTTGGCACAGCATCAAAGACAGAAACGCGCGGTTCAAGCGGGTGCAATGCCATCTCTGGGTCTGCAGATCCATACTTGTATTTAGAGAGCACGTTTGTAGGTAGACCTAATGTGTGTGCGTGTGTGGTGTAATGAGCGTGATTCAGATTCAGAGCGCTGTTCGTCTTCTCCTGTGTAAAGTTGGAGAGGGTTGTCATGTCCTTTTTCGTACCGGAAGACCTGATTCGTCTAAATAAAACGGAAAAGAATTGGCAAACATGGGATATAATAAAAGTTTTTTGTTCTTCTTTTAAACACATAATACTATCGTCATCCACAAGCCCTATATTCTTTACCCACAGCCGTTATTTGCCTTTTAGCAGTTTATCTAGTGTAATACAAGAGTTTTTTCCGTTCAACCCTCGAACGCATCATCACACGTGACCTTACGTGCCTCGAAAAAAATATAATTTTTGGCGATTTCTTATACAACACTTTTCATTATTTCTTCATAAACAGTTAAATAATTCACGAATAAAGACTGTTTAGATTAAAAACAAGCTTTTTACATTATTATTTTCAATGTGTGCATGTTCTAATCACACTTCCGGACAAATCGGGTCTACCGGTACGAAAAGGGACGGACAAGGGTTATCGCGTGTTTTCTATCGCCAATCAGCCAATCATATGGCTTCATTCAGTGACTGTTGTGGCCTGTGGGAGAGACAGACCTGGAACAGAACAGGAGCAGAACAGACCTAATATGTGTGTTCAAGATGGTCAAGACGGTGCAGTCGGCTCGAGCCGGTGTCGCTGGGTTTTGGGCTACGTCAGGGCTACGTAGGCCCCGGTAATCTCGAGAGATCAATCCGGCTCGAGTCGACTTGACAAATCGTCGAGGCGAGGAAAAAGCAACTGCTCTCGGCTTCACCGCCTTGATGACTACAAAATCAAGATGCATGATGGGAATGTAGTGCGGTGACTGCCCGCTGATTCGCTTTGATCAAACGTCTGTCTTTATCGTATTTGTGGACTTTTATAACATCCCACGTGTTTAACACGAGTCAGAAAAGACCCAGACTGTTGTACATTACACACAGCAACATTAATACATGATCTTAATGAGCTGAAAGTCACTTTTACAAAGGCAATCTAAAGTGTGCAAACTTTATCATGAGCTCTTTATTCATTGCTCTGGTGATGTGTGAGTGAGTCTATGATGTGTGAGGGAAATAGAATTGCATTTACAAAGTTGTAGGTAGTTTTATTCAGTGCAACACTTCAAACAAACGCGAGAGCTCTGTGAGTCTGTGAGATCTGAGGCTGCCTCGCAGTTCTCGGGCTCAACAAGTGTCCAAGTTGAATCCCTCCTCTTTGCCTCAGCCGCCTGCTCTCGTCTGCAATCCAGGCAGAGATTTTCGCATCTTGAACACACCTAATAACTTAATCACAGACTCATTTAGTCATTTAATCCATGTGATGAGTGAATTATTTGTTGCATAACAGAAAAAATATCCTAAACTGTCTTTAGATTCAGTTCTGATCAGTGCAAAAACACTTGTCCTCCACAGCACTGGGCAGATTTATCCATCAAATACATTTTTAAAGGACAGTAGAATAAATTATTAAAAGAAAAACCTTTATTATAAAATTGAATTATGTGGGATATTGTGAAAAAATAAAGATTTTTGTAAAGATTTTCCAAATTTAAAAATGTCTCAAAGGAAACTCCGCCGTGAAGTCCCTGTACTGGACGGATACTGATGAAAGTGATTAAAGAAAATGAATGGAAGGTAATAGTGAGACATTATATTTCTTCTGTAAGAGTCAAAACACATCTAAAATAGGAAAAAAAAACTGTTACAGACTGATAATAAATATAAACAACCACAACTACTGCTGAATATAGAATCTGTATGTGACATTAAAAAAGACAAAATCAGAAAAACAGTGGCAGAAAGCAGAAAAACTACAACAGCACTTCTGTTTCTCTCACATTTCTCACTGACAGACTTTTGGCTCACGCACAAAGAAACTCATGACATTTTTAAGACGCCGTTTAGTCCATGTGATGAGTGAATTATTTATTATGCAACAGGAAAAAAATCCCCATCTTACATAAGCAAACAAGCTAGGTAAGGTGTGCATTGTTGCCGTGACCACAGAAAAACTACATGATTATATTTCTGCCAAAAAACACTCTCAAGGAGAAGTTAGACTAGGGCTGTGCCAAAAATCGAAAGATCGCGATTTCAACTTTGTTCGATCTCGATGACAAGGCTTGTGCATCATCAAAACAAGTCCATCAGCCAATCACAATGTAGTAAGCACGCGGCGCTGTCTGGTAGTTTTAGCCAATCACATCGTGGTAAATGCACGCGGTACAGTGTTACCGCCCACTACAGTCTTTATTTTAGCCATCACCCTAACCCTTCTCCTAAACTTAACCGTTCTCGTAAGCTTAATCGTCATCCTTCTGGTCCCGACTATAATGTTTTTCTAGCACCGGAAATGGAGCAGCTCCACTTCCTGTGGAGCTCCACTCATCAAGGCGTTCCGCGTCGGCTGCAGCTAGATCCTCTTGGCTGCAGCTCAGGTACGTTTCGCTGATTCACGTTAAATCAAACCAAAAACACCAGAAACGCTCATTTCATGAATTAAATAAATAGTTGTTGCCATAAATCATCTGTCGCCGTTTCCGTAAAGTCTGTAAAAACAAGAAAGATACAGACCTCGAGTATGTCCGCGTGAATGCCTGTAAAAAACTCAGAGGTTGTGGGGTCATTTAAAGTTTACAGACGTCCCTAGGTAAATATTATGCCGTGCGAATCGTTCTTAAAAATACATTTTTGTATCAAGTCTGTTCATAATGTCAAACCAACCAAAAACCTGAAAATGAGAAAAAGTGTTTTTGCCTGTAGAGTCTCGTCTTAATCAGTCACAAAGTTAAATATATATTACTTTCAGAAATGATAGAAGTAAGTGGCCGGCGGGTTGCTTTTCATATTGTTTTCAAAGCAAAAAGTGTCTCGCGGGATCAGCGTTTTAACTGTGAGGAAATGTCAATTAAAAGAGAAAAAAACTTCAAAATGGCTGCGTTTAAACTCTGAGAAGTGTAAAATGCTCCCCGCTGAACGGCTGTCAAAACGGAGGCTTGATCTGAGCGGGGGAAAGACAAGCGTGTTTACTTACAGTCGCCATTGTCACGTACGTCGTTTGAAACCGTCGCTGAAGACGCGTCCGGATGTGACAGTTTAAGGAGAGAAGAGACAGGTACAATTATCCAGCGATGGCAAAGAGGAGAGATGGAACGGGAACAATAAAGGGTTTTGAAGTTTGAATCGGGACGACCTTCGACCACAGAGGAAGAGGAAGTGGAGGATAATAGTGTTTTAAATCAAGAGCAGTAACTGTCAGGTAAATATTGGACGTCAGACTCGATGCTGTAGTAATTTGAACGAGTAGAGAAGTTTAACAGCTGCAGTGTTGCGTTGAAGGATTGGTTTGGATGGACAGTGTAGAAGTAATGCACTGATTTGTTTTGGAAAAAAGAACTTTATGCTGCAAAATGGGTTTCTGCACAAAGCTGAATATTTGATTGTTTTTTAGACCAAACTTGAAACATACTGCTCACAAATCTACTACAAATACAATTAAAGTCAGCTGAACTGAACTAGCTTGGCCAGGCTTGTTAGATATATTAGATATTGGGATTGTATATGTATGTCTTCGATCTGGCTTTATGATAACGATCCAGACAATACCTTTAAAAGATGCCCATGACTACATTTTTAGTAAAACATGGTAAATGTGATTATTTTAAAAATGTAATCATTTAGCTTTTTTTACCTAATTTGTTTTGGTGAAGTTTATTATCGTCTTTGTTCATTAAATATGACACATGTGGAGGGAATTGACAACTGTAACCACATTGTAAATCTTGGTCAAAATCAAATAAATAACACTGGAGTGACAAAGTGACAAATTATTATAACTGGTAACACTTTAATTGTGTTAAATGGGTTAGGGTTTAAACTTCAGGAAACTGTATCAACACAACACAGCAGCGCAGCGGTTAGCGCTCTGGCTTCATAGCAAGAAGGTCCTGAGTTCGACTCCTGGGGCGGCCCGGGGTCTTTCTATGTGGTGTTTGCATGTTCCTCCCGTGTCTGGGTGGTTTCCTCCGGGCTCTTCTGTTTCCCTACAACCGTGCATGTTGGGGAACGCTTGGTGTTGGTCGGAGGTTGAGGCGCCAGGGACTTGGGCAAATCGCTGCTTGCCATCGCTGATTGGGGGGGGTTACTCTGTGAATCACTTTGGAGGACATCTGTCTGTGTAAATGCTGTGCTATATACGTATATAAATAAATAAATCATTCATTCATTCAAATGACATTTTATTTTTTATTTACTTATATTATCGTCACAGCTCTACTATTTTGACTTTTAAAAACAAGCGCACAGAGACAGATTTGTGCATTTTTGGTTGGTTAAGGTTTTTTGTACTTTTGTCTAGACTGGATTTAACAAAAATGTGAATTTTTGCTTTGGATGCACCGATCCAGCTTTTTTTGTTCCGATACTTTGGCTTTAGGTATCTGCCGATACTCGATATCAACCGATAATAGTGTAAGAACTGAAATACCTTATTTTTGTTATTATAAAATAAGCTATTTGATCATATAATGTTATGTAACTATTATTTACAGTGCAAGTCACAACAACTTAATCTGAATAAATAATAATAATTGTGAGACGTTCTGGATCAACATCAGCCATTAATCAGTCTCATTATGCCCAGTTAAAGACAGAACTAGGATAACGGCGGAAGCGATATCATGGAACCAATACCTGATCCAGCAAAATGTCCTGGATCGGCACCGATATCCGATCCCAGTATCGGATATCGGTGCATTGTAACACTTCAGATTCAAATATTGCCATGACATTCAGTTTTTCCCCAAAGGCTTTCAGCGAGTCACTCCAGATTGATAATGTGTAGAACTTAATTCAGAAAGACACACATATCAGGTTAAAACACATCAGGTCAGTTTTCTTTTACCTGTGACCTGTGACTGTCGTGTAAATACAGACTCGGCTCTTCTCCTTGATTCGACTCAGAGCGGCGAAGTGGAAAAACTCATTAAACAGTGTCTAAGCCTCTTTATCGAATCAAGCAGCACTGATCGCTCCTATCACAGCTCCACTAAACCCTCCAGAACATTTTAATTACTCTGGGAAGAAATATACGACACAGACCGGGCCAGAGTAAAGACATCTGTGGATCAGGAAGTTCAGGGGAAGATTTGAGATGTAGAAATATTTGTAGATGTAAAACAAATACTGGAATAAACAGCAGACGTGATGCAGTATCACTTTGCAATAATGTTAGGTTCAAGCACATTTTTCGATTATATTTTTCGTATTTTGATATCTAGATTGTTTGCCTTTTTTAGTTATATTTTTGGAGGTGTTTTACAGCTTTGTAATATGTATTTTGTTGTTTTGTTTATTACAAAATATTAGTCTACCCCTTAATCTAAGATGGACAAAAGTGGAACAAAGTATTTGAAAAGATGTAATTTATTTTCTCTGCTAAATTTGTTTGTGTTTCTCCTTTAGAAGACTAGTTTTATAGGTTATATCAGTGCTTTTCAAACTTTTTTTGCCATGCTCCACTTGGAACTGAAAAAATGATCCATGCCCCCACCCCGTCTGCAAAAGTACAAAAATGTCTGTCTGTGATATTTTGGCTTAAATAATTATTTTATTATTAAACTATATATTTAAAAATGTCTAATTATAGTGTGGTGACACGCACATCCGCTGGTTGACCAATCACGTTTCTACCGAGGTGATTTGGGGACTGCTCCCTTACGTGCGCGTGCCTTGTTGCCTTCACCTCTGACGTCCACGCGCCAAGTCTGCTGCTGATGAGCAGGGCCGCCAGCCTGAAAAGTTTGCTCGTTTTTGGGGCATAGTCGCTGTTTCAATGGCCTAAAGCCTGGCGACTAAACTCGTACAGTTTGCCTCTTGATCATTTGGCGTCTTCGGCTCTGCTGCGCGTGCACGTTGGGTACTCCCAGCGTGCGCTCTCCCATTCATAAATCTAGATTTGCTTCTGTGCGTCTGGCTGTGGGCTTGCTCAGCGCTCTGCTGCGCGTGCACGTTGGGTACTCCCAGCGCGCGCTCTCCCATTCATAAATCTTGATTTATTTCTGTGCGTCTGGCCGTGGGTTGCTCCGCGCCTCCTGGCAAAGTTTGTTTCCTTCAGTGCTACAGGAGTACACGAGCCTCCTCTTCTTCCTCCTTATTCTTCGCCCGGCACGGCTCGGCCTGACAACGGATTGAGCCTCTGACCCAAGTTAGGCTCCATTGACTCTGTTCTAAACATTTACGCTTTTGCGCACACAGGAGTCTCGTGCCTACAGACAAGGTAGAGCGGGGATAGAGACTTTTGAACCAACACTTTCGTGTGCTGCTGTGTACACTTTATTGAATTTATGCACCTCTAGGAATATTCAATTGACCTTTTATGAGTGAATGAGAGAGTGTTTGATATTGGTCTATTTTAAAATAACCTATTAAATGAAACGTTTAAGACATTTGTTAAAATAAAGATTGTATTTTCTTAATTTTGTTTCTGCCCATTCAGTCTTTTAACGAACCTGTGTATCAAGTTTAGTAAATTCTAGTCTGGGTTCCTGGACCCTTCCCACCAGGTGGCGTTGCACAACAAATGTTTTTGTATATTAATTAGAGGGTTTTACTATGTGGCTCTGAAATAACCTAATCCTACCTCTCGGTTACCACAAACGTGGCGTTGTCTGTCAGGAAGGACTGGCACTGGGCAGAAACGTAGTTGTTTAGATTAATGATTAAGTATTTCATTTTTTTGTTAGTCATTAAGGTAAAAAGCAACTGCTTTGGGGTTCTGTGATAATTGTTTTTCAATAAGGAAAGCTCTAAGGAGGAGTGTGTTGTATGCATATTTAAATATTAAGATTATACTGTATTTGAATTGCTTTGCATGTTTTGTTTTGCTGTGTTTTATTTTCGTATTGCATGCTCTGTTTTCTGAATGTGCATATTACTATTTTCTGTACTGGATAGCATAACCTTTTTGATTTTACAATATCATTGACAAGAACATTGCAGTTGTAAAAATACCGTCTGACTTGTTAAATGTGAACTTGAGTATTAACCGTTACACAGCAGCACGTGATTTTTTTGTAACCTATTCTTTTTTTTCTACCTCTGGCGTTTCCCATGGAGGATCAGTTGCGAGAACTGCAGGAAGCTCTAGCTAAACTAAGAGCCGAAAATGAAAGTTTGCGTCGAGAACAAGCGCAGTCTACTTCTGATTCGACTGCTGGACACAGCTACTGCACCGTCTGCACAACCACTTGCGCTTTCTCGCGGTAACTCTGGTGTTGACCGGTTAGTTTTTATTCCACGCGATCGTAGATGCCCAATGTTTAGAGGTAGAGTCGGAATCAATTTAGGAGAGTGGTTAGAGAAGCAGACGCGTGTATGCGAGCTAGACATCTCTCTGCAGCAGATCAGGCATTTTTTCTTTTGGATCATTGGAAGGGGAGGCTCGTGACGAGTTGAAATATCGCTCTGCAGAGGAACGGAGCGATCCAAAACAGATTACTGCTATTTTGCAGGACCTTTATGGGTGCGCAGAATCCTATGTAGCACTCCAGGAGGCATTCTTTTCCCGTCGTCAGCAGGAGGGCGAAACTTTGTTGGAATTTTCTCTCGCTCTCATGTCACTTATGGAAAAAGTCAAACAGCAAGCACCAAACAATATGCCGAACGCGGATAATTTGTTGCGTGACCAATTTGTGGAACAAGTTTTGGACGGAGCGTTGCGCCGTGAGCTAAAGCAGTACGTGCGAGGCAAACCTGGGAGCAACACTGCTGGATGTCAGAGGTGAGGCTATACGGTGGAGCGTGAGGGGTTGCCAGCGGGTGTGCGTGGCCGCAGTAATTCTGTACCCTCCGCTTTTGCATTCCAGTACGCCGTCCAGAGAGATGCCAACTCTACACGGCTACTGAGGTTAGAGAAGTGAAAGAAATGTTGCGGCGAAACAAAGCAGCTTGACCGATTGACTCAGAGCATTGCTCAGTTGCAGGTCCTAGACCGCCTCATCCACGAAATAACTTTTTCCGTGCTGGACTATAATTTGCAGGCGTTGTCAGCAGCCCGGGCACATTGCCAGGGAATGTGGTGGCAACGTGCCCCTCCTCGTTCGCAGCTGCCGATGCAGGGGCCGCCCCAGCCACAAGTGCGTCCCGGAAAACTAGTGCCCCCCGTGCTGCAGGGCCACAGCTCGGTGGGGCACTTACTGGCTCCAGCAATGTTTGAGGACGTTGGAAGACTTACCTAAGCTGATTTCATCTTGCCCGCACCTCGATGTCAGTATGGGTGGTGTCTCAGTGCCGTGTCTCATAGACACTGGCTCAATGGTCTCTACTATAACAGAGAGCTTCTTTGCAAAACATTTTGCATCTGGTGGGGAGGACCGCCTTCAAGCTTGCCACTGGCTGAAGCTTAAAGCTGCTAATGGCTTAGCTATACCCTACTTGGGTTACATGGAGCTGGATGTCTCATTTTGTGGAAAGCTAATGCCACAGTGTGGTGTTCTAGTTGTGAGGGACCCCCCTGGTAGTGCACCCTCGGAAGTTCCCGGCGTGCTGGGTATGAATATTATCCGTAAGTGTTATCAGGAGCTGTTTGGGGAGTACGGTACTGCCCTGTTTGGTACAGTCTCTAGTTCTATTCCTTCCTCATTTATGGAGGCTTTGCAAAAATGTCACACGGCTAGTCTACAAGCCCCATTAGAACATCCGGGTAAGGTAAAGGTGCGTGGAAAGAAAACCTTGTACATCCCCGGTGGTGCCATGAAAATTGTGGCGGCCACTTGTTCCGAGCAGTTCTCAGAAAGGACAGTGTTGTTTGAGCCCCCAGAGTCTGGCTTGCCTTCTGGGCTATTGGCATCACCCGCCTTGGTTCAGGTAGTGCGAGGGACCGCATATATACCCATCGTTAATGTGGGTACTAATGAAGTTCTGCTCCAACCCCATACCTTAATGGGCACCTTAGACCATGTTAATGTGGTCAGCATGCCTGTAGGTGTTGAGGGGGACGCTTCCTTTACTGCACATGCAGCGTCACAAACTGCCTCTACTGTGGCAGATCCAATCGATATGGTTGACCTTTCTAGTTTGCCTTCAGACGAACAGCATGCAGCTCGAACTCTTCTCCGAAAGTATGTTTCTGTATTTGCTGCATCGGACCAAGATTTGGGATGCACAAATCTGATTACGCATGACATTCCTTTAGTAGACGACGTTCCGATTCGCCAGAGGCACCGGCGTATTCCTCCGTCCGAATTTGAGTTGGTAAAAGATCATATTAACCAGTTGCTGAAAGCGCAGATCATCCGTGAAAGTTCTAGTCCGTATGCATCGCCCATCGTGCTTGTTCGCAAGAAGGATGGCAGCTTACGGCTCTGTGTAGACTACCGGCAATTAAACCTGAAAACCCGAAAAGACGCCTTCCCTCTCCCTAGGATCGAGGAAACTCTTGACAGTCTGAGTGGTGCTTGTTGGTTCTCGACCTAGACTTGGCGAGCGGGTATAACCAGGTGCCGGTTACTGAAGCTGACAGACCGAAGACGGCCTTCTGCACTCCATTCGGCCTTTTTGAATGGAATCGGATGCCCTTCGGGCTATGCAACGCTCCCAGCACCTTCCAAAGGCTAATGCAAAGGATATTCGGAGACCAGCAGGGACAGTCACTGCTCCTATACCTTGATGACATCGTGGTCTTTTCCGCTGACGTACAACAACATCTGCAGCGGCTGGAGGGGGTGCTGGGGCGTTTGCAGCAAGAAGGCTTGAAGGTCAAGCTCCCGAAATGCAGTTTCTTTCAACGCGAAGTTCGCTATCTAGGTCACATAATATCAGACCAAGGAGTCTCCACCGATCCGGATAAAATTGAGGCAGTTGCCAACTGGCCGGTACCCACCACCGTCTCTGATCTCAGATCTTTCTTGGGGTTTTGTAGCTATTATCGCAGATTTGTTGAGGGTTTTGCAAAGATCGCTGCGCCATTGCACCGGCGCGTTGCTGTATCGTCAGGTAAGTCAAAGAAAGGGACCAGCAAGAAGGATATCGAACTCTGGGACGAGGACTGTCAAGAGAGCTTTAATGCACTAAAGGAAAAACTAACCACAGCGCCTGTACTGGCTTACGCAGACTTTTCTTTGCCATTCGTACTGGAGGTTGATGCTAGTCATAGCGGCTTGGGCGCCGTGCTCTCACAAGAGCAAGGCGGGAGGGTAAGACCCATAGCCTATGCTAGTCGAGGTTTGAGACCCAGTGAGCGGAACATGTCAAATTACAGTTCTATGAAACTGGAACTCTTAGCATTAAAATGGGCTTTGACTGAAAAGTTCCGCGAATACTTGTTAGGCCATAAATGTGTTGTTTTTACCGACAACAACCCGTTGAGTCATCTCACAACTGCAAAGCTGGGTGCTGTCGAACAACGTTGGGCAGCCCAACTTGCCTCTTTTGATTTTGAGTTGCGATACAGGTCTGGGAAAAGTAACCGCAATGCGGATGCCTTGTCGCGTAGAGAATCTTGCCTGGACCAACTGGCAGCGGTTGTCCCTGGCACTTTGCTGCCCTCTTCTTTGAAGGATGCTGTTAAACAGCCACAGATTGGGGCAATTCAGGCGGCATCCAAGCAGTCATAACCGCTTTCCCTGGACATTCACCTGAGGATATTCGTGGCCTTCAAGAGTCTGACCCTGATATTCAGGTAGTTCGTTCTTTTTGGAAACAGGAGACCCGCCCTAGCTACAGCGAGCGCCAACAAATGTCGCCCTCTGCTCGCGTGTTGCTTCTCCAAAGGGATCGCTTGGTAGAGAAAGAGAGGTTGCTCTATAGGAAGGTCCTTCGTCCGGACGGGGGCGAGGACATCTTACAGCTGGTCCTGCCAACTTGTCTTGTTGGAGAAGTCTTAAATCAAGTCCACCAGGAGCATGGCCATCAAGGGGTTGAACGCACCCTGGCGCTNATATACAATAATGATTGAAGAATAGAATTATATAAATAGTATAAATAAGAATCGAATAAAAAATAATACATTAATAAAGATCATGATAGAAATTATAATAAAATAAAAACATAAAAACAAATAAATATATAAATAGTAAAAAATATAAAATTAAATTATACTATATGATAAAATATAAAATAAATTAAATAGATCTTATGAATATTAGAATATTTATAGAAATATGATATATATGATATACATATAATACATAATTAATACACGAAATATTATAGAAATAATCATACAAAATATAATAAAATAGTTAAGATTATAAATAATATATATAGAGAACATAAATATAAGATATTATTAAGTATAATCAAATTATATATATATATATATATATATAAAAAAATAAAAAAATCAATAGAATAAAATAATCAGATAATATACAAAAATATCCTACATATAGAGATACAATAGAATAAATCATACGAATAATAGGACATAGAGAGGGCTTCTGTCTCCCAGGTTTTGGAGCTTAGACAGACATCGCTCTTTCGGCATGCCCATGAATGACGTCGACAATAATGCCTCTAAATACAATGTCCACACTGTAAATGGATTTGTATTTCAACAAACTTGACTCTGAAATATCCGATTAAATTCATTAGGTCTTCTGTTATAGTTATATGTTGTTTTTTCTTATGAACAGACCTCTGTTTGTATCCATACCTTGACAGTTTCGGCTGCACACTGTAGCCTTCTTCAGAAGTGTCACTTGGTGTTCCTGTGACGTGTCTGGTCAGCTGGTTTATACAGGTTTTGGCGCCATTTTCCTACTTGGACAGTAGGACGATGGCGCCATCTGCAGTCCGACCTCTTCAGAACTGTGTCCCAGGTGTGAGAGAGTTGATACGCCCCTCGTCCCGATTAACAGTCTGGTGGGCGCGTTTTCGGATTTCGATGGCCTCCCTGATCCAGCGATGATATTTGTTGCTTTCGGTGCCTATGACTCTGGCATTGTCCCAGTCCATTAGGTGGTTCTCTCTCTTACAGTGGTCTGAGATTGCGGACTTGAGTTGTTCCTGCTGGGCTTGCTGCTTAGTAGCTCGAGTGCATGCTCTTGCTGTCTCCTTCTCACATTCAGTCCTGTGCTCTTTCCTTCGTGTGTCGAAGGCTCTTCCAGTTTCGCCTACGTAGGACTGAATGTGAGAAGGAGACAGCAAGAGCATGCACTCGAGCTACTAAGCAGCAAGCCCAGCAGGAACAACTCAAGTCCGCAATCTCAGACCACTGTAAGAGAGAGAACCACCTAATGGACTGGGACAATGCCAGAGTCATAGGCACCGAAAGCAACAAATATCATCGCTGGATCAGGGAGGCCATCGAAATCCGAAAACGCGCCCACCAGACTGTTAATCGGGACGAGGGGGCGTATCAACTCTCTCACACCTGGGACACAGTTCTGAAGAGGTCGGACTGCAGATGGCGCCATCGTCCTACTGTCCCAAGTAGGAAAATGGCGCCAAAACCTGTATAAACCAGCTGACCAGACACGTCACAGGAACACCAAGTGACACTTCTGAAGAAGGCTACAGTGTGCAGCCGAAACTGTCAAGGTATGGATACAAACAGAGGTCTGTTCATAAGAAAAAACAACATATTGACTCTGAAATGCTTGGAGGAGTATTTTACACCTAATTGTTCTCATGAAAATGTTTCTCTTGTTATGCTGTTCTGATATAGACTGCAGCCCTAGATAAAGCTATAGAAATTACTTGACATACAGCGGCACAGGAGCAGAGTGGATAGCGCTCTCGTCTCACATCGAGAAGGTTATTGGTTTGACTCTCGTACTGCCTGGGCCTTTCTGTCCCCATGTGTGGGTGATTTCCTTCAGGTGCTCCAGTTTCTGCTGCTATCACTAAATGAGAGCAGGCATTTTGGAAAAAAATCTGTCTGTGTAAATGTGCTATATTAACACCAACCATTCATTCATCCATTCATTCATATAGCTAATTGTTCAAACTTTTCTATAGAATCAAAAAGGTGACTTTCCATCTCTAGAAAGTGGCATACCGAACCTTCAAATACAATAGAGGAATGCAATTATTTCCCTAAAAAGCGTGGCTGCACCTCAAAGAAGTACTTAGTATTTAATTATATATTAAATAATCATTTTGTATCGCTGTAGATTATAAGGAATAGTATTTTCCAGTTACTCCTCCAGGCACATTGGCACTTTCTTTGTCGTTGATTCATCTTTTTTCAGAGAAATTTGAACTAGTTGATCAGCCTGCCTGTATGACTAATATTGTGGTAGCCTTTTTGCTTTTGATCTTTTTGTGTCAAGCAGTATCAAAGTTTCTCTCGTTTGGCCTGCAGACTGAGGAATGGCAGGTATGCAGCTTAGATGTCCTCCTTCTGTCTAATCTCCGTCTCTCTAATCTACAGAGTGTCTGTGCTTCTTTCAAGGCCTGGACAGGACAGAATTCCTTGTGTCAATAAGTAGAATGAAGCTTAACATAGATAGAGCGAAGTAAGCAAAAACAATCACATAGTAATCAATTGACTTGGTATCTCCAGTGACAAGCACATATTTTACAAAAGGAAAAATAAAGCTAATACAAAATACATATTATAATGCAATAATATAAATGTGGTGACACGCACATCCGCTGGTTGGCCAATCACGTTTCTACCGAGGTGATTTGGGGACTGCTCCTTTACGTGCGCCTCCCTTGTTGCTTTCACCTCTGACGTCCACGCGCCAAGTCTGCTGCTGATGAGCAGGGCCGCCAGCCTGAAAAGTTTGCTTGCTTTTGGGGCATAGTCGCTGTTTCAATGGCCTAAAGCCTGGCGACTAAATTCGTACAGTTTGCCTCTCGGTGAGTCCGCCAGCTACCCAGATTCCATTCATTCATTGTCACACAAACTAACCACGTACTGTTTTAGATCATTTGGCGTCTCCGGCTCTGCTGCGCGTGCACGTTGGGTACTCCCAGCGCGCGCTCTCCCATTCATAAATCTAGGTAAGCGACCTAAACCTTTACGTTCCCATTAAACGTTCTGCTGCTTATTGTGCGATATTTATGCAGATTTGCTTCTGTGCGTCTGGCTGTGGGCTTGCTCAGCGCTCTGCGCCCAAATTTATTTATAGGAGTACACGAGCCTCCTCTTCTTCCTCCTTATTCTTCGCCCGGCACGGCTCGGCCTGACAACGGATCGAGCCTCTGACCCAAGTTAGGCTCCATTGACTCTGTTCTAAACATTTACGCTTTTGCGCACACAGGAGTCTCGTGCCTACAGACAAGGTAGAGCGGGGATAGAGACTTTTGAACCAACACTTTGTGTGCTGCTGTGTACACTTTATTGAATTTATGCACCTCTAGGAATATTCAATTGACCTTTTTATGAGTGAATGAGAGAGTGTTTGATATTGGTCTATTTTAAAAGAATCTATTATGAAACGTTTAAAACATTGTTAAAATAAAGATTGTATTTTCTTAATTTTGTTTCTGCCCATTCAGTCTTTTAACGAACCTGTGTACCAAGTTGAGTAAATTCTAGTCTGGGTTCCTGGACCCTTCCCACCAGGTGGCGTTGCACAACAAATGTTTTTGTATATTAATTAGAGGGTTTTACTATGTGGCTCTGAAATAACCTAATCCTACCTCTCGGTTACCACAAACGTGGCGTTGCTGGCAGGATGGACTGGCACTGGGCAGAAACGTAGTTGTTTAGATTAATGATTAAGTATTTAATTTTTTTTTTTGTTAGTCATTAAGGTAAAAAGCAACTGCTTTGGGGTTCTGTGATAATTGTTTTTCAATAAGGAAAGCTCTAAGGAGGAGTGTGTTGTATGCATATTTAAATATTGAGATTATACTGTATTTGAATTGCTTTGCATGTTTTGTTTTGCAGTGTTTTATTTTCGTATTGCATGCTCTGTTTTCTGAATGTGCATATTACTATTTTCTGTACTGGATAGCATAACCTTTTTGATTTTACAATATCATTGACAAGAACATTGCAGTTGTAAAAATACCGTCTGACTTGTTAAATGTGAACTTGAGTATTAACCGTTACACAGCAGCACGTGATTTTTTTTTGTAACCTATTCTTTTTTTCTACCTCTGGCGTTTCCCATGGAGGATCAGTTGCGAGAATTGCAGGAAGCTCTAGCTAAACTAAGAGCCGAAAATGAAAGTTTGCGTCGAGAACAAGCGCAGTCTACTTCTGATTCGACTGCTGGACACTCTACTGCACCGTCTGCACAACCACTTGCGCCTTCTCGCGGTAACTCTGGTGTTGACCGGTTAGTTTTTATTCCACGCGATCGTAGATGCCCAATGTTTAGAGGTAGAGTCGGAATCAATTTAGGAGAGTGGTTAGAAGAAGCAGACGCGTGTATGCGAGCTAGACATCTCTCTGCAGCAGATCAGGCATTTTTTCTTTTGGATCATTTGGAAGGGGAGGCTCGTGACGAGTTGAAATATCGCTCTGCAGAGGAACGGAGCGATCCAAAACAGATTACTGCTATTTTGCAGGACCTTTATGGGTGCGCAGAATCCTATGTAGCACTCCAGGAGGCATTCTTTTCCCGTCGTCAGCAGGAGGGCGAAACTTTGTTGGAATTTTCTCTCGCTCTCATGTCACTTATGGAAAAAGTCAAACAGCAAGCACCAAACAATATGCCGAACGCGGATAATTTGTTGCGTGATCAATTTGTGGAACAAGTTTTGGACGGAGCGTTGCGCCGTGAGCTAAAGCAGTACGTGCGAGGCAAACCTGGAGCAACACTGCTGGATGTCAGAGGTGAGGCTATACGGTGGGAACGTGAGGGGTTGCCAGCGGGTGTGCGTGGCCGCAGTAATTCTGTACCCTCCGCTTTTGCATTCCAGTACGCCGTCCAGAGAGATGCCAACTCTACATCGGCTACTGAGGTTAGAGAAGTGAAAGAAATGTTGCGGCGACAACAAGAGCAGCTTGACCGATTGACTCAGAGCATTGCTCAGTTGCAGGCTCCTAGACCGCCTCATCCACGAAATAACTTTTTCCGTGCTGGACCTATAATTTGCAGGCGTTGTCAGCAGCCCGGGCACATTGCCAGGGAATGTGGTGGGCAACGTGCCCCTCCTCGTTCGCAGCTGCCGATGCAGGGGCCGCCCCAGCCACAAGTGCGTCCGGAAAACTAGTGCCCCCCGTGCTGCAGGGCCACAGCTCGGGTGGGGCACTTACTGGCTCCAGCAATGCTTGGAGGACGTTGGAAGACTTACCTAAGCTGATTTCATCTTGCCGCACCTCGATGTCAGTATGGGTGGTGTCTCAGTGCCGTGTCTCATAGACACTGGCTCAATGGTCTCTACTATAACAGAGAGCTTCTTTGCAAAACATTTTGCATCTGGTGGGGAGGACCGCCTTCAAGCTTGCCACTGGCTGAAGCTTAAAGCTGCTAATGGCTTAGCTATACCCTACTTGGGTTACATGGAGCTGGAGGTCTCATTTTGTGGAAAGCTAATGCCACAGTGTGGTGTTCTAGTTGTGAGGGACCCCCTGGTAGTGCACCCTCGGAAGTTCCCGGCGTGCTGGGTATGAATATTATCCGTAAGTGTTATCAGGAGCTGTTTGGGGAGTACGGTACTGCCCTGTTTGGTACAGTCTCTAGTTCTATTCCTTCCTCATTTATGGAGGCTTTGCAAAAATGTCACACGCTAGTCTACACGCCCCATTAGAACATCCAGGTAAGGTAAAGGTGCGTGGAAAGAAAACCTTGTACATCCCGGTGGTGCCATGAAATTGTGGCGGCCACTTGTTCCGAGCAGTTCTCAGAAAGGACAGTGTTGTTTGAGCCCCCAGAGTCTGGCTTGCCTTCTGGGCTATTGGCATCACCCGCCTTGGTTCAGGTAGTGCGAGGGACCGCATATATACCCATCGTTAATGTGGGTACTAATGAAGTTCGGCTCCAACCCCATACATTAATGGCACCTTAGACCATGTTAATGTGGTCAGCATGCCGTAGGTGTTGAGGGGGAGCTTCCTTTACTGCACATGCAGCGTCACAAACTGCCTCTACTGTGGCAGATCCAATCGATATGGTTGACCTTTCTAGTTTGCCTTTAGACGAACAGCATGCAGCTCGAACTCTTCTCCGAAAGTATGTTTCTGTATTTGCTGCATCGGACCAAGATTTGGGGTGCACAAATCTGATTACGCATGACATTCCTTTAGTAGACGACGTTCCGATTCGCCAGAGGCACCGGCGTATTCCTCCGTCCGAATTTGAGTTGGTAAAAGATCATATTAACCAGTTGCTGAAAGCGCAGATCATCCGTGAAAGTTCTAGTCCGTATGCATCGCCCATCGTGCTTGTTCGCAAGAAGGATGGCAGCTTACGGCTCTGTGTAGACTACCGGCAATTAAACCTGAAAACCCGAAAAGACGCCTTCCCTCTCCCTAGGATCGAGGAAACTCTTGACAGTCTGAGTGGTGCTTGTTGGTTCTCGACCCCTAGACTTGGCGAGCGGGTATAACCAGGTGCCGGTTACTGAAGCTGACAGACCGAAGACGGCCTTCTGCACTCCATTCGGCCTTTTTGAATGGAATCGGATGCCCTTCGGGCTATGCAACGCTCCCAGCACCTTCCAAAGGCTAATGCAAAGGATATTCGGAGACCAGCAGGGACAGTCACTGCTCCTATACCTTGATGACATCGTGGTCTTTTCCGCTGACGTACAACAACATCTGCAGCGGCTGGAGGGGGTGCTGGGGCGTTTGCAGCAAGAAGGCTTGAAGGTCAAGCTCCCGAAATGTAGTTTCTTCCAACGCGAAGTTCGTTATCTAGGTCATATAATTCAGACCAAGGAGTCTCCACCGATCCGGATAAAATTGAGGCAGTTGCCAACTGGCCGGTACCCACCACCGTCTCTGATCTCAGATCTTTCTTGGGGTTTTGTAGCTATTATCGCAGATTTGTTGAGGGTTTTGCAAAGATCGCTGCGCCATTGCACCGGCGCGTTGCTGTATCGTCAGGTAAGTCAAAGAAAGGGACCAGCAAGAAGGATATCGAACTCTGGGATGAGGACTGTCAAGAGAGCTTTAATGCACTAAAGGAAAAACTAACCACAGCGCCTGTACTGGCTTACGCAGACTTTTCTTTGCCATTCGTACTGGAGGTTGATGCTAGTCATAGCGGCTTGGGCGCCGTGCTCTCACAAGAGCAAGGCGGGAGGGTAAGACCCATAGCCTATGCTAGTCGAGGTTTGAGACCCAGTGAGCGGAACATGTCAAATTACAGTTCTATGAAACTGAAACTCTTAGCATTAAAATGGGCTTTGACTGAAAAGTTCCGCGAATACTTGTTAGGCCATAAATGTGTTGTTTTTACCGACAACAACCCGTTGAGTCATCTCACAACTGCAAAGCTGGGTGCTGTCGAACAACGTTGGGCAGCCCAACTTGCCTCTTTTGATTTTGAGTTGCGATACAGGTCTGGGAAAAGTAACCGCAATGCGGATGCCTTGTCGCGTAGAGAATCTTGCCTGGACCAACTGGCAGCGGTTGTCCCTGGCACTTTGCTGCCCTCTTCTTTGAAGGATGCTGTTAAACAGCCACAGATTGGGGCAATTCAGGCGGCAATCCAAGCAGTCATAACCGCTTTCCCTGGACATTCACCTGAGGATATTCGTGGCCTTCAAGAGTCTGACCCTGATATTCAGGTAGTTCGTTCTTTTTGGAAACAGGAGACCCGCCCTAGCTACAGCGAGCGCCAACAAATGTCGCCCTCTGCTCGCGTGTTGCTTCTCCAAAGGGATCGCTTGGTAGAGAAAGAGAGGTTGCTCTATAGGAAGGTCCTTCGTCCGGACGGGGGCGAGGACATTTACAGCTGGTCCTGCCAACTTGTCTTGTTGGAGAAGTCTTAAATCAAGTCCACCAGGAGCATGGCCATCAAGGGGTTGAACGCACCCTGGCGCTCTTGAGATCTCGTTGTTATTGGCCCAGGATGGCCAAGGATGTGGCTCAATGGTGTCGTGAGTGTCAGCGCTGTCAGATTGCCAAGGACTCTTATCTTCCTGCCCGCGCTTTAATGGGTCATCTCATGGCCTCTAGGCCCAACGAAATCATTGCTCTTGACTTCACATTGTTGGAACCGTCTCGAAATGGTCTAGAGAACGTGTTAATCATGACTGACGTGTTCAGCAAATATACCCTTGCAGTTCCTACCCATGACCAAAGGGCCAGACCGTTGCTCATGTCTTGGTTTCAGAATGGTTTTCAAAGTTTGGGGTTCCTGTTCGGATTCACTCAGACCAGGGCCGTTGTTTCGAAAGCCTTTTGATTCAGCAGTTATGCAGCTTTTATGGGTAACAAAATCTAGAACCACTCCTTATCATCCGGCTGGAAATGGCCAGTGCGAGAGGTTCAACCGAAACCCTGCATAATTTGCTTCGGACTCTGCCGGAGTCTCGGAAACGGGACTGGTGCTCTTGCTTACCCCAAATCTTGTACGCTTACAACACGACACCTCATCGATCAACGGGTGAATCTCCTTTTCTTTGATGTTTGGACAGGAGCCTAGACTTCCGGTGGACTTTTTGTTGGAAGGGTTGAGGACCCAGTTGGGGGAGAACCCCATGAGTGGATTGCAGAGCATCAGGCTCGATTGCATCTGGCGTTTGAAGGGGCAAGGACACGCCTACAAGAAGCTGCAAATCGCAGGAAAGCCCACTTTGACACACGGGTGCGAGCTGCCCCTTGGAGGTAGGGCAGCAAGTACTTTTGCGAAACTTGGGTTCCAAGGGCCGCTGCAAAATTCGAGATGTGTGGTCTTCGGTGCCACATATCATCTTGCGGGCCCCAGCCATGGGAGGAGCAGTCTATACCATTGCGCCAGTAGATAATCATGTTCTCACGAGGAACGTCCATCGGTCTCTAATCAAACCAATGCTTGGAGAGTGTTCCCATGCAGCTCCTCCGGAAACACGTTTATCTCCAGCACGACATCTTTCTGATGAGACACCCCAGGGAGACTTGTTTCTTATGATGCCTGACCATGGGCAGAGTTCATCCGGGGCCCCGGTAGCTGTAGCACCAGCCCTCCAGTTCTGGCAGTGTCAAATGTTGTCCCAAGTGACCCTGTGCCTGAGACATTGGCACAAGATTCAAGCTTTGCCATTTCTTCTGGGGAGGACCTCAGGGTGCGCCGAACCAGGCGTGCTACTGCTGGTCAACATCCAAATCCTCATCACCTACCTCGTTCTTCTTTAGAAGATGTAAACTCAGCTTCCAACATTATTACCGCTTACTTTCGACCATGGAATTAGGATAGTTAAGTCAGTAGATCGTCGGGGCGACGATCCAGGGAGCAGGGGTGGAATGTGGTGACACGCACATCCGCTGGTTGACCAATCACGTTTCTACCGAGGTGATTTGGGGACTGCTCCCTTACGTGCGCGTGCCTTGTTGCTTCACCTCTGACGTCCACGGCGCCAAGTCTGCTGCTGATGAGCAGGGCCGCCAGCCTGAAAAGTTTGCTCGTTTTTGGGGCATAGTCGCTGTTTCAATGGCCTAAAGCCTGGCGACTAAACTCGTACAGTTTGCCTCTTGATCATTTGGCGTCTTCGGCTCTGCTGCGCGTGCACGTTGGGTACTCCCAGCGTGCGCTCTCCCATTCATAAATCTAGATTTGCTTCTGTGCGTCTGGCTGTGGGCTTGCTCAGCGCTCTGCTGCGCGTGCACGTTGGGTACTCCCAGCGCGCGCTCTCCCATTCATAAATCTTGATTTATTTCTGTGCGTCTGGCCGTGGGTTGCTCCGCGCTCCTGGCAAAGTTTGTTTCCTCAGTGCTACAGGAGTACACGAGCCTCCTCTTCTTCCTCCTTATTCTTCGCCCGGCACGGCTCGGCCTGACAACGGATTGAGCCTCTGACCCAAGTTAGGCTCCATTGACTCTGTTCTAAACATTTACGCTTTTGCGCACACAGGAGTCTCGTGCCTACAGACAAGGTAGAGCGGGGATAGAGACTTTTGAACCAACACTTTCGTGTGCTGCTGTGTACACTTTATTGAATTTATGCACCTCTAGGAATATTCAATTGACCTTTTTATGAGTGAATGAGAGAGTGTTTGATATTGGTCTATTTTAAAATAACCTATTAAATGAAACGTTTAAGACATTTGTTAAAATAAAGATTGTATTTTCTTAATTTTGTTTCTGCCCATTCAGTCTTTTAACGAACCTGTGTATCAAGTTTAGTAAATTCTAGTCTGGGTTCCTGGACCCTTCCCACCAGGTGGCGTTGCACAACAAATGTTTTTGTATATTAATTAGAGGGTTTTACTATGTGGCTCTGAAATAACCTAATCCTACCTCTCGGTTACCACAATAGATCAATAAATAAACTAGGATGAACACTGGTGTTGTAATTGGCTTCAGTTTGGATATGTTTAGAATGTTATTTCATCTTGTTTTAGGCTGAACAGGAATTTATATATCCAAGCTCATGTGTTTTTCTTTCTGATGGAGGAGTCGAGTTTAGTCCTGTTTCAGTCCTCATGAGAACCTGGTCCAGTTCTGGGATAGTCCTGATTAAAACCAGCTGACTGCTCACTATACACTGTGGAAGTAAAACAATCCCGTTTTTAAAGTTTTCAAAGTAAACATCACAAACACGAAAAGTTTGTGCATCACCGCTGATCAAGGCTGATTCTCCGTCTTTAACGGGCTGTATCTTTGTGATTTCTGGGTCTTTTTGGAGAATTTAAAAACTCACACGGAGCTCAGACTCTCTGTCCCACTGTCTGTACAGCAGACCTTTCTTCCTCGTGTCCACTGCGATAACTACAGCGGAAGAGATCCTCTGTGTGTGGACTGTTTATTAGAGCGAGGGAGAGAAAAGAGCGCAGCAGAGCGGGACACTTTCATTCATGCATCGTGTGACCTGCGTTATTGGCCGACAAAATAATGAATCGCGATTAAGCACGTGGTGCATCTCCTATTTTATCAGCATCATTTGCATTTCTTTTGACAGGATCTGTCCATGTTGCAGCTCTGCTTGCTGCTGCAGCTGCTGTCACTGTGGAGGCGTTGTTCTCTGTGTTTGGTGCTTCCGCTCGGAGTATTTTAGAGCGCTGTTATTGGCACTGCTCCCTGCACCCCCCCTGAAAACTTTCTGCGCCCCCCTAAACGGGCGCGCCCCACACTTTGAGAAGTACGGGGTTATATGTTTATTGCTTCTGTTCTGATGTAAAGTGTCGGATTGTAGTTTAATTAAGTCGGTTAAGTTGTTTTTGCAGAGAAATAGTTTTAATCAGACTTAATCCACATCTGGACAGTTTGTAAAGACGTTATGAGGAACATGTTGTTGACGACGAAAAATCAAAACACAGTTAATAAGGATTTTAGGCCTGATGCTCCTTAAACTGCTCTGTCTTTTGGCTTGAGGCTCTGGTCATGTGACGTAACAACACTTTACAGATCAATAATATTTAATACAAATGTAAAACAGCTAAATGAATATTGTTTAAATGTATTTTTGGTTGTAGAGAAGATGTATTTAGTTTTATTGCAGCTCTAAATGACTTTTTTGGTAAACAGCTCGACTAAATAAACACAAGTTTCTCCTTTCGCTTTCTTTCTTTCTTTCTTTCTCATTCTTTCTTTTTCGTTCTTTTTCCCCTCTCTCTCCCTTATGCTCTTTTTTGCTCTATTTCTCTTCAATTATCTTTCTCTCTCTTTATTTAGCTTTTTTTCTTCATTCTGTTTTCCTCTTTTACATTTTTGTCTCTTTCTTGCTCTCCTATTTTCTCTTTCTCCCCCTCTCTCTCCTCCTCCTCCTCCTCCTCCTCCCTCACTCACTTTATCTATCTTTTTCTCTCCCTCAGTCTCTTTTTTTCTCTGTCTCTCACTATCTTTCTTTGTTTCTCTTTTTCTTTCTCACACTCTCTCCCTCTGTTTCTCTCTCGCACACTGTCACTTTTTGTCTCTTTTATGCTTCTTTCATGTTCTCTCTTTCCTTTTTTTCTCTCTTCCTCCTTTCTAGCCTTTCCCCCTCTTTCTTTCTTTCTTTCTCTCCCTCCCTCACACCCCCTCTCCTCCTCCCTTCTCTCTTTTTCCCTCTCCCTTTTTCCCCCTCGCCCCTCCTTTTTTCTTTTCCATTCACCTACTGTAAAACCCAGTGTCGTATTTTTCTTTCTCTCCCTCCTCCTCATTCTCCCCACTTTCTGTTTTTTCTCTCATGTTCTCAATTCACTTTTTCTCTCTCTTTTTTCTCTTCCCCCTCTCTTTCTCCCCATCTTTCTTTCTCTCTTTCCAACTCTTTCTTTCTCTCAACCTCTCTCTATTTCTATTCCATTCACATAAAACCGAACTTGACATTTTCTTTCTCTCTCTGTGTGTGTTTCCTTCTTGCTCTCTTTCTTTCTTCCTCCTCTCTCACTTTTTCTGTTTTTCTGTCTTTCTCATTTTTTCCTCTAGTCTCTTGTTTCTCTCTCTTGGTTTCTCTCTTCTCTATTATTATTTTCTTTCTCCATTCTTTTTTCTCTCTCTTTCTCTCCTTTTTCTCTTTCTCTCTTTCTACTTTCACCCACTTCTCCCTCCCTGCCTCTCTCTCTCTCCCTCCCCTCTAATCTTCTCCTCTCTCTCTCTCTTTCTGACTTTCTTCTCTCTCTCTCTCCCTCCTTTCTAATCTTCTCCCCTCTCTCTTTCTCTCTTTCTTTCTGTCTCTCTCTTTCTCTCCTTTTTCTCTTTCTCTCTTTTGTACTTTCTCCCACTTCTCCCCCTCCCTGCCTCTCTCTCTCTCCTCCCCTCTATCTCTCCTCTCTCTCTCTTTCTGACTCTCCCTGCCTCTCTCTCTCTCTCTCTCTCCCTCCCCTCTAATCTTCTCCTCTCTCTCTTTCTGACTCTCTCTCTCTCCCTGCCTCTCTCTCCCTCCTCCCCCCTAATCTTCTCCTCTCTCTCTCTCTCTTTCTGACTCTCTCTCTCTCTCCCTCCTTTCTAATCTTCTTCCCTCTCTCTTTCTCTCTCCCTCCCTCCTCTCTAGCCTCCTCCCCCCCTCTCTCTCCTCTCTCCCTCCCTGCCTTTCCCTCCTCTCTAGCCTCCCCCCCCTCCTTCCCTCCTTTCCCTCTTCCACACACATAAAAACCCACCTTGACGTCTTCTTCTCTTTCTTCTCTCCTCTTCAGAGCCCTGTCAGCTGACGTTAGCCGTTAGCTCCTCGCGCCGCTAATAGCATCCTTCAGCCTCCTGCCCTGTCAGCTTCGTTAGCCGCCGCGCTAGCCTGACAGCAGCAGAGTTAATTAGCCTCAGCGCGCTAATGTTGCTCCGGATGTGCCGCCTCAGCGTCCAGACAAAACAAACAAATCACACTTTCCATTAGCGGCGAGTGACAGGCCTGTTTTTGGGGGCTGTAATGAACCGGCAGCGCGGCATAAATAATGTATCGGGTTTATTTGCGGCGAGATGTAGCGCTGTCTTTGGTAATGAGAGAGAAAACGCACCTGAACAGGAAGTGTGATCAGGGCTGACAGGAAGTGTGCAACAGTTTGGGCCTAATGTGGTTTAGAGACAAACAAAGATAATATGTTCAGGACATTTGGGGGGCTTTGTGGCTGAATATGTGGAGCAGGCGATAGTTTGTGTTCACGTCAAAGTAGAATGTATCTTGAGAAACCATCTGGAGCAAGCCTCACTGTTCGGTTAAAGGGAACCCTGACTATAAAGATAAATATGGCTGAAATGCTAGTACTGGTCATGCTTGTTAAAATGAATTACAAACAAATATATAACTGCTTACTATTGTTTATAAAATTGGCATTGTTTATGTTGGTTTCAAGCCACTGGGAGTCGCCATTTTGGTTGATGACATAAAATAGTGTTTCCATGGTTACTCCCACAATTTCATCTGTGAACAGTTGAAACAAAAACACCTCTGACAGTGTCCAGTTCTTGCCTCTTCCTCTTGATTATCTTCAGTGTCTCTAGATTCCACATAATCGTTCTGTATTTGGCTTTGCTCCGGCTCAAACTGACAAGGAATTCATGTTGCTTAGTTACCTGCTACTGCCTGTTACCCTGACAACACTATTTTATGTCGTAACCGCAGCAAAATGGCAGCCTCCATGTCATTTCTTTAAAACACTATTTTAATAAAACTACAAATACTTCCAAGGTATTTGTCCTGTATTTATATAAGTGATGATATTATAAGTGTTTTAGGATAAACGTGATTATATCCAGGGTTCGCTTTAAAGGCGGCCACAGAGAGCTGGACCAATCACAGAGAGAGTAGTATTGTGGTTTGGGTTGAAGTGCAGAATCAAACTGAGACAAACATGACAGCACCTTTGGCCTATTTCAGCAGAATTACAGACTACTTTGGAAAAGATGTTTTTGCTTTTCTCTCAACTGGATTTAACAGAAACAGCTTTCAGCTACAATCTACTCAGATTAATAATGTACAAGTCACAAAAGTTACAAAATTCTAAAATAAATAAAATATTACTACTGTTATTGACCCCATTTTGTCCCGCCTACTTTTCTAGGACGTGCACTTCCTGTTTATCTGCATTTAGCCTGTAGATTTTAGTCGATGGGTTTATTTTAACTGTCATTATATTTAATAAAATTGCCCCACAAGACAGACAAACAAACACTATAGCTACCTTAACAGAGCTAAACAGGAAGTGCACTTCCAAGCCAAGTGGGCGGGACAAAATAGGGTCAATATTGTAACAATGTTTTATCCATCTAAAAGTCTTATTTCTACATGATTGTAGACTATACAGTTTTAATATTTTTTTTACAAATAACATTTGATACAAATGGCATAGGCCAGGGGTTCTATAAGGGGACCTATTGTGTTTTTTCTATGTATTTAAAAATAAACTATAATACGTACATGTAGATCAGTAGTTTATATTTTGTTTTTTGCAAAACACAAAATGTATGTAAAACAGCTTAGAAACATGGATTTTTAGCATTATTTCATGTAAGACGTTGTTAAGCTTAGAAAAACTATTAAAATATGCCAAAATCATTAATACTTGTTTAGAGGTAACACTCAACATTCAAATTAAACCGATTTATTTTTTTTTAAACCTTTTATTGAAGGGTTGAAGTTGCTTGTTTTGGGATTTTCAAAGGCTTGGTCTCTTGTGTTACTCTGAAAATCTGGCAACTTTGACATTTGGATTTAGCCTTTGACAAGTACGAACTTTTTGAAAAATCAGATACTTCTGTATGCATATGTATAAATATAGACATGAATCATTGCTGCTCTGTGATTGGTCCGACTCAGATTGGCCTAACCGTGCAGAGGGGGTCTCTCCAGATGGATTTTTTAAAAGTCACAAATGTCACGATGATCCAACTGACAAAAACAGGTTAGGAAAGATCAGTATGGCCTAAGGCGTTTATCACATAGAGATATTACGATATATAGACGAAATAACCAAATTTGCTTAACAGTGGCTTTTAAAATATTTGTTCTCACTCATTTCATGTTGATTGTGTTTGAGCGAGAGTCGGTCCCTGGAGGAGCAGAGCAGTCTAATTATTTGGATAAAGAAGTAAACGGTGCGTGATGTTTTGATGGAGAGAAAAGAAGAGAGAGGATGTATTTACACTGAAGAGCTGGTCCATGTGATATGAAAGGCTCTGATCCGGACACTGCTGTAATGTGCGTTTAATTATCAGTCGATTAAATTAAATTATCTGAGAATGAAGTGACAGCCATGACCATGTGGAGCGCACTGTCAATGTGAAATGTAAAATGTACAAGAAATTTTATTCGTCAACTGAGAGGGAAAATCAGCTGCTGTTCTCCAGCAAATATAAAATACATCTAGTGACACTTTTTTTTCCACTTGTGTGTCACAATAGCAAACTAGAGCCCAGCACATTTTGCTCGTGTGTGTGTGCTGGTAACACACACACACAAAGGAATTTAAAGAGTAACAGTGTTACTCTTTCCCTTTTAAATTCCTTTATTTTTCTCCGATTTAGCTATGAAGCATGTGTTTGCACTTGAGTTCTGAATAAATATGGCCCAGGGATTATCGGTCGACGTCACTTTTCACTCTACTGCACATGCTCCATGCAGAGCCGCTGTCCATCTGATTAGCTGGAGAAACTTCTTTAATTAAAACAACAAAACAGGACGAGAGAAGCTGTTTGTATCAGGTCTGAACTGGCCTGACAGACGTCTGGTTCTTTTTCTGGTTTGTTTTTTTCACTCACCTGAATGTAAATTTTAAATTTTATAGGGTTGAATTTCATTCACAAATGTTGAATTAGCAGCCTAAGTTTTGTTTTTGCACAGTGAAAAACTGACACCAGCCCTGGCTCAAATTGTTGCTCCAGCTTGGTCAATCAGTGGCAGCTCTTTCTGCATATTGGGTGCACTGCACACACATCGCCCGTGTTGATAAACAAATAATTCCTCTATGCAAATAATATCTTCTCCTCCTACTCCTTCTTCTTCTGAAAATAATACAACATTCATTTAGTTTAATCATATGAGAGATATGACATAAACTTGTTACAGTTTACCATTTTTCACTTACGTTACATGATCACGTGCGTGTACCATGACGGAGGCAGAAGTGCGTGAATGCAGCATTACTGCCTTTTTTTTTGTCTTTGGAAGTAGGACATCTTTTAGATGCCCACAAAGCAAGATATTTGGAAAAGCTAATGGATGCAGCTGATCAATACCTTCTTTCTCCTGCTATGTTTGCAGATTAAATCAAGCTTTTGTCCAACTTTACTCCAAATGTACAAATATGTGATAAACAATGTTTCGTTTTACACTGGAGCAGATTTAAAAGCTACAAGCATCTGGTTTTCAGTATCTTGTATATACAGTACATCATGTGTGGCTATAGCGCTAGTCACAAATAATATATTGCCAAGTTTTGTTGAGTTTATTTTCATGTTAAATGTCATACATTTTTTCACATTAGCGTTGACTTACCTCGTTTAAAGTGTTCACTGCAAATCTGTAACAACTTCGAGTGATTCCAGTTCTTTTGATTTATTGCTGCCACCCACTGGCGTCTTCTGTCTTCATCAAAAGGTTTACGATTAGGTACATTAAGCTTACAACCTTCTTGCCTGTTAGTGCAGCCAATTGCACAAGATATAACCATTTTACAATTGAAATCGATAAAAATTACTAAGCAATGAGCAGGTTTTTGACAAAGTTTCCACAGTTGTAACGCACACAGAGCTAAACAGGAAGTGTGCTGCCAAGACAAGTGTTTAAGATGAAATAAGGTAAATGTAATTGAAAGATATTTTTGTATATAATGTAAACTCAAACACGCACAATAAAAAAGTGGATTATCACGCGAGGGACTGCTTAACTCAACTCGAACTCGACAAAACACGACAAAAATAAATATGAACAACATTTAAACCAGCCTCAGAACAAAGACCTGTGATAGAAGTGTGAGATAAATGCTCGTGATTGATGCTGCGAGTGTGTGCCATACGCTCCGTTCACGCAACATTAGGCAGCGGTCCCTGAACTCACCACGAGGCGTTTAGGAGCAGCAGACATCTGTGCGCCGCTGCGATAACAAATGGAGATTATCACAGAGCAGGTTTGATTGACACGAGGAGCTCCACAGTGATTACAAGACAAGACTGTGCTGAGAAAGAAACTGTACGGATTTAAACCTTGAAAATTAACACATTTTTCGATTTTTACATTGTTTGGTTGACATCCCAGTGGTAAATAACTATCATAATTTTATATCGTAATTCACAATTTATGCAGAAATTCACAAGTAAAAATTTAAAATGGCAGAAACTATTTAGAGTTGCAAAACAGAATCCTTCCACATGTCAAATCATAACTTAACTCTTTTATTTCTGAATATTTTGGCCCAAATTACAAAATGGTTCCTGGTTAACAGTTGTGTGTGTCATATTTACTGGACAAAAGACAATTATAACTTCATTGGGTGAAAACAAGACAAATGTTTAGTGAAACGTTAAATATGATCATATTCACTGGGTTTGACTGAAAAATGTGGTCTAACCTGTCACATAGAGCTCCTGTACCACACGACTAAATGTGTTTTTATAGCAATGAAGAATGAGACCTTGCCTTAAAAAGGCAAAATGTCTTAAAATATTTCTAATTAAATATTAGCAGTCATTTGTGCCCAAAGTGTGCTTTTTAAGAGTTTAAGTATTGTTCTACATTGTTCCAGAAATTGGTGATTTCTAGTCATCTGATTAACTTTCCACCTTCTTTTCCTTGATTGTATGATTTTTTTAATAAACCCTTGCACATATAGAGGTATTATTGGTAGATGTAACTTTCTGTTCTACTGCGCATGTCACCTGCAGAAAGAGACGCTGTCTAGTTGGCTGGAGAAACTTCTTTGATAAAAACAACAAAACAGGGCTAGAGCAACTGTTTGGATCAGGTCTGAACCGGTCTGACGGACGTCCGCCTCCAGAAGCTTGAGAAGGGATTTTAATCTGCGTTTTTTCAATCACCTGAATGTAACGTGTTTGAGTCTTAAAGACAATTTTCATAAACTCTTGTGTTTGCTGATAACAGCGCTGACTAGTGTTGCTGCTACAGCTTGTGTCAATCAGCCACAGTTCTGTTGCTTGCACATCCCCCGTGTTGATAGACAAATAATCCTTCTACAGCCTTACAGGCAACTTTCATTTCAGTTGCAGCCTTTTGTTGGTCATGCAACAGTTCTGAGTTTAATCTTCGTCTCATTAAGAAATATGGATTACAGTTTTGAGCCACAACTTAAAATCTTGCCTAACCTGGCTCTACCAGATGGATTCTCGCAGCAATTGTGGTTTGGGTGGAAGTGCACATTCGAACCAAAACAAACAAATGTACTTTGACCTATTTTAACAAAATTACAGACTGTTTTGACTTTTAAAAAACCTGCAAACAGAAGAAATTTGTGGGATTTTTGGTGGGAAAGATGTTTGTGCTTTCTCTTAAATGGATTTAACAAAAAATGTGACTTCTCGACTACTTCCGAGTGCGGATGCTTCGATCAATTAGATTCAAATACTGTCATGATGTTTTCATTTTTTCCCGATGGCTTTCAGTAACAGTCTATCCAGATTAATAATGTGTATAACTCAATTCACAGTGTAGACTTATCAAACCAGGTTAGATTTCCCCTCGATCAGCCATATCTTTGAATGCAAACAGTCAAAATTGTTAGTGGACACGGCTACCTGGTTAAACTCACTAAATTCCTTCTTTTATTTGCCGTTCTTACCACTGACTTATAGTTCCAACTGAAAATATGAAAACAATCCCCAATAAAACTGATACAATATAATAATCAGCTTCATTACTAATAACACTATCTTTCTTTTGCTTGATCTGTGTCGTCTTTATTCACTAAACATCCTTTGATTTGATTTCCACAGACCACGGAAGTCTCTCCTCTCCTCTTTAACGCGATTATCCAAATCTTTGCAATAATCACCTCCAGTGTCATCGGCAGCGTGTTCGACTCTAATTCTCCTGTCTGTGACCATGTTTGGACCATTCCTGAGGTCAGAGGTCGTCGCCGGGGGACTCCAAACAGATCGCAGACTCTGATAACGTGTGAGTACGCTGCAGCATAAACGGGCCCAGGAGGAGATTAGGACAGAGTTAATGAAGTGTGTGTGTTGGATTAGCGCTGGGTGGACACAAAGAGAACAGATGAACTGATCCAGGTATCAAAAGGAAGAAGATTTTATGGATTTAGTGGAAACAAAACAAGAAATTCAGGCAGATTTAAGCTGATAATTATTCAAACTGCAGGGCTGGACGTCTTGTTTTGTTCAGAAGTATTTGTGAAGCTCTGCACGTTTGGAGAAGTTCTTACACTTTTCTAATCCCGGTATTTACAGGCAATTTACTGTTTTATAGTTTATTTATAACTTTCTGTTTGTTAAATCAGCCAATTTCTACAATCTTGCAGTGTCTGACTGGGGAATTAGTTTGTTTTAAAAACTACAATTTCTTAACCTGACTCACTGCAGATGGATCTGTGTTGAAATGATCAGAGTTCTTCCACTTTATGCGTCTGGAACTTCCTCCACTGAATGTGTTCAGGAAAAAGTGGGACGTTGAAATTTTTCGAGCTGATAGTGTGACTTGTCAAATAGTGTCTGCCTACCTTAGTTTGTGCTTAGCCAATGACTCGTAATGACACATCAGTTGTTCGTGTGGGATAGAACAACCAGTGTCACACATGGATACCACTGTGCTCTTCTTTCAAAAAGGAAATACTCTGTATTTCTGCTAAAACAGAATCAACAGCAACAAAAATATGTACATTCATACCATGGTAGCGGCCCTCTGTCAGGCACTAATGCAAGGCAGCTCCAGCTGCAATGTGTGATTGGACTGTTAAACCAGTGGTTCAGACTGCAAACCAATCGGCTGGTTGCCTGAGATCCCCTCGCCTGCATTTCAGATCAACTCCACAATCTATCAGTTTAGTTTATTTGAGTGACTCACATGAAACAAAGGAGCTGACTGGTCGTCTGTCATTTAGACCAAAATTCAACTTCACTTCACTCATATTAAAATAGTTTTTTGCTTTACTTATTGATTCTGCAAAAATCTGCAATGTTTTTAGTTCCATGTGATATCTGTTCTAGGGGTGTCAAATTAATTGCAATTAATTACAGACATATTAATCAAGTTATTTTTAAATTCTATTAATCTGTTTTGAAATCTTTAACTTCATTGTTTCCATCTGCGAGTTACAAAGTGGACATAAGGGTTGTTCGACTTGACAACAAAAGATTTCCTAAAGTCTTCTTTTTTTGCAATATATTTTTCATCTTTCATTTTTCTCAGCAATATTTAGGTGGGATCAAAATAGATAATTAGATTCATTAATTGCAGATCAAAATTAATTAATCTCTTAAATGTTTTAATCGCTTGACTAATCGCTTAGTCAAGCGATTAAAAAATGTTTCAATATTTTTTTTAACATTATTTTGTCGTAACCTACCAACTTGGTTTTCATACGGGCGATGATACGTTTTCCTGATTGGCTAAATAATCAATCAATCACACCCACTGAAAGTGGTCCAGACGATATATTTTTCATGTATCATCTGGATTTTCTAAATCGGCTGGTGAGTTTGTGAATTCACAATATCATGAGAATCCATCTGGCTGGCCAAGTTAACAATGTCCAGGTCTTCTAAAGTCTAGAATTCAATGTGTCTCAAACTGTGTCTCGTAAAATGACAATAAAGTGTTGCCTTTATCAATCAGTAATCAAGCTGTTTGGGAAGATAAATTATTTTAAAAAGAAGGAATCCACGAGTGACAGACAGCAACAGTCTGATGTGGCTTTCAGGCCATTTTTAACAGTTTTCTCTCATCCACATGAATGTGCATTGAACATGAACTAGTGTAACAAACTGTAAAAAACTTGAACCAAACCATCCACAAGGTGCAAATTTGACAAACTGAAAATGTTTGTTTTGCTGCCTGTTTTATTGTTGTTTATTGTTATCTGTGTCAGACAGGCTGCAATTAGCCATCAGAATACTTGCATAAAATGATCATACACACAACTATTTTCATGATAATTATCTTGACAGTACTGACTCTAAACACATACAAAAGACTATTTATACATAATAAATCGATTTGAATGTGATTAGAAAGGCCTTATGTAATTGTGAGTGACAGCTCTTGTGCAGCTCGTGTGTTCTGCTTTTCTAAACCCGTGCACATTAAAAAGCTTTACTCACACACGTCTGACACTTGTGCAAAGACCACGGCTCATAATAATAACAACAAAGCCTCGGTCTCCATCCCAGTCTGATCCGTGTTGAACCTGCTTTTGTAAACTCCGTGTGAACAAAGCCTCTCTGAGTGTGAAGATAATAGTTTAATTACATCCGTGAGCTGCAGGATCAGACGACAGGACCCGGGACTGAACTGAACGTGATCCGGAGCTAAGACCTGACGGAGGCCGGAGCAGGAGGAGATTTAGGTGAAATCTGTGTGTTTGCTTTAGGTTCAGACCAGACACGGCTCAATTACTCACAGCAGAGCAGCCTGGACTGAGAGGAACGTTCACTTTCAGATTCATGAGGCAAAGAGTTCTGACGGGATTGGGCAATGTCATATCGTTTGTGATTTATTTATTTATTTAGCTGGGACAATGCAGCAACAAAACAAAATATTCATAATCAGGTGAACAGTTTAAACTCAGAAATTCTCTTGACTATTTGGGGATTTGACAGTTCTTGCTCTTGTTTCTCTGCTGCTGTTTGGTCTCTGTAAACGTACTGAGTGTTTGAGAAAATAAAAAATGTGTACATCTTTCAAACATTATCATTCTTAAAGGTTGTATAGAGGATTTTCAAAAATTGTTTGTTGTCAGTCTTGGTCAAAAACAGTTGTATAGATTTGTAACAGCCTTGTCCTTATGCTAAACAAAAAAAATATTATAAAATATATAAACTGTGGACATGATGAGGCCAGTAAAACGTTGACCAATAGATAACGAGGTACCTCATTATCTATTGGCCTGTGAACCTGTCAAGCAAACCTCAGTGTTCCTAGGTAACTCATTGGCCCAGTTACAGTGAAGGACGTGGCCCTGGGAGGAGAAACACATGTGCATTGTTTGAAAAACAACAAACAGCTGTAGGATTTGAAAATCCTCCATACAACCTTTAAAGAGAAGCTCACCCCTAAACTCCACCCACAAACACATTCCAACACAGCAAACTCATTGAAAAGCATTGGGAGAAGGGCAAAGGAGGAGCTCAGAGAGGAGAACAGCAGTGTGATTGGATTGACAACAGGTGTCTGCAATTAGTGCTTCATTTTGAGTGGACAGTACACGCTGAGGTCACATAGAACCTGGAGCTGACATGAGAGACACAGCCAGTTTGTGACTATTTTTACCTGAAATCTGCTAATTTGATCAGTTTGCACTGAAAATGCCAAAAAATGAACAGTAGGCAATGCTATTTAAACACCACAAAAAACAGCCAAAAAAACTTATTTTAGGGTTTAGCTTCTCTTTAAGGATGTGGCTGTGATGGGAGCAGATCAATCCATAATTTGCTTGGTTGTAAAGTGAACCGATGCACTTTATGGCTGAATAAGCTGCTGTAGGTGAGAATAAGAGAGCTGACTGGTTTGAAATAAGTGAATTTACTCAAAACAATTATGTTTTCTTTGGATTGTTAGATACTTATCATAGTTATTTGGGGGTCTAGGACACACCCAATACATTTAAATTATTTTACTGATTGTGTTTTATCATGTTACACAATTACATGACATTTTATTTTTACATTTGGATGGAAATGGAACATTTTTATTGAGCCGCTAACAAACCTCAGTTATGCGTGCAGACAAAATGATATTCAAGGAACATTTTTATTGCGTGAGCACTACAGCTGATTTTCTCTATCCACAGATCCCTCACTAGTTTTCATTATCTTTAGCTAGGTATTATAAATTACTACTTTACTTAGTGCTTCTACTGCAATATGATCCAAGTTACTTCGTTGCAGATGTCTCTTATTACCAAGAACCTGGACCTCCTCCTGACCTGCCCGGGTCACCTCCTTCTCCGGGATTAACCTGTCCTTCTCCTACCTGGTGAGTCTGTTTCCCTCTGCTAATGGACTCGGACTCTACAGACTTAAACTCTAAATGGATGCACATCAGTCCTGGTCACATTTCTGTTTGTTTATGAGAGTGGATCTCTCCTTGAGGGCTGCTACTAACGATCATTTTGTCAAGCATTTAGTTTGCGATTATTCTTTTGATTACGATTAGTTGTTTGGATTGCAAATTTTTATTAATTTTGATCGAGACAAAGCTAAAATATTGTTGCTTGAAGACGTTTTGGAGGTGTGGTCTAAATTCACAGACATGAATTGCTTTTCATCTTCACTGTGGAAAAATACCCTAAAATAAATCAGACCATGAGTTTGTAGCTGACTAAATTGAGGTTTTTACTGCCTTAAAATAAGATTTGTCAATTAAACAATCATAAAAATCTAAGGTTGAGCTAAAAATAGTGGACAAGCATTTACTTATTTGAAAATAGCAAAAAAAAAAATGTTTTCATCTTTCAGAATCACTTTTTGCAGTATTTCTTTACTAGTAACAGATTTTTTTCCTGTAAAAGCAGTAAATCCACACATCTCCAACTCCAACTGGAGTTATAAACTTATTTTTTCAGTTCTGTTAGGAACCAGTTAATGATCATTTGATTTCTATATTAGTTAAATGACAATTATTTTAATCTTCGCTTAGTTGTGATTAATTGTTTAACTTGTTGCAGCCTTATTTTCTTTTAGGTTAATGCAGTGAGAGTTGCTAGTCAGTTGCGTGACTGTTTCCATTTTGAATACCTGTTTGTTTGTTTGTTTTTTGGAAAAGCAGTGATACGTCCATGCATTGTTATTAAGCGTTACATGATGCATCTTTAACGCTCCAATTACTGTATTACTTTTGTCCCTGTGTCCTGCCAATACACATAACTACAGCCTCGGTTTATATTTACATAAAGACCTGCAGCTTTTATGCATTAATATTTATTCTGAGCATCACAAGCCAATCGAGTGGAATAATAGACCTTTGATTGTTTTTCTATTGAACCCAAAAGCAGCTTCATTTGTCCTGTCACATCTCATGAAGGTTTATAAGCCTGAGATGTGGGTCGTGGTTTATACAGAGAGAGAAAAGTGTGAGCGAAACAACCAGACTAAACCAGGTTATAACAGAGAATATGCAAAGTATATACTGCCTCCAGATCCAGATTCTGATCTGTGTGAGGACCGGATTATGTATGCATATGTACAGACTCTGCCAGCATCGTGAGACCATGAGTCCACAGAGGTTCACGCGATTACTAAACACGTGTATGTAAACAACAAATTTATTTACCTCCTCTGTGTTAAATAATCATGTAATTGTCAAGAATTTGGATGTATTTGTTTTAGTAGTAGTAGTGTAATGAAAACCACCGGATTCATTTCACCAGCGGTTTCCTTTTTATGGCGTCTTGTTTTTACAAGTTCACCAAAAAGGGTGAACGCAGTGTAAATATTACATCATCCCCGCTGACACAGGCTCACAAAGCGTTTGTACGAAGACGAGTCACGTTGTAAAACCTGGAGCAATAGGTCTTTGTTTACTAGAACTTCCTATTGACCCTATTTTGTCCCGCCCACTTGGCTTGGAAATGATAATATATAATAATAAATAAATATAATGACAGTTAAAATAAACCCATCGACTGAAATCTACAGGCTAAATGCAGCTAAACAGGAAGTGCATGTCCTAGAAAAGTAGGCGGGACAAAATAGGGTCAATATGCATGGCGAGTTATCGTGTGAACCCTTGTGAGTTCGCAGTCTTGCAAGGTCGGCAGCAGGGCCTGTGGCTGCAGCAGGACTGCAGACCTCCGTAGCTAATGTGATCAGATCAACTTCACAACAGAACAGGCACGATTTTCAGTTTATTTGCGTGACCCAGATGAAACAAAGAAGTAGATTGGTCGTCATTTTTAGACCAAAATCTAACTTTGCTTACTTCACATTAAAATTGTTTTATGCTTCGCTTGTTATTTTTTCTGTTGTAAGCAGCCATGTTGGTTTTCCCACAGTAGATGATGCGTGTCTCTGATTGGCTAATTAATCTGTCAATCACGGCCACTGAAATTCGACAATGGTCACACTAAACATTTTTATATCATCTGGATTTTCCAGGCAAGTGTGAGGTGTTATAAAGTAACTGTAACTGCATTTTTAGTACTTTCACATCACTTGTAAATGATGTCTTTATTCATGTAAAAATAACACTGATGTACATTTGTGGGTGTTTGATTTTTTGCTTTAGTTTAATGGAAGCTTCACTTTTGTCTGCTTTGTGATTGGTCCAGTCTTTGCGTCACTGGAAATAAGAAAAGGTGTGAATGCGATCTAAAAAGTGTATGTGTGTTTTTTCAGTACGCAGCATTGGTTCTTTCGCTGTTTTAAATCCGTAAGTAAAACTCCACGTGGCGTTAGGTGATGCAGTCTGTCATTAATTGCATGTTGTGGTCCCATATGGTGTTGTCCCAGAGAGATGTGTCCTGCTCCGGCCGCTAATCAGTGCTGTCTGTCAGGGCGCTCCCCACGGTTTAGGAAACACAGAGACAGAGAGAGAGAGAGAGGGAGGGAAGGAGAGAGAGAGGGAAGGGAGGAGGGAGGGAGGGAGAGAAGGGGGTGTAATCCTGCTGTGAGCACCTTTTAGACAGGACAATAACACAGCCAGGCAATGAACACAACTGTCAATCACACTGCAGCCCTACTGAGAGAGAGAGAGAGAGACGGAGAGCGGGAGAGAGCGAAAGGGAGAGAGAGAGAGAGGAGGGAGAGAGAGACACAGAGAGAGAGAGGGAGGAGGGAGAATGAGAGAGAGAGAAGGGAGAGAGAAAGAAATGGGTAGAGGAGGAAAGCAAGGTGAGAGAGAGAGAAGAGATATACAGTAGACAAGAGGGGGAGAGAGGAAAGAGAAAAATTAATGGGGTGAGAGGGAAGAGGAGAGAAGGTGGTGAGAGAGAGAGGGAGGAAAGAGAGAAGAGCGAGATACAGGGAGACCGAGTGAGAAATGAGAGAAAGAAAGGTGAGAGAGACAAAAGAAGGGAAAAGAGAAAGAAAGCAAGAAAGATAAGAAAGAAAGTGCGAGGAAGAAAGAGAGGGAAAAGAGACAGAGAAGAGAGACAAGAGGTTGAGGGGAGAAAGAGGAAAATGGAGAGGGTGATGATGAGATTGAAGGGGGGGGGCACTGAAGGAGAGAGAGCAAGAGAAATCAAGAAAGGTATGAGAGACAATAGATGGGAGAGAGAAAGAATGCAAGAAAAAGAAAGAGGAAAGAAAGCAAGAGAAGAGGGAGAGAGGAAGAAAGACAAGGGAAAGAGGTAGAAGAAGAGAGATAAAGACAAGAGAGGGAGAGTAAAGAAGAGAATAGAGAAATGGTGAAAGGGAAGGGGGGAGAGAAGTTGGCGTGAGATTGAGAGGGAGGAAAGAGAGAACAGCGAGAGAAAGAGCTAGGAAGGCGTGAGAGAGAGAAAGTGAAAAAGAGAGGGATAGAGGGAGAGAAACAAAGGATTATGGATAATAAAGTTCATTTAGGCTTAATAAGTACTTATTTAAAGAACTCTTCAGGGTTGAGGAGTGAAGCTTTGGGTAATTAAGTAGTTACTAAGCCTTAATAAGCACTTTCAGAGAGACAATTCATCCTGATTATGGATTACCAGTAGTTTGATCGTTTGTTTTTGTCAGATTGTGAAGAAAGTAGGATGGGTATTTGATCAAGAAAATACGTAACTTTTCACAAACTGATTTTGTTCACTCGTGTCATTGAACGTTTGCTGAAGTCTGGCTCTCGGTCTCTCTTCGGGCTTTGCTAATTCCCACATTAGCTTGACGTTAGCGTCGAGTTTGTGCTCCCCGGATGGTTTTGTCTTATCGCCGGCACACACGCGGCTGTTAGCAAACGTAATGAGGTCTGTGTGTGAATGTTCAATGGAGCGAAGAGAAGTAAAGATTATTAAGGGAAGGACAAGCTTAACTGTGTCCGACATTAACACATCAGGGATAATGGAGACTGATGATTTTAAGAATTTTATTACAAATCAGACAAAAAGGTGGAAAAAACAGAAGGTGCTCTTGTAGTCGCTGCACAAAGTGAGTGATGTTTCACTTAAACAAGCAGCAGGTTTTCTCAGTTTCAAATACATATGGAACATTGATTGAGACAGGCAAACTGTAATTTCCGGGTTATAAGCCGATACTTTTGTCTCAAACTTCAGCTCCTGCCGTATATAGTGAACCGGGTATGTTTGTCACTGCAGCTGGATCACACGGACGCCCCATGGTCGCAGACGTGTGGCTTTATTTACACGAGACACGTTGGAAAAAGAGGTATAAATAAGCTCTTAAGTGACACTGAAACATCTGTAATAATCACAATGTTCATTTGACGTCCAACAGTGTGACTGTAGGCAGTGATTTCTTACTTGAAGCTTGTGTGACTATACCCACAGTCTGTTTCGTCCAAACTCCACATGTACGTGTTATTTCCATCTCTGTGCCTAATACCTATCGTTTGTTCATTGTTCCAGAGAAAAGTTTCCTTCGCTGTGGAAGCTCTGAGCGTTAATCAGGAAGTGCACTAGCGGCGACTTTTCATGAAATGTATGAATCTAAGAAAACATCTGTTTTTTGCGATCATGGTCAAGAGAATGAATCATCACTAAATCAGACCAAAACTTCATCTCGCTTTAACAGGGGTCTGTGGCTTTTTTTTTTCTTTTTCTTAAATTTAGTTGATCCGGCTCTTAATCAAGTGAGCAAGTGGAGTGGAAAGTACGATAGAAATAAACTTTGATATAGGCCTTTGTAGATCTGTAACTTACATTTTGATTAGTCGCGCTTCCTTATAGTTGTAAGTCCCAACTCTTCAAAGTAATAATTACTGTAAAACATGACTGTTTTTCAGATTTTAAATTATTTTTGTTGGGAAAAGGTTATATGAATATTTTACTTACCTAAATGCAGACTATGGTCCGGGGATAGGTGGTAGGTGAAAACAAGACTTTTTAAAGAACAATACAAGATTACGCCGACATGCATGAATCAATCCAAATACAACTTTAAGTAAACTAATGAGAGTCATTCTTAACTTCTTAAGAAGGATTTTAACTCGCAGGGTTTGAACATATTTCCTTTAAAAGCTTTCGTAAAGTCAGACATAAGACTCCATGGCTTCTTGAGAGGCAGAGTGACGCAGACTGAACTCGAGATGGAAAAGCTCTTGACTCCTGGATCGGGACAAAAGCAGAGACGGGAGAGTGTACCGCTGAGTGCGCCTCCTCTGGGAAAACACGGCAACTGCAGGAAAAGAAGCATGATTACACAAAGGGTCACTGATGGAAGGAAAAGTACAAGAGCATAATCCACAATAAGTCTATAGGTTTCGGTCTGCTGCAGTTTTCAGGCCCTCACAACAGTAGTTCTCAACCTTTTTGCAACCCCAAAATAACTAGACATTTGCAACCCCCAAACACAGACTATAGATCATTTCCCTTTGAGACTGGACTCTGACTCCACTGGACTCTAAGTTCTAATTGCATCAGGATAAGCGTCAGTCCTGGTCACATCTACAGCCCGAGAAGTAAGCTCTAACGACGGGGTGCTCTGGAACTCTCAACCATTTGCTTGTGTGTTTTTGGACAATCTGATTTTCTAATGCTTCTGTTGTTCTGACTCTTTTATTGTTTGACTTTCTGTTTGCTAAATCAACAATCTTGAGAACTCTCAGAGGTGACAGTTGTTGATTTGTTGAACTCCTCAAACTAAAGTCTTACATTATGATTATTTATGTAGCTCAATCTTTCCACCGTCTGTCCTGAAAGTCTCGAACAGCTTGAGTGAAGGTGTTTGATTCTAAACTGTTACGTAAATGTGAGATCTGCGTTTCAGTTTCACCTGTCTGCGAGTGAGGTTTTTGGAAGATCTCTGTGCTGCCGTTCCAGTAGTGAGCCGCCATCTTGCCGTGGTAATCTCTGATGTTTGTCTTTGCATCTGCACATAATGACAGAAAAGTGTAACATGGCTGTTTTCTATTGGTCTGTTAGACTGTCAATCAGACTCTTGACACTCCAAAGTAACTCTTTTCTTGTAACATCATCCTTACCACCTTTAATTTAGTTTAGTTTAGTTGAGTTGATGGACTGTTGATGGACTGCCCTCTCCAGTATAACCCTTTTGGAGCTACTTTTGAAGTTTTGGAGCACCCAAAACAAGTCAGCATCCTTTCTAATTTTCAGTTTTGATCCACACAGTAGTGAAAGGTTTCAAATGTACTCATCTGGCCAAAGACGATTCACTTTCAGTCACAAATTTTTGTTGTCGGAACTAGTCAGGGTTATGAACAGAGACCGAAAGAAGTCATAGATAATGGACAACCTCCTGTATAACAAGGCTATTCAGCTTTATTTTCTAAGGGCCAGATTTTTCATCAAGACTTGGTGCCTGGGTCAACATTAGGCTTTTGTGGGAAAATGAAATACAAAAGATTTTACTAACATACTGTATGTGTGGACAAGACTAGAAACTAACTAGGTTTGAACAAAGATTAACCCAGATTCAACCCAAACCATGACCAAACAATGTTGAAACCAAAATAAGCCAGACTACATCTAAAGTAGTGCTATTCTAAAATAAAAAAAAAAGTTGCTGTTTGGGAGATGTGTCGCAGCCCGAATTAAAGTAAGCTTTAGTAAGCAATTTTTTTTTGTATAGAGGGATTTTTGGTGGACGTCACTTTGCCCTACTGCGCATGCATTCGGTTACGTGGGGAAACTTCTTTGAATAAAACAACAAAAAGGGACAAGAGCAGCTGTTTAGATCAGGTCTGAACTGGTCTGACAGACGTCTGTCTCCTGAAGCTTGGTTTTTTCTTGCCATTTTTTCACCTGAATGTAACTTTTAAGGGTCGTAGGATTTAATTTAATTCACAAATGTTTATTTAGCAGAATAACTTTTGTTTTCTCACAGTGATAAACTCTTGTAGTTAGTTGTCAACGGTGATTTTTTTTTACTTGTTTCCACTGTTTGTGTCTATGAGAGTTTTTCAGCAATGCAGCATGGATACTAAAACCTTGAGCCCCCCCCCCCCAGACAGCAGCAGCCTGGGGCAGCTTAGCAAAGGTGTTTCACCTAAACACTTGGCGCCTCCGACCATCACCAAGTGTTTGTAAGAGGTGCTATCTGCCACCGTGACAAAATGACAAGAGGTTTTAAGGCTTTATGTTGAATAATCCTGCTGTATAAGATAAAAACATTGGAGCTGCTTTTGGTCTGATTTGGAACAACATGTCCACTCTTACAACAGTAGGGAGCTTATTAAAGATTCTTGTTTAACTGGGCTGTCTGTCATTTTAATGCACTGCTTCTTGTCTTTTACATAGCAAGAGTTTGAGCTGGATCTTCTCTGGAGGTCTGAGGAAAGAGCGAGAGACACTGGAGATATGGGTAATTATTATTTAAGAGAGAAAGAGAGCATTGTTTTACATTACAGTTACAGCTGCTCAAAATAAAGTTTGGACCTAACAGCAGAGATTTGAGGCTGTGTGATTGACATGTATTTGTATTTAGTTATGATAAAGAGACTGACTGTAGAGGTTGACCAGAGCGAGGGCGATGTGTCGATGTCCGTGAATAGAGGCCAGATGTAGAGCCGTGTAACCCTGAAAACAAAACATCAACGTTACCATTTTTACAATGTTTCAAATGTCTAAAGCTAAGAGTCGCTATCATTATCGGATTTTTGTTATCAGAGTATTGAATTGTCATGTTAACAGTCATATTAAGGACATCAGGGATTTTTGGCTGATAAAAAAAGTAAATGCATCTAAGCCAATCTATGTTCCGTAAAAAAAAAATAAATAATAATTAATAATGTGCCTGTTTGCTGCGCTCCAAGATTTCAACCTTAGCTTGACTCTGTCATCGCTTCTAAAACACAGGCTGTTCCATCAAAACCATGAGTAAAACAAACTGATGTGTTTTTAAAGCTTGTTAAAATAATATTAGCTGTGTTATATTTTCCAAATGATCGCTTACCAATGCAATCAGAACTAATTAAACACTCCTCTATAGACTAAAAGTAAAGCTAGGTATATAATAATTTATAATATAATATATAAAATGTCATTTATAGAGGGGTTATCAGTCGACGCCTGCAGAAGATACGCTGTCCGTTAACTTGGCTGTAGTTTCGTAGTCTAAGGCTGCGTTCACAATACACTTTTGATTCGGATCAGGATTAGTTTGCCTGGATAGTTCGGTTCTCTTGGGTAACTGTGAACGCACAAACAAACTCTGATCCGGTGCAAAATGTCTAAATCTGGTTCGGTTGGAGAGGTCGGTGTCGGCTCGGTTGAATCGAGCTCTGGAGCAGTTTGTTTGTTTGGTGAAGCAAACAAACCGAGAGCGATACTAAACCAGGAAGTGAACAGTGACGTGATCCAGGCTGAGACGCACGTGAGGCTCAGAATCACAACATGTGTGAGATCGATAATGAGACAAATAATACACAAAAACACATGAGAATAACAGGAGAAGGACGGGGGATGATTCAGTTTTAATTAATCAACGTATTCTCATGGCTAGCGTGTCATGATGACGCCTTTGCCTGTTTTGGCGTGCAATAACACCTCCATTTTTTCTGGCGTGGTATAAAAACGCAATGTGGTTGAGGACAAACGGAAGGTTTTTCAAGGGAATAACGGCAAAGTTTAGGTCTTAAGTTACAAAAATGGGTAAGTTTACATCTGAGGCTTGGAGTTGGTTAAGGTTAGGATTAGGATTGTGTTAGTCTTCATGAATAATAACACAGCTTTACATTCATCATAGAAATGAACTGAAACAGAAACGCGTCAAATACACACGCAAAAAGTAGAAATTGCGTTCATGTGACACACTGAAATTGTGTGGTATTGACACGCTTATCTGTGAGAACAGGCTGAATTAATTATGATCACACGACCGTATATCACCGTTTTCTCATGTTATTTACAAAAATAACAAATTTATAAATCTTAAATGGAAGCAAACAAGAGAAGATAACACTACAGCTCACATTTACTACAGAAAAAATGGTCTATATTCATCCAATATTTAGTTCTACAGCTAAGTGAGCAAATGACAGACCTTTCAGAGCCAGATTTACTGAAACAGATGAACTTTTTCTTATGTTTCTGTCTTTACTCTGAGCATTTGGAAAGAAATGACTTGTCCTCCTCTCTTGTCTTCTGAAGTGAAAGTTCACGTTGTCTTTGCTTCAACACTTCGTCTGTCAATGACACTGGGCCTGTTAATGTGAGAGAAGTTGTGGGACAAACCCATAAAAACTAAAATATAGAGTCCAGCAGCGTGTTTGTTTTGGATGAAGCCTTAGACGCTGATGTAGCAGAGAAGCTGGTGTCTTCTTTGCTGTTAACGTAACGTGTTTCTGTCCCATGGCGTCTCTACAGGCCAAAGGCAGATGTGTCTCTACTGCTCTGGTTTGATTGATAGTGTATTGTGAACCGAGCCAGTTTAGAGAAAGAGACAAGGTTGCAACGTTCCCAATCGAGCCGAGTCTGGTTCAGTTTGTTCTTCAAATCAAACCGATCAGAGTTGAACTGCACGTCTGTATTAAAACACTATTGAGTAAAACACAGCTCCACACTTTAGCTTCGCTGTAGCTGTTACTGAACCGTCTCAAACTGACACATTCAAGTCTCTGTGTAAATCTCGTCAGAACATCGTTAGAAGTGTTGAAGTTTGTTGTCTTTTCTGATTAAGACTTCTGCCAGGTTGAAAAGACGTTGAGATAAAATCGTCCCGAGAGATTCGTCTGATGTGGAATCTGTCAGTGCGTCAGCGACAACGTTAGAATCAAATGTCAAAATAATGGGCTTTATAATGATCATTTTCACCGTTTTAATCTCAAGTAGAAGCTTGGTCACTGAAGCCATAACGACAGATTATTGTATTTTTCTTTTGACTTAGTTTGGTGTGATTTTCCTTGTGTTAAATATTGATCATAGTTTTACAGCAGTTACGTTGCAATTGATTAAGAAATTGACAAGTAAAGGTTGAAAATTACAGGAAGTAATGAGAGTTGTCAAACAGAATCCCTCCATTTGTGTCTTCAAAAAGCACCGAACTGCAAAGACAATTTACATACAGATGTTTTCTGGAGTTTAAACAATCATTTACCACAATTAAAGTGTTAGAAGATTTTATCATTTGTCAAATCATAATGTCTGTGTCATTTATGCAGATTTTACGGCCCTCAACCTGTTTTAGGGGCAGTTTATACGTTAACGAGTTTTCACGAATCTGTGACGTTTTCATGTCAGATTGTCTTCTCTTTTACACGACAACGAGCTGCGTGTTCATTGAATCGGCGTTCCTCTGATACGATTCAAGAGCTAGATTCAGGGGCTGGTTCAGTGGATGCACCGCGAAACTGAAAAAAACAGTTGTCAATGAAGATGGTTACGTCACTGATTTGCGCGTGCAGTAGAAGCTTCTTAAGACCGTAGAAGAAAAATGTCTCTTTAAACCAAAGCATCTTTCATTCTCACAAAGTCTGACAAAGTTAAGCCAGCAGTGTCCAGTGTTTACCTGCGTATTACAGAGACGACACAAAACAAATCTTCCAAAACCTCCCGGGGTGTGTTCAGATGAAAAGAAAGTTTTAAGCGCTCCACAACGCACAAGACAGCTGTCCAAGTGTCTGCGCCCGGTAAAAGTGAGCTGTCCTCCTCATGTTTGTGTCCAAGGTGATCTGCGGTTTCCTCGCCTACTGGTCCATTAGTCCTCCATGTTTGTTTTGGCCGATCTTCCCTTTTTCCTCGCTGGTCCTTGTTGCTTTCTTCGCCATTTTATTGATATGAAGAACTTGTAAACCCGTCAATGCCTGTGTTTTTACAGGCTGCGTGGGGTCACTGTAAGGTCATCTGGAGTGGCCTAGCACAATTAAGCCACCTCCTGACGCAGCATAAGAACTACTGCGTTTTTGGTCTATCTGTGTTTCCATGTAAAGGAAGATTAGATCGCCACGACACCAGATAAACTGTGAGCACAAAACGTTACGACTGTGACGGTTATCTGGGGAACGTTGTCTTGTAAACTAGGCCTTAATTCTTTACTCTGCAAAGCCTTATTATCTAGTCTAGGTTAAAACTACTTGAATTCAGAATATTCATCTTAATATTAGGGATTTTAGCCAGATTTCAATAAAATTGCTAATATTTAGCAGCATATTTCACTTATTTCAAGACATTTCTGACTGCTTTCAAGATATTGTAGTCAAATTTGCAAATCTATTTAAAAAGGTTAAGGTAGTTTAGTGACGGAAGATGAGTGCTTCAGTGGATCTAAAAGTGTAAAAAAAAAACTTAAAAATCAGCTGCTCTTCTGGATCAGAATGACAAACAAAGAAAATATCTATGTAGGTTGTCCCTACATAGATATTTTCTGTATCATCCCTTATCGCTATTGTTAATTATTTTAGAATATGTAAATATAGTGATTGTACTTTGTTTGCTTAATATTATGAAATCATGTGACTGGATGCCTATTGAAAAGGTTGAGGTAGTTTATTTACCATTGGTAGTTAAAAACCACATTGGAAAAAAAGTTGAGTGCAAAAAACATGTCAGAAACACCTTGAAACAAATTAAATAATCTAAGTCCATCAACTAAAACCATCTTAACCAGAAGAAAATAAAAGATTCAAATCCAGATTTCATTTTAGAAAATTGTCTTGACTATGGATCATGTGTTGCACTGGTGTTGCACAACTACTAGATAAGTAGCCTATTTTTTATACAGAATGTCCTTGACAATAATAACAAACTCTTATATGAATAAATGTGAACTGGCATAATGTCATTAGATTCGAATGTGGTCCTCGGAGAAAAATAATTGCTAATTTTCCCTCCGGGGAGCTTTTGTTTGGCAGAAATGTAATAAAATAGCTTTTCTGTTGTCAGGGCAACAGTGTGGACTTTAGCTTTCTTTTATCTAAGGAGAATTTTCCTGTTCCACAACAAATAATTCACCCATCAAACAGACCTAAAACTTCTTATTTAAGCAAAAAAATTGTATGGGTTTTGTCTGTGTGTGATCTCAAAATCTGTGTAAGTGAGAAATGTGTTTTTCTGCTTTTCTGCCACTGTTTACCTGATTTTCTCGGTTTACACGTCACATACAAACTTAATATTCAGCAGTAGTTGTAGTTGTTAATATTTATTATCAATCTGCAGCTGCTTTTTTTTAACATTTTTTTTTTTTGACTTGCAATTCGTCTCCATTGACAGTTCTCTCATCCATTTTTGCCACTCGCTGCTTACATTTAGAACGCTGTGATTTCAGGCCTCACTTGTTTATAGTATAATCAATAAGAATCTATACTTATATGTCGTTGTAAAAGCTGCAGAGTTTGAAGTTTGTGATAAAAGTAGTGGTTTATAATCTGGAAATTACATTATCTTTCTATTATGTCATATTAACTGGACAAAAGACAATTATAAACCTCAACAAAACAGACAAACTGGATAGAAACAAGCCAAACGTTAAGTAAAATTGTAGTCTAACACCTGTCACTTTAAAGCCATAAGATTACCACGACGCGTTTGTGGATGGAATCTCTGACAAAAGATGAGGATGAAGATTTGTGTAAACATGAGGTGAAGTGACATTTAGTGAAAGGTTAATCTGTTTAATGTTCAAATGCACTTTGAGCTGGAGTAAAGGCCGATTCAGCGGGAGGTCCGAGCCACAGGAAGCAGCTGCACTCGCGGTATATACAGTATGTTTACGTGTTTTATATAGAAACAGGGCAGGTTCTGTAACACTTCTGTCCAGATAAATGTTCTCAGTGACAGCTGCTTTTACCTGAGACTCTTATTAAGTGGTAAAGGTTTAGTAGTCTTTAGTTGTCTCGCTGCTGAAGTCACACACTGTTTTTGTTTTGAAACTAGAGGCTGGTTCATCTTTATTGATCATGTAGATTTTTTTTGTCATATTAAAAGATAGTTTCAATTATAATTTCCTGAATCTAAGTAATCCATTCATCCTTCCATCCATGTTCTTCTGCTTTATTCAAAGTTTAGTTGCAGAGGCAGAGAATTCGAAGGTTTTCTCAGGCCAGTCCAGAGACACAGTCCCTCCAACATGTCCTGGGTTTTCCTGGAGGTCTCCTTCTGGAGCAGGGGTGTCCAAACTTTTTTCATTGAGGGCCGCTGTTTGAAAAACACTGTAAAAAGGGAAAGTCGAACCTAGATGAAATGACTTGAATGAATCATATTAACCTTAAAAGACAAATTTTAAGATTTTTCACTTGATAAGACTAAGTCACCAGCACGGTGGCAGAGCTGATAGCGCTCTGGCCTCACAGCAAGAAGGTCGCGGGTTCCATTCCCACTTAGGCCCAGACCTTTCTGTGTGGAGTTTGCATGTTTCTCCTCGTGTCTGGGTGGTTTCCTCTGGGCACTCCGGTTTCCCCACCAACTGATAACATGCATGTTAGGGAACACTTGGTGATAGTCGGAGGTTGAGGCGCCAGGTGTTAGGTGAATCGCCTCCGCTGAGATGCCCCAGGGCAGCTTACTGTCACTGAGTGGGGAGGGAGGGGTTCATCTCTCTGTGAAGAGCTTTGTGACTCTGTGTCTGTGAAATGCACTATACAAATAAAGATTACTTACTTACTTACTTACTAAAGTATTCCTAAGATTATTTGACTTGTTTTAAGATATTCTATCCTTTTTACCTTATCGGGATATAAAAACTTATTTATAGTAATTTTTATCTGTTTTCAGCCATAATTGTTTGAATCAGAAAAAAATTTGCTTAAAAATCTTGTCAAGACAACTTGAAACTAGCATTTTCTGCTCAAAACAACGAGGTGAGTCAAATATTCTTACTGCACTGACAGAATATTTCACTTGGAAGAAGACACCTTTACCTCAAAATAAGCATACATTTCTTATTTTTTTTAAATGCCTTTTTTGCCGTGACTTTTGGACACTTTAAATAAGACTTTGTCCATTAATTTTACGTTTGTATTACATTGAACTGTTATTTAAATTATGATGATAGAATTGTTCAAAAATTTATACATTTTTGTAATCTGGAACAATTTAGCAGAGTCTGAGGGTCAACAAAATATTGGTTTGGACACGCCTGTTGTAGAGGGACATGCACAGAACACCTCACCAGGGAGAACAGATGTCTGAGCCACCGTTACTGACTCCTCTCGACGTAAAGGAGTAGCGGCTCTACTCTGAGTTCCTCCTGTATTTTCAAGCCAAGGTCCAGAACTTCACGGCGGAGTTTCTTTTAAGACATTTTTTAAATTTGACTTTATACATAAAAATAATACAAAAATACTTATTAAACACTGCTGTCTTTCTCTCTGTCCCACGGGCCAAAACGCTCACTGAATAAAGCCATGTGATTGGCTAATTGGCGATAAGACACACATGAAACCCTCTCCAACTTTACGCAGCAGAAGAATCATACAAACAGCGCTCTGGATCGCGTTTATTACATGCACAGGTTCTTGCACAAAGCCTCCAAGCGCGCTCTCTAAATACAAGTATGAATCTGCAGACCAAGAGACTGCACCGCACCGACATGAACCGCGTAAATATCTAACTTAAATCCTCACTCTGGCCACAACTCCTGAACTTGTAGAGGGAAACATCAGGCTTAAAACAATCCGGATATATCCCAGTTTTTATTTTTGTAGTAGTATCCTGTGTGTGGGCTTTGTACATTTGACTTTCAAGAGTCAAACGAGCCTAAAATAATGACAATATCACCACAACTCACTGTTAAATCTGTATTGCTTTATCGCTAAGCCCTACTCGAGGTTATAGAAGCCCAGTAAAGACACACATTTGGCTAAAAAGTTACCTGATAAGTCTTTATATATACCGTATCTCTAGACTACTAGCAGAACTCACCCCTTCAGCAACGTCAAGTGATCCGTTTACAATGTTTCACGGGTCAGACGGGAAAAGAAAGCAGAAGAGCAGAGTTTTAATCAGGCTAAAAACAGCTACAGAAACATGTCAAGTGTAAGTTAACGTTTTTATAAATAATGTGACTTAAGAATAAAGGTCTTTGGAGTTAAAACAGATGAAAAACTCACTCACATGCTGTGGCGGTGACGGACAGGCCAGGCAGAAGAAGAGAAGACAGAGAAATGGGTTAAAAATAAAATTATTCTGTGTTTAAAGTGAAGGGTTTGTTGTTGGTGACCCCAGAGTGACGCAGGCTGCCATCAGCGCTCGAGCAGGAAAACAACATGAAAGACTGGATTTAAAACAGAATCACAGACGAAAGGAGAAGTCCAACCGCTTCTGCTGGACTCAGTTTACTTGATTTAGTAAACATTATAAACAGGACATATTCAGGACTGCAACTAAAGATTGTTTTGATAATTATTCTTTAGAATAATAAATTAGTTGATTTAAACAAAAGTCTCTTTAATACTCAGTATTTACTAAGTTTGAGCTGTGGTAACTTAGCCTGAGAATGTTCTGTAAACGTAGATGTATACACTAGTGTTTACATCTCACATGCAACTAACACAGCTGTCATTTGTGTTTGACATGGACACTATGAATAACAGTCTCATTAGAGGGCGTACTTTTACCACGACACAAAAACAGCGTATTTTGACCACGAGTTAACAGCCATTTTTACTACTTATGTTACGCCGTGTATTTAGCACGATATGAAAAAGCGTAAAAATGACACGAGATTTCACAGCATCAAAAAACACGAGTTTTGGTTGAAGCCACGTGGGGACGTTTTCTTCAGGTGAAACGGGTAAATTCAGGCATAAAGTTACTAAAATGGGTAAGATTAGGTCTGGGGCTTGGGGCAGGTTAAGATTAGAATCAGGATTTTATTAATATTCATAAATAAGAAGACGTCTTAACAAATGAATAGGGACTGTGATGCGTACTATAATTACACAGGACAGTCATAAACTCGTGCTAATCATACCTCATTTACATATTGTGTAATGTCGTGGTAAATGTACGCTTTCCTGTGAGATCGGGCTCGAATGCAAAATCTGGGAAGATGCATATTCAGTATGTTTTTCCTAAGATGTTCTATGTCCGTCTGTCAATTATAAATTTACTGCAAACCTGTCAGAAACAGCACCGGGATTTTTTCCCCTTGTACTTATAAGTGACCACCTGGGTTGATAAATCAAGTTTACACATTATTTATGTCAGGGGTGTTCATTCTGAGTATTGTTTCAGCTTATGGCATGTCTTAAAGCCTAACCCAAACTCAAGCTCTTCTGGGGGAATCTCACATCATCCAGTCACATCTGTCAAACACAAGGCCTGGGGGCCAGATGCGGCCCTCAAGGGCTTATAAGATTTATTTGAATCTTATTGACCCTATTTTGTCCCACCTACTTTTCTAGGACGTGCACTTCCTGTTTAGCTGCATTTAGCCTGTAGATTTCAGTTGATGGGTTTATTTTAACTGTCATTATATTTAATTAAAATTGCCCCACAAGACAGACAAACAAACACGTTATCTACCTTAACAGAGCTAAACAGGAAGTGCATTTCCAAGCCAAGTGGGCGGGACAAAATAGGGTCAATATTACCACAAAGATGTGTGTGTGTCTTAACCTAATGAAATGATTTGTCTGAAAATTAAAGAATATTTCATTGTATAGATCTATGCAAATATAGAGTGATTTTCAGTCGTAGAGAAGGGGTTCTACTTCGCCAGACCCCTTCTCTCCGTTTAGTTACTTGGGGAAACTTCTTTGAATAAAACAACAAAACGGGACGAGAGCAGCTGTTTGCATCAGGTCTGAACCGTCTGACAGACGTCTGTCTCCTGAAGCTCGAGACAGTGGTTTTTTTTTTCGCGTTTTTTTAACCTGAATGTAACTTTTAAGGGTCGTAGGGTCGAATTTCTTTGATAAATGTTGATTTAGCAGCAGAACTTTTGTTTTTTCACAGTGATAAACTCTTGTAGTTACTGACAACTGAGCTTTTTCAACTTGTTTCCACTGTTTGTGTCTATGAGCAGCAGCTCTTTTTGCAGGTCGGGTGCCCGCATCGCCCGTGTTGATAAACAAAAATTCCCTCTATATGCAATTTTGTAACTTCAATAAATATACAAACTCAAACAAAAATTGATTATAAATGTCATTGTAAAGGTTTGAGGTACATAAGTTTTACTTCTTCCCACTCCCTTTCGAGCCTACGTTGTTGTTGTTGTTGTTGTTGTTGTTGTTGTTGTTGTTGGAAATGTACTTGGATTATTTGTGTAATATGTCAGTCAAGCTGGAAATAAAAAAGGATCGATTGATTGTTTGTAGTTTGTCAAAGTGTAGTGAGGTTTATTGCAGTAACCACCGGCCCTTTGATGACAACTACGATGCCGATACCGGTATTTTCGTCAAGTCAAGAGCTACAGCACTTTGTCCACCGTTTGGCCCAAAGCAGACGTGGGACAATAGAGTATTAAAATCGCCTTGTGCATCTTTATTTCCAAACAAATATTCCATTACAGTGTCTCGCTCTGAGGGAGGCCATTATTTTCTTACCATTTAATTTACCACTTCACACAAATAAACCACTATTGACTTTATACTTCCTGCTTTCTCCGCACCAACTCATTTCCATTGTTCAAAAATAAACCCTGAGTTCTTTTTCTCATTTACTTTGACCAAATCGAGTGAGACGTTCAATTCTTTAACCCCAAAACCATCCACCGAAGTCCACTTTTATCCCCGTGTTCAGCTCGTAATTGCCTTTCTATGGGTTATTGATTTTTGATTAGGAGACCGCGGCATCTTTATTCGAGCCGTTTTGCCGCTAACGATCGGAGACACACTCGATTATAGGATTATTTATAAGCGGCGCGGTTCACACGGTTTCACAAACAGACCAGGAGAGAGAAGCGGAGGGGGAATTGAAATCTTAAACAAAAGGACACGTATTCTGCTTTATTTGCAGAGGTGAGGGACAAGTCTTGCAAATCTAAAATCTGTGGCCTCACGTTCTAAGTCTTTATGTTAATTATTGAATATAGACTCATAATTTCTCTCACCGATCGAGTGTTGACGTCGGCTCCAGAGCGAATCATCAGCTCCACGGTTTCCTGAAGTCCAAGTTTGGTCGCCCAATGTAAACCTGTCTGGAACACAACAACAGTGCATAGAATAATCAGACAAAACACTATTTAATTAGAATATGACCATCGTGTAATCGAGTTTGGTGCAAGACACATGCACGTTTGTTTGCGGAATGCCTTGTGCACCAGCTCCAGTCCACTGCTGTCCGTATTTACCCAAAGCCGCACGGATTCATGTGGATTCTCGTATTATGACTTTAAAGACATATCAGACCGCTGCGACCTCCGGGAAAAATAGACTTTCTACAAAATTTTTCGTGCTGCTCCGAGGCTATGTACAAGGGCACATTGGTTTTAAGCACTTTCTAAGTCTTGCAAGTCTTGATAATAAAAAGAAGAGGACCTAGAACAGAGTCTTGAGGTACGCCAACAAAAAATAAACGAAAGAGTTGGATCTGTGAAATTTTAGTTGAACGAATTGAAGAAATATACAGTCTAGCTCAGACATGGGCAAACTAAGGCCTGAGGGTCAGAGGCGGGCCGCAACCACTTTTGATCAGGCCCTCAAAACATTATGAAAAAAAGGTGGTAATCTTAATATTGCATTTTCTTAATTGATTAAGCGGTTGTGGTCTTGGTAAATGTCACAATAAATACACACAATAATACATTAGTCAATTTTCTATTTAAATTTTGGTATCTTTATTTTTTTAAGAAATTGGCTTGCAGTAATGACACTTTGTTACACCGGTGATTGCAATCCGGCCCTCCGCCACTTGTCTGGATTCAAATATGGCCCTTGTGAAAAAAAGATTGTCCACCTCTGGTTTAGCTTGAAGGTTAAACGTGTTACTAAGCTCTATTTGCGCAAATAATTTAATAATTATACAAGATGTCTGTTATCGTTAACGTCAGGTATAATTGAGGCTCGTAATTTGCATGTTTTTACAGGCTTTATTCCATAAACAGTTACAGATACACCTTGATTTATAATAACAACTTTTTGCTTCATTCATGACTTGAGCATGTCTTATGTTTTGGGTTTGTTTCATCATGAATTACCTCAGCTGTGGCAGCATAAATGTGGCTCCTCGTCACGTTCTTGTGTCCGTTAATCAGAATTACATCCACACGAAGACATGTCTAATGAGACAAGTCGTAATCTCTCTCTTATAATTCATTTTTACTGATAAAGTCTCCCCAAACTCCCCAAACTTTGCAGCGCTCTGTCCAAACTTTCACCAAACACTTTTTATTTTCTCGACCTTCGGTTGCTACGACAATGAGGTTGTACTTTCACGTCACAGATTTTAGTTTTTAGCGTTTTAATTACAGTTCAATTGGAGAATGATCCATGGCGAAAAGCAATAATTTAGGCCAGAGTCAGTGTCATTAATGTAGACACAGTTCACAGACTAAAAACGCAGACTTACACATTCACACAGGACTAGAATTACATGAGGATGTCAGAGTTTGGAGAATTACAGGAGGTAAAATTCAGGGGAAACTTTACAGACATTTTTACAGACATGAACGATTTGCACAGGACTAGAAACTCAAATGACATCCAGAATTATCACAATTTACATGAGGTTTTGAGGTAAATTACACCTGGTATGAATAAGATAAAAGACTAAATGATTAATTGTATTTACAGTTGTCAATCAAGAAAGCCACTAACTATAATGGGTGGTTATGCTACTGCTATTAATACTACAATTATAATTACATTTGTACTTACAAACTGTGTGGCCAAACATCAGACGAAAGCCCAACAAATCAAAGATAAAAAAGAGCATCATTAAACTATCTATTCTACTGTGTGCTGCGTCTGAACAATGTTTTCGGTTAATAAGAGTGAAAATCCAATGCGCGCAGTGGTGTCTTGAGGGTTTGTGAGAGCAACATTTGTATTAGTCCTGACATTACAAATTTGATCAAAATATCTCTTTTTATCCTTCAGGTTTTGGTGTGATTTTCAGATTAATATCTTGTCCTCTCTGTGGCTCAGCTTGGAAAATATCATCTCAAGATTTGTGTCCTTTTAAAGATGAGAGGAGTCCAAAACATTCCCAAACCGACTGTGTCTCACTGCTGTGGTCAATGACATGTTTTAGACCTGGGCAGTTCAACTTCATTTTCTCTAGAGCCAAACACAATATACCTTAGTAGAAGTGCAGTTTGATTCACGTCTTTATTTTCGTCAACACAGTTATAGTTACCTTTCCCAAAGCCCTAAACTTAACCAAATTAAGAAAAACTAAGCCTAACCCTAATCTTAACCCAGCGTGGACCAGAGTCAGGACTAAACGCGGACCAAAGTCAGGACTAAACGCGGACCAAAGTCAGGACTAAACGCGGACCAAAGTCAGGACTAAACGCGGACCAGAGTCAGGACTAAACGCGGACCAGAGTCAGGACTAAACGTGGACCAGAGTCAGGACTAAACGTGGACCAGAGTCAGGACTAAACGTGGACCAGAGTCAGGACTAAACGTGGACCAGAGTCAGGACTAAACGTGGACCAGAGTCAGGACTAAACGTGGACCAGAGTCAGGACTAAACGTGGACCAGAGTCAGGACTAAACGTGGACCAGAGTCAGGACTAAACGTGGATCAGAGTCAGGACTAAACGTGGACCAGAGTCTGGACTAAACGTGGACCAGAGTCGGGACTAAACGTGGACCAGAGTCGGGACTAAACGTGGAACAGAGTCAGAACTAAACGTGGACCAGAGTCAGGACTAAACGTGGACCAGAGTCAGGACTAAACGTGGACCAGAGTCAGGACTAAACGTGGACCAGAGTCTGTTTTGATTCTGGGTTTTTATATTTATGTGACTGGTGTTGTTTTCTCTGTGTTGTCTATGTTTATTCGTGTTGGAATCAATCACGGGACTTCAGCGAACATCAGTCCAAACTTATTCTATCACGGGATTTTGGCGAAAAGGAAAGAGGAAGTTACGACAGCTGGGAACACGTGAAGAAGAGCCGAGCGGACCGCAACAACAAACCAAACACCAGGTACGTAGAAACTAAAAGCTAACAGACAGTTTTGTGTAATTATAATAGTATATTATGAACAGGTTACATAGTCTTGTTTTAATTCTAGTTCAGTATCCAAATTTTTGCACAAAAGTCTAATGCAGCAGAAGATATTTATTAGATTATTTCGTTGGTATTTTCAATCCCACTGTTCTTTATGCCTTCTGACTCTGGCCCTCTCTCACTTTTAGTTCTCCAGCACTGCTCACTTTGCAGCACTAACATTTCGACCGTCTGAAGTGTTTTCTGACCTTCTTCTTTGTGACCCTGCTCCTTCATGTTCACACTTTCTCTGAACCAGCTGGACCTCTCCTTCTCTCTCTCTCTCTCTCTCTCTCTCTCTCTCTCTCTCTCTCTCTCTCTCTCTCTCTCTCTCTCTCTCTCTCTCTCTCTCTCTTTCCCTCTCTCTCTCGCTCTCTCTTTCCTGCAGAGTGTGAATCCAACAGCGCTGTGATTTGGACTCTGTTAATTTTAGCTTGTCAGACCGGACACTGAGGACAGAAGGTGAGAAGACAAAGGTGATATTTGCACCTAAATGAACCGTGTTTTCATGTTTGTTCTGATCTGAAGAAGCCAAAATCTGACAAAGCGATCTGTTCAGTTTATGTGATGAGCAAAGACACAGAAAACATTTTAAATAGAACCTGTTTACCTGAAAACTGCAACTAACAATCATTTTACTAAATGATTATTTGGACGAATATTCTTTCAGTTATTTAGTTAATAATTAGTTGCTTAGAACGCAAAAGACAAGCGTAGAATTTTTATTGCACAATATGACCTTGACAAAACTCAAATAAGTTCGCTGACGATAGTCCTAGAGCCTGGGTCTCCAAAAGACGGACCCCAAGCAATTTGAACCGGACCGCAGTCTGTTTTACCGTAATTAATTTTTTATTTTTTTTTCGCAGCGCTATGCATCGCATCCACTTCACTTCATTTTTGCTATGGCGGCGCTTTGCGCTACTTTCTAAGAGCTCTGTCACTGTTCACGGCAGACCAGAGGACCGTGGTTCATCTGAAAACACTGCTCTGGCAAAGCACAAACTGTCTTAACGCTGCAGTAATTCATGTTGCACCGGAAGTCTTAAGAGGACTTACGTTTGGACTGTTGGACATCGCACTTTATCGTGAATGAGCTTAAACCTGCGACTGTGAGGTAAACACAGACACAAGGAGGTGTGACAAAGCTGCGCTTGGTCTAAGTGCACTCAGAAGCAAAGTTAGCTCGCTGTAGTACTAGGCTGCGTTTAACATTGAAGCAGATGTCATTTGTATGGTCTGTGTAGTCCTGGTTTAGTCCTGGTTTAGGCCTGGTCTAGTCCTGTTATAGGTTCTACTGTAGTCCTGGTATAGGTTCTGCTCTAGTCCTGGTTTAGACCTGGTGTAATCCTGGTATAGGTCCTGCTCTAATCCTGGTTTAGGCCTGGTCGAGTCCTGCTTTAGACCTGGTGTAGTCCTGGTATAGGTCCTGCTCTAGCCCTAGTTTAGGCCTGGTCTAGTCTTGCAGGTCCTGCTGTAGTCCTGGTATAGGTCCTGCTCTAGTCCTGGTTTAGGCCTGGTCGAGTCCTGCTTTAGACCTGGTGTAGTCCTGGTATAGGTCCTGCTCTAGTCCTGGTTTAGACCTGGACAGTCCTGCTTTAGACCTGGTGTAGTCCTGGTATAGGTCCTGCTCTAGTCCTGGTTTAGACCTGGACAGTCCTGCTTTAGACCTGGTGTAGTCCTGGTATAGGTCCTGCTCTAGTCCTGGTTTAGGCCTGGACAGTCCTGCTTAAGACCTGGTGTAGTCCTGGTATAGGTCCTGCTCTAGTCCTGGTTTAGACCTGGACAGTCCTGCTTTAGACCTGGTGTAGTCCTGGTATAGGTCCTGCTCTAGTCCTGGTTTAGACCTGGACAATCCTGCTTTAGACCTGGTGTAGTCCTGGTATAGGTCCTGCTCTAGTCCTGGTTTAGGCCTGGTCGAGTCCTGCAGGTCCTGCTGTAGTCCTGGTTTAGGCCTGGTCTAGTCCTGGTATAGGTCCTGCTGTAGACCTGGTGTAGTCCTGGTATAGGTCCTGCTCTAGTCCTGGTTTAGGCCTGGTCGAGTCCTGCAGGTCCTGCTGTAGTCCTGGTTTAGGCCTGGTCTAGTCCTGGTATAGGTCCTGCTGTAGACCTGGTGTAGTCCTGGTATAGGTCCTGCTCTAGTCCTGGTTTAGGCCTGGTCGAGTCCTGCAGGTCCTGCTGTAGTCCTGGTTCCTTTGGGTTCTTTGGAGCTTTTGCTGGTCTTGTCATAATGAAATCATCTGGTTTGGTAAAATAAAATACTCTACATTTCTGATGTTGAATTTCCCTGTTATGACTTGTTTGTGAATATTACAAAGATAAAACATTTAATTGTGGTGCGGTTCTGCAGTCCGGACCTCGGACCATAGTACTTCGGAAAATTTGGATCCGGGAAAATCTAATTGGAGACCCCTGACCTAGAGGTATGCATTTTTACTGACAAAATAGTGTTTCTATCAAAACAACTGTATGTTTGCATTGGCTAAACCAGACAGAATCAACCTTAAACTATCTGCACCTTCTCTGACGTCTTTCTGCCTCGCTGCGGGTAAAATAAACTAAAGAATTATCAAAGAACGTTCACAGCTTGTCACAGAGTTTGAAATCCCTCGTATGCAAATCAGAGAAGACAAAGCTGCCACGTTACAAGACAACAGCGTGAATATCATTTACATAAAGTGCATTTTGTGAAACACGTGGTCCCGCTCATCAAAGACTCGTTACATGTTAAACAGTGACGCGCCGGGCTAAAGCTAATGGGAGGAGAAGTGTTTGTGTGCCGGTGTTTACTGCAGCAGGAGACAGCTCTTACCCCCTTTGTGTTCAGACATCAGGTCAGCAGCAGCGAACACAACAAATACACAGAAAAAACACCGGAGTGTGGGTTAAGTTTGTGCAATGGAAACAGTTTTAAGGGTAAAGGTGGATTCACAACTACAAGCAGAAGTGGGACAAAGCTTTACAAGTCTCAAGTTTTTGGCTTCAAGTCTGAGTCAAGTTCCAAGTCAAAGACAAGTCCAAGTCAAGTTTAAGCCAAAGAAGAGACAAGTCCTTGTGAAGTTTCGAGTTAGAGACAAGTCCAAGTCAAGTTTAAGCCAAAGAGAGACAAGTTGGAGCCAAGTCCCAAGTCAAAGAGAGACAAGTCCATGCTGAGTTCAAGTCCTCTGATTAGTTAGAAGTCTTAGAAGCCTTTTCAAGTTTTTAGATTACCAAATACACCTTGTATTTATACAATTTTTACACTATTTTGAGGATCAAGTTGTTTCAAGGTTTCAAGTCCAATTCGAGTCCCAAGTCTTTGTCCATTTGATCAAGTCACGTCTTAACGGGGATCCCTACATGCAGCTCCGCTCCACCCCACTCTGCCTCCGAAAGTCCCCTCGCCCACTGTCTCTGCTCCAGTCCGCTCCGCAGGGCTGCGTAGCCCCGAGGAGCTCAAGAAGAGCATGCACCAAAAACACGATTTATTGAATTAAAAGTCCTTGTTGAAGGTCAAATAACTATATCAAGAGCACAGACAACTCCTGTGTTTCACGTGATCACAACAGTAAACGTGTTTTCTCCTCCGCTGAGGGTAAAGAGGCTTTAAACTGTTATGAGCACAAACTCAATAACGTTGTCCTGTCCATGTGTCAGTGACATAGTCTGTAGTTAACAGTCTCTGTGTCCAACATCAAAGAAACTTTATGTAAAACTACAAACTTTTCGTTATGTGATCAATACAAAGTACGTGCAGAATGTTTTTACTTTGTAATTCTGGACATAGTTCACTTTCTTTTTCCTGTTTGGTTCTGATCTGCGGAGCACTTTGTCGGACTCGGGCGGAGAGGAAAATAGCCTTCATCCGTATTTTGGTCGGACGCTGACGGAGCGACGAGGTGAGGCGGAGCCCTGCGCAGCGAATACGGAGGATGTGGAACGATCTTCATCAATAAAACAGCTGAAACTGATCCGGCAGTCGGAGCAGAGCTGTATGCAGTGGGATAAGCTCGTTAAGTCGTCCAAATAGTGGCTCAAATCTGACTCAAGTCCAAGTCACGACCTGGTCCACACCCCTGACTGCAAGTACTACATGTTGCATATTTTAAAGATGTGGACAATGTTTTGAAATGAAGTGGAGTCGAAAAAGAGCAAGCTACAGACTTCATTATTTATCTCACAGTCACATTGTGTTGCAGGAAAGATCGAGACACCACAGACCCACACATGATGAGCAATGCCCAAAATAATCTCTTACAAGAATCGGCCACGTCCTGAACCCATGAAGGATTGAAACTGGACTTATTATCAGGGCTATACTCTATAGTCTTTACATAAGTTTATATAAAACGTTTAAAGTACTTACAGTGATGAAATCCTTTAGAGAGCCAAAACACACACAAAAACATAACACACAGAAAGTTACTAAATGAATCTCTAAATAGATCTGATATAGTAAATTCTCAGGACGGATAAGATGCAGGTTTATATTGACTTAAAATTAAAACCTGACACATCGACACAGAAATTTAGTTTGGTCTGAACGCAACATAATGCATAAAAATATATATTGTATAATGTATATTGTAAGTTTTAAGAATTGGTCAGATCCAGAGGGATGAAGATTAAGTTTAGAAGAATAGGTAAGGTAGGTTTAGGAAAAGGGTTTGATAAAAGTTAAGACTAAGATTTGTTTTATCTTATCGAGAAGGATAGTTAAATGCAGAGAATAAATTTCCTTTGAGGGATTAATAAAGTAATCTCTCTTCTTTTGTGTCTCTAGTGTAACTTCTTCCTGCAGGAGACAAGAGGACACAAGGACAAGAGGAGGTGAGAAAACAGACTTGAGTCGGAGCCAGAGATGCTGACCTTCTTGTGTATCAGGCTGGGATCCTGATGAAGCAGTATTCTCTGAGCTGAAGTGTTTCCTGAGGCACAACTCCTGATCCAGTCTTTCTCCAGAGGCCCAAGCTGCACCCGCTGCATCAGGGACTAAGATAAATACAACACACAAGTCATTCAGCAGGACAGATTCACTTTTACAGAAACATACAGACCTTCCAGTGTCCACCAGCCTGGTAATAGATACATGTTGACACTAATGCACTGTCAAAACGAGAGATAAATTTATCTCCAAACATTGCAAACTGAAAATCCAGAGTTTTGGTGACAGGAAACCGCAGACTTTGTAAATACAACTTCATGTAAAGGTTTGTGTCTTTATGACCCAGTCTAATCTTGGTTTATAGATCGTAAACACCAAACAGAATAAGAAACGTACCATAACAGAAGACGTAGTGAAGCTCCGAGTATCGTCTTCCTGGCTCCAGTCGCTCTGAAAACCAAACAAAAAAACTTAAATTTAGTCTGATGGAGTTCATCAGTGGAAGGTCGCCCTGGCTCCGGAAGTAAATTGCAGCATTGTAAAGTGTCATTGGCGTTTTGAAAAATTCAAAGATTAAGAGTTTAAAGACATACCGCGGGCTAACCAGCTCTTATTTTCAGTATAAAAAGAAGATCTATCACTTGAAATTGTCAAAATGTCTTGATAACTTCATAGTTTTAAAGCTGCAGAAACAGATTTTAAACAAAAATGTCGGTCTTATGATCCTGACTCACCACAGAGCTGATTAGCCCCGAGGACGTTTCCAAACTTTTAAATATATAAAAGGTTTATGGGTATTTAACATGGGAGCCGGAGCTTGTTGAACCAGGAAGTGGGTAATTCAATGTAATTCTGATCAGATACATAAGCTAGAGAAACCGATGTCTGAGCCACCTCAGCTGGTTCCTCTGACAACCACCTGAGTTCTCCAGTGTGACTGAGCTCCTCACCCTATCGCTTGCATCTGCAATCTTGTTCTTTCAGTCATTACCTAAAGCTCATGACCACAGGTGAGGGTTGGAACGTAGATTGACTGTAAATTGAGAGTTTTGCCTTTTGACTCAGCTCCTTCACCACAACGGTCCAATACAGCGACCTCATCACTGACGCTGTGCTGAACAACCTGTCAATCTCACATCCCGTCCTTCTCACACTGTGAACAAGACCCTGAGATACTTAAACTCCTCCACTTGGGGCAGGACTCTCCAACATCTGGAGAGGACAAAGCATCTTTTTCCTGTTGAGAATTATGGCTTCAGATTTGGTGTCACTTCACACTTGTTTCAAACCATCCCTGTCCTTGTTGCAGGTCCTGGTTTAATGAAGCGTCAGGACAACATCATCTGCAACCATAGGCGTGATAAGTGGGGTGCTATGGGAGCTGCCGCCCCTCCACTCAGGGTCACAACCCCTCCTGCTATCATCGCTCCCCACTGATACGGAAATATTTATTTTATGAATGCAGCTCAATAGACTGCTGTGAGCGTGGCCCAACATGAAGAGCAAAGCTGTGCCATATGACAACTACCAAAATCGCTAATAATACTGTATGTTTAAGAGAGTCTTACTTAAGCTATATCTCTACTGCCGTGATGCGCTCACGTCCGTTTGTAGCAAATTCATTCACAAAGTTAGTTCAGCTTCTCCTCTCACCTGCTCTCATTCACAGCTGCAAGTGGGCATACGCATGCACACGTCAACACGCTCTGTATAACCGCGGCGCTGACAGCGATGTGTCTTTAGCTCAGACTTTACAACTGCACAAAGCAGCACCGTTATGATTCGGGACATGATCGAGTGGGGCTCAAGATGCAAGCTCTAACGAAGCGCTCTTACAGCAGGTCCTACAGCGCCAGGGGCCCGCGGAAAACCCCATGGCTGTGGATCAGTTTAATAGATGCAATATTATGATGTCATATACTAAAGCATAATACAGTCCTCATCTCAACACACTTCCCGCTCCTATGTCTGCAAAGAGATGAGATCCTGTGGTCCCCAAATCCCTCCAGGATCTCAGAATTTTTCTGTCTGAACAGAAGTGGTGACAAAGAGCAGCCCTGGGGGAGTCCAGCTGAGCCTCCTGGGAACAGGTCTGACTGACTGCAGGAACATGAACACAGCTCCTGCTCCAGTCATACATGAATCAGAGATCCCTGAACAAAAGACCTTGTATTCACACATTTAGAATCTGTTGATATCTAACCTTAACCTTTTGTATTACAACAAAAAACTGCAATTAAACAAACTTGTTTAGCTGCCTTCCGTCAGATTCAAATGTTACTGGCCTGTGGAATGTTGTCATGTGAACAGAACATAATAATACAACTATAAAATGTCTAACATTTTTGAAAACCTTGACATTTTACATTACATCACAACCCTTCTTAAAATACAGCTTAGCTTCAGTAATCATAACATTAATTTATCAGAGTCATTATAATATGATAATCAAATGTGCACGTATAATCAATTACTGTGGGGACAATTAGTGTTTAAATTATCAGTGCATTAACTCTTCTATAAGCAGCTTCTTTAATGTGTCTGCTCTCTCTCTCTCTCTGTGGGACGTCCTGTGATGAGCCCCTGGTGTTATGGCTGGGAGACCCCTGATGTGTTGCAGGAGGAAGCCCCACAGAGTTGTGATTGACGGCTCGTCTCTGGAGGACGTCCCGGGAGAGGATGTGGCCTTCTGCTGAGACTCTGGAGGGAATTGGACTCTTCACCACATCCAACACAACAACAGACTGGCAGAGTGGTTATCCTGCTTCCTGCCTCATGTAAAGCCACGTCCAGAGGTCAGTTATGTAGCATATGCGTTATAGCTAAAAGTATTTGAATGCCAATGAGTAATTAAATATAATTATCAATTAGGTGTAAATATTGATAAGTAATGCAATTTAGCTTACAATGAAAATATACAACTAGGCTAGCTCAGAAGAACAGATTCGGCTCATGGAGAGAGGAGGCAAAAGACAGGAACTTGCTTTTGGCGTTGCACCATATATTGAGATATTTACATTATTTACAGTGATAATAGTTACTATTTACAGAAAGAAAATTGAATGGCCATTCATTGAAATTGGAAAAAAAAACATATGTACAAAGAGCGATTTGTAAGTATTCCATAACAACAATAAAACAGCAGTGTTGCAATTCAGTGGCTTGTAATCCAGAATAATAAATAAACAGTTAATTCATTAATCGCAACTGGGTTCAGTGTTTGCGATGAGATTCAATGACGTATTCGCAACTGGGTTCGGTGTTGCGATAGAATTCATTGTCCTTTTCACACACAACTAAGCGACCATATACGGGGTTGATTGTCCAGAGGTAGGTGCTTGTGAGGAGTGAGAGTTGGAGAGGTCGCAGTGTGTGAGTGTGGGTGCGAGAGTTTTCTGTTCGGCTGCAAGAGCCGCCTAGTCGCCTACCAGCCCCTGACAGAGGATGATGAAGAGGATGTCCAGGTAGGTGCTCTTGACTTGAGAGCAGGTAACCAATTCAGTGGTTCGGGCTTAGCTCGCCATCTCAGACCTGGCCAGTTCCATAATTATTAGACAACGCAACGGACTTTCGGCGTCATATGGGACTGGAGGTCGGCTCCTGCAGCAAACAAAGTTGGTTTTCTCTCCCACGTGCGTCTACTAACTTCCTGATCACGTCTTTTATTGAACTGTGATTGGCGGTTGCAGTCACGTGACGCGGCGCAATGACTTATGGGACAGAGAGCAAAAGTGAGCAAGATGGCTGTATGCTTACAACCAAAGAGACACGACCAAGATAGTAATGTAAATAGGTAGAAACGCGGTTCTTTGCAAAAGAGTAATGTAAATCAACATAAAATGCCATTTTTGCACCAGTGTTACATAGACTACATTTTTCAGTAAAAATATAATGAACATGATTTTAGATTTCGCTAAACTAGTTCCGGCTTTTGTTATACCTGTGGATAGTTTCTTCCGTTCCATTCAGTTCTTGTGGGAATTTGCAGAGATCGCTAAATAAATCAATATTTAAAATCATAAAGCAGAGAGCGGATTTCAACTGGATAATCACTGCAGCGAGTTCAGAGCTTTACATACAAGGTAAATACTTCACAAAGGAAAGACTATGTGTTTATAAAAGTGAGTATTTTTGGCGCAATGCAAGCTTGAGACAGTGTTTTCTGTGTTTTTTTTACTCATCTGAATGTAACGTGTTTGAGTTGTAAAAACGCATTTCACAAGTGTTGATTTAGCAACTTAAATGCTGTAAAACTATGAAGACTGTCTCCTTCAGTTGTTTAGTAGATTAATAGATCGATAGTCTTAGTCGACCAACATTTTTTTGGTGAATTAATTGGGTGAATCAGATGAAGATTTTGGATGAACTTATGTCTTTAGTTGACCAAGAATTTCTTTGGTCGACTGCAGCCCAAGAACTTACTTTAAAGACCATAAATGACCATTGCATTTTGAGCTTTTCTCCTTCAAACTACTTTCATTATACAAAGCTGTCTCACTCATAGCACCGTCCTTTATTGTTCGGCCCTGGTTTGATGGGACAAGAAAAGCCCTGAGATGATTCTTTTATGTGACGTCCTGTATTAACATAACAAAGGCTCTGGACTGTCTATTGAAACGACGCAGAGATGACAGCACACCTCCAACGACGGCTCACTCAAGACACAAGTCATAGCAGCTGCTCCGAGGCTGTTGTCCGTCAGAGAGATCTGGTTTAAAGAAGCATTAAAGACCCTTTCCTGTAGCAACACTTTAGAGCTTCTATGAAGCTACACCTGCCTCATCTGTTTAATCTTCCTTCACCTATGAGACTCAAGTCCTGCCAAAACAAGATACAACTTACTTGGAGTTTATGGCATTCTTATGTCCTGGTCTTAAGGCAATGAAATCTAAGCAATTTAGCACAGTTTTCTCGACACAAGGGAAGCAGCAGACAAAGGTGCAGCGGCCCAGGGTCTCACTCCAAACGTAATTTTGTTGTACTTGTGACAATGACAATAAATCTTTCTGTTCTGTTAAGCGCACACAGCCTGACAGCAGGAAGAGGCTGATTGACACAAACTGTAGCAACAACACTAACTAGCGCTTTGTTGTTTTTATCAAAGAAGTTTCCCCAGCTGACCAGACAGACAGCATCTCTTTCTGAAAGCAAGATGCGTGGTAGAGTTGAAAGTGATGTTGACCGATAATCCATCCATATGTTCTCCTCCTTTGAACTCAAGTCAAAAATTAACCTAGAATATGATACTGTACCTTTTATTTTGCAAGTTTACCATAGACAACAATCACTGACACACATGTTTCTGCTCTACTTCCTGAACGATAAAACAACCAAAAAACAACGATTGGTTAAATCAAAAACGTCCATGCCTCCTGTGAAGTGAACCCCAATGATGCGATGTCAGACGGCTGCCACAAAGTGAATTTAACCGGCTGAAGCGTCAGGCAAGTGATTAGAGGTTTTTGGTCAAAATAGGGTTCAGACAAACAAGGGATATACAGAATCAGCCACAAGAATAAACCAGCTTAGTATCAGGTTTAAACAGGTCTGAAGTTTAGACCCTCATCCAGTTTCTCAAGATGACAACTGTGAAGACTTTTTCTACTGTGGAAAACTCCTCATCGTCTTTCTGCCAAAACACTGTTTCATAAATCATAAAACAATATCACAAACATACCTGGAGTTGCAAATACATCTTATTGAGTGAGAGACACATTTTGAGTAAGTGCAAGTAATTACAGAGAAGTAGGTGGGATAGGTGGTAGGTGAAAACAAGGATTTTCAGCTACAGGAATCAATCCAGGTACAACTGTGATTAAACTAAAGATGAAGTGGATTTTACAGAACATGCCCCATTTAGTATCAATCAAACATTCTTAATTCATCATGACCCTAAAGATTATTCACTGATTCCGTCAATAATCAATAATCAAACTAAAGTGTCACACAAACAGTCCTTTATATCTTTACTAATTAAAAGAAAAGGCAAAGAAACAAATGGGAACCTTCAAACCCATTGTAATTAAACAGAAGTATGTGTTTTAAGCGACTCCCTGAGACACGTCTGATTTCTTCTGCTTCTGAACAACAATAAAACAAGATTCAGGTGAAGACGTGCGACTGAACCTCCTCCAGCGACTGATCACTTATGAAGAAACAGATTAAAATGATTTGAACCCAAGAGGCCCCTTTTCTGCTTTAATTACACGTTACACAATTATGAGCCCGCAGTCACCACAACATTAAGTCAACGACATGTAAAACGAAACACGCTGGAGACTGAGCCAGTCCCAGTGCACAGAAACACAAGCTGCATCCAAATACTGAAGGTGTATTACTTTCAACATGACAATCATGACACAACTGGATCATCACTGGACTGAATTGTATTTATTTCTCTCAAGATCAATGAATCCATGCAGCAGACTTCAGAAGTAACTGCTATAAACAACCCTCCTAAAAAATCAGGCTCCTTATCAAATGTTGCGTCTGCTCCCTTTGTGCCCCCCTCTCTCCCTGTGCTGTCCACCTCTGCCCTGCCCCAGTGCTCACTGCACAGCCGAAAGTATCGCACTGGACTTTCTGAAGAGAAATACAAAAGTCTGATCAAACTTTTGCCTAGCAGAAAGTCATTCATCAGTTACTTGGCCTCATAACTCGGGCAATAATTTAACTTAAGGGATTATTATCGGTCAACGTCACTTTCCGCTCTACTGCACATGCCCCAAGCAGAAAGAGCCACTGTCCATCTGGTTAGCTGGGAAAACTTCTTTGATTAAAACACAAAACGGGATGAAGCAGCTGTTTGGATCAGGTCTGAACCGGTTGAGACAGTGTTTTCTCGCAGTTTTTTCACTTGAATGTAAACTTTTAAGGGTCGCAGAGTCGAATTTCATTCACAAATGTTGATTTAGCAGCAGAACTTTTGTTTTCTCACAGTGATAAACTCTTGTAGTTGACAACAGCCCTCGCTCGACTTGTGTCAATGACGGCGTTTTTGCATTTGCCTGTTCGTTGTTTTATATAAACAAATAATTACTCAATAGCTTCCAGAGTCTTTGATTTGTGCTCTGTGCTGTGAATGATCAGACACATGTGCTTCAGTACGAGGACAGGAGAAGCTTTGTCTCTCCCGTCACTACTCAGACTTATCCTGAATATTGTGAAATTCAGCCCGCATCATCATGTCATATTACAAGCACTACTCAAGCGAGCGCTGTTGTGCTGTGGACGGGTTAGCTGGGCTGCGATGCCCTCACCTGGTACCCAACCATGGGTATTAGGTACGGTAATGTTTATTAAGAACATGTACAGTTACATTAAGCACATGGGAGATGCTTGTACCAGGATTACAGCTCATTTATTAGTATTAAAGCAGCTTAGAAATAGAAACATTTCTACTGACTTCGTAAAAACTGCAAAATACACGTCTATAGGAATGTTGAAAAAAACAGCCAAAACAGTTTCAAAAGGAAACAAAAGAACATATTTGAACTTTTTTTTTGAACATGGTTTCAAAAAAACATTAGCTACATGATTTTTAATCCTAATATTACTGGAACAGAAACGGACATAGGTGGTAAGTGAAAACAGGACTTTCTGAGCACTTGAGTCTCATCTGCAGAACAATACAAGATTCACTCAAACATTTCTAAATCAATTCAAAACAAATGTGAGTAAACCAATGATGAGAGACACTAGAACATGTCAGACACAAACTCAGAAAAGTGGATTTTACAGATTCAACCTTTACTCAAACACTCTTAGCCTCTTCACAATTCACCCTAATGTAATCTAACGCCTCATTCAGACTCCGACGGCGAGAAAAGGACGGCGTTTTGTTTCTAGTGCTGGTTTAAAAATGAGGTCACTGAAGGTCGACTGTGTTACGATTACAATCCACCTCCGCATAAAGAATCGCATCAACCATTTCTGAACAGGTTTTGGCTAATGCTCCGATCAAAAGGGACAAGATGGAGGTTATATCGCTTTTCACGGAGACAAAATGAAACGTGATTTGATCTGAAACAAGAGAGAGATTGAAGCTTCTGTTGGACACTGGGAGAAGGGGAAGGTTGGAACAATGTGTAATACATGAAAATACGTTGGATTTTAAGGGAGATCTTGTTCATTTGGTGTTTTTTGTGTGTCTTTTGTTGCAGATGTGGAAGAGAACAAGGTATGTGTGAGGTTGTGTCAGCTGTAAAGATGTGTTAGTGACCTGTGTAGTTCCCTCTGCATTGTGTGTTTATTTTCAGAAATCAACCTCTAGACACTGCTGAAAGTTTGAATGCTCGTTATTTAATCTGGATCACAACTAAAAGCAAACGAGCTTCAACACCTGTCGCTTACAAAGAACGGCTTGAGACCAACCTGATATAAAGGAGTCAAACCAGTGTCAAAACATTGGGAAAGCGCGTCGTTTATTCTTTGATTGTTAAAGCTGTAAGTAATCTTTAACTGCTTGTAACCTAGATGATCTATTACATGACAGTTTGTTTTTGTTTTGCACTGGGGCTCTTCTCTTTGTCAATCGTCACTGTTTTGAAAAATATGCACTGAATAAATGAAACTCGGTAGCAGATGTTAGACTCTGTCCAAATAAGGAGGTCGGGTTCGACTCCCGGTGGTCATATAAATCTCACGATTCCTTGGGTGGAGTTTCATGTTCTCCCCGTGTACCGTGGACTCCGGGATACTCGCGTTTCCCTCCCACCTCCAAAAACTCATGTTTAGGTTTTTTGGGCCTCCACTGTAAATTTCTCTGAGTGAATGGTTGTCTGTCTAACCTGCAACGAGTTGGCCACTGTCTGGGTGTTAAGGCCCAAAGTTAGTGAGATAGGCTCCAGTCACCTGCGACCCCAAAGGGATTAGGCGGGTAGAAAATGAATGAAATAAATAAATGAAAAAAAAAAGCGAGGAAAAGACGCAGAAAGAGCCGGCCCGCCGGTCATTGAACAAGTCGTGGCAACAAAATAACCAGCGCTGTGTGTCAAGCTAAGACAAGAGTTTATCACCGTGCGAAAACAACAGTTCTGCTGCTTAAATCATTTGTGAATAAAATTCGACCCATGACCCATAAAAGCTACATTCAGATGAAACAATGGAAGAAAAACACTGTTCAAGCTTCAGGAGACAGAACGTTGTCAGACTTTTCAGACCTGATGTTTTGTTGTTTTAAATCAAAAATTTTTCCCAGCTAAAGCAGTGGACAGCGTCTCGTTCTGCATGGGGCATGGGCAGGAGAGCGAAAAGTTAGGTCTACAAAAATCCCTCAATAGTTTTGTTTTTTTAGTCAACAATCAACTGGTAGCACAAGTTTCGATCAAGAATGTCTATAGTAACTCGGTCAAGCCCAATTTTTTTTAATAAAAGTCAACTAAACATTGAAAGGACGTACCTTGATTCTTTGTTGAAATATGGTTAATATCATAATCGAGAAAAGGCAAAAAGTTATTGAGATATTTCTTTTTGCTCATATGGTCCAGCCCTGTCGTATCGTGAGCTGCAAAATCATCAATGCGATACCCCATGTATTGTCCTCAATCAGGAACCACACATACTGCAATAGATGATCTCTCCACTCAAAGCAGCTGCAAAGACTATTCAACTCTTCTTGAGCAAGCTTTGTATCTGAGCATCACATTGTGGGCTCGATTAAACATCTCAAGTGGCAGAAAAAGAAAACTTGTGTGAAACGCGACAGTCTATTATTGTTCTCAGAAATTCAGGCTATTCTATTTAAGGAAAAGACCCAAAGTTTTGAACGGTAATGTACATATAACTATAAGTTTGTAAAATTTCTTCCAAAAGTATATAAGTTCCATCTGATTGTTTAGAACCCAAATACGACTGCACCGTTTCAACTTTTGTCTGTGAAGTAAAGCAGATTGTCTCACCCTCCTGGAGCCAGAGACAGACACAGAGTCGCTCCTCAGAGACAGAAGGTCGGAGCAGGACATGTCGGCTTCGCTGCAAGCCCAGACTGGAGTCTCGTCCTGGGGCAGAGGAGCAGCGACATAGGGGTTTGTGGAGCTCTCACTGCAGCTGCGTCTCTGAAGACAGACTGAGAGAGACACGAAATACGTCAGGTTCATAGAGAGAAAGCTGTGAACTATAATGAGGTAAGATCAATGTCTAAGACATACATAAACAGTACATTAAAGAAGAGAGTATTAAGCTATATTAATAAGGAGGTTGTGGGCTTGAATCTCGGGTCAAACCAAGTCAACATCTCACAAATCTCTCTGGGTGGAGTTTGCATGTTCTCCCTGTGTTACAGTGGTTCTCTCCAAAAACATGCATGTTTATGTTAATAGGCATCACTGTAAATTTCCCCTGTGAGTGAAGAGAGAGTGAATAACATCTGTCTCTAACCTAAGGTTGCCAGTCCAGAGTGTTCCCCCACTTCAGTCACCTGCCACCCCTAATCAGAGCAAGCAGTAGAAGATGAATGCTAAACTATTTCAATTTAATCAACCCAAAACTTCAATGAATTACAAATTGTTTTGTCTATGAAAGTTGTAATCATATGAAGTAATGAGTAGCTAAACAAAAAATACCTACATTTAAATTAGCAAAACCAAACTAAGCAAAAGAGACACATTTCAAAATAGCGATGCGTTTGTGGGTTTAATACTGACCACAATGCGTGTGAGACAGAGCACTTGAGCGATTGATAAGAACTGAGCTAGTCATACTCTGAACAACCAGTAAAACTCGCCAAGCGTGTGGTTTTACCCAAAACCAAATTAACAATGTCAGTTACGGGAATAACCTCCACTACTATAGTTTCTTGAGCACGGTTCTAGCAAAAACAATCTGGGAAAATGTGCCTAGAGCGCTGCTACTGTGGAGTCAACTGCTGCTCGAGAAAGCACCAGAGGCATTTACGAATGGGTTATAATNAAGGACCAAGGGTCAACATCTCAGGCAATCTCTGGCGGGGTGGAGTTTGGCATGCTTCTGCCCGTGGTGTGTACAGGGTGGCTTCGTCTCCAAAACATGGCATGTTTATGTTAGAATTAGGCATCGAGCTGTAAATTCTACCGCTGTGGCGGTGGAGAAGAGAGAAGGGTTGAATAATAACATGCGTGTCTGCAACAAGGGCCTAAGGTTGGCCAGCTGTCACAGGGAGTGTCCCCACGTTCAGTCGAGCTGCCCGACCTCACGCGTCAATGCGGAGCAAAGCGGAGGGTAGAAGATGAGATGCAAAACTATTTCAAGTTAATCAACCCCAAGCAATCATTCAGATGGAGATTACAATCTGGTGTTTGTCTATGGAAAGGTGTTAGGTAATCTATGAAGAGATGGAGTAGGCGTGAAACAAAGGAAATACCTACGATTTAAGATTGAGGCCAAAACCAAACTAAGGGCGGACGAAAGAGAGGCGAGCGATTTGACAGAAGATAGCGGTGGCGGTTTGTGGGATTTGAATAACGGTGCCACCACAAGGCGTTCTGGTGGACGACGAGGGACTTGAGGGAGCGAGTTGGATAGAGGAAGGCTGACGCCTCAGTCATACCTGGACCAACCAGTAAAGAAACGGTGGCCCGGGAAGTGTGGAGGTTTCCGCGCAGCGCAACGGAATAACATGCAGGTGGTAGGGATAACCTACACTAGGATTAGTCCGTGACCAAGTAGGCTAGCAAAAAAGCAGTCTGGAAATGTTGGCTAGAGCGCTGGCAAGCTGTGGAGGGTCACTGCATCTCGGGAGAGAGAGCGACCAGAGGCATTTACGAGTGGTTAAATGCGGAGGAGAGCACATTCTCCGCTACGAGCGAATAAGAGGTGGTAGTAACGCTTAATCCTTAAAATATGGGGCAGGTTGGGCTAAGAGCTTAACTTTTATGCAGCATTTTGTCATGTAGCATAACGATTAGCCGTTATGATTGCCGCTGTATATCACGAAGCCCTTTGGTGACTTATGTGTCGGAGTTCCAAAGGAAAGAAATGAGAGCAAATTGGTGGCAACTTGGCTCGGAATTTGGCGCATTTTATTAGGTGTAGGTAGTCACATGGTTCGAGTAGGGTGAAAGCCTGTATGAGTGATTTCTGAATGAACTGGTATTGTGTCATATGCGGTGACGAGGGCTGGTGTTCTGACCTGTAGTTCGAAATGGATGTCTGGTGCTATTCAATCGGATAATAGTGGGCAGAAAGGATAATCCTGGAGGAGAACAGTAGGAATCACTCTGCTAGAAGTGGTTGGGGTGGGTGGTGCAGAGGGGGGCCGAGAGTGGGCACAGAAATGGGGCAGCCGCTCGGACTTTCCAGGCAGTCATTGCCGCAGGGCAGAGTTCATGGAGTAAGCACCACCATCAAGATGTGCGGGAGTGAAAGAGTAATGCAAAGAAGGGTGAAGGACATCTTTGGAGTGTATAAGCCGCGGTGTATAAATCCAGTGGGGCGGATTTGTGTTACTATCATTGTGCTGTTACTCGTTTTCAAGAACGAGTTATAGTCTTGGGGGGGGCCAGTATGTACTGGGTGCGAGCGTGTGGGTGTCAGGGTGCGAGCGAGTAGGGGAGGGGGGGGAAGGTTGAGGGTGCTAAATGGGTGGGAGTGGTGAGCTGCGTGGTGAGCAATGTGTCCAGTGGGATGGGTTGTAGTAGGTTGAGGTATGTTCAGTGGCTGTGTCGGCGGTCAGTGGCGTTGAGGAGCGGGTGAGAGTCGTGCGGGGAGGCGGTCAGGGTGATCGTCGGTGGTTGCGCGGGAGCGTCGGCCGTAAGCAGTGAGGAACACGTCGACGATCCGAGTTGCTAAAGCAGAAAGGAGCAGGGACAGCTTGTCATGTTCAGGCAGGGAGCGAGAGGCGCGAAGGAAGCGTGGAGGTCGTGGGTCTTACAACGGCTGTGTGGTAGGTATATGTAGGCATGTTGGGATTGTGGGAGGCGAGGACGGTTGTTGGAGGGGCGTGCTGGCCTAAACAAAGAGAACAGGCCTGGTTTTGGTGGCAGACAGAGCTGCAGGGGCTGAACAGAGTGTGCCTGCCATGGGAGGAGGATGACTGTGGATGAGTCTGCTTGGTGGAGGAGTTGCCCATTTCAGTGTCCCTTTTAGCGTGAGGACACCGTTGAGAAATAATAGGAGCATAATTATGTAAGCGAGCAAGGTGTGATAAATGGCTGGAGAATGTTTCAGTTGTGAATCTAAGGTGTTGGCCTGTGCAAGAGTGTGTCGCAGTGAGAGATAAGACGGTTGAAGGATGAAGTGAAGTGTTGGCTGGAGGTGAGGAAGTCCGGTCAGGGCAGGCGAGTGATCAAGAGAGCGTGGGAAGAGAATCCAGGGACGGGGGGTCCCACGGAGAGAGAAAGGGTAAATCGTGGATTTGATTGGTGGAGGCCGGAAAGCCGCCGGATGTGGGTGGTGTAGTAATTGACAATAAGACCCTGGTCCCGAGAAATGAAACCCCAGCTGGGGGGTTGGAACCCGGGGTGAAGCAAAGTCGAAAAAGAAAATGGGTGAAAGGAGTGGGGAAATGACACAGTGTGAGATGGGAAATGAAAGCGGTTGGTGCCAGTGGTGGAGATCTGGGGTTTGTGTGGCGCCGTGGTTGGGTGAAGTGTAGCTCTGCCCTGTTCTTGCAGAGCACATGAAGTGAGTTATTCTCGCGTATATTTTATATCTATACGACCAATGCTCTCTCTCTGGAAGACGTGAGTATGCGCGAGTGATCGGAGCGGGCTCACAGTCGAGACCATGCGTTGACAAATTAAATCTGGAGCTCTGAAGGTTGGGGGCGAAGGCCGGATCCGTACCGACGCCGAGTAGGAGAGCTTGTCACTGGGAAGACGAGCAGGAGACAGGCAGTGAAGACGGCGCGCGTGGTGATTTCGCGACCGGGGCCGCAGGGAGAGAAGGAGGACAGCTCGGGACTGGTACTCGCGAAGCGGAGGTCGATAGTTATGAGAGAAGAGTAAGGTATGATGTGGCAGCCTGGCCAGTTGTTTTGGGCTAAACGTGAGTATCTCGCGGGAGGGCTCCAGGTCTGCCCGAGTATATCCGAAGCTGGTGGAAACCAGAAGCAATAAGCGGTACGAGTGGCTGAGTTACTGTCTCGTCTGAGAGCTAGCTCAAAACATTTGCTCTCTGCCGCCTCCGGTGGTTTGGTGGAGAGAGAAGGAATCCAGACGAGCGTCCTTGTCCTCGACATCGCAGGTCGGTAAGACTGGAAAGGCAGGCTATGTGATGTACGTGGAGTGGAGTTAAACGGTGGTTAGAGTCTGCTGGGATAAGGAGAGCGGTAGTGAGTGGTCAGTGGCCGCGGGTTCGGTGACGGATGTATTATATGTTTCGACATACTACCTACGATACGTTCTGCAGATACATGTTGTGCCAATCCTTGCCTTCTGTCTACATACTAGCGGCTCTTTCACCAGGGTAACACGCACTCCACATTCTTGGCCGTCACGCAGCATTTGGTAGTTTTGCTAAGATACACTTCTGTAACAAAGACGAAGCCATATCCTCAATAATGTTTACTGCTGTCAAAGCGATTAAAAAAAAATGAAGAGCAGAGAATTAACTTTATGGATCGTGGTGAACATCACTCAACTTTGTGAACGTTCATCCTATAAACCTTGACTGCTCATTGCTGCCCGATGCCCAAGGAAAACAAAACAGCCCTCAACATGAAGTGTCGGAGAAGATTGCTCAATGTGTTTTAATCTCATCATTGACAAACTACTCACAATTTACCTATCATGTCCGTCCTGCAGATGGAACCAATTAAAAAAATGTATCAAGCCTTAAGTAAAGTCCGTCCTTGTTTGCTAAGTTTGGTTCAAGCTTGAACAACCCTTCTTATGTCAACTTATCTAAATCACATATGGAAAACAAATTAGAAGTTTCAAAGATTTCAAAATAGATTAATACGATTAACAAAAATTTACTCGATTAATATGTCTGCAACTTTAATTAATCTCACTTAATGCACTAATTTGACACCCCTAATTATCGTTACTATTTTTAAACATGACAGAAACCAAGCCTCTAGAACAACGAATATCCAATTTCGGCGGCTAAATAATGGCCTATGATATGCAATATGATGAGGAGTGCTTCTCTGTCATTTGTTTATAATTCTTGTTTAATCTAATTTCATTATTTATTTACCTTTATTTTGCCAGGCAAAACATTAAGACTACGGAACTGCTACCAATCCATACCTGGATCGGTATACGAGTGCCGATCCAGGACATTTTACTGGATCGAGGTTATCAGCTCCTGAATATCGGTTCATCGATATCATGGTTTGCTGTCTTTAATTGAGACATAATGAGACTACTTTACAGGCTGTTTGATCATACATTCATAAAATTGCGCGAGCATTTTATATTCAGATAATTGTTAAAGTTGTGGACTTGTACTATAAACACACAGTTACAAACAGCCAATATGACCAAATGTACTACAGTTTTAGAAGAACAAGCAAGCAATTCGTCCTTTCACTCAGGATCGGCTTGAATATCGGGCCAGATAGTATAAAGCCAAAATATCGCGAGATCGATATCGGAACAGAAAAAGCTGGATCGGCCTGCATCCCTAACTAAGAATAAATTCTTATTACCAGTGCCCTGGTGTGCAATAAAAAAAAATTCACATTACATGAATTTCTTTCAAAATTTAGGTGTAGGTCTTTAAGTCAAAGGAAGTGTGCTTAAATATCGCAGAACCATAAACTGCCAACATGTTCTTAACAGAAAACTCAATAATCAATTGATTACCAAAGAAATAGTCCTACAGTTAATTCTAAAAATTATGCTATTACCATTCTGTTTTTGGTCAAATAAACGTGGACCTCGGTATATTTTCCTCATCTGGTTATTCACTCTTAATCTCTCAGGTTATTCAACTCAAATCTTTCCCCTCTGCTTCCAGGTCTCGCCCTGGATCTGAAAAGGATAGCTTCCTGGTTCCTAACTTCTAACTCCTATCTGTGAGGCGTCACGAGGTCAACAGTAGCAAGCAATTAGGACCAGCGAGAGAAAAAGTCTTAGTTACTGTTTGAGAATCCTGCAACGTCCAAACCAAGCGGCAGTAAACAACGACCTCTACAGTGTTTATGAAAAACTACAACATCCCCCAGCGGATTACAGAAAACACGCACCACTACTCTTGCTATTTCAGCATCACAGTCACAGAGATGACGCATCTAACCACATCGAATCTGACACTGCTGTACTGAAAAATACTTTAAAAATTAACCCTTACAGACTGAAATTGAATGTGAATTTGGTCGAGGCTCTTCAACACAGAAGATTTGCAGACAAGTCACGCTTATATCTGTCCAACAACTATGCTGAAGGAAAGGGCATGGATATCTTTCTCATAAATGCGCCAGATCGCGTTTGTGTGCGAAGTCTTTCAAAAAAGTCAAAAAGAATCTTGCTATAGCACCTTTAGCTTAATAGTATATTAAACACAGCCAAACTTGATTCAAGTTGCATCTTAAAATCAACCTCTTATCTCGTCCTTTCACCTGTAAATAGTGTCTCTAGTCGTCTGCTTTCTTACTTCTTCCATCCTTCATGTTTAAACCCAAATAATCTCTCTCTCTCTCTCTCTCTTACCCTCTCTCTCTCTCTCTCTCTGTTATAACATTTCATAGAGCCACAAATGGGATTTAGAGCCGCGAGGAGCTTGACTGAGACTCCCTCACACACACAAACACACTGAGGAGGGTTTAAAAGGAGATAAAATCCATGATATATTTATCTTATCAGCGGAACCATGCAGGCCTCGGGGATGTTTTCACTTTAGATAATTACTCTCGTTTATAGTAATCAACCAGGAGACTGAAATAGTTACTGAGACTTGATAAATAGAATCACTTAACGTTTGGAGAAAAAACTGATTGATAGATTTGTTAACACTGCGTCATCTGCTTATTAAAGGCACTTTGTCTAATTTTTTTTTTTAAACTTAACTATTCCATTTAAGACATTTTACATCAGTCACATGTTTTGGTCACTAATGTAATCTGAGAGGCGGGGCTATATTAGAAAGAGCAGAAGTTTATCCACTGATCTATAGAGAGATTTTTGGCCAACGTCACTTTCGCCCTACTGTGCATGCAAAAGACCTGCGCTCCGTCTGGTTAGCTGGGGAAACTTCTTTGATAAAAACAGAGAAGTGAGAGCAGACGAGAGCAGCTGTTTCGAATAGTGTTTTTCTCGCCGTTTTTTCACCTGAATGTAACTCTTAAGGGTCATAGGGTCAAATTTCATTCAGAAATGTTGATTTAGCATCAGAACTTGCTTCAGTGATAGTTAGCTGACACCGGTGCTGGCTTGACTTGTTGCTACAGCTTGAATCAATCAGTGGCAGCTCTTACTGCATACCAGGTGCGCACGTATCTCTCATGTTGATAAATATAGAAAAAAAGACTGTCCATAGTCGCTTCTCAAAAAAATAATAAAATAAAATGTTAACGTTTTAAATCTATAGCGTCTAAAGACCCGGTCAGAGACTAACTCCGCCCACAACTGAACTTCAAACAGACTCACAAAAGTGGTAGATGCCCGAAGGCCTTTTAAGAAACGCCCAGTCGGTGTGAACAGGCTCACCAAATATGGACAGTGAGCTTGTGACCGATGTGAGTTTTGTGTGGGAGCGATCCTGACGTGTGGAGAAGTTCACACATGTATAAAAGCTTTCCTTTACATAAGCACAAGAGCTTGTGTAAGTATGAAAGTAAAAAACAAACAATGACACTAGTTTTGAACCTGCAACTCTTTGCATATCGCACCATCTGCTTATCCAAATGAACCAAATGATCAATGATATCGTTGTATAGCAGGCGACCGCTTTCAAACTCTTCACAGCAGTGTTGTCAGAAGGAGGAGTTTATACAACCCACCAGGGCGGCTCGTCTGTGGCATCAACTCGATGTGACGTCGTGAACTGAAAATAATGCACTGACAGTGTTTGACCATCGCGGCAGCACAGTCACGGTTTTTGCACACATAACTGCAAAATGAGCGAGTTTGCACAAAAATGTCCAAAAAAGGCCTGGAAACGGTAGATAATTCAATTAGCCAATTCTAGCTTTTTGCAGCTAATTTCCATTTGTAGTCCTGGGAGAGAAAAGAGAAGAGAAACACCTGGACATAATTTTAGTGATAGGGTAGAGCGCCTGGAAGAAAGTTGCGCAGACACAGGAAGAACAAGCAAACTCCCCATATCTAAAACATATAATCCCAGTCCCGGGCTGCCTGGGATTTGAACTCAGGACCTTCTTGCTTCTTAATGTAGGGCCAGAGCCCGGTTAGTGATCTCTCTCTCCTCCTTTTCTCTCTTTTCTCTTCTTTTTTTATTTCTGTTCGCTTCTTTTTTGTTCTTCTCATCTGTCTTGCAAGAGAACCATCTTTCTGTTTCTCCATGTTCTCTCTCTCTCTCTCTCTCTAGCCCTTTCTCTGCTCTCTTCTCTCTCTGTTCGTTTGTTTCTCCCTTGCTCTACCCCCCATTTCTCTACTGTTCTCTCCTCTCTCTTTCTCTCTTCTCCCTTTATCTCTCTCTTTCCTCTCCCCTCTCTCCCCCTCTCTATCTCTCTCCCTCTTTCTCCCTCCCTCCCACCCCCTCTCTCCTCTCCCTCTCTCTCTGCCTCCCCCCTCTCTCTCCTCTCTCTCCCTCTCTCTCTCTACTTTCTCTCTTGCTCTCCTCTCTTCTCCCCTCCCCTTGCGCTCTCTCTCTCCTCTTCCAGTCTCGTGCCAAACAAACTTGCGCTTGTCCGTCTGTGTGAGCTGCGCGCGCGGAGCAGGAGCGCAGAAGCAGCGCGCGGGACAGAAAAGAGAAGAGATGCTCCGTGTCCTCGCGCCCTGAGCCATGGCGTACCCTCCGGGCTTCCTGTTCACGTCGCCGCCGCTGTCCTCGTGCGCCTCGGTGGTGCTGGGGCCACGCGCGGGTCACGAGGGCTCGGCCTTCGCTCCGTACTCAGCGGCTTCCGGCCCGCACGCGACCTACGGAGCGGAGCCGCGCGCTTTTCTGGTGAGTGGAAGAACAAAACACACGGGAAAGTAACGGGAATAGTGCGAGCGAAGGTTTGAAACGTATAAAAGTTTAACGGAAAGGTTTTAACAGTGTTTGGGTCAATGCGTAAAAAGGCAAAAAAGTATAAAAATGTACGTACGGAGTAAATTTGAAGCGAAAAAACTGCTTCTTACCCGCTGTGGATATTAGTATTTATTGAAATGTCGCGGGGAACTTGATTAATTAGACTTTTATTCAGGAAAACGACATATTTGGACGAAATTTAATGTTTGTCTGCGTTGGTAAGACGTAAACTTTGTAATCAGATTAATTCACTGAGAACTTAGCTTTAGGTAATTCATTTTATTGTGTTTTGAGATGTTGGGTATTTTTTAATCTATTTTCTATCTGTGTATGTGGACGGCTGACCATTTGGACGTTCTTTTAATATTAATACAGTTTATATATTTCTTTCTTTCTATTCATCAGAAATATTTAAGCTTTTTTAGGCTTGACACGGCGAGTATTTTATTGTATTTGTGTTTTCACGTGAATCGTCGATAATGCTCCAAAAAGATGTATTAATTAATCTTATTTAATCTACTTTATCCTTAAAGTTTTATAGGACATATTTACTTCAAAAGTTGTTTTATTAAAATACATTTTCCTTCACAAAGTCGTCAGGATCTAAAGTCGCTCCTACACTCCAAAGATTTAGAACTTGTTGTTTTACTTAAGGCTTTGTTAATATTTATTTCTATGCCTGATTTATTAAAACTGTTTGTTTGTTTTTCTTTTAATATTAGATGTATGTGTTGTTTAGTTTTGTATTGTTCTGTCTCTTGTCTGGAAGAAACTAAACTATAGAGTGTCTTTTGAGCGGGCGATTGGTGATGCCCCGGTGTTCTACTGATCTCTATAAAAAAAAAAAAAACTGTGTCAAAATGTGAATTAAATGCAAGCTTTGTGTAAATAGATAAAATGTATTCAGAACCGAAATAAGATCCAAAATCACCACCTTTTATATCGAATAAATCAACAAAACTGAAAATAGATTAGAATGTAGCATTGTTGATGTTTTCGACATCGTTGACATAGACTTAGTATCCTATAATGGCCTTTTTTTCCGTAAAATGCATTATTCTTATATGAAAATCTTATGATAAAAATTTGTAAATACATTTTTTTCTCTTTCATTTATTAGAGTAAACTACAGCAACATTTTTTCCTCTCCTGCAGTGTCTCGACTTAAAACTATTTTATCAGTCAGACTTCAGCTAAAGTCATGTTTAATGAAAGCTATTGTGTATTTTTAACCTTTAACTAAATCTCATTTACAACGACGTCGACGACCTGGGTCAGTTTAAATCCCTGCGTTTGACTCACACTTCGGATAAAAGAAAATCTGTCAGACGCAGGCGAACTGAACAAAAATAAGCTTAAATGTGAAGCTCTATCGTTGTAAATTTAAGGCTGACAATTTGTGAAATCATAATACATACTTTCTTTATTTGAGATTATGTTCTTTACGACAACCTTCAGAACAAACGCTGGACAACTTTGACTATTTAAGACCTTTTATAAATGTAATATTCATCAGTAAATCTCTGGTGAAGTCTATTAAAGAGCTTAATCTATCTATATATCTCTCTTTTAATCAATTAGAATTTTTACTTGACGGTTTTCAAGTCCTTTAGTATTTGTAACATGAACAAACATTCTCACACTTCCTTTAAATTCATCTTAATACCTTTCCGTTCTCATGCACAAGATCGTTTGAAGCATATTAAAACTTTAAGTGCACAGACCTAATATTGCATTTAAACAGCGTTAACAGTTGATATACAGCAGGCGTAGTCATAAAATGTCCTAAAAATAATGAATAAATGAAATAAGTAAGCTATAAACGCCTGGGAATCTTTTTCATTTTGACATTTTATCGTTACAGTTTCACCCAAATAGACACTTTAGTTTTCTCTTGCTGAGATTTTCGACATTATTTGATTTAAGTTTTTAGTTACTTAAAGTTATATTGTATTTTTAAAGAATGATACACATGTTTTTTCTGGGACATGTAGGACTGTTTTAAACGTTAAGATCAGTGCTAAACATGTAGTTGAATGTGAGATTGTGTGTGCTGCAGACCGATTGTCTGTTTACATGAGTCTGAAATCAGACTACAATCAGTCGGGACCACGTGCGCCAACTGGTTTTCCGAAAACCGGTTTACAGCTCCTCAATAGGTCTGCCCAGGTTTACATGCGCTTTGGAAAACTGGTTTAAATAGGACTAGGCTAGTTATCCAGTTTTCCTGGCTCCATGTAAACGCCCTGACTGACACAGGGTCCTGAGTCCTGTGGGGTCAGAACACAAGAGGCTGCAGCAGGTCTGTTAAAGGAGTCTTTTTGGCATAACTGATGACTTTTTTGTTTCTAAAATAATGTTATATACAATAATTTGTAAAATAAAATAAAAAAAACATAACCTACAATCATGTAAGAATTAAATTTTTTAACTTAATTATAGAAGAGATACAATTCTGAAACAGCAGATTTTTTGTTCTTGCGAGTGCTCCTGAGGTTTGTTCTTACAGACGAACAGCTTCAGTTAAGAACAAATGTATAAAATGCCAAAAATTGTTGTAAGAAGCTTCTCACAACAGATTTGTTCATAAGAATGTGTCATGAATGAGGCCTAGTGTATTTATTTTAATAAGCGCTGTCCAAGGTCCTGATTTAACGAGCTTCATAAACACAATGCATCATTTAAACTGAAAACATCATTTTAAACTATAATTCCTTTTATTTATTATTTATGTATTCTTTACTTTGTTTTGTTTATTGGTTGAAGATCCATCCGACTTATTTTTGTACTTTACTTTAATGCCAAATACAGTAATTTGTTGTATTTTTTCAGTTTATAAATTCAGAACATGACAAGTTGGTAAAAATTCAACTGCCTAGAAGACAGCTGCAATGTTTTTTTAATTGATTATTTATTCATTATTTAAGCAACAACAACGATTTAAAGTGGCCAGTCTAGATTAAGTTTTTGAGAAGAACTGTCCAAGGTCCTGATTTTTTAAATAATCATCATTATGTAGCGTTTGAATTTTAAATAATACTGACATAGTTATATTTTTTACACTTTTCTACCTTTTCTTGTTTTAGCCCAGACTTTGTAACTCAACACTCACAAATAGTGGCATATTAAGCTTCTTATGATATTATTTTTACTTTAACAAAGACATTTATTGACTAACTTTAGCACATTTCTTATGATCTATTAATCTATCAGACATTCTCTTTTATAAAAAAATGCTCTTCAACATTCTGGCTGAAGTAAAACTCTGTTAAACACCTGATAAAATGTGTTTCTTAGCTTTTTGTGGAGAATGTTTCCTCCTGGGAGCATTTGTTATGCAAAGATATAATAAAGTAGCTTTTCTGTTGTCACGACAACAGTGTAGCAGTCTGTAGCCAACTGCAGTTAGCTAGCTTGTGTGCTAACAGCAAATGGAGATTTGGGACATTTTTACAACAAATACTTAACTCAAACAGTTTAAAAACATCTTGTTTAAAAGTGCACTGCGCGAGTGAACCAGGGCGCTTTCTTTGGCGTTTGCACCCACCTCACTATGTTGAGCTGAAGACGTATTTTAGGCTTAAAAGATTCTTTTGACACATTGTTAATTTCTGCAAAATGTTTTCTGAGCTAAGATGACAAAGTTATTTGTATGAAAAAGTAGATGCTGACTGTTTTATTTGTTATTTTTGACCGAATGATCCGTTTGCAAAAGTTACACAAGGAAAGATGTTGAGAGTTTGAGGAAAAGCTTTGTTTTTGTTTGTGAGAGAAAATTGTAAACAAGCTGTTTACAGGACTCATTTTTCATAACTAAATGCTCAATGGCTATTTATTACATTACAAAAATAATTTACAAGACTAAGCTAAACCACTAAATCTGTGTCTAAAGGTGCCAGAGTGTTTTACATTCTGATGAAAATAATCGCCGATCACAGTTCAGAGATTGTTCTCTTTCTCCAAAACATGTCCAGTGCTACGACCTCAGGCGGTTCGATAGTTGTTTGATATTCTTCTGTGTTGCGAGGGTTCGGAAGCTTTTTTTGTTTTTTATTAAACAATCTTTACATTCGTCCGTTGTATAAAAACCAAGAGTTTTGCGAAAAAAATACAAATAATGAGATATTGTAGTATTGAGTATTTTAACTCACTGCTGATATTTAGAATGTTGTGATGTCACCGCATAACTCTCCCTCTCTTTATCTTTCTGTTTATACCTTTACCTCCTTCTCTATCTATCAGTCAATATCTCTTTCTGTCTCTAATCTTTTCTCTCTTCTTACCTCCTCTCTCGTCTCACAGAGTCCTGGATTCGAGCCGTCCTCCTCCGCTCTGGACTTCCATCCCTTCGCGGCGCTGGGACCGTGTCACCCGTACGCAGACCCGGCTTACAGGAAGAACGCCACCCGCGACGCCACGGCGACGCTCAAGGCCTGGCTCGGCGAACACCGCAAGAACCCCTACCCCACCAAGGGAGAGAAGATCATGCTGGCCATCATCACCAAGATGACTCTGACGCAGGTGTCCACGTGGTTCGCCAACGCCCGCAGGAGGCTGAAGAAGGAGAACAAGATGACGTGGACCCCGAGGAACCGCAGCGAGGACGAGGAGGAGCCCGAGGACCTGGAGGCAGAGAGAGGAGAGAGGTTTGAGAGAGCGAGATCAGAGGAGCAGCAGCAGGAGGCCAGACAGGTGAGAGACACTACAGCACATGTCAGAGCTACTTTAAAAGACAGTATTGTGTTTAACTCTGTGAAAATAAGCCTGTCAGTCTGCATCGCCACGTTTTTTGGTTCTCACCATTGGCTTCTCCTGTGCTGTAATTGTTCTGTACATCTGGTGGTTCAGAGTCCCCAAATCCCCAATGATTAGGTTAAATTTTTTGTTTTCTGTTTGCAATATTGCTGGTAACTGTTGTCTACTATACAGATAGAAACTGTGGGAACGCCCACTAATGATCATCAGAGTAGGAAAACAAAAATACAGTTTCATTCATTTTATCTCTAAACTGCTTTCCCATCCATTGTTCAAAAAACACAACAGGATAAACTAAACTAAAGCATAAACATTGTGCCAAAAACTGACCCAAAGTTGAAATATATTCAACATTGCTGACAGCAGCTGTGAACTAATGCTAATGTGATGCTAGTAACACCTACAAAACAACCAGTTTACTTTCTGACCCTCAAACACACTCAAAGCTGCTTGGTGAAAGATTAGTGATGAGACACAGAGCGAGCAGAGAGAAGCTACTGCAGCTGCAGTCTCTGTCTTTATGAAGACAGTCTACACAGGCTAAGTTATTTATGTTTTCTTTACCGGTTCTGTGGGCTGCTCAGGTAGTGTGAGTTTTTGAAGGAAAGTAGAAGTGTAGTCTGAGTCGTTTTCTCTGATGCGTCGTCAGTGTGTGATGTGCTGTTGTAGTCTTGAATCAATACTCAGTGCATTTTGACTGAAAACCTCACTGACTTTGGATATACACTGAGGGTCAGATTTATCAAGCCAGGTGCTAAATTGCGGATGCAAAAAAAAAAATTGTGTTATTTATGAGCATTTTACACAAACTTTATATAAGATGCACATACAACAAACTAACAAACAGATATGACCATGTCAACTACGCAAGTTTTGCTTTTCCTAACTGTTGCACATGAGCAAATGCTTGATAAATCAGGCCCTGAGTGTGAGATCGGTGTGGATCGGGTCGGCGAACTTAGAAAGTGCTTAAATCAATGCGTCAATGTACAATCAATGTCAATGTCATGCAATGTCATGTGCTGGAGCCGCGCAGTTGACCGCATCTGGTACAACAGGCACTTTGCAAGAAACCCACACATGTCCCGAACCGAACCAGCCTCAGAGTGTATTTTGGGTTGACCATCTGTTTTGGCTACGTCTGAGGAAACAGTTGTGAAACACTTTAACATGTAGTCTGCAAGATCTGGAGTCTACATACTAAATGTACAAAATGTTTTTTATCTGACATGGAAATGAGAAATAAAACCTGTGGCAGAAAGAGATCTGTGCTGAGAGAGATGAGATGTTTGTGTTTTGTTCTTACGTAAACTTTCTGTCAGAATGCCACACAAAGTTTCCTCTTGAGACCTCAGATCTGCTAAAATCAGCACATTCATTAACACATTCATTAATCCTGTTTCTGTCTCTTTCTTCTGTCGTAGCTTCGGTTTCGGCTGGTCCCTGGTTCACCTCTGACCCCGCCTCCTCCGACTGCACCCCCCACTGCAGCCCCGACCCCTCCCAGGCCCCACAGCGCCCCCAGCAGGCCTCGATCATCACCACATCCTCCCCCTCTTCCGCCTCTCCTCCTCCAGCTCTCCTCCCTCCTCCTCCAGCGCTCAGGACGCTCCCAAACCCAAACTCTGGTCTCTGGCTGAGATCGCCACTTCCTCGGACAAAAGCGACTCCTCCAGGACCTCGTTCGGCCACAGCGCCCCCTTGAGCAGACCCGTGTACATTTCACCCGCCTACATTTACCACCATTTTAACCCGTTACCTCCCGGCCTGCCCGCACACGGATTATACTCCAGAGCGGACCGGGATTTGCCGCTTCGGACTTCTGCTTTTGGAGCGGAAAAACAGGACCACCAGCTCCTCGTCCCGCCCTGATTATTCGTATTTATTGAAAATGGATTAAAATGGACTTTTATTTAGGAAAACGACATATTTGGAAGAATTTTAGACGTTTTTTCTATGTTGGTAAGATGTAAACTTTGTATTAACGTATCACCATTAAAGCTAGTTTTATCAGACAGACCTGAGCTCAAGTCATTTTTTAATGCATTTTGAAGATTAAAGGTAGATTGTGTAACTTTTTGGCCAAAAAATAAACTTGAATATATGTTTTTTTAGTTTAGATGTTATGTACAGTAAACAAATAATAAAAACGAGCTCGCAAGCCCTTAAAAGCAACTATTATTTGGTCAAGAGAAGCCTCCTCTTATTCCATAGAAAAGCAGCTCTTTTAGCTTTATTTTTGACATTATAGTAGAAAACTTAATTATCTTGAATAAGAATGTTCTAAAGCAGTGGTCCCCAACCTTTTTTCTTGCAAGGACCGGTACAGTCACAATTTTCTTTTCCGGGGACCGGTTGAGGTTGGGTAGCGCCAATAACAACACGCAAAATGCTTATTGTGCATATTTTTAGCTTCTATTGCTTTAATTTGCAGATTATTTAGTTAAGTGGCACAATATTTTCATAGTAAAGCACAAGGAAGTAGTGATAAACTATAACATAAACTACATCTTAAAAGATCCTTGGGGCCCGGTAGCAGATGGCTCGCGGACCTGTTTTGGGCCCGGACCGGTGGTTGGGGACCCCTGTTCTAAAGAATGAGTTTATCTGCCTATTTGTATTAGATTGATTCAACTGAAGTGGGATCAAATCAAATTCAATTTTGTAATTAACAAAGCATCGTTTTATACCTTTTTGAGAAACAACTTCTATCCTGAAGCTGTGACACAGATTAACTCTGTCACGTGAACTATGACAATATAGGGCAATTTACTTATTTATTATTCAATTTTAAATAATATACTTTTTAAAAATGTTTTTTAAGCTGCTGACATCCTTGACGTGAGTTTCTGTGTGTGAAGTTGCACTGAAATGACAAATAAATCTCCTTCTAAAATCTCTTTGTTTTAAAATTGTTTCACACTAAAACTGAAACTCAGACGTTCATACAGTATCCTTCCTTCTGTTTTTATTAAAGTGTGTATCACAGGTCAAACATTTTCAGTAAAACATGAAATCTCTTCTCATTCCAACGTTCCACCGGAGAGCGGAGGGTTCAATATCTGATAAAAACAAACTATAAAGCTCCTGGAAACGCTAAAGATAAAAAAAACATGGTGTCTTTCTTCTTTAGGTCAAATCAGCCTCTGGGACGAATCACACTCAGTTTCTATTCTAAACTTACTAATAGCACTTTGTATTGACTTCGCCTACATTTTTAAAGAATTTATCCTAAATTCATTTTACTTCAATTCCTTCAGTTTGTCAAATTATAGCCATTTTGGGTTCCTCAGGAGCATTTTGCATTTTGGTAATACCCTCTCCTGCAGGTCAGGAGAACAATCGCTTTGTTTTGGAAATATGTGGACACACCTCCTGTTGTACGGACAATAGAAATGGCATCATGTGTTGCTTTGGAAAGACACATTTATTTTAAGAGGCAAAGGGAATTGAGGCTTTCTTAGTTTTTGGAAAAAATTGATTTTCAACAAATTATAATGTATGTCTTTTTGTCTTTTAAATAATTTAATATCATTGTCTTTTTTTTTTTATTTATTTTTTTTATTTTTATAATGACAATTTTGAATAATCATTGTTTTGAGTAAAACAAAACTATTACGAGACAAACTCAGAAAGAGATTTTGCCCTTTAGATAAATTGCATATGAGTATTAGTAGTAGTGTACGCAGAACAGTATTTATATCGTCATTACATGTGTGATTTCAAGCAGCGCACGACCCAAAGGCCTTTCCATTGCATTTGTTTGATTGTAGCGCCCTCCACTGGTCACACAATGCAACAACAGCAGTTATATGCATTACTGGTGTTGTACAGAGAAGACAGATTAAATAAACAGGAAGTTTTTTAATGAGGAAACAATGTTAGAATGTGTTAATGTAAAGTAAAGAAAGTTATTTTGATATTACCTGTCTGTTGTATGTATGTAGGTATATGTATATGTATATGTATATGTATATGTATATGTATATGTGTATATGTATATGTATATGTATATGTGTATTGTATATGTATATGTATACATACATACTTTTTTTCTCTCATGCTGATTTATCTTGATTTGAAAATTGTAGGAAAGATATAATGTTTGATCTAATAGATAGATCAAATCTATCTATTAAGCCCCTGGACATGTACAATTAAAAGAAAGCTGTAATCCTCTTATTTCCAGTTAAATAAACTATTCTGGGATGAATCAGACTGGAAAACTATAAAACAATAACTCAGACTTATAAAGAAAGTCTCCCAAGATCATTTTCAATCAAATTACCTTAGCTTTACAGCAAAACTGCCAAAATCCAAAACATGTCCAAACTAGTGTCATCCAAGCCTAACTAAACACCAGCAGTTTACTAAAACTTCAGGTGAACATTTCATTCATAATTTTCACTGAACAGAGCTTGTTCTCAGTTATAATCAGAGTAAATCAGAATCAGAGACTAAAACTACTTAAAGCCACAGCTTCGTTTGTGCCCCAAAGGTTTAGATACAGTTTCAGTTTGAATTTTTGGCCATTTTAGTCAAGCGATTTTGGTAAAATAGGCTGGATCTATAACATACAGTATGTGTCTTGAGTTTAATAACTAGTGGCTCAGCGCCCATAACAAACAGAAGAGGTGACAGAGGGCAGCCCTGTCCAGTGCCACAGTAATTTCTGTGGTTTGAAAATATAAAAGTTTTTACCAATGGCGACACAAGAGCTCAGAAAAGTTCTGTTTTCACCTACCACCTAGCCCCGCCCACTTGTCTGTATTTACTCAAAACATTCACATTCTGATTAAAACACACAGGGTTCAAATCAGTTATAAATATAAAAAAAATTCACAAAAGTGAAGTTAAAATGAACACAGTTAAAAAGTAAATGATTAATTTAGCATAATCTATGTTGTTTGTCCTCATAGGTGTTGCCGTAGTCAAAGACTAATGTTCATGAAGCTTCTGGCAAGTGCACATGAATTCTGACTCAAATTCGGCTCTGACACTGATTGAGAAATGGCATTAGCATTTTCACTAACTGTGATGTAAAGTAATTTAATAAAACTTTCCAAATAATTTCCAATAAGTCCAGGACCATTGTTTTTGTCCATTACATAGATTTTCCAAGTTTACTTTATTCCTCATGATCGTATAAATATTTCTCAAGTTGATTTAAATAGTTTGCTGATTTCAGTTTTCAGCTGTGGTGTTTTTAAACGTGACACACCGTTGAAAGTTCCCCTGACACAGAGCACCGACCCGGAGCGAGAGCAGACGGCCGCGTTCACACAACACCTGCGTCAGCCCGGTGCATGCTGGGACGTCCCCGCTCACCTGTGGAGGAGGAGCACGGTCACATATGTCGTGAGGCTTCGTCTGTCAGCGCTGCAGGAGTCTGACGGGCCACGGGGGGCGCTGTCAACACCTCTGAGCTCAGGGCCTTGAACGTACCACGGTCTGTGAGGAAAGAGATGAGACGCAGCAGGAAGTGACACAACCTGTTCACACTCCACAAACGGACACTTTAAACACACAAACACAGAAAAGCAAGTCTGTTTAATGTGAATCTCTTGTTGTTCCGTTATATGAACTTATGGCAAGAGATTATATTTTAATTTACTGATTTTAGATTGTTTAATTAAAAAGCTTTACTGAAGAAACAGCAGAATTGTCCAATCTGCTTTGAAAGATGTTTTATTATTTTGTTTAATCTACCATCTACAGCACGTTCAATTGCAGTTTTCTCAAAATGCATTTCTTCTTCTCCTCCCAGCAGCACACATAAGTACATGAGCGATCCCAAAGGAGTTTCTCTCTGCATTGATAAATTCTTACATCGGTACATTGTGAATGAGAAAAGTTCTACAATATAGCCTGATATCAAATGTGTTAATTTTGTGCCATGTACAATCCATCAGCCAGGGGCCGGTTAGAAATTCTCGGTCAAACCAAATCAACATCTCACAGTCTGTGGCAGTTTCATGTTCTACTGTGTTCTGTGGATTTCTCTCCGGTTCTTCCACCTCCAAAACATGCATGTTTGGTCACTGGAACACTATAAAATTCCAACGTAATCAAATCAGAGACGTGACTGATTGTCTTTGTTCTTAATGTGACAAAGTAGATGAGCCGTCATTCGTAGCATAAAGAGGCGCCCCCTAGCGACAAAAAACAGGATCATAGAAATGCATCAAGAAAAAATGAATTTTTTTTACTGTTGCATTATGATTCATACAGGACTCAACATATTCAATGCTATTGTGATTCTCTTATTAGATTACATCTCCTTTCTTTGCTAATACAGATAAGTGTATTATATTAGCCATTAAAATACAAACGTATTTAAAAAGTTTGTAAACTGGAGTTAAACACAAAGATGTGGAAGTCTAAATATGTAACATTTAAAAATAACATTTCAGGCTTAATATGCAAAGATACAGCTAAAAGGGTACATAATTATTTGACCAGACACAGAAGGTTCGCTTAAATCAAAAGAAACTTTGAAAAATGTTAAGATTGTTAGTGGAAAAAGACGTAAGTGTTATCATTTCAAGAAGTACAACAGACATAATAGTAAGAGCTTAGAGAGAAAAGAAACGCCTCATCTGTCCAGTGCTCTGATGTGAATAAGCTACCAATGTATCACTGCACATCCACTATCTACTCGAATGATCATCGATTTCCTAAATCTATCTGGGGTATCCTTATCACTATAACTGACACTTGTAACTACATGAAAAAAAGCAGGTAAACAGAAGACTTTAGCCTCTCTCACATTTATCACAGACTTTGGAATCACACAGGTGATCTTTAGCAAACAAGTTAGTGAGCAATACACTGTTGCCACGACAACAGAAAATGATTGTTAGTTAGCATTTCGCCTCATACAAATTTATGTGTGTAAAACAAAACTCCAGGTATGAAAATTAGTTTGTAAAAAGTAAAAAAGTGCATTTTCTCCATTGTGTTGCCACAAGTTTGCCTCAGTCAGAATGTTTAGGTGCATTTTTCAAATAAAATTATGTCAGTGCAGGACCTCTAACTATTACAAATAATTTTTTTTTTTTACCAAATACAAATTACCTTACTGTTGTGTCTTCATAGTTTAATCCCCTACACTCTCCACTAGATGGCGCTTGTCCATCTTTCCCTCCTTTTCTCCGCTGAAGAAGACGTTTTGTTTTGGTCGATCCAAGATGGCGTCCAGCATAGAGAGCGACGCGGCTCTACGGGCGTCTCTGCTCTCCTGCCTGGGCGCTTTGGACCCGAGCATCGCCCAAACTCTGGATGACCGTGTGCTGGAGCTGTTCCTGCTGCGGACGGCCGAGATGAGGCGGAAAAGAGCCCGGGCGGTGCAGGCCAGAGCCCGGAGGATGAGGCTGTACCTGCGGCGGAGGAGGCGGCTGGTTTTGTCCACTGTGGCCGCTGTTCTCAGCCTCGTGAACTCCTTTAAATACAAAGAAGTGTGGGCCAAAGACAGACCTGTGGAAGGAGGTGAGAAAAAGAGAAAACAAATTTAATCAGACAAGTTTAGGACTCAAGCGGGACTAACAATGGATAACGGTTAGCTAGCTAGATAGTCTGGTCAGGAGGGACAGAAGTGAGCTGGTTGCCATGGTAATGAGTTTGTAACTGTTGCTAAACCGCCCTAAAAGGTTATATTTTTTTATCATAACTTTTACACAAACCTTTTCCCTAACCCTACCAACTACCCTAACCCTTTTCCTAAACTTACCCGTTCTCCTAAACTTAATCACAGTCCCTCCGAATCCGACTATAGAGCATTTACCCTACACTAACAATGCCTCCCACAGCACAAGTAACGTTAAAATGTTCTAAGATTTATTGTGTTTTATGTGTTCAGTAATTTTGGTTTTCTTCATTACAAAACACAACAATAATCTAAAATTACAAATATATAGCTTGTTTTTAACAAATGTTCATTATTGTGCATTGTCCCTATCAAACAAAAACAAAAAACAGACTGGAACATTAAAATAATTAAATAACTAATGTTAGGAAAACAAACTCTTTGTTTTTTTTAATCTCGATTCCACATAAAACTATGATCTACAAAACCTTGAAACATCGCTGAAATTAACAATAACACAACATTACTGATATTAACTGTAATTGACTGTGAGAGCTGTTTATTTTCAAATCCTCCTCAGACTTTAGCATTAGCATTGTTTCCAAAAAAGTTAGCAATGTAAATGTGCTTGTGTCTCTAAAAGGTTCCTGATCTGACTGAAAGTATCCTAATTTCTGGACTATTAGCAGCAACATTTTAGATTCTTTCTCATAGACTTACTATTAACAAGTGTGGCCTATATACTGTATGTACTTGTACTTTATTGTTTTTCTTATTTAATTCTAGTTGGTGCGTCTTATATTCTGGTGCGCTCAATGGTACGCTTAAAAAGTCCTTTAAGTGTGGCCCCAGTCCATAGTTCATGCTCTCTGTGAACGTGCCTTAAATGAGGACTGGAACAAAAAAAAGTACTCGGGACTGAAAAAGCTCCTACAGTAGGAAAAGGCCTATTGTTGTGGGGGTCCCGGTGTGAAAAGTTTGGTAACCCTGCTCTACACACTGTTGATAAGCCACAGTTGCCCTGGGACAGACTGCCTTAGGAGTTAGGACAGCGAATGCAACAATTATTGATAATCAAGTACTAATCAATAGCAGCACAGTGTCAGAGTGACTAGAACCTTTGCCTCACAACAAGAATGTTCAACTAGTTCTTCTAACTGCTCACCACCTAAACTCTTCCCACAAACACATTTCAAACAAACTAACAGAAAGAAAATGGAAGGAGGTGAAAGGAGGGTCTGAGAGTGGAGAACAGCAGTGTGACGACTAGTTTGACAGCAGGTGTTTGTGATCGGCCCAGTATTGAGTGGACAAATCAATGCAGATGTCACACTAGACGTTTTCCCACATAAAATTACCAAGAACTAGCCCCCACATTTCTCCAGTCCCTGTTTAGTCAGAGGAACTATCCTGTCCCGTGTTTGTGTTCACACAGCAACAGTTTCTGAAAGTGGGTCTAACCAGCTTTAGCATTAGCATCTGTAAAGTCTGGAACATTGATATAATTCATTAAGTGGTGTTAGGAAAACAAAAGTTGTCTTTTTTTCCAATTCCACATAAAACTATAATGTGCAAAACTTAAAAACATCAATGAAATTTACAATAAAACTAAATTATTCACTGCAATTCCTAATAATAGTATTATAGGCTACTGTAGAGGCGAAGATCCTCCACAGTTCGCCTCCTGGCTGCTAAGTTTAACACCTTTATTGCCGGCCGGTCGCGCCCGCTCGTTTTTGCTCTTTTACACGTTCCCGTTTCACAGGCACGCCTATTTTTTAAGCAAGCACGGCAAGTTAGATATCATTGTAAAGCTTAATTTCTCAACAAACCGGCTATATAATTTGTTTTTATGTGACAATCAACTCCATCAAGAAATAACTAATAATCCGCCATCATATTCAACTTGAGATTATCGCAAATCTTACCTTTATGATGATTTTCCATACTTGGTCTGAGTCAATCCACAGTCAACTGCACTCATTTAGTCCGTGATATCTGGCAGAAAAACAATATCCACTTGTATTTTCCCAAAAGTAAATCCTCCGGAAGAAATAATCCAGCAAACAGTGTTTCTCTTCTGTAAAAAAGTCCATAAAACTAAACATTGCAACTTTTCTCCGGGTAATAAAAGCATTTTCCTTTTTGCAGGAAGCCGGAATGTTGGGTGTCATTCTTTCCTCTCATTCTTAGCTACAAAACGAGACCAAATACATGCTTCTATGCCGCCGCGTTCGTCTGGTACGTCCCTTTGAACACAACAAACGCTCTCATGCTACGTCATCTTTACGCACCGCTCCTTGTGTTTGGCCAACGATGACGTAAAATACGTCACAAAATTTACCGTAAAACTGACTAAATCGTGCAGGGCAAACCTTCAGCTTTACAATGGTGGGTTGGATGAGATATCGGCACCAAACGGTGCTCCGCAAATCCTGTGCGTAATGCGCGGAGGTACGGTAAAATCCAAGATGGCGCAGACAGAGGATTTTTACGGAGCTCGTTTTACCGGAGTTTTTGAACTTTTGGCTTATTTATTGAAAGATACTGCTCTAAAAGGAATGTGGAAGACAGAGAGTGTGTCGTAAGACAAGTCTCACGCCTTTGTTCTGGATATATTTATTACGAGAAGTGATTCAGACGAGAGAAGAAGAAGAAAACACCAGGCTACTTTGACTTGTGAGTATTTCAAATGTTTTTACTTTAGAAACAATATATTTATGACACGTTATTTTATAATCATTGTTGTATGACTTCTGTGTGCATAATAATTATGATGCTAAATAAATATGAACTATACTTTTGCTGAAAAGTAAACTTTTATAGGACTGACTTACTAAATAAAATGAAATAAAATAAAATAATAACATTATACAATACAAGCTTTACTATTATTATTATTATTATTATTATTATTATTATTATTATTATTATTATTATTATTGTGGTAAACGAATAACAAATGTACTAAGAGTGCTGTTTTTTCCCAGTGACCTGTCCCAGTTCATGATCATCAGTGACAGATGGAGCTGATGAAGAGGACTTAGACCAGAGCTGATGAAGAGGACTTAGACCAGGGCTGATGAAGAGGACCGGTAATGTGAGCTGCTTGTCCAATGGATTTCATGTGGAACTGTTTTTTACTGACATGATTCTTGCACAATATTATACATTAGGCTTGTCACTAATATAGAAGTTCTGATTTATATCATTTGTTCTCTTGATTTCGCGTCTCACTAAAACATAAAATGGGTCTGCTTTGACTGTTACTTTGAGCTATTGCACTTTGTTTTTTTGCCAAGATCATAATAAAATGTGTATACATATTATTCCAGTCTGCTGTATAATGGAAAATTCATGACCACATAGCAAAAAAAATTTTTTTTTTAGAAAAGTTGTAAAACATCAGCTTGAAGGGAAATTGAAGCAATCAGAACATGAAAATGCATGTTTTATGGTCATTTGTGAGCTAAAATTCTTGTAAGACACTTTGGCACATTTGGCACATATTTGGATAGCTTGTTCCGAATTTACCTTTTTATAGAAAATGACCATAATCTTCAAAATACTTATTGCTGGATGTCTGAAACTTTACACAGTTGTTGTCAACAAGATAAACATCAAGTGTGGTGCATGTCAGAAACATACAATGAAGTAGAACTGTCCTAGGGCCTCTAGAAATTGAAAATATTTAGGCGAGGATAAAAAAAATCAATTTTTAAGTTTTTGAGCTTGTATAGTCAATTTTTTTAAGCACTGACAGCCTTTATGTGCATATCTCCAGAAACTAGAAGGCCTGAACTTTAAAATGATGTATCACATCAGCATGTGGACTGTTATCTCTTCTTTTAATAAGCAATATCATTTGGGTATGCCAAACGATTGTGCACAGACACCAATGAACAGGATGTTATCAGGTTAAAGGAGTTTGCCCAACGCGTGTCTCCACAAATTACAGTCCAAATATTGCATTCAAGTTTCTTTATTGGCCCCTATGACCGACAATCCACATGAATCAGTACCACAATTCCACAATATTGACACGGTAAGAAACAGTATACCTCTCCAGTTAGCAGCACCTGTATGCACTTTTTCTTGGCCTTTTATACGAGTCTTGGCACCAAACCCAAAGGGCCACAGAACCCCTTGCGCCCAGGAGAGCAGGTGCATTTTGGCTCCTACAGCTACTATAGAGTTATTGCTTTTAAATAATTTTTCTTAAGAATACGGAAGGTTTATCTAAATGTGAGAATGTGTAAAACATGTTTCAAAACAAAGTTAGTGTTGTAAATTTGCTTGTGTCCCATAAGGTTCCTGGTCTGACTGGAAAGTACCTGCCCCAGAGCAGGAGCTAAAGAGCTCCAGTCCATAGTTCCTGCTCTGTGTAAACGCTCCCAAAATGGGGACAGGAACTAAAACAGTACTAGGAACTGAAAAAGTTCCTATAGTAGGAAAAGGCCTATAAAGTCTAATAATGACGCTGGCCACAGCAGTGAGACACGGGAGAAACTTGCTCATTTGCTTAATTTGTACGAAAATAGTTTTTAAAATGACTCAGAACAGTGGACAATGCTATTCAAACCCCTCATACACAGTTTAACAGCTAAGAAAAGTTGTTTTACAGTTTAGTTTCACTTTAAGCTGTGTGTTCCATTACCAATTAATTCATAAATGGCTTGTAAACTAAATCATCAGTGTATAAATCACTAAAAGTTGTATATATAAGTATAGAAAGAGTTTGTTATTTTCGTGTTTTGCAGGAGACTTCTGGCAGGTGGCTCAGCGCTTCAGTGACGAGGAGTGGAAGTCTAAGTTCAGAGTCACACGGGCCACGTTTAACTACCTCCTGGAGCTGCTGGAGTCCACCATCTCTCGGAAGAAAACCCGCTTCAGGACTCCCATCGACGCCCGCCGCCGCCTCGCCATGGCCCTCTGGTGGTACGGGCAGGGGGAGGAGTATCGCCACGTCGCAGACAAGTTCGGAGTGGGAAATACGACCGTGTGTATAATACTGCGACAGGTCAGACGTGTTTTAGTAACTGTTATTCATTACAGCTGGACTTCTCTTTCTCTTTTGGTTCAATACATTTTTATCTTTTAACTCTTTCCCTGCCAATGACGGTAATTTCTGTCATTGACTTTTTATTCTCTGCATTGATGTCGAGCTTTGGCACAAAAGTTTGGAGAATCACACTTTATAGCGGATTTTCAGGGCAATAACAAAAAAGTGTTTATAATGGAAGTCAAGGGGACAAAATGGCTCCAACAGAACAAGAGAAAAAACTACCAACTGCTTCTGCACAAAACTTACAAAACTGTCAAAGTCGAAGTTGGGACTGCTTTTGAACATGTCCAAGGCTGGAATAAAAGGTCCAAACAAATCCAGTTTAGATTCACGTTGTATATGAAAAATGGGCCACAAGGGTTAAATGATATTCTGTCTTGAGTTGTGTTGTTGGAGAATCTTGGCCAGGACTCCCTTGAAAAAGAGATCTCCGAATAAAAGTTCAATAAAAATAAATATATTATTTCTCTCTAATCAGCATCTTTATACGCCACACATGTGAGACTGTGGTTTGGATTATCTCAACAAAGAAGAAGTGCTCACTAACACTGATCTTTTACATATTTGAAAGACCATTATATAACCTTTTAGCCAAAATAGACTAAAACAAAAACATTTTTTTTATGTATTTGCTGGAGTATTTTCCCTAAGTTTTACTCTTTTGTTTCCACATGTTCTTTTACAAACAATATTCCACAATATGAGTCTGAATTGGCTCTGTGCACAAGAGTATTTATTTTCAAAAAGGCTAACATCTTGCCGGCAGGTTCATTTCCTGTCTAGTTCATTTCTATGAGGTTTTCACTACCTTTGCCTAAAATGAAAACTTACTAAAGATCAGGCAGTGAACAGTGAGCAGTTGGTGATTTTTTTGTCAAAACATGTTAAATACTTTACAAAAGAAGAGAATATTTAACTAAAGGACCAGGGTGTTTATAAAACAATGTGTTTGTCTGTCAATGACGGCACAGTGGCAGAGCGGTTAGCGCTCTGGCCTCACAGCAAGAAGGTCGCGGGTTCGATTCCCGCACGGCCCGGGCCTTTCTGTGTGGAGTTTGCATGTTCCTCCCCGTGTCTGGGTGATTTCCTCCAGACACTCCGGTTTCCCCACCAACCAATAACATGCATGTTAGGGAACACTTGGTGATAGTCGGAGGTTGAGGCGCCAGGTGTTTGGATGAATCGCCTCTGCTGAGCTGCTCCAGGGCTGCTTACTGTCACTGTAGGGAGGGGAGGGGTTCATCTCACTGTGAAGCGCTTTGTGACTCTGTCTGTCTGTGAAATGCGCTGTACTAATAAAGATTACTTACTTACTTACTTACTAACGCTAAAGTCTGACAATTTGAAAATAAACCGCTTCTATGCACAGAGTCAATTGAGCAATAAAGAATTTTAGTTCTAATCAGTTTTACTTTGTTGTTTGTAAAAAGAAGTTTATAAGCTGTAATTGAAACCAAAATGAATAAATGTCGATATTCATGTGTCGAAGGACTAAATCATGTCTGCAGTGTGAAATCAGTTCCCACAGCTTTAAGTTCAGCTCAAGAAAAGGGAACAAACAATATGGTTAATTCCAGCCCTATAATGTGATGTATTTGTGTGAGCCAGGTGACGACGGCCATCGTGAACAAACTGTTTAAGAAGTGCGTGTCGTGGCCGGTCGGAGAGACGCTGGACTCGGTCGTGAGCGGGTTTAAACAGCGCGGATACCCTCAGTGCGCCGGGGCCATCGGAGCCACTCACGTCCCCATCATGGGCCCCAGAGACAACCCCATGGACTACTGCAACTCCAGGGGCTGGTACTCGGTCATCCTGCAGGCCGTCGTGGACCACAACCTGAAGTGAGCAAATGTTTTAACTCTTTCAGCTCCAGCTTTGTTCTCTTCTCTGTTCTTTTTGATAATTTTAAACAATATTCACAGCTCCACAATAAACTTTCTGCAACTGGAATCATGACATGTTGTACGTCAAATGAGACCTACAAGTGTCTACTTTCGTTAATAAAAAAGATTTGTTATTCTACATTAATCTGTTCTCTTTTTATAGGCATTTGAAATTCATTGTTTTTGGATTTAAGCGTTTGACGAGAAACTTTGAGAAACCGTCCTTTTTCCAAAAAACAGTGTTCTTTTTGGTGAGAGAATATGAGCCACTACAATAAAATAATGTCGTTAGAATAAAAAATATGAGGTTTACATGATAAAAACAATGGGGACGAGTGTACAAAAAGCTTCACAGTAGTCGCAGCACAACATGTTTTTAGTTTAGTCTCAGGATCAGATTGTTTAAATCAGAGGTGGGCAATATTTTTATCCGAGGGCCAAATTCAAACTAATTCTCACTGTTAAAAAAATAAAAAAATAATAGGCTACAGCAGGGGTCCCCAACCACCGGTCCGGGGCCCAAAACCGGTCCGCGAGCCATCTGCTACCGGGCCCCATAGGATCTTTTAGGATGTAATATATTTTTTTATTTTATAGTTTATCACTACTTCCTTGTGCTTTACTATGAAAATATTGTTTCATTTAACCAAATAAACTGCAAATTAAAGCAATAAGAGCTAAAAATATGTACAATAATGAGTTGTTTGCATTTTATTTGTTGTTATTGGCGCTACCAAACCTCAACCGGTCCCTGGAAAAAAAACTGTGACTGTACCGGTCCTTGCAAGAAAAAAGGTTGGGGACCACTGGGCTACAGGAATAAACCATTAACATTTTGAGAACATATTATTTACATTTATAGGAATGAAGTTGACGCTTTAAAAAGTTATAATTGTACAAAAAAAAAAATCAGACATTTTACGCGACAAATTTTACCAGATTGAAATGATTATTTTATTAAGACATAATAATAATCATAAAAATAAAAACTTTTAATCTTGAATAATTGCCACTTTTTATGGCTTCAACTTTTTTCTCTCACAAAAATGCAACTTTTTACTCTTAATTATATGAGTTTGTTCTTGTTAAATTATTGCTTTTATTCTCATAAAATTGTGAGTAGAATCTTCTTTTTATTTTGTCCCGCCTACTTTTCTAGGACGTGCACTTCCTGTTTAGCTGCATTTAGCCTGTAGACTTCAGTCGATGGGTTTATTTTAACTGTCATTATATTTAATTAAAATCTCATCACAAGACAGACAAACGAACATGTTAGCTACCTTAAAAGAGCTAAACAGGAAGTGCATTTCCAAGCCAAGTGGGCGGGACAAAATAGGGTCAATAGTTTGTCATACAGTATTTACTATCTGGCCGCAGTTTGCCCAGGTCTGGTCTAAATGGTCAGTCTGAGTAAACGTTATATATACAAGGTTTAGAGTCAAATATATTTCACACAAACATCATCAGGGAAACGTTTTAATGACATAAGAAGGTGGAAAGTAAAGATTCAGAGCTTGATTTATGCTTCTAAACTTTGGACGGCAAAATGGTCACTATGTTTAACTTGATTATTTTTTAGACATACTATGATTATTTACGGCCTAATTTAATGCCAAAGATAAACCACTTTCCCGTTAAATTCAATGGTAGCGTTGTTTGGAGCAGTTCCTGGGATGTTCAGCCTCTCATCATCTCTTTTACCTCCTCCTGTTGTTTTGTTCTTTCCAGTTTCACTCACGTTTACGCGGGCTGGCCTGGCAGCAGCTCCAACGCCACGGTTCTGTCCAGCTCAGACCTGTTTCTGAAGGCAGAGGACCAGCATCAGGGGGCGCTCTTTCCACAAGAGGTCAGTATGTCTCCACAGCTGTCTGACATTTGTATGATTAACACTGTTTCCTCAAAGGTTTTTACTGTGACTGTAGAGGTGCTAAGAGTCACATTTGAATAAAAAACTGTTTTTGTATTTGTGAAGTAAACATAAAAATGATCAACAGTTGGGTCCATAAAGTTTATCGACACAAAAATATTGTTTAGTTCTGTGTCAAATCCAGTTCAATGCAGAATTTTAAGGCTGAACTTTGAAAGAAAATGTCCAGACAACAAAAAGTTTTCTGTGTTATTGGGATTGCAATTTTATAATAATATGTTAAATTACTCTCTCTAATCTATGAATTCTGTGTCTTGTTTTTACATTACTTTCATTTTATTTTATTTTGCCTCTCCACTTGAGTTAAAAAAGTTTAAACAAACTGCGTGTTGGCCATAATCTATAAAATAAAGTCGGTGCTTCTCACATCAACAGGTGTGTTGGAGATGACGTGTGTAATCCTCGTAAAAAAGAATCTCACACTTTGACTACGAGCACAAAGCGTTACATTTATTTACAGATGATGAGGCGATGCTTCTTCTTATCTGACATTTTAAAGAGAAACTAAATGCAAAATCAACTTTTTTTCACTGTCAAACTGTGTATATGGAGTTAAAATTGAATTATCTACTGTTTCCAGGCCTTTTTTGGACATTTTTGTGCAAACTCGCTCATTTTGCAGATATATGTGCAAAAACCATCACTGTGCTGTTGCGATGGTCAAACGCTGTCGGTGCATTTTCAGTTCACGCCGACGTCACATCAGTTGACGAAACAAACGAGCCGCCCAGGTGGGATCAATAAACTCCTCCTTCTGACACCGCTGCTGAGGCAAGTTTGGCTCAGCTAGATAAACGTGTGGTGTGAGGTGCGCAGGTTCGATCCTTGTATCGTTGTTTAATTTTTCTCATTTTCAATTTTAGAAAATACTCACTTGTTCACATCATAAGCTCATGTGCTTATGGAGGTTAAAGCAAAGACTTCATTCATATGTCTGCAAAGTTAATACCAAAGAATCTTGACGTGTGAGTAATAAACTCTCTCTGTGCACAGCCTCAGAGCTGTGAACTTCTCCACACGTCAGGATCGCTCCCACACAAAACTCACATCACTTACAAGCTCACTGTTCATATTTAGTGCTGTCAGTCAATGTCTGCTCACACCGACAGGGCGTCTCTTAAAAGGCCTCCGGGCATTTCCCACTATTGCGAGTTTGTTTGAGGTTCAGTTGTGGACAGAGTAAGTCTCTGACTGCATGTTTAGCCTCACTTTAAGATGCGCCGTCACAAGTCAGATGCACCAGATGCTTCTGTTGTAAAGTTCCTCGTTCGTGCAGCAGGTGAACCTCACCATGATACTCCTGACACATAGTCCTAACAGAGTTGCAGTGACCCACAGACCTAAGGAAAGAAACCACAACAAAATCTCTTATGAAAATCCTTACTCTGGCCACGCCTCCTGAACTTGTAGAGGAAAATATTGATCTTAAAATTGGCCAAAACTTCTGTAGTGTGCAGAAGACTTTATGGGGTTAAAAACAGAGCAGAAATCTCAGAAATCTACTTATGACATCACAAAACTGAGACACTCAGAGCAGTGTTTTTGAGACTCAGATTATAAAGAATAATATCTCACAGACACAACTCCAGCTGTTTTTGCCTAAATGTTAGCACAAACTCTATTTTCATTTCTCATGTTTCACAGAAGTCGATCGTGCTGGACGGCGTAGAGATCCCGGTGCATCTGATCGGAGACGCGTCGTTCCCTCTCAAACCGTGGCTTCTGACCGGCTTCAGCAGCAGCAGCAGCTCGCAGCACGACCTCTCCCCCGAGCAGAGACGCTTCACTTTCAGTCTCAACGCCGCTCGCTCCGTGGTCGCGTCCGCTTTCTCCCGCCTCAAAGGAAGATGGGGCTGTCTGCAGAAGAGAAACGACATCGAGGTGGGAGCCATGCACGGGACGGTGTCGGCTCTGTGCGTCCTGCATAACGTCTGCGAACAGGTCGGAGATGAGTTTTTACCCGAGTGGAGCGAGGACATGGACACAGGACACACTGGGGGGTTTATTCAGCCGGATGTAGTGCCCTGTGAGGCGGAGGTATACGGCGGCGCGGACATGATCAGGAACGCAATGACGTACAACTTTATAGACATTCAAGAGCATCCCACCACTATAAATGGGTTTACTTTTACATACGAGGACTGAGAAAGAAAAAGATATAGATTTGGAACTTTTTTTTTGTTCCAGTCCCCAATTTAGGCGTGTTCATACAGAGCAGGAACTATGGACTGAGGCCACACTTGACTTTTTAGCTCCTGCTCTGGGGCTGGTACTTTCCAGACAGACCACAAACCTTTTGGTGACAGAAGCATATTTACATTACATTTGTTTGGAAACATGTTTTATACATTCTCACATGTAGAGAATTTAAAAGCAGTAACTCAAAAAATATAGTTATCAAAGTAAGGATTAAAAAAGAAAGAAGCTGTGCTTACACAGATATAATTCACAACCCGGAGTCAAGAACACCACGTATTGTATTTTTGAACATAAGCATGCTATGTTGCCTCATTGTTAAGCCCAGACAGAATCATAGTAGTCATGAAAATAACATTTCCTGAGCAAAAATTTAGATTAGTGAATGAATTTTAAGCGTACTATAAAGATTTTAAACGTTTGACTGTGTTATAAGCGGATTAAATACTCTGAGCCATGCCTTACACAGATATAGAGATCGCGGCCCTTTCCCAAACCAGTCCCTACTTCCTCTCCTTGAGAACTAAACACTACACTTCTGTGAGTGACACTCCTTAGTTCCCTTCATTCCTGTGATTTCAGACACACTTCACACTCGTAAACTTCGAGATCTGAACCCGGGACTTCTCGCACCGAAGCAAGTATCATACCCTTAGACCAGGGCTTCTTAACTTTATCTAAGCCAGATTTGATTGAGAACCATAGATTCTGGGCCAGGTAGTTGCACAATATGTTACTGCTTTTAATGCGAGGTTGCGGCACGGTGGCTGAGCGGTCAGCGCTCTTGCCTCACAGCAAGAAGGTCGCGGGTTCGATTCCCACACGGGCCGGGCCTTTCTGTGTGGAGTTTGCATGTTTCTCCCCGTGTCTGGTGGGTTTCCTCCGGGCACTCCGGTTTCCCCACCAAACAACAATAACATGCACGTTAGGGTAACATCCTCCAGCTACGGTAGTCCTGACCAAGCCTAGCAAGAACATCTGGAGATGGGTCCAGAGGCATTGAAGGATGGGTTAAATGCAGAGGACAAATTTCCCTACGGGGACAATAAAGTGTACCTTACCTTACCTTACCTTGTGCAAAATATTCAGAAGACTAGATTTGTTTTTATAGTAATGCTGCTGTCTGTTTTTATTGCTAGTAATAACCAAATCTGAACCTGGAGTATAAGTAAACCACGATCAAATAAGATCTAAAGGAGAATTAAACCAGGACTGAAATACCACCAAATAAAGTTATACAGTGCAAATGTGACCATCTTAAGCTGGAAAATGACTGAATAAATGCTTAAAAGAAGTCATTTTTGTCTTTATTTGAGCATATTTTAACAGTTTAAAACAAGATAACTATTGTCTAGTTCAAACATTTGTATTGACACGTTAAGACATTTTAAGTTGGCCGCCTTTTTCCTGAGAAACACCCAGAATTAAATCTACAAACAAGCCTTGCTAGTGCTACTACTCTGAATCAGGAGTAGTAACAAAGAGAGAGAGACCACACAAAGAAAACATTTTAGGAGATTTATTTAACAAAAAGTAACGTGAATGTGAAGATCAGTAGTCAGTGAGTAAACTTTATTTTGTCTGACACGGAGTCATAAAGCGCTGTGTCTGCTGTGATGTGGGTGTGTGAGGTGATGTGTAGATTAATTAACTAAACTAAAATGAAGTCAGGCGCAGGCAGAGAGAATGCTGAACAAATGTTTATTAAAAGATTTTATTCAACACCAACGGAACCTAACCAGTCTTTTGACTTTGATTCTGTCCCTTGTGTTGTTTTTGAAAATGAGGTCTGTAACATAGCCACAGAAAAAGTATAACGGCATGTAAACGTACTTTACTTTTGTTGTCATCATTGTTGTATTCAGCGCTCTGTATCACTTTAATGAATGAGGGGCGGTCCGAGTGCACACGGACACAAACTCTGATGAACTACAGGTGCGCGGGGGAAGGAGAGGGTGGATGTTTGAACCACTCGAGGTGACCGCGAGAGACTCGAGCAGGTTTCGCCCCGCTGCTTAAACGAACTAATAAAAAGGACTGTGAGGACCGCCGGGAGAAGACCGGTTAGCGACCCTTGCTGCCTTGTGTGAACTATCTAAACTTTACCCAGCGGAGAAGCAAGACGACGTGCGGACGGGCGCGCACGGGAAGCGTACATCGCTGTATGTGGATTAAAAGACTTTCCGTTGGAATATATCTGTGGATTACGCATTGATGGATTATAACTTTCCCGTTTTTGGATTTATGGGACTGTGGGACACTCCGGAGATCACGGAAGCAGAGGACTTGATCAGCACCAGGTTTGACAGACAGTGGGGACTTGTACGGGGCAAAAGAGCTGGCGGTGTTTATAAACTGAAAGAAAACATTCACTAAATGACTAAACTGAACTGCATTCATTTGAGTGGTGACTTTATTACACTTAGCCTATAATTACTTAGCAGCTACCACAGACCCAAAGCTTAGAGCATCACTTTTGTCCTATAACGCGAAAAGGTAACTAGGGCTCTGAGGAGCGGAGTGTTACAGGTCTGCACTCTGAACACCTGCCGCTTCAGCTCGAGAAACCTGAAATTTAAAGAGATTAGAAATTATTTTGTGTGAAATGGATTTAACCAGTGTTTTGACCGATTCTATCCCTTGTTCGTGCAAACGAGGTCTGCACTCCGAACACCTGCCGCTTCAACCCGAGGAACCTGAAATTTAAAGAGATTAGAATTATTTTGTGTGAAAGAGATTTAACCAGTGTTTTGACCGATTCTATCCCTTGTTCGTGCAAACGAGGTCTGCACTCCGAAACCTGCCGCTTCAACCCGAGGAACCTGAAATTTAAAGAGATTAGAATTATTTTGTGTGAAGAGATTTAACCAGTGTTTTGACCGATTCTATCCCTGTTCGTGCAAACGAGGTCTGCACTCCGAACACTGCCGCTTCAACCCGAGGAACCTGAAATTTAAAGAGATTAGAAATTATTTTGTGTGAAAGAGATTTAACCAGTGTTTTGACCGATTCTATCCTTGTTCGTGCAAACGAGGTTGCACTCCGAACACCTGCCGCTTCAACCGAGGACCTGAAATTTAAAGAGATTAGAATTATTTTGTGTGAAAGGATTTAACCAGTGTTTTGACGATTCTATCCCTTGTTCGTGCAAACGAGGTTGCACTCCGAACACCTGCCGCTTCAACACGAGGAACCTGAAATTTAAAGAAATTAGAAATTATTTTGTGTGAAAGGATTCCTGATTCCATCCCTGTACAAAAACTTAAATTAGGTTGCGCACTCCTCTCCTTCTGCTTCAAGCTGGGAACCATTTAAATTTAAGAACGTAGGAGTAACTTTGTGTGAAAGGGATTTAACCAGTCTTTGAACTCTGGCTGATTCTATCCTTGTACAAATCTAGATCTTTGCACTCCTTTCCTGCTAGTCCAAGCTGGAGAACCTGGAGTTTTAGGAATTTAGGAATCATTTTGTGTGAAAGGATTTAACCAGTCTTTGAACTCCGGCTGATTCCATCCCCTGTAAAAAACTTAAATTAGGCCAACGCACTCCTCTCCTGCTGCTCCTAGCTGGGGAACCATTTAGTTTTAAGAACGTAGGAGTAACTTTGTGGTAAAGGGATTTAACCAGTCTTTGAACTCCGGCTGATTCTATCCCTTGTACAAAATCAAATCTTTGCACTCCTTTCCTGCTAGTCCAAGCTGGAGAACCTGGAGTTTTAGGAATTTAGTGTGAAAGGGATTTAATCAGTCTTTGAACACCGGCTGATTCTATCCTTGTACAAATCTAGATCTTTGCACTCCTTTCCTGCTAGTCCAAGCTGGAGAACCTGGAGTTTTAGGAATTTAGGAATCATTTTGTGTGAAGGATTTAATCAGTCTTTGAACACCGGCTGATTCTATCCTTGTACAAAAACTTAAATTAGGTCTGCGCACTCCTCTCCTTCTGCTTCAAGCTGGGGAACCATTTAAATTTAAGAACGTAGGAGTAACTTTGTGTGAAAGGGATTTAACCAGTCTTTGAACTCTGGCTGATTCTATCCTTGTACAAATCTAGATCTTTGCACTCCTTTCCTGCTAGTCCAAGCTGGAGAACCTGGAGTTTTAGGAATTTAGGAATCATTTTGTGTGAAAGGGATTTAACCAGTCTTTGAACACCGGCTGATTCCATCCCTTGTACAAAATCAAATCTTTGCACTCCTTCTGCCAATCCAAGTTGGAAAACCTGGAGTTTAGGATTTAGGAATACATTTGTGTGAAAGGGATTTAATCAGTCTTTGAACACCGGCTGATTCTATCCCTTGTACAAATCTAGATCTTTGCACTCCTTTCCTGCTAGTCCAAGTTGGAGACCTGGAGTTTTAGGAACTTAGAAATCATTTTGTGTGAAAGGGATTAACCAGTAAAATCCGTCTGATCTGAAACAAAGTCAGATCTTTCTCTCCAATTCTGCTGCTGGTGTTAAAAGGAGAGAAAGATCAAAAGATCCTGCATATCTTTTGCATTGGAGAGCTCATCATTGGCGTAGAATCGCATTTAAAAATAGTATCTATTTTGATGGTGTAATAAAGGTTCCGAGAAATGCATAATGAGGAAGCGCACCGAGAGGGCATAGAACATAATCTCTCAAAAAGCAGCAGAAGTTTGAAAGATGGGCACGAGATTTGCAAACAAAATGCAAGACCTCGACCGAAGAAGCAGACAGCGCTTAGAATTAGAGAGTATAATTCGCTTAAAAACTCGGCCACTGCATTTGTGGACTCGTTGTTCTGGTGGCTAGCAATATTATCATCTGAAAAGAAGGAATCGAGTGCGGAACTGCAGATAAGACATCAGAAGTTTCTTGGATAGGATCTGAGTTTTGAGTTGTGTAGGGGGCTTGGATTACGACTTCCTCTGATCCTTCTGGACAAAGACACTACGATATATTTGGCGCAGAACCAGGGCAACCACAGAATGAAGCAAGACAACTAAACGGAAAGCTTAAAAGCCTCCAAACAGACCATGCTGCGTGGGTTTGATCGTAATCAGAAGATGATGCCGGCCTTACGAGTCGCTTCTTTCCGGTTTGGCCTATATTAGGGCTGGGCATTTACGGGTAAGTCCAGCGCATCGAAAAATTCTTCTTCATCACCAGAAATCTCACCAAGGTCGACACTTCGAGTTGGTGTTTGGAAGTGTTCTTGGTCTCTGATGTTTTGTCTATCTTTCCTCAGTGGCGTTTTGGATTTTCTTAAAGAGATTTAGCGGAAAGTAGAAGACCAGAACTACAGGATTAATTACAAAAAAACAAAAGAGTGGCCCATCCAAGCGCGGCAAAGTAAGATAATAAAAATGTTGACAGATAGACTGCAACTGCCACTAAAAGCTGCCATGGTAACTAAAAGAGAAGTCTGCATGTTCGAAAGGATCTAAATCGTCATTTGTTGGCGGATTTTGTCTGTCTTTCCTTAGAGCCTCTTGGATTTTCTTAACAGAAGTTGCGGAACATGGTAGAACAGACAAGTTAGTAAAAATATGGGCATATTGACCAGAATTCCTGCAAAATTTGCGAATAGCCAAAGGAGATTTCTGAAACGTCCAAATGGATCTATATCTTCGTTAAGGTTTTCTGCATTGTTGGAAGTCTCACGTAATCGACTGCTGATTGGCGTTTCACTAGATAGGTCGACACGTTCAGTTAGCATTGGGGCAGCGATTTGGTCTACGCCGTTACCTCTGACTCCCTCCACGTTGTTTGGTTTTTGTAAGTAGAACTCGTGGAACATAGAGGATCAGAGCCACTGGTTTTATCACAAAAATGAAAGCGTTCCCATCCTAACTTGGCAAGACAAGATATTAAAACGTTGGCAGACAGACCAAGTCACCAAACGCTGTCATGTAACTAAAGGAAGGTCTGCGCGTTCAAAGATCTACGGTCGTTGTTTTCTTAAAAGATTGACTGTTGTCTTTTCTTAGAATCTTTGAATCTCTTAAGCAAAGTTTGCGGACCGTTGATGACCAGAACAACCGGTTTTATCACAAAGAATGAAAGCATTTCCCATCCTAAGTTGGCAAGACAAGATATTAAAAACGTTGGCAGACAGACCAAAGCACTTAACGCTGCATGTAACTAAAGGAAGGTCTGCGCGTTCAAAGGATCTACGTCGTTGTTTTCGTTAAAGATTGCTGTGTCTTTTCTTAGAATCTTTTGAATCTTCTAAGCAAAGTTTGCGGACCGTTGATGACCAGAACAACCGGTTTTATCACAAGAATGAAAGCATTTCCCATCCTAAGTTGGCAAGACAAGATATTAAAAACGTTGGCAGACAGACCAAAGTTGCACCAAACGCTGTCATGTAACTAAAGGAGAGGTCTGCGCGTTCAAAAGGATCTACGTCGTCGTTGTTTTCGTTAGAAGATTGGCTGTTGTCTTTTCTTAGAATCTTTTGAATCTTCTTAAGCAAAGTTTGTGGACCGTTGATGACCAGAACAAAGAATGAAAGCATTTTGTTAAACTGAATTTTCGGAAAGTACAAGATCGCGCAAATTATTAATAATAATAGCAAAGTGACCTCAAGTCCCCAAACCTTTACGAAGCCAAAGCATATCAGCATATATCCAAGACAAATTTCGGAAGTATCCAGTGACTGGCTGCTGGTTTGCGCCTCTCTTGCGAAGTGTTCTCGTCTGCTTTCACGTAATCAAAGGACACGCCTGCTCGCTCCCGATTTGGTTCGGTGTTCGCGTTGGACTGGTTTGTTCAAAAAAGTTCTGAACTTTATTTTCAAGGTTGCTCAGTCTTATCATCATTTCTAGATACTCACTGAGAGACTGTAGACATGCTCTATGAGGCTTACTTTGAGCGCAAGCAGGTCACACGAATGCGAACACTCCGAGACCGACATCTGAAGGTTAGTTTCACCGTGATCCATATGTTGTGTCTGCTCTTCTGTTTTGCGCGAAGGAAGCCATGGCTGCGTTCGGGGTTTCTCTGCTTTCTCCTGCGATTATATTGTGCGGTTCAGTCATTTTTGTGAAAGCTGTGACTTTGTTTTTTGAGCGTAACGCAAAGTTAATGAGCAGTAATCGTGATCTGCTGGTGTCTGTAAGCTGCGTTTGTCTTCTCTGTTCTGCCGAGCTGTCTGACAGTAAAAACCCAACACGTCTTTGTGACATCACTGGTAGCCTAAGAAACATCATGTTACTTAGCAACAGCAGTCAGTGATGGAATGGAACTGTAAATGGAATGTCATCCGCTGCGGTTACTATAGATACAGTCGACATGAAAGGAAACGCCCACTTTTAATAATTATTATTAATGACAGGGCTTTTGAAAAGTCTTAAATTGTTTTAAATCTGTCAAAATTTGGTCTTTAGGTCTTAAATTTGAGCCAGCTTTTTTTTAAGACCGTGTATTTCAAGCTCTATCAAAGTTAAATGAAAAATGTGTGTGTTGTGTCGGAGATATTTGTTTTGCTGAGATAGATAGATAGATAGATAGATAGATAGATAGAATAGATAGATAGATAGATAGATAGATAGAGATATAGATAGATAGATAGATAGATAGATAGATAGATAGATAGATGATAGATAGATGATAGATAGATGATAGATAGATAGATGATAGATGATAGATAGATAGATAGATAGATAGATAGATAGATAGATAGATAGATAGATGATAGATAGATGATAGATAGATAGATAGATAGATAGATGATAGATAGATGATAGATGATAGATAGATAGATAGATAGATAGATAGATGATAGATAGATAGATAGATAGATAGATAGATAGATAGATAGATGGATGATAGATAGATAGATAGATAGATAGTAGATATAGATAGATAAGATAGATAGATAGATAGATAGATAGATAGATAGATAGATAGATAGATACGATAGTAGATAGTTAGTTAGTTAGTTAGTACTTTATTGATCCTCGAGAGGGAAATTCATTCTCTGCATGTGACCCATCCTGCAGAGCCGCTGGGGCGTCTGTCAGGAGCAGTGAGCTGCCGCTGAACGGCGCTCGGGGACAGTCTCCATGATGTTGTGCTTGCTTCGTCAGGGCCTTAGCTGGAGGAGCAGGTGCAGTTGGAGGTAGAAACTGGAGTGTGAGACAGATGACAGTCAGGTTCAGGTGGAGCAAGTGAACTTCTGTTGTTTCAGTCGGTGATAAGACCATCCTCACAAAATCTTCCTCTGTAAAAGCCTCGGCTGCAGCAGATGTAAAAGTTCTGTAGCATTCAAAAGTCCAAAGGTAGCAAAGTTAGCTTTCATAGCTTCATGTACCATCTCCATGGCAACAAGACAAACAAACAACTCCATTCACTAAATCCTAACTTGTGTCTGTTGAACATCACAGGGTGGATGAAATCCCAAGAATCAAACTGCATTGTCCTCTGCTGCCTTCAGGTGTGAAAGTCGGCCATTTCAGAAGTCCAAAGCTAGCGTAGGTAGCATTAGCTTTTGCATGGTCTCCACGGTTACGAGACAAACAGATGTCTCCTTTTCACAAATATGACAGTACTTATCTCATGTTTGTTGAACATCAGAGGTCACACATCTTTGTTGTTGAAGTCCAAAGGTGTCTTGCCAAAAACTGAGCTAAAACCAATAAGTTTCAAAAAGTGCTCAGAGCCTCCAGATGTGCGTCATGTCAATAGAATCAAATAAATATATACTGATTATGTGGCTGCATCAAATTGAGAATTTTTGGTCTGAAATAATTGAAATGTATGTATTTTGTGAGCAAATTAATAGTAAACATGGCAAAACAAAACATAATCATTTTAAATTTCATATAAATAGTTATTTCTTGTGACAAAAATAATGTTTTTATACATGCGCGTGGTCTTAAAACCCTTATCACTCCAAAGGGACGTCCCACTTTTCTTGAAAAATTCCATTTTGTTCAGTGTCTGAAAATAGCAAACTATGAAGCACCTGGAAAGGTTAAATATGAAATACCATTGTATCCCTTTTATTTAGAACAAAATCATTCTGGGATAAATCAGATTTCGATTTCTACTGTAAACCTCCAAATAAAAAAAAGTCCCCAAAACTTTAATAGGATTTTTGTATTTTATTTATTATTTTATTTATTTTATCTCCCTAAAACACATTTTTACCTCAGTTGCCTTCAGCCTTTACAGAGGAATTGCCAAAAACCCAAATCTGCCAAATCTAGAGTCATTTATGTGTCAGCTGTAACACCAGCTTTACCATTCCTTATATTTACCAAAAAATATTTAGGCGGAATTTAGATTTTGTTTTTCTTTTGCTTGTAGAAAGTTTTCACTTCTGATGAGCCTGTTGAACATCAGGAGCAAAAACTACAAAGATACAACTGTAAAAAGACTCCAGATATTTGTCTGTACTCCAAAGGATCAGAAACTGTTTCAGATCAATTTTTTTGTCAGACGTGTGAGGGGAAAATAGGTCGGATTGAGAAATGTTCATATCCAAGGTCTTAAAAAGTCTTACATTTCATCATAAAAATGTGCAGGAACTCTGAATGAAGACATTACAAACTCTCAAACAGACAAACAAAGAATGCAAGGCCTTACATAATAAAATAAAAATACAAGTTATGCAATATTAAAAAAAAAAATTAAATAACAACATAATTTACATTTTCAGGCACATGACAGTTTGGAGCCTAGAGTAGTAAACGTTCTTCAGCAGAATTACATATTATCTATAAAAGAATTTGAACTTACTACATTTTCACATTTAAAGGGCACTGTGTAAGATTGAGAGGAATTTTAATTATCACTTATAGTCCACAAACATTTAAATCATATTTATTCTTTACAACATGAATACTTAAGAGAGCACTGTTAACCACTCCACATCAATTGTGATACATTTATACGTATTTGAAATGTTTTATTACAGGCCGGAATGTGGATTATTGACGCTAGATGACAGCAGGTAAATAGGCAAAATGCATGTGAATGGCTCCCTCTAGTGTCCAAAAGTGGAAATCACTTTGTTTGTTTGTTTTTTTTACATAGTGCCCCTTTAAACTACAGAAGAGAAGATGTACATTTTTGCTTTTTATGGCACAATTTTTATCTGTGGAGTTTTTGTGACACAAATCGTCGACTGACATCAAGGACACTTTAGGAAATTTTAACTGCAACTTATGTCCTCACCAAATACAATCCGAGCAATATCTTGGGCCAAGTATAATAGTCCTTCTGACCCTCTTTTTTCCAAACTAAAGCTCTTGAAGCTAACTGAGTGCAATATATTTCACAATGCCTGTGTGATGTACAGTGTAGTTTATAGACTAAACGACAGACTCTGTCAGCTCATTCCTATTTTTACACCGTCACATGACCACAACACAAGAGGAAAGTCTCTCTTGAACTACAAGAAAAGGAAATTGAAGTGCACTAGTGTTAGTGTCACCCTCAGGTCTGGAATGAGCTGGACAGAAACATTCAGGTTTCCCCATCTTTCTTTATTTTTAAAAGAAAACTCAAATCTTATCTGTTGGGGAAATACAGTGAACCTTAAACCCCCTCTGGCTGACGACTTTTGTTTGATCCAGACTTTCATTAGGTCCGATAAGCCCATGTGTGTCTATTGATGTGTACAATTATATTTATAAGACATTAACATAGCTTTTGCAAATTAGGGACAAATGTATAGATAAGAGTGCAATTGTATATATGGACACGAAGATAGTTAGCATAGGTAGTCGTAGCAGTTGATGAGCTTTAGAACTATATAAAATGGTTTTATTCATTTTATGGAAATACTTTAGGGCACCATTTATAAGCCATGAATGGCTTCACAGGTGTTCCTTTTACAAAATGTATTTTGATTAAATATGACCATATGTGTTTTTTATTGTATTTTCTAATTTTGTAATAAACTGATTGATTGATTGAATCCAAATGATCTTTCTTGAGGAAAAAAAGAAGAGACATTTTGCCCAGTACACTTTAATTATGGAACTGGTGAATGTCAACTGGACGCTCCAAAATGGTTAGCTTTTTCAAATAAATCTATGCATCTGATTTTAAAAAATTACATATTTAAATGTGACTGAAAACCTTTCAAGGCACACTGATTAAAAAACACTGGGTTTGAACATGTTTTCTGTAAACACACATGAACATAATTAGATTTAAGATTTCACCAAACATTTAGCCGTTTTCATCCAGAATGGCTGCTTAGTCCTGACTCTGGTCCGTTAGTCCTGACTCTGGTCCATGTTTAGTCCTGACTCTGGTCCATGTTTAGTCCTGACTCTGGTCCATGTTTAGTCCCGACTCTGGTCCACGTTTAGTCCCGACTCTGGTCCACGTTTAGTCCGACTCTGCGGTCCACGTTTAGTCCCGACTCTGGTCCATCGTTTAGTCCCGACTCTGGTCTATGTTTAGTCCTGACTCTGGTCCATGTTTAGTCCTGACTCTGGTCCACGTTTAGTCCTGACTCTGGTCTATGTTTAGTCCTGACTCTGGTCCATGTTTAGTCCTGACTCTGGTCCATGTTTAGTCCTGACTCTGGTCCATGTTTAGTCCTGACTCTGGTCCACGTTTAGTCCTGACTCTGGTCCACGTTTAGTCCTGACTCTGGTCCACGTTTAGTCCTGACTCTGGTCCACGTTAGTCCTGACTGGTCCACGTTTAATCCTGACTCTGGTCCACATCTTAAATTGTGTAAATGATTAATTAAACTAGTTGTGTGTAAATCGTTTGCACTTTGGTGTTTTTTGACGACACATGTGGAGCATTTCTGTTTTAGTTGTTTGTAATTTTCAACTTTTATTCGTCAATTTCTTCATAATTTGCATAAAATGCTGTAAAACTATAATAAATATTTACCACAAACACCCTATAACACTTGTCACTTGTTTACATTGTCTCTGTTAAATCCTGGTGATCTCTTTTATCAACACAAGATGGCGCTTTTAAGCCATGAATCTAAAGAAGACATTAGATTGTGGCCATGACTATAAATAAATAAATTATTGAGTGAGTGAGTTGTCTACTGTGTTGGAGATGGATTTGAATTAACTCTAACTAAGAGTTATTTAAGCTTTTTGATTTAACTCTGCAGTGTTATGTGTTAAATCAGGGGTTTCTAAACTTTTTTCATTGTGGGACACTTTTTGAAAAATATATGGAGCAGAGGGCAACATAATGATACAAATTAAGTGAATTCTTAAAAATGTAGTTTTAGCTCAGTTCTAATGAGTCACATTAAATAAGATATTGAACATTCAGGGAAGGCCATCATAACAAGGTTAAAATCTTAGAAAAGTGAATTTGACATAATAGGTCCCCTTTAACTTAACAGATCACAGTGTGCCTTGGATACTTTTTCAGATTTTTCTGTCTGTAACTAAATGTATTTATCCTAAAAAGACAGATTAGACCATTGATTTGGTCCAAAATCTTCAGCTCATTCACTTCTTTTTGTTACTGTTCAATACAAATCTTATAATCTTAATAAAATATAGTCGACTAATAGAAATCTTGGTCGACTAAGACTCCAATCGACTAAACTATTAAAGGACAGCCATACAAGCTAAATGTTTAGTGAAATCTTAATTAGAGATGCACCGACCCAGCTTTTCCAGTTCCGATACCAATTGACTCTGCATGTGCACTGCCCTATTTATTTAAAAAATGCTAACATCTTGCCGGCAGGTTCATTTCCTGTCTAGTTCATTTCAATGAGGCTTTCACTACCTTAGCCTAAAATGAAAAATGACTAAAGATCAGGCAGTGAACGGTGAGTTTTTGGTGGTTTTCTTTGAAAACATGTTAAATACTTTACAAATGAGGAGAATATTTTTAACAAAGGACCAAAGTGTGTTTATAAAAAATGTGTTTGTCTGTCAATGCTAACGCTAAAGTCTGAGGATTTGAAAATAAAGAGCTCTTATGCACACAGCCAATTCTGATATTTTGTCATTAGTATTTCCTGATACCCGATGTTGACTGATAACAGTGAAGGAACTGAAAATAGCTATTATTATTAGTGCTGTCAAGCGATTAAAAAAATTGAGAGATTAATTAATTATGATCAGTAATTAATTAATCTAATTATTCCTTTTTAATCTCACTTAAAAATGTCTGAGAAAAACACTCAACTTAATCTGTCAGTGCCACGAATCTACAAAGAGGTTGGACGATGGTCATTTCAGTTCAAAGCTCCTTCAGACTGGAACAAGTTACCCACACACTTAAGATCCATAACATCTTTTGGTTTATTTAAGTCATCTTTATCTATTTATCTTAAAACTCCTTGTCAATGTTTCTAGTTCTATTACATTTACCATTGCAATAATGGTAGCATGGTTAATATGAATACTTACACTTACCAACTATGTTGGTATTGATGTCTTCTGTAATGTGTTCAATTGTTATCCCTAGGGATGTCATGATTTACAACTTGTGTTGTGATGAAAAAACAAAACAAAAAACACAGGGGCGAACTAAAATTACTCTCAAAGTGTACTTTCCATTTTTTATGCAATTCTGTGCCTCGATAAATAACAATACTTACTGAACGATCCTGACATCCCTATTGTGTAATTTCTGTGTTTTACATCTGTACATCTGCAGGAGTGTGGAGAGGTGTAAAAGCGAGCAAGTGTGTCTTGTCTTGTTTGTAAATTAAATATTGTTTTATGTATAATCTGTATAGTTCTAATGTATGTAATGTATTGTTATATGTTCTATGTTTTGGACCCCTCGAAAACGAGATGCACATCTCAAGGGGTATTCCATAAATAAAATAAAAAAAATTAAGTGTTTTTATCCGATTTAATTAATTACATTATTGTTACAGATGGAAATATTAATATTTGCAAAAAATGAAGACTTTAGGACGTTTTTGAACATAAAATGACCGTTCATCAGTCCAATAACTTTCGCCTGCTTCTTTATTTTTGTCTCGTTGCTACTGTTATTGTGGAAGTAACAATTCATTAGCCTTATATGAATACAATTTTAAATATTTTGGGTCAAAACCAGCAGTAAATACATCTCACAACATATAATTAAAGGCACAACTGAATCGTTATCATGGAGCCAATACCCGATCCAGCAAAATTTCATGGATCGGTGCATCCCTATTCTTAATCTTAATCATGTTTACTATGTTCTACTAAAAATGTCTTCTAACCAGTCGTACCCACTGTAAGCTCATAAAAAGTCCCAGAAAAGCTAAATTGGCTCTAAATAAGAGAGCTACACTTCTATTTAGGCCTATTTAACATTTCCAGAAGCTTGATAGATTATTTTACAAATGGTGAAAAAAAATGAAAAATATAGCCTGTAAAAAGGGAATCACTTTTAGGGTTATTGCTCATAAATAAGACTTTAAATGTCCTTTTCTTCAGTGCAGCAGTGAGACCTGCAGATCCACAGCTGCAGCAGTGTGTGGAGTCTTATGTTTGCAGCCTGGACGGTCCTGTGTTTTGCTGCTGTTTGACCTAAATCTGTTAAATGCAGGTCTCGTGAGCAGATCCTCTTAATCCCGACATCACATCTGCAGCGCCGCATCAGTGAGAGGAAACGGCACAGAGACACTCAAACCCGAGAACGCAAATGAACTGGTTTACCCAATGTGCAATACCCTTACTGAAACACATCATTGTTTGTTTGTTTTTTTTTCGTTTTTTTTTTGTATACAGCTTTATGAATTTTTACTGTGAGCTTTGTGTCGTCTGAAAAAGGTGTGCTTAGACAAAAAAAGTGCTATTCTCTGATTAAACATGTCTTATTTCACTCGCAGAGGGAGTCTTTCTGCGGCCAAGCCAAGTTAAATCAGATTTTTACATTTTGTCTTGAGTCTCCGGTCTTCCTCTCTCTCTCCTGTCCCACTTCTAGCGCTAGCCCCGCCCCCTCGTGGACCTCAGATGCCGCTGTCAGTCACGGTGCGTGGGTTTGAGTAGGAGCGCGACGCACCGCTGGATTTTACGCGTCTCCGTCCGTTCACGCCCACACCGCTCCGTAAACCCACCCACCGGTCCCTGTTTCCCCACGAACGAACCGACACCGCGGCGGGCCCCGGACAGACACAAACCCCCGGCGCCTCCTCCGCTCTTCTCCCCGGATTTTCTCCCACAAACCACCGCTGCCGCCTGGGTCTTTGCCGCTTCATGCTCCGGAGTCGCGAGAGTTGACGCGCGCCGCCGAATGAAGATGGCGTCGGAAGGAGCCAGTGCAGAGGCTCCGGGACAGTCCCTCACCGCGGCCGTGCTGACCAGCGCCGACACGGTAAGACCCCGGTACCGGAGCACACACAGCCCCGCCACAGTCCCCGGATCGACCGCGGACAAAACCGAGAGACGCGGCGCGGAAAATCAGCCGCGCTTCTGGTTCCGCGAAAGCGTGAATCTGCAGCGCTGGAGGCCGCGCTCTGAAGCACCGCAACAACCACTCTTGTTTTTGTTTTTATAATTTGTTCAGCGAATAGATTGCGTTCACCTGACATCTGAACCTTTTAGAGCAGAAATCTCCAATATTTTTCATTTTAACAGCTACTTTTGTTAATCCGTTAGCATGAGAGAGCTACTCATGCTAACGGTCACAATAAACTGGGTCGATACGACAGCGATCACAAGCTTTAGGTGGCTTACGTTTTCATGCTTGTTAAAGATAAACTAGTATCCACTTATCAGTACATATATTTAAGCTTCCAACGTGTACATTTACAATTCTAACAGACTTTTTGAATGATTCAGTGTTAAATGTGTAGCCTACTTCTGGAGCCTTTGGCAGCTACTTGGAGGCTGTTGAAGAACTGACCCTGTGCAAGTACGGTGTTTATTTTCTAATTGTCAGACTTTAGCGTTAGCATTGACAGACAAACGCATCATTTAGGTCCTTTGGTGAAATATTCTCATTTGTCTTTAACATGTTTTAGAGCAAAACAATCACAATTCACGGTTCACTCCTTTTTTCATTTTAGACTGAGATAACCCCATAGAAATGAGCTAAACAGGAAATGAACATGCCGGCAAAATGTTAGCATTTTTTAAAATAAACAAACCAACTGACGTTCTGTGCACAGAGTCTGCCATTCCTCAGTCGGAGTCAGTTGTCGAACTTGAGTCTTGTTAGACTATCATTTCTTCTGCCAGAATTGGCTAAAAATGTCTCTGTCTGTAACTTTAGATCGCTAATCACAAGATAAAAAAGTCAGTTAAGAAAGTTTAATAACGTTTGTTTTTGATAAAGTCACGTGAAACCTTGTACTTTCTACAAAAACATCCATTTTAACACTAATGTTGGTGACCTCGAAGTTTTCACTGCTCTTGTTGCCGTTGTCAAACACAAACATTAATGCGCCTGTGCAGATGTTTCTGGGAATGCGCACATCCACTTTTGACTCTAATTCGGCTCTGACTCAGATTGGGGAGTGAGAAGCCAATTCTATGGTAGATTCTATGGTTTAACTTTCCAATTGACCTTTCGCCGAGCCCGCCCAAAACGGCTCTTGTCCAATCAAACGTCGTAGCAACCGTTGCTATGTAAATAGGGCCCGTCAAATCTTGAGCTCCAAGCAAGACGGTGAAGCGTTGTGCCTATGGTAAATCGGACCGCAGATACCTCGAAATACTGACCGGAGGATTCTGTTCTTTCCATTTCTAAAGCCGAAAACAACTGAAGCGGTGCCTACAATGGATTAAACAGAGCGGGCAGCTCCTCTACCAGCTAAATATCGAACAAATGTCTGCTCAAAGGTAAAACTAATGTTTAACTACAGCTATGGACTGTGTTGTTAGATCTAGAGGCAAAAACACAAACCAGACCAGAGTTATACCATGACGAGGATATAACTGCAGAAGTTACGCTCTAAACTGCTACGTTTAGCCAGCCTCTTAGCTTTAGCCAACACGGTAGGTTTAGCTCGCTAACATACCTCGTAAATCAACAATATTCTTGCAATAGAGAAAAATAGACCTTAACATATGAAAGCGAACTTACCCGGCAGTGCAAGAACAGGACAAGGCTGTGCTTGTTGTATTTGAGATAACGTTAAAAATCATGGGTTTCTCTGATTTAGCTTGAGACCAGTAGCATTAGCCTCCATAGGAGTTATGTCCCTCAGTTGTGTATTTTAATGTTTTGAATAAATACCTCCGGTGCATAGTGAACCTCTTCTGCCTCGATCTAGAGGATATCGCGGAAAAATAGCTTTAAAAAAGTCACTAACGCGAACAGGTGTACTTCTTTCTGTCAGTGAAGTCTATGACACGCTGTCATATTTGACGGACGTAGCAACAGTAACTAAGGGGGCGGGCTCGGCGAAAGGTCAATTGCAGATTTGTTGCATAATTTAATGAATTGTTTTCAAATTCTATTGAAAACAAAATCAAAACATCACTGAAAGTGGAGTTTCCGTGGCTTAAAGGGGCTACACCTGATCTTTGCATCCTTAAAAATGTAAACAAACAGAGTTAATTCATTTTTAACTTCTTACTTCAGGCTACATGATTTGTTCACTTAGCTAATGCATTCTGAGTTTCAGAATTGTTCATTATGACGAGTTTTAATGTTTTTTTCACAGCTTTTAGCAGCGAGGTGAGTCTCTATGCTAACTAAAGTTAGCCACAATGCTAAAAACAAAAACAGACAAAGCTGGACACAATCGGGATTTTATTGAACATAGACAGACTTTGCGGACTTATTTCCACCTGAATAGATACATTAACAAGATATCAGTGCTAGGGGGAAATTGTTGTAAAAAAAAAATCAAGTACAGTCTCTTTAAAGTGTTTCCCTCACGTTTACACAGAGATTATGATAGTTACAAGTGATCGAACATTGAATATACACTGTATTTAATATGGTTTTAGATGTAAAAGGCACTTATTGAACTAAAATATTGATTATAGAATAAATATTTTTATATATGTACTGTTGACCTATTACATTTTCACAGTAACTTTAGTAACACTGCAAATCTCTAATGACAAAAGTTAAATAACTAGAGCTAAGACTAATCGTTATATTGGTAATCACTTAGTTATTCTTTTGATTAATCAATTAATCGTCCTGAAATGAGAAAAGTCAATTGAATACAATATTTTTTCTGCAGAATTTGAGGTGAGGTAAAGTCGTCTGAAAGGTGTAGGTTATTTCAATCACAACTTTCACGTCAGTGCTGTTCAGTTTTCATCACATGTCCTGAAGTCAAGATAAAAACCAGCTGATTATTTAATTGTTAAATTATAGAGATGCACCGATCCGATACTGGGATTGAATATCGGTGCAGATCCAGGAAATTTTGCTGGATCGAGTATCGGCTCCATGATATCGGTTCAGTCGATATCCTAGTTGTGCTTAATTGGACATAATGAGTCTGATCTATAGGCTGATGTTGAGCCAGAATGTCTCATAATGTTTGACATTTTATTCTTACTCTCTCTCTTTCTTTCTTCTCTTTTTTTTCCTCTCTCTTCTCACTCTCCTCTTTCTTCTCTTTTTCTTTTCTTTCTCTCTTTCTTCTCTCTATTACACTGTTTTCTCTTCTTTCTTTTCTCTTTCTTTCTCTCTCTCCTCGCGCTCTCTCTTTCCCTTTCTATCTCTCTTTCTTCTCTTCTCTCTCTCCTCTCGCTCTCCTCTCTTTCTCTCTCATCTCTTTCTTTCTTCTCTGTCTTCTCTCTCTCTTTCTCTCTCCTCTCATTCTCCCTCTTTTTCTTCTCTTCTCTCTTTTCTTTCTCTCTCTCTCTTCTCTCTCTCTCCTGACGCTCTCTTTCTCTTCTTTCTCTTTCTTCTCTGTCTCTCTCTCCTCGCGCTCTCTTTCTTTCTCTATTTCTTCTCTCTTTCTCTCTCTCTCTCCTCGCGCTCTCTTCTCTCTCTCTCTCTCTTCTTCTTAAGTTGTTCAGTTTTGTCTTGCAGTATAAATAACACTCTATGATCAAAAGTCTTATGTTTTGAAAAGGAAAAAATACCTATTTCAGTCCTTACACAAGTATCGGTTGATATCGGGTATCGGCAGATGCTTAATTATGAAGTATCGGGATCGGTATCGGAACCAAAAAAGCTGGATCAGTTAAGAATGTAACCGCTGTCTAATAAAACAACATTTTTTGCAAGTGTGAGGTGTATGTTACCCAAAATAATAAAAAAAGTAAACAAAAGAATAGCTGGGCCACTATTGGTAATAATTATAATTTTATAGTGTCAGAATATTAAGTGGACAGAGTTTAGAGTAAATGTAACATTCTATTGTTTTGGCCCAGCACAATGAAACTGCAATGAACCGGATCATACTGCTTGATAGGCTGAATTTGTTGTTGTTTTTCAGTAGCTTATGCATCGTTCGATCCATATTCTATTACACCGTTTAAAAGGTTAAGACCAACTTACAGTCCTGGTTTTATCTCAGCTTAGATTTTGTGGTCTAGTCTAGTTTTAGATGTAGTTTGCATCTGATATAATCCAAATATAGACTAGTTTTAGTCTTGGTTTGGCTCTCGGTCTAGTCCCACTGCTGCTCTGATGTGTTCTAGTTCCAAATGATTGACGTTGGGTTTGTTTTGGCTGGACCCTGTTTTAATTTTGTTCTTATGTGACAGTGCGTTCTTCTTTATTTTGTATTTTGTCACAATGAATAAAGTAGATTTCAAGATAATAACAATACCTCTGCATTTGTAGCTTAGACTCTAGCCTTTTGAAAATCTGGCCCATTGGTAAATACAATTGAATAGCCCTGTTTTAAAGTCTCCTTTGGTTTAACAAATGTGGTGTCACAATCCTGAGGTGTTGCTGGGGAAGAGTGCAATAGTAGCTGCATGTTTAAGCGACTGGGAAAACGCAATAGTAACTTGGGGTGGTGCAATATTAGGGCTTTGTTTGGGAGAGAAACACAAAATGTAGGCTATCCACAAAATAAATAACATATAAATAAATAAAGACATCTGGTTGGCCAACAAACAGGAATCTACACTTGTCACTGCATTTGAAAGGTTTAGTGTTAGATAGTCTGGTCCAGAGGAACGTAAGAGAGCTGGTTGCCATGGTAATGAGTTTATTTCTGTCGCTAAACTGGCCTAAACTGTTATATTTTTGGTCTTAAATGGCACCTGTTCTGTACAATCTACTTTTCTGAGTTTTTAACCATGTTACAGCAGTGTTCTCTCATTATTAGTTTACTCAAAGTTGTATTTGGATTGATTCTTGCATTTGAGTAATCTTGTATTGCTCGAGTGCTCAGAAAATCCTTGTCTTCACCTACCACCTATCCCTGCCCACTTGTCTGTATTTAGGTTTGTGTTTACTCAAAAATTAGGATTGCAAATAAAACATGTATGGTTCAAAATTGTCATGTAGACACTTTTCAACAACAGGTCTCCTTTAACTCAAACCTTTTTCCTAAACTTACTCGTTCCCCTGAAACTTAATCACTGTCCCGCCGGACCTGACTATCGAGCATTTACCATTTGAAACAAGTGCTATATTGTTTTGATAACATGGTTTAAACTTTCAAATTTCCGGAAATCATTTCGCAACCCATACAGAGGGATTTTTTTTTATCAACACGGGCAATGTGCACGCACCTCGCCTGTAGAAAGAGCCTCTCTTCATTTACACAAACAGTGGAAACAAGTCGAAAAAGCTCAGTTGTCATCTAACTACAAGAGTTTATCTGTGAGAAAACAAAAGTTTTGCTGCTAAATCAACATTTGTGAATGAAGTTCGACCCTACGACTCGTAACAGTCACATTCAGGTGAAAAAACATAGAGAAAAACACAGTTTAAAGCTTCAGGAGACAGACGTCTGTCAGACCGGTTCATACCTGACCCAAACAGCTGCTCTCGTCCCGTTTTGTTGTTTTATTCAAAAAAGTTTCCCCAGCTAAGTAGACAGAGCAGCTTTTTCTGCATAACTCATGCGCAGTAGGGCGGAAAGTGACGTCGACCGAAAATCCCTTTATACGTCCCAGCTCCCAGGTTGTGAACCACTATGTTAAATTATAATTGAAAAGTATTTAAGATTCAAATCAAATCAATTTATTTTTTTATAGCCCAAAATCACAATAACAGTTGTCTTTGAGGACTTCCCAAGATTATTAATTTAGCAAACATGAATGGTAGAAAATAAAAGAATGAACATTTGTCTAATATGTTCTGGTTACATTTTCTAATGAAATGTTCTGAAATGGCTGAAATGTTCCAAGATAAGACATTATTGTTTATAGGTTATTTTATTACTAATTTTATTGTGAGCAAGGTTGCCTCTCCATAGATCTGACCTGTAACACTTGGCTTTGTTGTGTCACCTGCTTCTTTCTATTCAAATAGATTATGTTTAACGGAAATTCCAAGCGCAACAATACAAAAAGCAAGCAAAAACTCCACCAGAAAAGCTACATAGTTACAAAAATAAATAACAGTGTTCTAAATTTTAATAGGTGGTGTGCCATGGAAAAGTTTTAAGCACAAACTTGTACCATGACTTAAAAAAAGGTTGGGAAACACTGTTCTAAGCAACTTAAACTGATCAGAAACTGAGAGTCTGGAGATGGAGAACTTAAAATGACCAGGTGCAGAATAGATACTTTGGCACATAAATGGTTAATCGTTGACTAAATTCTCCAAAAACACCAGGAATAATAAACTAAACACGTGAGCGCGGTCCTGAAAGTGCAGCCTCCGGGTCTGTGGCCTCATCTTCACTCTGGTCCAGCGCGGAAAAAGAAAGAGGCGACAGGCAGCGGCGGGATTTGTGGGGAAAACACACGGCTCCTCGGTCCTCAGAGCCCGGCCGGAGTCTCGCGGAGTACCGGTCTACAGTCTGGACCCGGGGCTAGACTCTGGTCCTGGTTCTTCTGGGTCTATTGTTTGTGTTCGCTCTTGACGCTCGTTACGCCGCGCTGTTACGTTACCGCATCAGCAGCAGCAGCGAGGACCGCGTCATACACATAAATACACGATCTGCTCGCGGTAGAAACACGACCCAGATTTAGTCCTCGGATTTAGTCCTCACGTAGACCTGGTTTGGTTCTAGTTTAGATCCAGATGTTGCTCAAATGCTTCTCGGACTAAACGCGTTGTTCGTTGCTATAGCCGTTACGCGTTATGACTTTGTTTTATTTGAAAAACGCTTATCAACATTCAGACTAAGGCAAAACTACGACAAAAACACCTGATTATAACGTGATTTTTAAAATTTTCAGGCCTATTTATTCTTTTAATAGCGTTTATAAGGCAGAAATTTAATTCAGTTGTCACGGCAACGGTGCAGACTTAGCTAGCTTGTTTGCTAACGGCAGTTGTGGAGATTTATGACGTTTTTACGGTCATAAAACAAAAAATTCACCCGCTAAATAGATTAAAAACTTATTATTTGAGCATATAAAGGTGCCGAGTTTCTTTATGTGTGATCCTAAAGTTTGTGTCAGTGAGAAATGTGGACTAACACAAGTGCATTGTAGTTTTTCTGCTTTTCTGCGACTGTTTACTTGATTTTCTCTTTCTACATGTCACATACAAACTCAGTATTTAGTTGTAGCTGTGGTTGATTACATTTAGTATCAGTCTGTAGCTGCTTTTTCCAATTTTAGTAATGTTTTGCGTACTTATAGTAGAAAATAAGGTAGCTTCTCTCCATTAATGTGGTCATTTTAGTTATTTTGACTTAATTGAATATGAAATCATTACTAACAAGTTTATATCTTTATAAAAACTGGTTTAGTTCTTCTTTGGGATGTGTTATTAAACTAATAGTCCAGATTATCAAATCATTAGCCTAATTCTGATTTCTTTCTGATTGCATTAGCCTACATCAGATTTAAGAATAAAGTTGTGAATGTGAATCCACAAATAAATTATCGAGTAGTTACAATAAACTCCTATAAAAAACAGAGATAACATAGGACAGTAATAAATCTAATTTATTTATCTTACAAATATTTAGAGCTGGGCGATATTGACAAAAATGATCTCGATACATTTTGGTGTATTTCAATAATGTTATTTGGACGATATTCTGACAGTCCAACATAAATGTGTTAAAACGTCTTTGTTACCACACTGGAAAAACAGCAAACTTAAATTGGCCAAAAAGCTTAAAATTTGTTGAATAGTGTTAGAGTGATTTGAACAGGATTTGACTTTCTTGAATAAAAATTTGCCAATAGAACACTTCCTTATTTCAACAGAAGCTTTTTTCTTATTCGAAGTAAAACAACATATTTTATGCCATTGGCAATGTTAGTTTAAGCCAAAAAAAAAAAAAGTACTTAAAACCTGTAAAATATCATTCTCTATAATTTAAGATGGTAATTTTGCCCATTGTGTTTACTTAGACAAATATCTGTCAAATTAATTTTCCTCTTTTGTGAAGCAGCATTACTTAATTTTTATAGTAAATTCTACTACACAATATGCTTGATATTTAATTGTTTTCATATCTCCAAAACAACATTTACAATATTATCTAAAATTTGATATATTGACCTTATTTTGTCCCACCCACTTGGCTTGGAAATGCACTTCCTGTTTAGCTCTGTTAAGGTAGCTAACGTGTTTGTTTGTCTTGTGGGGCAATTTTAATTAAATATAATGACAGTTAAAATAAACCCATCGACTGAAGTCTACAGGCTAAATGCAGCTAAACAGGAAGTGCATGTCCTAGAAAAGTAGGCGGGACAAAATAGGGTCAATATAAGTTAAAACACCAATGTTGCTGCTGCTTGTATTAAAATGACTCTTGCTGTACATTTTTAACAAATAGTAGTACAACTAAATATGTCTGCACTTTCATAACACATTTTTACAAACATTTGTCTAACAAGAGGCTGCGTTTCCGTGACATTACAACATTATAAAAGCCACTCCAGTAATAGGCCTATAGACAACTTAATGCAGATGTTTGACAGTTAAAGTGAATAGCGCCTTATTGCTCTTTGTTGTAATACAGAAGTGAATGGGTCTAGTCACTAATATAGATCATAAGACTGAAAATGTGTGAAATGACCTTTTAGATATTCCATGGCAAAGTAAAATATTCAAGTAAAAAAAAAGCCGGTTATTAGATAGGATTTGGTCCAATTCCTGTTATTCCTTATTATCAGATAGTACATTTTGATTCCTAATAAATGGAAAATATGGTATAAAAACCCTATTTTAACCCTTTTATAGGGCGTTGATGTCAAACTCAGACGGAGCTGGGGTCGAATTGATCACATTCAAAGGTAGTCGTGGGTCGCATTTTAAATTGTAAGTCTACTTGTGATAAGTTCAAATAAAAAGTGCTGTATAAAGCGTAATATCCACATTTAGATTGTATCACATTACATTACATCTGTGCTTTCAAAACACTTTGGACAAACTGTCTGCAATTCGAGTGCATTTTAGAGGTTTTATAATCCCATCTCTGCAATATAAAGCTTTTATATTTCCACAGTCTGTCTCACAAACACAAGCCTGAGCCTTTATCAGGACGACTGAAGTGTAATTTCTCTAAGCTTGATGTTTCTGCTCTCATAATCATCTTGTTCTGTGTGTTCCCGTGTTTTAAAAGTGATTCTTAGAGCTGTCTTAATCTCTCATTGTTACGTACTTTTTATCGACGGGCCACAAACAATAATAACCAGAAATCATCCCAGAGGCAGAATGAAATCATCCCAGAGGCCGCCAGTTTGACACCCCTGATGTAGAGTATACGTATATACACTAAACTTTGTCCTTTGTCGAGTGAAAACAGAATTTATTAACTGGCCCTTTTCCACACTGCGGCTAGGCTAGTTCCAGTCTGAAAATACCTTCTTGTTCCATGGAGAATTAGCTGAAACGTCCTAAAATAGCTCAATGTTTAGCTGACACAAAGCGACACAAGCTACAATCAGATAATCATTTGCAGCATGTTAAAACCTTTACAGTTTAGGTAAATATTTTACCATGTGTTATATAAATGTGCTGTTTGTGTCACGATGCTAACCCTAACCTATATTTATTTTAGTTAAAAGCTAAACTATCTTTTTACAAAAACAATCGGCCAGGCATTTAATTTATTTTAATCAAACTGACTGACTTTACTTTACTTTATTTTACTTTTGTTAGCATTTAGCATTGCTCCCAAAATACTTACTTTTTTAAAACAGTCTTTACTTGGTGAAGTATTTAACTCGTATGTGAAACTCTGAACTCGCTGCAGTGATTATCAGTTAAAATCCGCTTTCTGCTTTGTGATTTATAAATGTTTATTTGACGAGAAGAAACTGTCCACAGGTATTAGTCAAATCGAAACTAGCCTAGCCTTGTCATTTGTACCTCTGCCCACTTTGTACTTTTTAGCGCAACTACGCATGCACAGGCCGAAATCAAGTCTTTTAAACCCATTATTTGTAAGCGTACAGTTAATGTTATTTATTTATATTGATAGTTATGAATGTATCTCACAAAAGGTTGCCAAAAGAAAGAAATTATTGCCATTTTAAGCTAAGCTAACAGCAGCTGGAACTAGCTTAACCACGCATTTACGACTTGGAAAGAGTAGTAATCTCATTTTACCATAATTTTTCCAAATAAAATAACTGTATTTTGTAGGGGTGTAACGATTCACCTAAATATTCGAAGTATCGATACACAGCCCTTACGATCCGCTACATCGATCGGCGTTCTATAGTTATCCTCAATCCCAGCCCCACATCGATGCAACTTTGAATCGCTTCGAATCTAAGCCCAAAGAATCGATTTATTTAGATATATGACGAGACATAAACCATACAGACAAACGGCATTCTTAGTAGTGTGTTTTTCACATAAACGTTTCATTAAATGCGCTTTTAATACGCTGGTTTTCCGCGCTGCGTCATCACCAAGAGCCTGCAGCGCTTGTTTCACATGGAATCTACTCCCGGATGGCAATGCCGCTGTACTGCCCAGCGGAGGAGACGGACAGCGCTGTATTCCAAATCATCCTGCGGTGCCGGTGCACACCCGTGCCCGCGAGAGCGCGGGTAGCGGAAGCAACGTTACGAGGGACAAAGTCGCGGAGGGACGCCGAACCGGACCATGGAGGTAACGCTGAGAAATGACTCAAGCTTGAAAAGAACCAGACGAGCTGCAAACGCGCAACCAGAGCTGCGACGCCACACTCATGTTTATAAAACAGACTCGCGCATTTGTGTATAGGCTTTTAGCTTTTAAACGTCAACGTGCTTTGGGTCAAACTCTGCAGATGTTTGTGGATTTAATATTTAATGATAAGTCTCAAAGATACAATACGTTCACAGACTCCCATCTCACTACATCTGTGTGAAAATGATTCAATCAGATGGTGAAATGTGGGTCACTTATTTTATTATGATACAAAACTTGTGTATAAAGGGGAAAAGTTGCAGTTTTTTTTATGCAATGAAAATAAGTGTGTTATTAAACTGAATATAAATTTATTACCCTTATAGGCCTACTTACCCTATCATTTTATTATTTGTCATTGAGTTTTGGATTTAATGCAAAATCTTGGTAATGATTTTATTCATGTCGTAAGTTATCAAACTGAATCGGAATATCGTTTTAAAATTGCTGTATCGTTCCGAATCGTATCGTTCCCAAAAACCCCAAAATCGTTTTGTAATCGTATCTCTAGGCTTCATATCGATATGTATCGTATCGTTCTAAAAACGTATCGTTACACCCCTAGTATTTTGTCATTTTGCTGTAAGTTTTCATTAGTTGTTCTTTTGCTCAGTAGCTTCAGCTGGTTGCACTATAGTCTTTATTGTTGTGACCCACTTTATACGGACTAAACCGAAACCCTTTATAAATGATTTTCTCTGCTCCAGTTTATCAATGCTGCGCTACAACTGGGTCTTTTGTTTTAGATGCTCTACGGCCGCTTCCCACGTTGTCTAACCCGGGAAAAAACAGGTGTGAAACGAGAATAAACAAATAAATAAAGAATAATTTTATCAATCGTATTAGAGACTTTGAACAAAAGAAAAGGCTCTGAAGTCTGGAGCTGTTGTGAGAGATTTCAGATGAACTTATTAGAGAGCTGTGAATCAACATATGTCAACAGCAGACCTGGTTTAGTCCATGGTCTAGTCCTGCTTTAGTCCTGCTGTAGTCCTGGTTTAGTCCTGTTTTAGTCAGGTTCTAGTCTGGCTCTAATCCTGATCTAGTCCTGCTTTAGTTACGCTGCAGTCATGATCTAGTTCTGGTTTAGTCCTGCTTTATTCTCGCTCTAGTCCTGCTTTAGTCCTGGTCGAGGTTTGTTCTGATCCAGATCTAGCTCTGGTCTAGTCTTTCTTGCGTTAGTTCTGCTTTTGTCCTGCTCTAGCCCCGCTGTAGTCCTGGTTGAGTCCTGGTCTAATCCTTTTTCTGGCTGAGTCTTGCTGTACGTTTAGTCATGGTCCTCCTCTAGTCCTGTTCTAACTCTGGTCTAGTCCTGGTTTAGTCCTCCTCTAGTTCTGCTGTTGTCCTGTTTGAGCCCCGCCTTAGTTCTGGTCTAGTCCTGCTCTAGTCCTGTCCTGGTTAATCCTGCTTTAGTCTTGCTGTAGTCCTGGTTTAGTCTTGCTTTAGTCCTGGTTTAGTTCAACTCTATAGTCCTGGTTTAGTCTTGCTCTCTAGTCCTGGTTTTGTCCTGGTCTAATCTTGCTTTAGTCCTGGTTTAGTTCTGCTCTAGTCCATGTTTAGTCTTGCTCTCTAGTCCTGCTCTAGTCCTGGTTTAGTCTTGCTCTAGTCCTGGTTTACTTTGACTCTCTAGTCCTGGTTTAGTCTGCTCTAGTCCTGGTTTAGGACCGGGTATAGTCTTGCTGTAGTCCTGGTTTAGTCCTGATCTAGTCCTGCTTTAGTCCTGGTCTAGTCGTGGTTTAGTCGTGCTCTAGTCCTGGTTAAGTCCTGATCTAGTCCTGGTTTAGTCCTGCTCTATTCCTGGGTTTAGTCCTACTCTAGTCCTGGTTTAGTCTTGCTCTAGTCCTGGTTTACTTTGACTCTCTAGTCCTGGTTTAGTCCTGCTCTAGTCCTGGTTTAGGACCGGGCATAGTCTCGCTGTAGTCCTGGTTTAGTACTGATCTAGTCCTGCTCTAGTCCTGGTCTGGTCGTGCTCTAGTCCTCGTTTAGTCTTGCTCTAGTCCTGGTTTACTTGGACTCTCTAGTCCTGGTTTAGTCCTGCTCTAGTCCTGGTTTAGAACCGGGATAGTCTTGCTGTAGTCCTGGTTTAGTACTGATCTAGTCCTGCTCTAGTCCTGGTCTAGTCGTGGTTTAGTCGTGGTTTACTCCCAGTCCTGGTTTAGTCTTGGTTTTGTTCTGCTCTTGTCCCAGTTTTAGTCCTGGTTTAGTCCCGGTCTAGTCCTGCTTTCTGGTCCTGCTTTAGTCCAGCTCTAGTTCTGGTCTTGGTCCTCCTCTGTAGTTCTGTTCTAAATCTGGTCTTGTCCTGGTTTAGTCTGGTTGAGTTCTGGTTTACTCCTGCTGTAGTTCTGGTTTAGTCTTGGTTTAGTTCTGCTCATGTCCCGGTTTTAGTCCGGTCTAGTCTTGCTTTAGTCCTGCTCTAGTCGTGGTCTAGACCTGGTCTAGTCGTGGTCTTGTCCTGCTTTAGTCCTGCTCTAGTCCTGCTCTAGTCGGCGATCACTGCTCTAAGGAGATGCCCCAGAGGCATTGAAGGATGGGTCAAATGCAGAGGACAAATTTCCCTACGGGGACAATAAAGTGTACCTTAACCTTAGTCCTGGTTTAGTCCCGGTCTAGTCCTGCTTTCTAGTCCTGCTTTAGTCCTGCTTTGTCTTGCTCTCCTGCTTAGTCCTCTCTAGTCCTGGTCTAGTCCTGGTCTAGTCCTGGTCTAGTCCTGGTCTAGTCGTGGTCGCGGTCGTGGTCTTGTCTTGCTTTATTCCTGCTTTAGTCCTGCTCTTGTCTTGCTCTTTTGCTTTAGTCCTGGTTTAGTCCTGGTTTAGTCCCGGTCTAGTCCTGCTTTCTAGTCCTGCTCTAGTCCCGGTCTAGTCCTGGTCTAGTCGTGGTCTTGCGCAGCAGAGAAAGTGGGTTATAGGACTCACTGGAGAAAGGCTAAACGCAGCCGAGCTCAAAATAGAAGCGTGTTCTCTGCTTCAGACTCACTTTTCTGACCATCATAAACAAACCATTGTTGTTCTGTCGGTCATATGGTTTCTCCAGTCTTTACCCCAACGAAAATATAAACGTAAACACCCTAAACATGACCACAGTCTTCTGATTCTGATCTTAGTTTGGTGTGATAGTCTTTGTGGTAAATATTTATCACAGTTAAGTTGCAAATTAAAGCACAGACAAATAAAAGTGAAAATTACGGAAGTGTTGCAAGATATTATCATTTGTCAAATCGTATCATCTGTGAGCTTTGGCCAAGACTCAAAATGTGGTTGCTAGGTAACAGTTGTGGATTCACCTCTACATATGTCAAATTTACTGGACAAAAGACGATTATAAACCTCGTCAAAACAACTGACTTTATACTTTAATTGAAAGTTTGTGAGGTAAAGAATGGTAGAAAACGAATAAAATTAATTCTAAACTTTGTCTTTTTGTAGCATTTTTGTCCTATAAATAGTAGACTATAACAATTTCTATTTTTGCATATCTTCAAACAACATTCAGGATATTTGAAGTAGTCAGAGTGGGACAAAGTCACTGTTCTGCAAGTCTCAAGTCGTCCAAGTCAAAGAGAGACAAGTCAGAGGCTGTGTCTGAATGTGCATCCTTCTAACTACTATATAATGCACTATATCAGGGGTGCTCATTACGTCGATCGCGAGCCACCAGTCGATCTCCGAGGCAGGAGGAGTCGATCGCAAAGCCCTGCCTGGTTATGTGAAGTTTAGTGTATGTTGTAAAAAATGCAGAGAATATTGCGATGAACCCACGATCCACCGCGAGCTACAATAGCGCAAGTTTTTTTTTTTTTATAATTGCTTTAGTAGAACTGCTTGGTTTTGAGGTGCTGTGCGTTTTCGCCTGCTTTGCTTTTGGCGCGTTGGTTGTTCTGCTGCATGCTCCACATCTGACTGATAATAAACAAAACACTCGTAACTGACAGCCTCTTAAAGATGCTAATATCAGCTGTAAACTGGTTTTCTGAAAACCAGTTTACAGCTCCTCAATAGGTCTGCCCGGGTTTACATGCACTTTGGAAAACCGGTTTAAGTCGGACTAAGCTATTTATCCAGTTTTCCTGGCCTCCATGTAAACGCCCTGATTACTGCAGGATTGAGCTGTAATTTGTTGAATTACTTTAATATTGTTAATGTTGTTTATTATTAATAACTGTTTGTAATACTGTTTGTTAAATGACACATTTTTTCTGGAACATGTAGGACGTTTTAAACATGTAGAACAGTGTTAAACATGTAGTTAAATGTGAGATTGTGTGAGCCACTTTGTGCAAGGTACTTCTAAAATTCTTAATTTATGGTTGGAATGTGCAGTGGTCAGGGGTTGTGAGATGCTCAGTTGCATTTGTCCAGTTGCAGACCGATTGTCTTTACATGAGTCTGAAATCAGACTACAATCGGTCGGGACCACGTGCGCCAACTGGTTTTCCGAAAACCGGTTTACAGCTCCTCAATTTGTCTGCCCCAGTTTACATGCGCTTTGGAAAACCGGTTTAAATCGGACTAGGCTAGTTATCCAGTTTTCCTGGCCTCCATGTAAACGCCCTGACTGACGTTCAAGTCCAAGTCCAGTCCCAAGTCTAAAGTCATCAAAAATAGTGACTCAAGTCCACACCTCTGTATTGTATCTGTATCACACCTGTGAGACTGTGGGGTGGATTATCTCGGCAAAGGAGAAGTGCTCACTAACGCTAGACCAATATGTGTGTTGTTTGTGTTTGTATAGAAAATGAACATATCTGTATGTTCAGTTCATCAAAAATGGGAATGAAAAGTTGGGACGTTCAGTTTGTAGAAAAGAAAATATTATGTGTAAAGGCTCAAATTTTGAATATTCTGTGACTTTCTACATAAAAACACAGCTCTATAAAAATATGTTCATTGTCCAGCGTTCTTCTATTAATTAGTCAGTTGTTAGCGTGTAATTTTCACTTCAGTGTGTGGATATTAACGTGAGTAGTAAAAGTCCTCAGAGCCTCACTTCAGACGGAGCTGCTTCCCTCTCCCCAGACGCTTCGCTGTCACCGGTTTGTAGTTGATGCCTTTGGTTCTAAATGTGTCCTGATTTCAGTGACTCAGCGACACATAGCTGGGCTCTCGTGTCCTGCCAGGCAAAGACCCCCACTCCCCCCTAAACACCCCCCACACACACACAGGCTGTACTGAGCGCGGCCGTAGACCCACCACCCACAGGCTCAGTGGATCGTGTAGCAGCGATGGGATGATTCTGTCGTTTTGTCTCAATACCTGGGTCACGATTCCAATGTGATTTTGTTAATGATCAGAAGAACAAACAGCTTTTTAATAAACTACATAATATTATGGATTTAATCCCTTTACATTCCAGCCTTTTCCCCTCACACGTCTGAATAAAATTGTCCAAAATTCAAACTAGAACTATTTTTGCTCTTTGGACACAAGCAAATGTCTGGAGTCTTTGTGAATCTGTATCTCTGTAATTTTAGATTCTGAGACTCAGAGGTTCTGATCAGAAGTGAGAACTTTTACAACACAAAAGAAAAACAGAAACTAATTTTCGCCTATTGTTTTGATAAATCTAAGAATTGGTAAAGCTCGAGTTGACAGCTGAGACTTGAATGATATATTTGGTGTATTTTGGGTTTTGACATTTCCTCTGCAAAAGCTGAAGTTAACTACAAGACGCAGTTTCAGAAAGTCATCACCAGAGGGAATTTGTAATTTGAGCAGGAAGACCCAGAGGAAGTCACATGACCAGGAAAGGCACTTTTTAATACTACAGAGCGCAGTCAGCTTCGTGTTTACGTGATCAACCAAAACAGTCTCACAGGAAAGTGTACATTTACACAAAAACAGTATTATGAGCACGATTCAGGCCTTTTTTGCGTACTTATGTTACGCCTACATTTAGCACAAATGAAAAAGTGAAAAAAGTTTTGGTTGAAGCCACGTGAGGACGTTTTCTTAAGGTGAAATGGGTACGTTTAGGTCTGGAGCTTGGGGCAAGTTAAGATTAGAATCAGGATTTCGTTAATGTTCATAAATAAGAACACGTCTTAACAACCACCATAGAAATGAACTGGGACTGCGATGCGCAGGACAGCCGTGAATTCGTTCTAATCACGATTTACATGTCCTGTAATGTCGTGGTAAATGTACACTTTCTTGTGAGGTCAGGCTCGATCAGCTGATTCTGGAGGCTCTTTCTTTTCAAACAGATTACAGACCAAACATGTTGGACTGAAAACATCGTTGAGTAAGTTTAGAGCAGATATTTGATCTTTAAACTGAAGAAAAGACGATCCTACTGGACTAGGACGGACTAGGACTGGACTAGGACTCTGAGGAGAACGACACATGCAGCGAGTCTAGAAACTTCCTCTTCTGTGAGCGAGTGAAAAGTGTCAGAGGAAGTCAAACTACTGGATTTATTCAATATAATCTCTGCTCCATGAAAGAGGCTGAATCTATAGAATCTGCATCAGCTGTAAATATGGTTTAAAATGAGCAAAAAAGACCTGGAGGGAAGAAGGTCAAAGCAAGAACAGGACTGGCACTGAAAGAGTTTAAAGGCCTCCGGCAAATGATTTGGAGGCAAATATCCCAGTGGCCTGGATTGTTACCAAATTGACAGAGAAAGAAGATCATTGGGTTTGTATTTGTTGTCATGTTGCAGCTTTGAGAACTTTTGCCAGTTTATTAGAGCGTGCGAAGCTCTATCTGAACTTGTAATGTTCAAGTGGGAAAAATTGGACGCCTGCTTTAGTCTTAGTTTAGTCCTAGTTCGATGTTGATTACGGTGAATGAAAGTGCCCAGGACTCACAGTTTGGAGCGCTCAGTCCGTCTCTCTCTCTCTGAACAGGTGCAGAGGTCTCCTGAGTTAAATTAAGCCCAGTGACTCTGCTTTAACCTGGACCAGTCACGATGTAAATACACTCACACAGACCTGCTTTAACACTGACTCATTTACCTAAGTGATTCTTCTCTTTCAGACGCCATTAAGTAAATGAACTCTCGTCACACCTGTCGTTTATGAATCATTTATAACGTCTGTGATAAATAATAGATTAGCTTCTTACATTTGAAAGCCGGGTTCCTTCTGCACTAGAGGAGTTTTGGCTGTATTCTTCACGAGTAACGATTCTCATGAGAGATTTTTTGTCGCTTCACTCTTCATGTCTGTGGGTCATTATCAGTTTAGAACAGGACGTCTGTGAATCATTTTATGTTTCTGAGCCGTTTTAGATCAATTGACCTTTCGCCGAGCCCCGCCCCAAAACGGCTCTTGTCCAATCAAACATCGTAGCAACCGTGCTATGTAAATAAGGTCCGTCAAATCTTGTGCTCCAAGCAAGATGATGAAGCGATGCGCCTACGGTTTATGTGAACCGGACCACAGATACCCTGAAATATTGACTGGAGAAGTTGTGTTCTTTCCATTCTAAAGACGAAAACAACTGGACCAATGCCTACAATGGATTAAACAGTATGAGCCCCACTCCAGCTAAATATATCGAACAAATGTCTGCTCAAAGGTAAAAACTAATGTTTACCTATAGCTATGGACTTGCTGTGTTGTTAGATCTAGAGGCAAGAACACAAACTAGACCCACGTTATACCACGACGAGGATATAACTGCAGAAGTTACACTCTAAGCTGCTAAGTTTAGCGAGCCTCTTAGCTTTAGCCACACTGGTAGGTTTAGCTCGCTAACATAGCCTCGTAAATCAACAATATTCTTGCAATAGGGAAAAATACACCTTTACATATGAAAGCGAACTCACCCAGTGGTGCAAGAGCAGGACAAGGCTGAGCTTGTTGTATTTGAGGAAACGTTAAAAATCATGGGTTTCTCTGATTTAGCTTGAGACCAGTAGCATTAGCCTCCATAGGAGTTATATTCCTCCGTGGCGTATTTTAATGTTTTGAATAAATCCCTCCGCTGCATAGTGAACCCCTTTTGCCTCGATCTAGAGCAGGGTTACTCAAAGTCCGGACTCCGGTCCGGATCCGGACCTCGAGACCATTTTGTCCGGACCGGGCAGCCGTTCCCTCGTATTTTAATTCTGTGCTCTACACCCATGAGCGGACCTTGCGTTTACATGTTTTACACCAGAAGCGCTTCCTCCCTACCGCACGTCTTTCTCTCTCTCTCTTTTTTTTTTCTCTCCTCTCCTCTCTCTCACCCTCTCCTTTTCTCTCTCTCCTCTCTCTCTCTCTCTCTCTCTCTCTCTCTCCCCTCTCTCTCTATCTCTCTCTCCCTCGGGAAGCTGCGTGCCACTGTCAGTGCAGCGTCAAAGCAGAGCTATTTAACAGACAGATCGTTTCTTTGAGAAGCATTTCAAACTCCTAGTGATATTCTGTGAAACTTAAGCTTCATATTGATCCTTATTTTGTACAAATCAGCCTTATATTCACGGAGAAAAGGTTCAAAATGTACAGTGAAAGATGACGTGTGTAAGTAACAGCGGAGAAAATTGCGCAAAACGGCGCACCGCGGAAATGTTTGAAGTGGTCTTTACAACTCTTACTTTTGCCTGAATGTGACATAAAACAAACACTAACCTTATAAAAGCAGCAGCTCCGCGTTTTCTCTGCTCTGATCACTCAGGACAGTCCTGTCAGGTCGAGTCAGTCTGCCTGACGCTCCTAAAGCCCAGTTTTACAGGGGCGGAGCTAAGGGCATCTGGGGCTGGGCCCCCTAAATCTGGCTTCTATGGGGGGGCCCTATTTGTATTTTTGTTTATTTAACTGCCTCATGTCTTTTAATTATATTAAAAATAACATCACACAATAGGATCATCACATCTAAAACTCACCAAAATACAGGAAATTGCATTTAATTTTTAAAAATTCCCAGACTCCCCTGAATTACATCAGAACCTGTTAGATTGAAACATATTTGTATTTAAGGGCTTATGGGTCTAAGGGTCTGTCTGTAGATTTAAATTAAAAACAAATTTATTTCAAGATAGGGGTTGGGGGCGTGGGGAGCACTACAATATATATATATCGGGGGAACTGTTATCTCATAACATGCATTGAAATGCACGTTATGTTATGTTTACATGACTTTAATGTTTACACTCTGCTATAAGCATTTAATTTAATGTCATTAAGTTGAATAATAACAATAATAAATGTTATACTTTTTCATCCGGACCTTTGAACTTGATCGTGTTTTAATTTCGGACCTTTGGATAAAAAGTTTGAGAACCCCTGATCTAGAGGATATCGCGGAAAAATTGCTTTAAAAAAGTCACTAACGTGAACAGGAGTTCTTCTTTTTGTCATTGAAGTCTATGGCACGCTGTCATATCTGACGGACGTAGCAACAGTAACTAAGGGGGGCGGGGCTCGGCGAAAGGTCAATTGTGTGTTTTGCAACGAACAATTACTAGGGCCCGACCGATAACTTGTAGAACTATCTGTTATCGGCCAAAATCTGTCTGATATACCGCCGATATTTTGGGCTTGTTGTATCTCGTTTTAAAGCTTAGATCTTCCAGAATACAACAATATATTCAATCAGCAATCAGATCAAAATTAGGCGCGGTTATTATATTTATTTATAGTTATTTGTTGTCAGACTGCACTTGAACGCAGCACCAGGCTGACGCTCTGAGGCAGTGCTGGATGCCTGATTTTTTTTCCAACCCAGTTATGCCAGACAACCATCACTTTGCATTGGTGGCTATGCTAGCAAAAGTTTATAGTTTAAGATATTTACTTAAGGGATTTGGGTAAGGTTAGGGTTAGGATAAGGGTTAGGTTAAGTTAATTTGGTTAAGATTAGGGATTTGGGAAAGGTATGCTAACCAGGAAACGGCATAACTGTGTTGGAGAAAATAAAGACGCGCGCTGGATTTAAATGCTCTCAACTCCACTACTAACGCAAGAAAAGGAAAAGACTTTTATTTCATCAAAGTGTCAGTGTCGAGAGAAGGGACGACACACTGCTCCTGTCAACAACAAGAACTTGGATTTTCTCACTATGGTCAGTCGTTTGGAGTTTGCACTAAAAGGAACCCCGAATATTTACATAAATAGATCCAAACGACTTCGCGTAGGTATACTTACTAAAAATAGAGCTTAAAGTAAACAAATATTTGCCTTTGACGTAAAATTGTCATGTTTACAACAACTTCCTGATTTTACGGGCGCCGCCATCTTGAGGTGATGACGCAGAATCGTGTGGCGCACTGGCGCAGTGAGCGTCAGTCGTGAGACGCACGTAACAGCTGCAACAGTTGCCGTTGATCTGGTTAACAGGAGCGTCAGTAGTTTTTTGTCGACAATACATTGTAAAATGGTACATTGTGTGGCTTTGGGTTGTGATGTGGAGAATGTGGTAAGCTTTCATAACTTTCCTCGTAGTTACACGATTCGACGTCATACTACCCATAATGCACTGCGTTGTAAACAATGATGGCGTCTTCCGTGAAAATATATTTCTTAAAAGTTTAATAAAACTGTAGATTTTTAAGATTATTTTTGTGTGTATTTATATCTTTGATGATATAAAAAAAAATTTTAAATTCTCGGGGTTCCTTTTAAGGCAGGAGTGTCAAACTCAGGCCCGGGGGCCAAATTCGGCCCTCAAGAAGATATCATGTGGCCCCTGAGCATGATTTCAGATTATTATTGATAGTGGCCCTTATATCGCTGAGATGTGACTATTAACTGTAATATGCACTGGAATGCAGCAAAAAGCAACAATCTGTCCAAAGTTTTCTTGCAATGAAATTATGTGCAAGATAATGTAATACAACATAATATAATGTGACACAATATCATTCTGGATATACAGTAAATGTGTTATATTAGCTTTATACAGCCCTATTGCCTATATTTTCAAATGCGGCCCTCGACCAACTCTGACTCTGATCAATTTGGCCCTGCCACCATTTGAGTTTGACACCTGTGTTTTAAGGGAATTCTTTTGTGAAGAATTGGGATCTAAACAAGCGGATGATTGTATAAATACAATCATCTGCTTTCTGAAAAAGCAGATGATTGTATTTATAAGAAAATAGACAAAAATTGTGATAAAATCAAGATCTGGCTGCAAGAAAATCACACAGACCTCCCCTGAATACATGTTAAAACTCAGTATGTTCCCTTTAAACTCATAAGACCAGTTCTTCTGAGTCAGTTTGTGTCCAGTCCTGCTCATGACTCGTGTCTTTTACAGTCGCTGCCTTCGTCCCGAGCCGTATTGACTCTCACATCGACTTTGAATCGATTTCCTGCTCTTTTTTTATCGTGTGAAAATGGAGTTAGCGGTTTAGTCAGACGTTTGTGTGAAGATCTGGAGAAAGGTCCTTCTTATTGTTGAAATAATGTAATATTATAGTTTTTCTCTTTGTATCAAGTTAAAATGATCATTAATTAACATTTTGTCCATTGTAGGAAACCCTCATAAAGAGAAAAACGTGATACACACAGTCATAAGGGTTTTACTTTTTTGAAATTAGTCAACATTTTTGAGCTTACACCAGTTTGAGACACTTGCATTCGCAGCTTGAGAAAAGCAGCTCCAGTCCAGCGCGCAGACAGAGCAGAGTTTGGCCCTAAACTTTAATCTGATTTAGCACATTTAGACCTCGGACTGGATTGGATTAGAGAAGTTTCCCAGCACTGAGACGGAAACTGCTGCCTCCAGACCAGACCAGACCAGACCAGACCAGAGCCGGACAAACACCGGAGCAGATTCTTTCTTGAGCAGTGAGATTGTTGTTGACTCTGGTGTTTGTCGAAGCTCCGGTGTGAAGTGTCTGCTCACAGAGGAATGTAAACTGACCTTCTTCTTTTGTGCATCTTCTTCCACTGAGGCGACTGAACTGGGCCAATCACAGAGCAGCAGCATGGGTTTGTTTTAGAAAAGAAGAAGACAAGTGATTAAAATGAATACAGACTAAATGGATTTCAAAAGAGATTTCTAGGTGTAGCCATGCAATAGAAACCTATCATCTTTTTTTCATAAAACGCCTGACTAAAAGCACAAACGTCTGGAGTCTTTGCAAAACTGAGGCTCTGTAGTTTTGTCCTCTGATGACTGACTCACTCTAGTCAGCGAGAACAAGCTCCGCACTAAAGGAATTCAGATTTTAAAGCAGCAAAGAGGGATTATTTGTTTCTCAACACAGGGGATGCGTGCGCAGCCTGACACTAGGGATGTAACGATATGCAAATCTCACAATACGATATTTATCACAATATCACAAAATTACAGAGAGCCCACGGTAATGAAACTTTGCTTACAATTTAAGAAACATTAAAGGCAGATATTAAGGTCATTTATTTTTATTTCTCACTGATTCTTTTTCTTAGGTGCAAATTCAGACTAAATGCGACACGGTGGTGCAGCGGTTAGCACTCTGGCCTCATAGCAAGAAGGTCCTGGGTTCGACTTCCGGGCCTATGTGGAGTTTGCATGTTCTCCCCGTGTCAGCGTAGGTTTCCTCCTATATCTAAAAACATGTCCAATGTGCGTCCCCTCCCCAGGACTACAGATGTAAATTAGCTGTAAGCTACAATTACAGCTACAATCTGGTACAAGCATGTCCGCCTTTGTGCGGACATGCTTGTACCAGGACAATGTACATGTGATTGTACATTGTCCTTAATAAACATTCCTTCCTTAATTCAGACTAAATTGCTCTGTCACCATACAGGCTATGAAGTCTCTTGTCCCTTTGTTTAATGAAATATTTAGAATTTTAGGATTTTTACATGAAATGTGTTCTTGTTCTAAACAATTCTTGATGCAAGTTATGTTGTTTATTATTGTCAGGTGATGACAATAATACATTGTGACCATTTTTGTATCGCAACATCACATTATTATCAATATTGTTACACCCCTACCTGACAGCAGAAAGAGCGGCGGCTGATTGACAAAAGCTATAGCAGCAACACTAACCAGCGTTGTTGTCAGTTTATCACTGTGAAAACAAAAGTTATGCTGCTAAATTAACATTTGTGAATGAAATTCGTCTTTACGACTCATGAACTTTACATTCCGGTCAAGCTTCAGGAGACAGACGTCTGTCAGACCGGTTCAGACCTGATTTAAACAGCTGCTCTTGTCCTGTTTTGTTGTTTTTATCAAAATGGTTTTCCCAGCTAACTAGATGGACAGCGTTTCTATCTGCAGGAGACATGAGTGAAAAGTGACGTTGACCGATAATCCGTCTATAGCAGGTGTCGCTTTAGCCTGAACTTCTCTCCAAAAACTCAAGCTGTTGTTCTTAAAATTTAGTTTGGAGTTTCCCTCATCACAAATAGTTTTAGAGCTCCATCTATCTACTATGAATGAAATGACACTGTGTAAACAATCAGACTGATCTTGCCTGATGCTAATGCCACAGAAATACTTCAAACAAGTCTGGATTTTTAATGGACCTAAAAAAAATATGTGTTTACTTTTGCTTTGAAACAAGTAATAATAATAATGAATCACTTCAAACAGCAGCTCATCATCGAAACCACAGTTTGACGTTTGTCCCTGTAGCGTCCGTTCAGCTCTAACTGTCTGCGTGTGTTTGTTTGTTTCAGAAATGTGGTCTGAACATGGATAACCTGAGTAAACCCGAGCTCCTGACGCTGCTCAGTATCATGGAGGGAGAACTGGAGGCTCGAGACCTGGTCATCGAGGCGCTCAGGGTGAGTCTGTGTGGAGCTGTGGGACTGTTCTGTAGGAGGGAGAATGAGGCATGAGACCTGGGCTGTTTCCTGACGTTCACACTTGTTTACTACCCACTCGATCACTAGTCCTGCCCTCTCCAGTGGACTCAAAATTACTCATCATCGCAAAACTCTCTGGTCTCAGTTCAAGAAATCAAGAATTGTATTTGCCATTTGTGCACACACAGAAGTCCGTAGGCTACACATTGGAATTCTTGTGCTGGGCTCTCAGGAATTTAAGTAAAAAAGCAGTTTCAGCATAGAAATAAAAATGAAATAGACACATTTAAAAGCACACACTTGAACACAACAGTGAGGTCTGCTCGGCATGATCATCACAATAAATAGATAATAAATATTACATATCAAATACAGGTTGGCCTGGTCAATAATGTGTTTGAGCCATCAGTCTCACAGTCGCAGGAACAAAGCTTTATAAAAACTTCAGTTGTCCTGACCCGGGTTCTGTCCAGAGTCTGTAGCGCTGACTCTGTGTGTCCTCCTGCTCCTGCTCTGCTGGTTCTCACAGAGATTCCTCCGGTCAGTCTGGGTCCTGCAGGTTCTGTCCAGACATCCACACACACACGTTTAGATCCAGACCGCCGTAGACATTTGGCCCACCCACTGGTGGGCCAAATTTGGCCCGCGAAGGAGTGCTCAGATTTGTTGGATCAATCTTTATGATTAAATTTTGTATTAAAAAGACTGTCAAATGACACCAAACCACATGTAATCTCCTTAACCATGTTAATAAAAGACAATTTAATCTTTATTACTTCTTTAAAAAACTTTTTAAATGCAAAACAAAACTATATTTGGCCCACCAAGGAATTAAGTTTGGGCACCCCTGCTTTAGAGACTTTTCGGCTCCTGCTCTGGGGCAGGTACTTTCCAGTCAGACGAGGAACTTTTGTTGACACAAGCACATTTACTATGCTAACTTTGCTGAAAACATGTTTGATATGTTCTCGCATTTAGATAACTTCCATAATAGAGTTATTTACTTTTTCAGGGATGTTTTTAGGTTTTGCTGATCATAGTTTTTTTGTAGAATCGAAAACTTTTGTTTTCTAAGCACCACTTAATGACTTATTTAAATGTTCCAGACTAAACAGATGCTGATGTTAAAACCAGAAACTGTTGCTGTGTGAACACAAACATGGGGACAGGGTAGTTCTTCTGACTAAACAGGAGCTGGAGGAATGTTGGGACTAGTTCTTGGTACTTTCATGTGGGAAAACTCCTGTGTTTTAGGTGCACAAAAGACTTGTTCAGGCCATGCTCATGGGCCATAGTTGGTGAAAGTTCTCTGACAAAAGCACCACTCTTTACTTCTTGCTATTTCCCCCTCATATATCTTCTCTTCATCATGTACTGAAACTTCTGGACTTTTCACAACTCTGTGAACTCTGCGGCTTACACAACGATGCAGCAAAATCATAGATTCTCATAGGCTTACTATTAACAAGTGTGGCCATTTTATGTACTTTCTAATTTTTCTTATTTAAACCTAGTTGATGCTACTTATATTCAGGTGGTTGCTCAATAGTGTATTCGTTTTTTCTTGACTAAATAGTTCAGCAATGAAAATATCTTGCACAAAATCTCAAATGGCTTCACTTCAAATTATTTGCGTTCCATTAACTGAAAGAAAGACCAGTCAATCACCAAAAATGATTGTTAGTTGCATCTCTACATCTGCAGCAGCCGTCGTGATTATTGTGCTGGTGAAACGTTTCCTCTGTGTCCAAGAATAATGCAACAAACTTGTGCTGGATTATCTGACGTTCACTGTAATCAAAACACACTCTCCTGTATAATCACTGTTACACTCAGATCTGATTGTGCTGGAACCAGGTGCTCCACACACTCTGATTGTCTCTGGCACCAGCCCAGAACACATTCTCAGTTGTCTTTGTTGATGTTTGTTGGAAAAGCACCAATAACGTTCGCTAATCCTCTTCTGTCAGAGCCCACAGCGCGACGACGTGTTCTCGGAGCGACAGGGTTTAGAGTGTGTGTGACGGGTTTGACCACATTTTTCACTAAAACATAAAGCGAACACGGTTATATTTAAGATTTCACTGAACATGTTGCTTGTTTTCAATCACTTTAGCTGTTTGGAAATTAGGAAAAATGCTTAATCTTAATCTAACTGCTCCATTCATTAAATATCAGCAGTCATTCTTGAGCTTTCGACCAATCAGACGCCTCCATTTTGTGACTGAATAATTGATCAGTTTCTGCCTTTGAAGAGTTTTAATTATGACTGTGGCAGAGTGAGAAGCTTGTGTCATGTTTTCTGCTTTTGTCCAATGAAACTCTAAACAAGACTGTGTGAAAACTACTCTGAGCAGAAATATACAGGCAACACTTTCCACTGCCACTGACTGAAACACCGTTGGACACTTCATCTGTGTCATTGTGCTGTGCTAAACACAGTCACAAAGTGCCTGTTACACCAGCTCTAGTCCACTGTGGTCTGTATTTGTCCAAAGCTGTGCAGATTCACGTAGATTCTCGTGAGAATGCCTGTATAATGACTTGAAAGCCACATCACACGCTGATCCCACTACATGCAGCTCTGCTCCGCTACGACTGCCGGATCAGCTGCACAGCTGTTTTAATGAATGAAGATATCAGATCTGATAACGAAAAACACAACGTTTTTTTGATATTTGGACACCGCAGATTGTTAACTACGTACTGTCACTGTCACATGACGACGTTATTGAGTTCGTGCTCGTAACAGTTTAAAGGGGACCTATTGTGTCAAATTCACTTTTCTAAGTATTTAACCTTGTTATAATGGTCATCTTTCATCATTAGTTTACTCAAAGTTATATTTGAATTGATTCATGCATGTTGGAGTAATCTTGTGTTGTTCTTCAGCTGGAGCTCAAGTGCTCAGAAATCCCGTTCTCACCTACCACCTATCCCCTCCCACTTGTCTGTATTTACTTGGTATATTTCAAAAGATTAATACTCAAAGTGAAGTATGTATGGTTCAAAACTGTCCCAGAGCCACTTTCCAACAATAATAATTTGTTATTTAAAATCTTTTGCTTTTACGGTTACATTTTAAAATGAAGAGGCGGGCTTATCAGTTCTGCAGTTTTGAACAGGAAGTCACTAGAGCTGTTTCTATTTTCAAGCTGTTTTAGATCAACTTTGTGTTTTACAATGAACAAAAGGTAAATTACTGATCTGCATATGTTCTAGTTTCTTACTAAATATAAAAAAAAACACAATAGGACCCTTTAAAGCCTAAACACTGTTATGATCCGAGCTAAAGAGTGATCTCATGAAACATAGGAGTTTGTCTGTGCTCCTGATGTAGTTATTTGATCTTCAACGAGGACTTTTATTTCACGAACTTGTGTTTTTGGCGCATGCTCTTTTTGAGCTCCTCGGGGCAACGCAGCCCTGCGGAGCGGTCTGGAGCAGAGTCCTGTGCACCCGACCTCCACTCGACATAAGACACAGTCTGTGTGTAATATTCATATCTAATCAGCATCTTCATAAGTCACACCTGTGACACTGTGGGATGGATTTTACCGGCAAAGAAGAAGTGTGCACTTATACACAAGACCAATTTTGCATCTACAGGCGGCAAAGAAAATGACACAGAGAAAATAATCTGTTTGATATTACCTGGGACACTCAGAACAGTGTTTTTTTCTGAGGCTCAGAGAGGAAAGAATAAGATCTCACAGACTCTGTTTGTGATGAGGAAGCAAAGTGACCAAAGCTGTTTTCAAATGAATTTTCATGATTGAAATCACAGTTTGATGTTATCCCTGGATCGTCCCAGTATTCATCATGTAATTAGTTTTTCTTTCTCAGGTCTTTGGCCTCAAGTCTGAATCAAATCCCAAGTCAGTGCCCCACAAGTCCAAGTCAAATCCACTTTTAGTTTCAGACTTTATACCAAAGTAAGTTCTGGTCACAAATAAAGAACTGAAATTTATTTATTTTTTTTTTGGGGGGGGGGGGGGGGGTCTTAAGTCTTAGTTATTCATTTTGTCAAGTTTCAAGCCGTCAAAATAGTGACTCATGCGATACATTGCGTTTGCTCGTGTCAGTTAAGAGTCTTAAGGGAGAAATTACACATTTAAAAGTGAATTGTCTTGATTGTTTTCTTCTTACTTGTTTTAGTATTTGGGATTTATGACAACTGTAGTGTTTAGAAGAGAGAGAGAGAGAGAAATGCTTCTAAAAAAGCTTTGGCAGTAAAGTTGGTGTCTGGTTCAGCTCAGGTCTCTGTAACACAATCTGCCTGAGTCTGTGCTGTTCTAATCACATCACACACATTATGTCTGTTTTACAATAGAACACCGAGCCTGGCAGACCAAACACTGGGAAAACCTGCTGCACTCAGACACGTTTTAGTCCACATTCTGACCTGCTTCAGTCTCAATACACACATGACACTCCTCCAATCGCACAACGTTTTTTTCATTCTTTAAACATCATCTCGTTTGTCTATTCAATGAATGACTTCTTCACATTTCTTTTTCTGGATTGACGACTGGACACTTGACTTGATCAAATGGACCCAGTCAGATCTGACACTCAACTTGAAGCTTTTTTTTTAAACTACAGATCCCAGAATGCACTGCAGCGTATCCACATTAAGCCCATAGAAATGTATTGACCCTTTGCACCTACGTCACATGATCACGTGGCTGCGCCGTGGTGGAGACAGAAGTGTGTGCAACATTACAGGGAGAAACTGACAAATTCTCACATATTTCCTTATTTTTCCGTAAAGAAAGCAGTGGATGCTTCTAGTGCATGTTCAGTACATTTGTCTGTGGAAGTAGGACGTTTTGACAGTGATCTTAACCATGGGCCGGGGCCAAGTGTGGAAGTAGGACATCTTTTAGACGAAGCACAAAACAAGGTATTTGGAAAAGCTAATGAATGCTAGCTGATTTATGACCTCTTCCTCCTGCTATGTTTGCTGAATAAATAACATTTACAAGTTTGCCTGACTTTACTCCTCATGACTTGCACCATTCTGTTGTAAACAGGGTTTTGTCTCACACTGGAGCAAATTTAAAAGCTACAAGAGGTTGGTTTTCAGTAACTTAGCTGTGAGGCTAGTGTTAGCCACGCATAATGCAGGCTGTTTCAGAGATTCATTGCATTTTTTTTTCTCATTAGCATTGACTTACCTTGTTTAAAGTATTCACTGCCAATCTTTAGCGACTTAGAGGGATTTAGGTCTTTAGATTTATTGCTGCCATCCACTAGCGTCTTCTGTCTTCATCAAAAAGTAAACGAAAAAGCTCCAGGTAAGACTTACAAGCCCCTGCCTGTTAGTGCAGCGTGTTCCACGAGATACAGACATTTTACAATTGAAATCAATTAAAATGACTTAAAAACGAGCAAGTTTTCGGCAAAGTTTCCATTGCTGTAATGTACAGACAGCGCTTTTGCCTCCTTCATGGAGAAGTGGGCGTTCCCTCGAGGAGCGTGACCACACGTGCAAAGGGTCAATAATATAAGCTCTCAATTCTTGTTTTCTGCGCGCGATGATATTCTCTATGCACGTTGTCTGACGCCATATACTTTGACTCAACTTGAACTTGTGAGGCAAAGACTTGAGACAAAACAATGACTCAGTGTTTGCCTGGTGCTAATATAAAACTAAAATAAACCTTTTAAACTGTCACGAGCCGCATGAACTGATGTAGGAATATGGATCCTCTGGCCTTGTGTTTGTCACTTGTGTTTTAAAGAGTGTGTTTTATAAATGGTTTAGTGCCAGTTTAGTCCCAGTTTAGTCCCAGTTTAGTCCCGGTTTAGTCCCAGTTTAGTGCCAGTTTAGTCCCAGTTTAGTCCCAGTTTAGTCCCGGTTTAGTCCCAGTTTAGTCCGGTTTAGTCCCAGTTTAGTGTTTATTCGTTTAGTCCCGGTTTAGTCCCGGTTTAGTCCCAGTTTAGTCCCGGTTTAGTCCAGTTTAGTCCCGGTTTAGTCCCGTTTAGTCCGGTTTAGTCCCAGTTTAGTCCGTTTAGTCCGGTTTAGTCCCAGTTTAGTCCCAGTTTAGTTTAGTCCGGTTTAGTCCCAGTTTAGTCCCGGTTTAGTTTAGTCCCGGTTTAGTCCCAGTTTAGTCCCAGTTTAGTCCGGTTTAGTCCCAGTTTGTTTAGTCCCAGTTTAGTTTAGTCCGGTTTAGTCCCAGTTTAGTCCCAGTTTAGTCCCAGTTTAGTCGTTTAGTCCCAGTTTAGTCCCGGTTTAGTCCCAGTTTAGTTTAGTCCGGTTTAGTCCCAGTTTAGTCCCAGTTTAGTTTTAGTCCGGTTTAGTCCCAGTTTAGTTTAGTCCGGTTTAGTCCCAGTTTAGTTTAGTCCGGTTTAGTCCCAGTTAGTCCAGTTTAGTCCGGTTTAGTCCCAGTTTAGTCCGGTTTAGTCCCAGTTTAGTCCGTTTGTCCAGTTTAGTTTAGTCCGGTTTAGTCCCAGTTTAGTCACCAGTATGATAGTCTAGATATCAGATCACCGGTTTTGTGGCCCAGTTTTATGTTTTAGTCCCGGTTTATGTCCCAGTTATTGTCAGTTTAGTCTCGGTTTTATAGTCCAGTTTGGCAGTCCGTGCTAGTCCCAGAGTTAGTTTAGTCCGGTTACTAGTCCGCAGTTTAAGTTTTCCCAGTTTAGTCCTAGTTTAGTCCTCTCGGATTGTATTCCCAGATTGTTACGTTTTGCTCCACAAGTTATAAGTCCCAGATGTTTCAGTTCCACGCGTATTAATTACACCGCATGGATTTTATAAAAAATCGTCCGGTTTAGGCTGCCCAGCTTGTAGGTCCCCAGTTTAGTCCGGTTTAGTCCCAGTTTAAGTCCCAGTTTAGTATATAGTCCGGTTGTAAGTCCAGTTTAGTTCCCGGTTGTCCCAGTTTAGTCCCAGTTTCAGTCCCAGTTTAGTCCCAGTTTAGTCCCGGTTTATGTCCCATTATACGCTTATGTCCGGGTGAATATTTCATCCCGGTTTTCTCCCAGTTTTGAGGTCCTGTTTAGTCCTGCAGTATTTTTAGTCTGCAGTTTAGTGTCCTCAGTGTATATACCCAAGATTATAGTCCAGTCCAAGTTTAGTACCAGTTATAGTCCCAGTTTAGTTTAGGTCCGGTTTGTCCCAGTTTAGGTGCCCAGTTTAGTCCAGTTTTAGTTATATTGTTTCCTGGTTTAAGTCCCGGTTTAGTCCCAGTTTAGATCTCGCAAGATGATAAGTGCCAGTTAGTCCCGTTTAGTCCCAGTTAGTTTTAGTCCGGTTTTAGTCCCATGTTCTAGGTTTAGTGGCCGGTTTCACGGTCCCAGTTCTAGTTTAGGTTCCTGGTTTAGTCCCCGTTTAGTTCCGGTTTTAGTCCCAGGTTTTAGTCCGGTTTAGTCCTCTATGATACCAAGTCCCAGTTTAGTCTCGTTTAAGGTCCCAGTTTAGTCCGTTTAGTCCACTGTTTAAGTTGTAGGATCCACACGGTTTTATGTCTCCAGTTTAGTGATACAGCAGTTATAGTCATAGTTATCCGGTATTAGCCTACAGTTCTAGTTTAGTCCTCACAGAGAGTTTTGTCCCTAGTTTAGCGTACCCGGTTTTGGTCTTTAAGAAGAACTCTTGCCAGGTTCAAATTTGCTGTCGCAGATACGCAGACAGGACAAGAGAGAGACACTTCAACTTCCTCGCCCCGAGGAGGAAAGTAACAATATTTGAAAGCATGGAGAGAGTTACGGCGAGTGAGTGCCAAACTCTCCGATCCACAAATGTCCTGGGTCTGATCCGGGTCTACACCATCGAGCAAGCTGATACGAGAGAGCCACCAGAACTGCCCATTGGTCGTGATAAGGGTCATCAAAGAGTAGTATGAGGAGAGATGCGCAACGGCAAGGAGGGATGCCCCAGAGAGTAGACGTATGGGAGGAGTGAGAGAAGAACAATGAGCACGAGCGGGAGCGAGAGAGAAGGTTAAGCGTGAGCAGAAGTGAAAGCAACAAAAGGAGGGATCAGTAGAGAAAAGACAGAAGGAGCAGAAACAAGAAGAGAGGGGGGGCCCATGGAGAGATGAGGAGTGAGAGAAAGGAGGAAGAAAGCACACCCAAAAGAGAAAAATGAATTGAGGCACTATGCAGAAAAGAGAGAGATAGATGGGAGAAAGAAGAAGAATTTGAGAAGGGAGAACGAGTAAGAGAGAAAGGTACAATAAAGAGTAACGATAGATTGTAATTAAGACCACGCAAACACAAAAACTTGAAAAGAGGAGAGAGTAAGGAGAGTGAAAGGGAAGATGTGAGGAGATGGAGAAAAGACGAAGGCGAATGTAGAAAGAGTGTGAGATAGAAGGAATATGGGTCTATAAATGGAGGAGAGAAGAAAAAGATAGAAGGAGCAAGAAAGAAATGAAAGACGGGGGATGGACGTTTCGCTGATAATAATTTATGGAGTGCGATGATGATTACTGCGTATTTTATCGTTCTGTATGAGCCTGCTGCCCTTTCGAGATCTGAAGACCTAGGGAGAAGATCCCTGCCGAAAGGAAGAAAAGGAAAGAAGGCAAAGAAAAGAGAAAAAGAGTAACGGATGCTAGTATCAGAAAGACGGGGAGTAGAGAGAGATAGGCAACGCGGACGATAACCGATGGAGAGAAGGAGAAGAGTGAGAGAGAAAGAGTAGAAAAGAGAGAGAGAGTAAAGCCAAAGCAGATAAGAAAAGAGGAAGAGTAAGGGGAGAAAGGAGAGTGAGAAAGATAGATAAAGAAAGTAAAAAAAAGAAGAGGGAGAAAGAAGCAAAAATAGAAAAGAAAGAAAGGATGAGAAAGAAGAAGAGAAGAGGAAGAAAGAAAAGAGAAAGAAAGAGAAGAGAGTGTGTGAGAAAGAGTAAAAAGATGAGAGAGGGAGAGTGAGAAAGAGCCGGAGAAGAGAGAGAAGGAGGAGAAAGAGAAGAGAGTAAGAAGAGTGTGAGAGCAAAAAGAAGAGGGAGAGAAGAAAAGAGGAAGAAGAGAAAGAAAAAAACAAAAAGAGGAGAGAGGGAGGGAGAGAAGAAAAGAGAGGAACAGCAGAAAGAGAAGAGAGGGAGAAAGAAAAGATGAGAGCGAAGAGAGGGAGAGAATATAGAGAGAAAGAGAGAGAAGAAAGAGAGAGAGAAGAAAGAGAGAGAGGGAGAGAAAGAGGAGAGGAAAGAGAAGAAGAGAGGAGAGAGAAAAAAAGAAAGAGAGAACGAGAGAGAAGAAAGAGAGAAGAAAGAGAGAGAGAAGGTAGAGAGAAAAAGAGAAGAGAAAGAGAGAGAAGAGAGAAAGAGAGAGAGAAAAGAGAGAGGTGAGGGAGAGAAGAAAAGAGAGGAACAGCTGAAAGAATACAGAGAGAAATGAGCAGAAAGAGAAGAGAGGGAGAGAGAAAAGATGAGAGAGAAGAGAAGGGAGAGAAGAAAAAGGAAAAGAATGAACACAGATGACAGAGGAAGAGAGGGGAAGTGGAGAGAGTGACGAGCAGAGGAGAAAGAGGAGAAATGCATTTATGGGAAAATCTAGAGTGATTGGATTGTGGGTCGCTCTATAAATCACAATCTAAGTCACAATTTGAGGCGTTGAAAAGATGAAATCTCAAAGGCAGAAGTTATTTTTAGTCTCATAATATTCTCTGTTAGAGGATCTGCAGATGAAATTACAACTTTTGTCATTTTAGGAGTGAGAGGAGTTTGTTCTGTGCGAGGACAAAAGGCAAAATAAACAGATTAAAAGTTAGTGTGGAGTTGTTCTATACTTTGTCTGCACTGTTAAAATCCTAAGGTCAAAAAAACTGACTTAAATCTTTATGTTTGATGTAACTTGTAATGTGAGTCAAAGGTTTACAACTTAAACTTTTGAGTTACAGAGAGAGAGAGAGAGAGAGAAGAGAGAGAAGAGAGAGAGTGAAGAAAGAGAGAAGAGAGAGAGTGAAGAAAGAGAGAAGAAAAAGAGAGAGAGAGAGAAGAAAGAAAGAGAAGAGAGAGGAGAGAGAGAAGAAAAGAGAGAGAGAGAAGAAAAGGGGAGAGAGAGAGAGAACAGAGAGAAGAAAGAGAGAGAGAGAGAAAAAGAGAGAGAGAGAAGAGAGAGAGAAGAGAGAGAGAGAGAAAAAAGAGAGAGAGAAGAAAGAGAGAGAGAGAGAGGAAGGGAGAGAGAACAGAGAGAGAAGAAAGAGAGAAGAAAAAAGAGAGAGGGAAAGAGGAAGAGAGAGAGACGAAAGAGAGAGAGAAAAAAGAGAAGAAGAGAGAGAGAGGAAAATAGAGAGAAAGAGAGAGAACAGGAGAAGAAAAGAGAGAGAAAAAAATAGAGAGAGAGGAGAGAGAGAGGAAAAAAAGAAAGAGAAGAGAGAAGAGAAGAGAGAGAGAAGAAAAAAGAGAGAGAGGGAAGAGAGAAAGAGAAGAGAGAAGAAAGAAGGAGAAGAGAGGGAGAAGAGAAAGGAAGACGAGAGAGAAGAAAGAGAGAGAGGAGAGAGAGAAGAAAAGAGAGGAGAGAGAGAAGAAAGAGAGAAGAGAGAGAGAGAAGGGAGAGAAAGAGAGGGGAAAGGAGAGAGAGAGGGAAAGAGAGAGAGATGGAGGAGGAGATAAGAGAAGTAGGAAGGGGGAAGAGATAGAGAGAAAAGAGAGGGAAAGGAAATGAGAGAGTGAAGAGAGAGGGAGAGGAGAGAGAAGATGAGAAAGAGGAGAGAGTGAGAGGGAGAGAGAGAGCCATAGAGGAGAGAGAGAAGAGAATAAGAGAGAGAAGAAAGAAGAGAGAGAGAGAAAGAAGACGAGAGGAAAATTAGAAAAAGTGAAATCAGAATGTCAGAAACGACTCACAACACATTAGTTTTAATCAACATAAAACTTTAAGCAGAAACTGAACTTACATTTTTAAGTTAAAAGTGCATTCTATATTTTTTTACAGTGTGAGGAGTACACTGTTAAAAACATAAGATAGTTTGTCATATAATAGACTCTTGTTCGGCCTACGTAACAGCTCTAGTCAGAGGCAAATGAAATAAAAACTTATAGCCAACGCATTAAAAGTTTGAGGCTTTTATTCGTTGTTAAAAAATACCGTTTTGTTTTGAACTGTGCTATAGGAACATTTGTATCTAATTAGTTAGGACTGAACTAATGACGAATGGGTTAAAAAATGATCTGTTTTATTCAGAATTCTAGATAAAAACTGTACTGTTGTCAATCTATTCAAGTTTTTAATAAAGACAGGAGGGCGAACAGATTTTCAGAGCTAAAACCATTTTCGAGCGAAAGGATTCAGGATCTTCTCTGTCCAAACAAAATTACAGTTAATAATGATAATAAAAGTTACTAGTTATCATTAGTTAGTAGTCTGTTTGTTTGAGCTTCTTGCAGAGAAAAAAAAGACAGTCATGCATACTACATTAGTTCCTGTGGTGCCTCGTCTGCTTTTATTTTTTACTTCCACTAGGATTTTGGACATTTTCTCAGTTTAAGTGTAATATTTTTACTGCGAAGTTTTGTTATACGCTTATTTATCTCTGAAAATATTGTTACTAACAGCTTTTTATGTGCTCACATAACTCTGCATTGATAATCAGTTAGAATGTATTTTTCTTGCACAGCAGTAGTGTTTTTTTTTGGCTGCACTGACTGTTGTGATATAGCATGTATTCTTCTCCTCACTCTGGACATTTTGTTGATTATACATCTTCTCTCAATGTGAAATAGGAAGCTCGGACTCTGCTGAGCAGTGGCTGAGTCACTGTTTTTAATATTATTGTTATTTTTTTTCGATTTCTTCAATTTCTACCCCCTTTCTGATACTGCTAACCGCAATTAGCGTTAATTTACCATCAACAAAAACAACTTTCCTGTTTTTTTTCAGTCTGGTTCGAGCAGCATCTCGTCTAATGATGAGCAACAGATAAATATAACGAGCCGCATAAAACGCCTTTGGAGAATGTGAAATAATATAGCCTTTCTGCTTACTTATTCCTACAGTATAAAATAGCCTTTACTTTCCACAGCCTATAACCTTGACACAGATGCCCTCAGATTACTAGTGCCTCACTCACTGTAGAAGTTACTGAATATGCCATAGTACTATTACAATATTTATACCATCTTTCACAGCTTGCCAAGAAAACAAAGTTGCATCCTTTTTGTCCAAGAACCGCTGAGTTTGCCAGCCGTACATTTCTGCCCCTTTTATGCTGTGGAAGCCTGCCTTTGCGTCTTATCCTGGATCTCATGTTTTCAGACATTTTTTTCTTTTTCTCTCTTTGACACATTTGCAAAAGTCAGGTCAGGCCAACAACAAATTTTAAGTTTTTGGGCTTTTCCGCATACTTCACTCTCATCACTCTTCGCGCTAGGCTGGCTAATTGATCAGCTCAAAACGCGAGTCTGGATTTAGTCTGAGACTGGGCTCGATCTCTGGATCTGGCCTTATCCTTTTCTCAATGTCCTAAAAATATGTTTTGTTACTTGGTAATAAGTTTGTGGGTTCCGTTGCTGGTGGGAAACACCGTGTTCGAAATTCAGCGCTGACAGAGCAGAGCAGAGAGATGGATTTGTTTATCAACACGGGGGATGTGGGTGCTACCTGACTGCAGAAAGAGCCACGGCTGATTGACACAAACTGTAGCACAGCAAAACACTGACCAGGGCTGTTGTCAGCTAACTACAAAGAGTTATCACGAAAATAAAGTTCTGTTGCTAATCAACATTTGTGAAATGAAATTTGTCTCTACAACTCCAACATTTAACATTCTGGTGAGTAGAAAAACGCAGAGAAAAACACTCTGTCTCAAGCTTCAAGAGTCAGAACATCCATCAGACTGATCCAAACAACTGCCTCTCGTCCCGTTCCTTGTTGTTTTTATCGACGGGCAGCGTATCTTTCTGTAGGTGACATGCCGCAGTAGAGTGGGAAAGTGACGTCTACCAGTAATCCCTCTATTGACCATTTGCACGTTGGTCACGCTCCTCGAGGGAACGCCACTTCTCCATGCTGGATGCAAAAGCGCTGTCTGTGCGCTTTACAGCAATGGAAACTTCGCCGAAAACTTGCTCGTGTTAAGTAATTTTAATTATTTCAATTGTAAAATGGCTGTTTCTGGAAACGCTGCAGCACTAACATGCAAGATCGAGGTTTTTAGCCTAAACCTGTAGGCTTTTTCATTTACATTTTGATGAAGATAGAAGACGCTAGTGGATGGCAGCAATAAATTCAAAGAACTGGAATCCCTCTAAATCGCTACAGATCTGCAGTGACACCTTAAAACAAGCGCAAGTCATGTCGTTAAGAGAAAAAAAGACCTTTGACAAAAAAATAAATGCAATGAATATCTGATAACAGCCTGCATTATGCGTGGCTACACTAGGCCTCACAGCTAAGTGACTGAAAAACCAACCTCTTGTAGCTTATTAAATCTGCTCCAGTGTGAGACAAAACCGTTGTTTATCACATAATTTAGTGCATGTGAGGAGTAAAGTCAGGCAAACGTTGAAGATTTTATTGATTCGGCAACGGACCGCAGAGGAAAGAGGTCATAAAAAACATGCAGAGCAATTCATTAGCTTTTCCAAATTACCTTGTTTTGTGTGCGTCTAAAAGTTGTCCTACTTCCACGCCAATTGTACTGAACATGGCTAGAAGCATTCCACTCTGCTTCTTTACGGAAAAATAAGGAAATATGTGAGAATTTGTCAGTTTTGCACTGCTGTAATGCTGCGTAAACGCACTTCTGCCATCCAGCATGCGCAGCCACGTGATCAGTGACGTAGGTGCAAATGGTCAATAGCAGACCTGGACAAGCTGCGACCTGGGCCAGATGCAGCCCTCGACCTGCTTTTTATACAAGCCCATATAGGGATGCACCGATCCAGCTTTTTCAGGTCCCGATACCGATATCTTATATAATAGGGCATCTGCCGATACCCGATATCATTATCCTGAGATAACTGTGTAAGGATTCGTGTCAACTCAGCTCATTTTTTCCTTGTCAAAAACGATTCAGAATTTCTTGATCATATTAGTTCTATATTTATACGTAAGAACCTAGAAACTGAACACTTAAGAAGAAGGAGAGAGAGGACGATACGGGCTATGAGAGAAGAGATTGAAAGATTCTTAGAGCGTCTATAGTGGAAGAGGAGAGAGAGGAGAAGAGGACCAACAGAGAGAGAGACAGGGACAGAAATAGAGAGAAGAGAGANGTTCTAGTCCCGGTTTGCGTCCTGATTTAAAGAGCTCTTCCCAGGTCACATTTGCTTCGTAGAGCCGCAGACAGACAGAGGAGAGACTGAGGAGGAAGTGAAGAGGCGAGTGAGAAACCCGATCCACAAATGGTCCTGGGTCTGATCCGGTCTCCACGGCAACGGAGACAAGAGCCGCCAGCCCATTGGTCGGGAACATAATCATCAAAGAGAAGAGAGGAGAGGAGAGGAAGGAGGGAAGGGAGAGTAGAGAGGGGAGAGAAATAAAGACGAGCGAGAGAAGAGTGTGAGAGAAGGAAAGCAAAAAGGAGGGAGAGAAGAAAAGATAGAAGGAGCAGAAAGAAGAGAGGGGGGGAGTGGAGAGAGAGAGTGAGAGAAAGAGGAAGAAAGCAAAAAGAGAAAAAGAGAGGACTAGCAGAAAGAGGAGAGAGAGAGGGAGAAAGAAGAGAGAGAAGGAGAAGAGTGAGAGAGAAAGAGTACAAAGAGAAGAGAGTAAAAAAGAGAAGAAAAGAGGAAGAGTAAGGAGAGAAAGGAGAGTGAGGGAGAGAAAAAGACGAGCGAGAGAAGAGTGTGAGAGAAGGAAAGCAAAAAGGAGGGAGAGAAGAAAAGATAGAAGGAGCAGAAAGAAGAGAGGGGGGAGTGGAGAGAGAGAGTGAGAGAAAGAGGAAGAAAGCAAAAAGAGAAAAAGAGAGGATTAGCAGAAAGAGGGAGAGAGAGGGAGAAAGAAGAGAGAGAAGGAGAAGAGTGAGAGAGAAAGAGTAGAAAAGAGAGAGAGAGTAAAAAAGAGAAGAAAAGAGGAAGAGTAAGGGGAGAAAGGAGAGTGAGGGGAGAGAAGAAAGTAAAAAAAAGAGAGGAGAAAGAGCAAAAATAGAAAAGAAAGAAAGGATGAGCAGAAAGAGAAGAGAAGAGGAAGAAAGAAAAGAGAAAGAAAGAGAAGAGAGTGTGTGAGAAAGAGTAAAAAGATGAAGAGGGAGAGTGAGAAAGAGCCGGAGAAGAGAGAAAGGAGGGAGAAAGAGAAGAAGAGTAAGAAGAGTGTGAGAGCAAAAAGAAGAGGGAGAGAAGAAAAGAGGAAGAAGAGAAAGAAAAAAAACAAAAAGAGGAGAGAGGGAGGGAGGAAGAAAAGAGAGGAACAGCAAAAGAGAAGAGAGGGAGAAAGAAAGATGAGAGCGAAGAGAGGGAGAGAGAAGTAGAGAGACAGCAGAGAGGAAAGCGAAAGAGAGAGAGAAGAAAGAGAGAGGGGGGGGGGCGGGGGGGGGGGGGGGGGGGGGGGGGGGGGCGGGGGGGGAGGGGGGGGGGGGGGGGGCGGGGGGGGGGGGGGCGGGGGGAGGGGGGGGAAGGGGGGAAGGGCGAGGACGGGGGGGGGGCCGGGGGGGGGGGGGGGGGGGGCGGGGGGGGGGGGGGGCGGGGGGGGGGGGGGGGGGGGCGGGGGGGGGCGGGGGGGGGGGCGGGGGGGGGGGGGAGGGGGGGGGGGGGGGGGGGGGGGCGGGGGGGGGGGGCGGGGGGGGGGGGGGGGGGGGGGGGGGCGGGGGGAGGGGCCGAGGGCGGAGGGGAGACAAACAGCGTGTAGGAGGGGGAAAAGAGAGGGGGAGGAGGCTAGAGAGGAAGGGTGGGCGGGGGGGCGGGGGGGGGGGGGGGCGGGGGGGGGGGGGCCACACCCCGCCGGTGCGGGCAGAGTTGAGGGAACGCTTCTCCTGAAGCAGGCGTGTAGCATGCGAGAGTCAGTACGTCAGGGAGAAGAAAGAGGGAGATCAGACCGAGAAGAAAAGAAGACGAGAGGAAAAAAAGGAAAGAGCAGAGAGAGAAGAAAGAAAGAGGAGAGACAAGAGAGGAGATGAATTTTAGAGAGAAAGAGAGAGAAGAAGGAGAAATGCAGCAGAAAGGAGGAGAGGAGAGAACGAAAGAGACGAGAGGGAAGGAAAGAAGAAAAGAAGAGGAACAGCTGAAAACGCAATCCCAGAGAGACAATTGAGCAGAAAGAGAAGAGAGGAGAGGGAGAGAAAAGATGAGAGAGAAGAGAGGGGAGAGAGAAAAAGGAAAGATGAACAGAAAGAGAAGAGAGGGGAAGTGGAGAGAGTGACGAGCAGAGGAGAAAGAGGGAGAAATGCATTATGGGAAAATCTAGAGTATTGGATTGTGGGTCGCTCTATAAATCACAATCTAAGTCACAATTTGAGGCGTTGAAAAGATGAAATCTCAAAGGCAGAAGTTATTTTTAGTCTCATAATATTCTCTGTTAGAGGATCTGCAGATGAAATTACAACTTTTGTCATTTTAGGAGTGAGAGGAGTTTGTTCTGTGCGAGGGACAAAAGGCAAAATAAACAGATTAAAAGTAGTGTGGAGTTGTTCTGATACTTTGTCTGCACTGTTAAAATCCTAAGGTCAAAAAGTTCAACTGACTTAAATCTTTATGTTGATGTAACTTGTAATGTGAGTCAAAGTTTACAACTTAAACTTTTGAGTTACAGAGAGAGAGAGAGAGAGAAGAGAGAGAAGAGAGAGAGTGAAGAAAGAGAGAAGAGAGAGAGTGAAGAAGAGAGAAGAAAAAGAGAGAGAGAGAGAAGAAAGAAAGAGAAGAGAGAGGAGAGAGAGAAGAAAAAGAGAGAGAGAGAAGAAAAGGGAGAGAGAGAAGAAAGAGAACAGAGAGAAGGAAAAAAGAGAGAGGGAAGAGAGAAAGAGAGAAAAGAAAAAAGAGAGAGAGAAGAAAGAGAGAGAAGAGAGAGAAGGGAGAGAGAACAGAAGAGAAGAAAGAGAGAAGAAAAAAGAGAGAAAGAGGGAAGAGAGAGAGAGAAAGAGAGAGAAGAAGAAGAGAGAGAGGAGAGAGAAGAAAATAGAGAGAAAGAGAGAGAAACAGAGAGAGAAGAAGAGAGAGAAGAAAAAAGAGAGAGAGAGGGAGAGAGAGAAAATAGAGAGAAGAAGAGAGAGAACAGAGAGAGAAGAAAGAGAGAAAGAGAGAAAAAGAGAGAGAGAGGGAAAGAGAGAGAGAGAGAGAAGAAAGAGAGAGAGAGAAGAAAAAGAGAGAGAGAGAGAGAGAGAGAGAGAGAGAGAAGAGAGAAGAGAGAGAGAGAGAAAAAGAGAGAAGAGAGAGAGGAAGGAGAAAGAAGGGGGAAAGAGGGAGGAGAGGGAAAGAAGAGAGAGATGGAGGAGGAGAGAGAGAATAGGGAGGGGAAGGATAGAGAGGAAAGAGAGAAAGAAATGAGAGAGTGAAAGAGGGTGCAGAGGAGAAGAGAGAAGAGAAGAGGAGAGAGAATGAGAGGAGAGAGAGAGAGAGAGAGAGAAGAGAAAGAGAGAAGAAAGAAAGAGAGAGAAGAAAGAAGAGAGAGAAAATAAGAAGTGAGAGAATGTCAGACGACTCACAAACATTAGTTTAATTCAACATAAAACTTTTAAGCAGAAACTGAACTACATTTTTAAGTTAAAGTGCATTTTATTTACAGTGTGAGAGTACACTGTTAAAAACATAAGATAGTTTGTCATATAATAGACTCTTTTCGGCCTACGTAACAGCTCTAGTCAGAGGCAAAGAAATAAAAACTTATAGCCAACGCATTAAAAGTTTGAGGCTTTATCGTTGTTAAAATACCGTTTTTGTTTTGAACTGTGCCTATAGGACATTTGTATCTAATGTTAGGGCTGACCTTGAGGTTGAGTTAAAAATGATCTGTTTTATTCAGAATTCTAGAGTAAAACTGTACTGTTGTCAATCATTCAAGTTTTAATAAAGACAGAGCGAACAGATTTTCAGAGCTAAACCATTTTCAGACCGAAAGCAACTCCTGTCCAACAAAATTAAAGTTAATAATGAAATAAATTACTAGTTCATATTGTGTCGTCTGTGAAGCTCTAATGGCAGCTGCACACATTAGTTCCTTGTGGTGCTCGTTTTATTTTTAGTCCACTTTAGGGATTTTGGACATTTTCTCAGTTTAAAGTGTAATATTCCTCATTTCTATTTATTCTGAAATAAGCTGTTTATCTGTTTTTATGCTCACATTAGTATCAGTAGAATGTATTTTTCAGCAGTAGTGTTTTTGGCTGCACTGATGTTTAAAGCAGTTTTTCCTCCTCACTCTGGACATTTGTTGATGTGCACTTCTGTGATGGGCTGGACTCTGCTGAGGCAGTGCTGAGTCCACTTCACTCTCATCACTATTGGACTGTCCTGGGTCTGATTCAGCTCAAACAGTCTGGTTTAGTCTGGACTGGGCTCTGGACCTGGATCGGCCTTAGTCCTTTGCACAGTTCTTTGTTTTTGTTCAGAGGTTTGTCTGGTGGGAAACACCTGTGTTCAACTTCAGCCGCTGACAGAGGCAGAGCAGAGAGATGGATTTGTTTATCAACACGGGGGATGTGGGTGCTACCTGACTGCAGAAAGAGCCACGGCGGATTGACACAAACTGTAGCAGCAACACTGACCAGGGCGTTGTCAGCTAACTACAAGAGTTTATCACGAAAATAAAGTTCTGTTGCTAAATCAACATTTGTGAATAAATTTGTCTCTACAACTCCAACATTTAACGATTCTGGTGAGTAGAAAAACGCAAGAAAAAACACTGTCTCAAGCTTCAAAGAGTCAGACATCCATCAGACTGATCCAAACAACTGCTCTCGTCCCGTTTTGTTGTTTTTATCGACGGGCAGCGTATCTTTCTGTAGGGGACATGCGCAGTAGAGTGGAAAGTGACGTCTACCAGTAATCCCTCTATTGACCATTTCGCACGTGTGGCTCCACGCTCCTCGAGCGGAAACGCCACTTCTCCATGCCTGGATGCAAAAGCGCTGTCTGTGCGCTTTACAGCAATGGAAACTTCGCCGAAAACTTGCTCGTTTAAGTAATTTAATTGATTTCAATTGTAAAATGGCTGTTTCTGGAACACGCTGCACTAACATGCAAGATCGAGGTTTTTAGCCTAAACCTGTAGCTTTTTCATTTACATTTTGATGAAGATAGAAGACGCTAGTGGATGGCAGCAATAAATCAAAAGAACTGGAATCCCTCTAAATCGCTACAGATCTGCGTGAACACTGTAAAACAAGGCAAGTCAATGCTTGAAGAGAAAAAAAAGACCTTTGACAAAAAACATAAAGGCAAGAATATCGGATAACAGCCCTGCATTATGCGTGGCTAGACACCTAGGACCTCACAGCTACAGGACTGAAATCACCAACCTCTTGTAGCTTTAAATCGGCTCCCAGTGTGAGATCAAAAAACCGCTGTTTATCACATAATGTGGTGCAAGTCATGAGGGAGTAAAGTCAGGCAAACTGAAGATTTTATTGATTCGGCAAACGTAGCAGGAGGAAGAGGTCATAAATCAGCTAGCATTTCATTAGCTTTTCCAAATACCTTGTTTGTGTGCGTCTAAAAGTGTCCTACTTCCACAGACAATGTACTGAACATGGCGCTAGAAGCATCCACTTGCTTCTTTACGGAAAAATAAGAAAATGTGAGAATTTGTCAGTTTGCACGGCTGTAGCTGCGTAAACGCACTTCTGCCATCCAGCATGCGCAGCCACTGATCAATGACGTAGGTGCAAGATGGTTCTTAGATAGCAGACTGGCAAGCGGCGACCTGGGGCCAGATGCAGCTCGACCTGCTATTATTATCAAGCACCAGATAGGGTATGCACCCGATCCAGACTTTTCAGTCCTGGTGATCACCGATCTTGATATTAGGGCATCTGCCAAGACCCGATATCAACCGATACTGCGGGGTAAGGACTGAAATACGCTCTTTTTTCCTCTCTAATATACTTTATTGTTCACGAGCTTTGCTCGAAGGGCTTATTGATTACTGTAAGAGCACAAACTGAACTAACTTAAGAATGAAGAGAGAGAGGAGAGAGAGAGAGCGAGTAGAAAGAGAGCGGCAAGGAGAGATGAGTCGAGTATGTGTATGAGAGATGAGTGAGAAGAAATAGAGAGAAGAGAGAGTATATAGAAATATAGCTATAGTAGAAGTAGAAGAAAAGAGAGTAAGAGAAAAAAGAGTAGAGAGAAAGGAAGAAGAAGAAAAGAGGGGAATGAGAGGAGATGGAAAGAGAGAGAGAGATGCAGAGAAGAAGAGATGAGAGAGAGAGAGGAGAGCGGCAGAGAGAGAGCGAAAGAAAGAGATGAAAAAGGGAAAGAGAGACGCGAGGAGAGAAAGAAAAGAGAAAGAGATAGGAGAACAGTGTAATAAGAGAGAAGAAAGAGGAGAAAGAGAGTGATATGAAGAAAAAAGAGGAGGAGTGAGAAGAGAGATGGAAAGGAAATGAATTAGATAAGAAGAAAGGAGAGCAGAGGAGGAATTAATAAGTCCAAAGCATTTATGGAGACGATCGGGATCAACATCAGACAGAAATCCAGGTACGCATTTATGTCCGAATTTGACACACAAAGGATATCGCTGAACCGGATATTCAGGGAGCCTGATTCACCGAGCGAGAGATTTCCTGATCGCACCGATATTCGGATGCCAGTATCGGATCGGTGCGAATCTCTAAGCCCCAGAGCACCATTTTCAGAAAAGCAACTACTGGCAAATTAATGGTAGCAAAAACAAAAGACAAGTTGACGCGAACATTTTGAGATGAAACAATTTAGGACGGATAAAAGTCTTTGGAAGAGGCGAAGAAAAAAATTTTAAAGAATAAACTCTTGAATATGGAAGTAAATCAAAAGTATTAAAAGGTTATGTTTTTCAAAACTTCATTGGAAGTTTCGAATGTTAAGCTCTTTGGATTGTGGCCTCCATCAGGTGTGGATGTGGACGGAGACGGTCTCTCACAGGTTACCAGGGAATCCCGGGCCAAACTCAGGATTCAAATACATGCGAGAGCTTCATAAAACACTCCAGGATTCTAAAAAATGACGTAACAAGATCAGACTAGGGAGTCAAAGATTAACCCGTTTTTCAGGCATAATCGTGAAAGTTTCCCCTCGGTAGTTATTCGTGGAATTGTTACAAAATCACGGTAAACCGCAAACACGTCATTTACGTTTTCTGTGACGGGACCGCCGTGGCGTGCTCCGCGCAGCGCCAGCGGAGAAACAGCGTGTGTCGTCAGCCACACCGCTATTAAATGCTGCCTGAAGTTAGCGCTTTCAGGAGTTGATTATCCATCCAAAAAAGTATCAAGCAGGTTGTTTTTAAGATAACCAGGGCTGCTTGTGCGGCTTGAGAGTGTCCAAGATGCAAGACTGTGCCTTTGAAGTAGGCTGGCAAAAAAGCGCGAACACATCCAACATGATCCAGCATTCTTCGATACGATCATCCCTGCGCCTGTTCGTCCAAGTAAGGGGAACAGCGCAAAACAATCGGTAAAAGCGTTAAACTAAATGCGCTCCAGATGTGCTACACGTCAAGCCCACCTCGGCAAAAGTAACCGACGAGTCTATTTATGCGTCGCTTTGACATAAACGCCGACCCTAAGTAAAAAACAAAAGCAGTAGGAACGCGTCCAGGCCGGTCTACGTGACGACGCCTGGAAAACAAAACGTGTGCCAGATGACGTCGCCTTGCGTGAATCACGTGACAAGATATCAACAAATAATATTATTAGTAATCGGCTCTCCTTGTAAGTTATCCAATGAAAGAAGATTAAAGCAATCATTAAAGACAATAATGTTTTTTTTAATTGCTTAATGATAATCTGTTTAAAACATTTATATTATTTGTAAGGATAAATTATTTAAAAGATTTGCATTTATTGTTTTTGAATCAAACCACATATATTTATGTAATACAGTCGTGGTTGTCACTGTCAGCAATCAAATGCCAATAATTTAGATTGAAAAAAATAAATTATTGTATATAATGTATTTATTTTTTTTCTTTTATGCCGATAATTCGTGAATAATCACAAAATCGTGATTTTCCTTTTGCTAGAATCTGATGGGCTAAAATTTGATACCCGTGACATCCCCTAGATCAGACTAGATCTGCTGGATTCAATCAGTATTTTCAGCCGACGTTCATTGCCGTCTCAAAATGTTCTTGTAGCCGCCTTTTGTTTTTGGAATAATGAGAATTTGTTATGTTTGTGATCCTGTCCTTTAATATGACCCTTTAGTAAAACTCACTGGCCTGCCCCTGCGCTATAGGACATACACATACTGTATATTGCTGATTGGTAAAACATGCATTTGTAGGTCTGAAATACTCCAGATTATTAAAATGCATCTATTTTGTTCAAAAGTTTCTGGGGGAGGACCCTCACACCCCCCTGTAGAAATTGTTCAAATATCAGCGCAAAAATAACCAATTTACTGACTTTTATTTAAGCTTATTTTAAGTCGTATTTGTACTAAATATATTACTTTGTTGTCTTTCACTTTTTATATATTTTTAGCCTACATATTCTAAACAAATGGTGCTTTGACTTGATGTGGCTTTGAGTGTCATTCAAAGCTAGAGATGCACCGATCCGATACTGGGATCGAATATCGGTGCCGATCCAGAAATTTTGCTGGATCGAAGTATCGGCTCCATGATATCGGTTCAGCCGATATCCTAGTTGTGTTTAATTGGACATAATGAGTCTGATTTATGTCTGATGTTGCTCCCAGAATGTCTCATAATGTTTGACATTTATTCTTACTCTCTCTCTTCTTTCTTCTCTTTTTCTTTCTCTCTCTTCTCACTCTCCTCTTTCTTCTCTTTTTCTTTTCTTTCTCTCTTCTTCTCTCTATTACACTGTTTTCTTTTCTTTCTTCTCTTTCTTTCTCTCCTCGCGCTCTCTCTTTCCCTTTCTATCTCTCTTTCTTCTCTCTCTCTCCTCTTGCTCTCCCTCTCTTTCTCTCTCATCTCTTTCTTTCTTCTCTGTCTTCTCTTTCTCTCTCCTTCATTCTCCCTCTTTTCTTCTCTTCTCTTTTTCTCTACTCTTCTCTCTCTTCCTCTTTCTTTCTCTCTCTTTCTTCTCTTTCCTCTCTCTCCTCCCTTTCTCTTCTCTCTTCCTTCTCTCTCTCCTCACCTCTCTCTCTTCTTTATCTTCCTCTCTCTCCTCGCCTCTCTTCTCTCTCTCTTCTCTTTCTCTCTCTCTTCTTAAGTTGTTCAGTTTTGTCTTGCGGTATAAATAACACTAATATGATCAAAAGTCTGATGTTTTGAAAAGGAAAAAGAGCTATTTCAGTCCTTACACAAGTATCGGTTGATATCGGCAGATGCTGTATTATAAAGTATCGGGATCGGTATCGGAACCGAAAAAGCTGGATCGGTGCATTCCTAATTCAAAGTCAATGAATTTGTTTATGTCATGAATATATTATCTAAATACTTGAATAAATAGATCTTCTTTAATGATGCGTCATAATGTAAGACTTCAGTCGTTCTAAATCCGTGTGAAGCTGCAGTTTGTTGTGAGAGGAAATGATCCGTGAAAGATGAAATGTCTGACACAGATTCGACATAAAAACCGTCCTCTTTGTTCTGCCTGATTTCAGCTTCATCTCGTTACAAACGGAGGAAACAGAGCAGAGAATCTCACTCGCCTCACGCAGAATTTAACCGGAATGACTCATGTCCTGCAGAGAGAAAGAACGACGAGGCTGTGAAAGATGTGATTCTAGATGAGCTGGAAGTTTGAAAAAGCAGAATATTGTCGTGGCAAAAAGGACAAAACATGAACTCAAACACAATGGCAGGCACACAAATAACATAACACAAACATAACTCATCAAAGCGGATACAAAAAAGGACAGGAGAAAGAGAGTCCTGCTGCACAGAGGGACAGAGTCGAGTCCAAGCTCTGTCTCAAATCAAATCAAATATTTTTGTACAGCCCAAAATCACAACATCAGTCGTCTCTGGGGACTTCCAAGATTGTTAATTTAGCAAACACGAATGATAAAAAAACAACAAACAATAGACATTCAATAAAACAATAAACATTCAGAAACAGTAATTGATCAAGCATGTTAAAGCAGATTATAAGTAAACAAGCAAATGAATAATTGTCCAGAGCATCCTCTGTCCTTAGACAAAAAAACCAAAACGAAAAAGAGAAACCTCGAGGAGAAGCACATTGAAGAAGAGATCACTCCCTGGACGGACAGGCTGTAGATGTAAGACTAACGCAGGTCTAATTGGCTGAGTGCAGTTGTCTTTTTTGGTTTAAAATACTATCCTGTACATACACGACTTCTGTTAATATCTTCAATGAGGTTTTCATACATCAGTTTAAAACTAATAATCTCTTTAATCAGACAGTTGTGGTGAATGTTACAGAAAACATTAAAGACTTACATATAGAGAATATTTCATCAGAACACTTCTGTGTTTAAAAAGACACATGATTGTGTCTGAATGCTAACGCTACAGGAAATGGTTGTATGTCAGAAGTTAGCATTTTTGAACAATCGCAAGCCAACTGAATTCGTGCACACAGCATTGTAATCATAGACTATAAGTCTGTGGAGCCAGAGTCCATTGGCAGAGGGAAATGACTCTTCAAGCAGGACCAGGACAGGATAATCCTGGAGGAGGGAGGGTCTGGCCCTCGCCTCTGGAACAGCAGCATCTAAACAGGGTAAAGGTAAGTAAAGAACACAGAACAGACCAGAGATGAACTGTAATTCATATTCTTCAAGGAGCAGAAGAAGTGTCTTAGTCTGTTTAAAGTCTTCAAACTGAAAATGACGAGAACAGAGGGATTATCTGTCGGCGTCATTTTCTGCTTTTCTCCGCATGTCACCTGCAGAAAGAGACGCTGTCTGTCTAGTTGGCTAGAGAAACTTCTTTGATAAAATAACAAAACAAGACGAGATCAGTTTGGATCAGGTCTGAACCGGTCTGATGGACGTCTGTCTCCTGAAGCTTGTTTTTCACTCACCTGAATGTAACTTGTTTAAGTCGTAAAGACAAATTTCATTCACAAATGTTGATTTAGCAGCAGAACTTTGTTTTTTCACAGTGATAAGCTCTTGTAGTTAGCTGACAACAGCGCTGGCTGGTGTTGCTGCTACAGCTTGTGTCAGTCAGTCGCAGCTCTTTCTGCGATGCTATTGCACACGCATTGATAGACAAATAATCCCTCTATGCCTCATTAAATATGCACTCGGTGAATTAGCGTTCAACCAGCGGCGATGGCCAAACTTTACAGACGTGTCTGATGTTATTTTGAAAACCTAAAAAACGTGATCCCACAGTGTATTTAGTGAGCAGTCAACTGGTTTTAACTAGCACTATGAATCGTTTTTTATATTCCTGACTGACAGCTCTTGTAGTTGTCAGCAGAAGTCGTCTCCTCTTCACGGTTAAACACACAGACTGAGAACAGAGCGTCCTGACTGGCAGAAATGTGACTAAACTGAGACAAACGGGTCAGGCTCATGTAACTGTGCTGCTCCTACTGCTGCTGCTGAGGAACAGTGAGTCAGACATCACAGGCTTTTAAATGTCACCACTTTATTACCTTCATGTAAATGTGACCCAGTGTTTCAAACCTTTTCTACGGACGAGGAGAGAAGAAACAAAGGAGAGCGATCAGGCTGTAGGTCTTAAGTCGTTTAGTCAATTCTACAAGACAATATTTAAGCTGAGAAAATATACTAATTATTATGTTTTTTTTGTTTGTTCTCTTAGTGAATTGAATAGTGAGCTAATTTCTGTAAGAATCTCACCCTAACCCTTTTTTGATGAAATCCTTTCCATTTCTTTATTTAAATGGAATTGGTTTGTATTTATTTTAGAGACTGACCGATATAGGTTTTTCTTTGGCTGATGCTGATTTTGAAAAATTCTGTCAGCCGATGCCAGTATCAAGATTTCTTTTCCTAATTTAGTTTTAGAAAAGCATAGCTGAGATCAGAAAGTATAACTAATAAAATTTGATTCAATGGATTATTTTGTCTCATAGTTTAATGAATAAAACATGTTTGTGCACATCACAGAACAGTTTTAAAGAGAAATTCTAGAAATTGTTTCTTCTCCACAGTAACACATGACACTACAGCCTGGAGCTTTGTCTGCCTTAAAGCTCAGGAGTTTACATTGACAAACAAACAAGCAAAGCTGGTCTGTGTTTAGTCCTGACTCTGGTCCACGTTTAGTCCTGACTCTGGTCCACGTTTAGTCCTGTCTCTGGTCCGTGTTTAGTCCTGACTCTGGTCCGCGTTTAGTCCTGACTCTGGTCCAGGTTTAGTCCTGACTCTGGGCCACGTTTAGTCCTGACTCTGGTCCACGTTTAGTTTTGACTCTGGTCCATGTTTAGTCCTGACTCTGGTCCACTTTTAGTCCCGACTCTGGTCCACGTTTAGTCCTGACTCTGGTCCATGTTTAGTCCTGACTGGTCCGTGTTTAGTCCTGACTTTGGTCCGCGTTTAGTCCCGACTCTGGTCCACGTTTAGTTTTGACCCTGGTCCATGTTTAGTCCTGACTCTGGTCCACTTTTAGTCCCGACTCTGGTCCACGTTTAGTCCTGACTCTGGTCCCCGTTTAGTCCTGACTCTGGTCCGTGTTTAGTCCTGACTCTGGTCCACGTTTAGTCGCGACTCTGGTACATGTTTAGTCCTGACTCTGGTCCACGTTTAGTCCTGACTCTGGTCCACGTTTAGTCCTGACTCTGGTCCACGTTTAGTCCTGACTCTGGTCCACGTTTAGTCCTGACTCTGGTCCACGTTTAGTCCCGACTCTGGTCCTTGTTTAGTCCCGACTCTGGTCCACGTTTAGTCCTGACTCTGATCCACGTTTAGTCCCGACTCTGGTCCGTGTTTAGTTCTGACTCTGGTCCACGTTTAGTCCTGACTGGTCCACGTTTAGTCCTGACTCTGGTTCGTGTTTAGTCCCGACTCTGGGCCACGTTTAGACCTGACTCTGGTCCACGTTTAGTCCTGACTCTGGTCCGCGTTTAGTCCTGACTCTGGTCCACGTTTAGTCCTGACTCTGGTCCGTGTTTAGTCCTGACTCTGGTCCACGTTTAGTCCTGATTCTGGTCCATCACAGAACATTTTTAAAGAGAAATTCCAGAAAGTGCTTCTTCTCCACAGTAACACATGACACTGCAGCCTGGAGCTTTGTCTGCCTTAAAGCTCAGGAGTTCATATTGACAAACAAACAAGCACTTATCCAAGCTTGTGCTGCAGCCAAAACTTTACTTAAAGACATGTTAATTACACAATCAAAGCTGCAGACTTATGAATGGAGAGAGATAACAGAAGTCTAAAGTTTCTTACACACCGAATGTGACCACATGAACGTTTTCAATGCTAAACCTTTGTAGAGGTGTGTTGTTGACTGATGCGAGTGGAATTAACTTTTATAGGCGAACCTGACCAACGCGACCAACATGTGAAGAACAAAGTGACAGTGACTCAAAACGAGCAGTACTACAGCTTTAACATGATCAGACTTCTGAGTTAATCACTTATTCTAATCAAAAAATGCAAAACACACAACATGTGACTGGGATTTACCCTGTGCCTTCACAAAGTAAAAAAAAAAATAATTTGACAAAGTTTAGTCCAGGGATTCCTCTTGTTTGTACATCCTGTGCTGCCAATGTCTACAATTCATAACTCCTTGATTCAGGCAAAAACTGGAGGCTATTTTGCACATAAAATACAACAAATGAACTTTATGTTAAAAGTAGCCTGTTGACACGACTGAACCAAAATGATTTACTGTCATTTGTAAAGAAAGTAGGATTATAAAATGAATAATTTCAATGTCTGCTACAAATAAAAATTTTTTGAGACAAAACACTGTAAAAAATTGTAAATCCTGTGCGAAACATGTCCAATTAAATAAAACAGGCTTAAAAACAGCTCAGAGTTGCAGAGGCTTTGCAAAAAGTAAAATTAATTTTTTTAAGTGACGATAAACCGGAAAGTAGTTTCTTGTTTACACCAGCCCGACCCTCGAGTCACAGCCACAGACTTGGATTATTACATGTCTTTTTGTGACAGGAAATTCATGTATTTGTTTATTTAAGAAAGCCCGTGCTGTATGTAGGACGTCAGCTGCTCATGTAACAGACCCTCAGGAGCCTGGACCTGCAGTAGAAACACATCATTAACATAACCGACCCAAACTGCTCCAAAGTGCACCGGTCTGAGGACCCAGGCTAATAGAAACGTGGCTTTAGTCTGGCTCTGGTGTGACTCTATAGTTGGCGATGGCCGATGGCTCAATATGGCTTCTTGCTTCTGTCAGTTTGCCTCAAGGCAGGTGTGAATAATACAAAATGTCAAGCGTCTTTGAGTGTCTTGAAAAACACCACATACATTATTATTATTACCACTTATTCTTTACGACTTCACATCTATATTTACCGCAATAAATCCTCTCATGTTGTCGTTGTTTTGCAGTGAATGATAAAGCTGCTGTTTTCCATCAGAATAAAAGCCATGTAGGTCTATTATTCCCTGTATCTATAGAATATTATATCGTCTAAAACCCAGCAATCCTCTTTATAACCACAGTACGTCTTTGTGATTCTTTTTGTTCCCCTCAGTCTTCAGCGTACATTTTGATCCAGAGCTGTTTGAATAGAGTTTGTGTGTCTCTGGGAGCAGCTGGTCTGATGGTGAGGTTGTGTTTTATAGTGAGAGATGTCTCATGTCTGTGGGCGTTCGTCGTCACTCATCTGATCTGTTACATAACCGGACCACCTGACCTAAATATTCACAAACGTAAAACAGAACAATCGGTTTCTCATCCTCATAAACTCGCAGTCTTTTTGTTTTTGTTTTACTTAGGCTTGTTTATATATAAAATGAGACCCACGTTTAGTCCTGACTCTGGTCCACGTTTGTCCTGACTCTGGTCCACGTTTGGTCCTGACTCTGGTCCACGTTTAGTCCCGACTGTCTGGTCCATGTTTTAGTCTGACTCTGGTCCACGTTTAGTCCTGACTCTGGTCCACGTTTAGTCCTGACTCTGGTCCACGTTTAGTCCCTGACTCTGGTCCACGTTTATCCTGATCTGGTCCGTTTCCTGACTCTGGTCCATGTTTAGTCCTGACTCTGGTCCACGTTTAGTCCGACTCGTCCCGTTATCGACTGGTCCTGTAGTCTGACTCTTGTTTAGTCCTGACTCTGGTCCATGTTCTAGTCCTGACTCTGGTCCACGTTTAGTCCTGACTCTGGTCCGCGTTTAGTTTCGACTCTGGTCCATGTTTAGTCTGACTCTGGTCCATGTTTAGTCCTGACTCTGGTCCACCGTTTAGTCCTGATCTGGTCCGTGTTTAGTCATGAACTCTGGTCCATGTTTGTCCTGACTCTGGTCCACGTTTAGCGAGTCCTGTTTATTGACTCTGGTCCATCGTTTTAGTCCTACTCTGGTCCAGTTTTATTGGTCAGTTCCTGACTCTGTCCGTGTTTTCCTTTCTTGTTTAGTCTGACTCTGGTCCACGTTTATGTCCTGATCTGTCCACGTTAGTCCTGACGTCCTGAGTCCTGTTGGTCCAGTTTGTCCTGACTCTCTGGTCCGCGTTTAGTCTATAGTTCCTGACTCGGTCCACGTGTTTAGTCCTGACTCTGGTCCATGTTTAGTCCTGACTCTGGTCGCTCGGTTGTTTAGTCCTGACTCTGGCCACGTGTCCATTGTTTTGTCTGACTCTGGTCTACGGTTTAGTCCTGACTCTGTCCTGTTGTTAGGTTCCTGACGTTAGTCCGCTAGCGTTTAGTCCTGACTCTGGCCCTGTTTAGTCCGACTCTGTGTCCACCGGTTTAGTCCTGACTCTGGTCCTGTTTATCCTGACTCTGGTGCCCGATCTGTCCTTTTAGTCCTGACTCTGGTCCCACGTTTAGTCCTGACTCTGGTCCACGTTTAGTCCTGACTCTGGTCCAGTTCCTGACTCTGGTCCACGTTTAGTCCTGACTCTGGTCCATTGTTTGTCCTGACTCTAGTCCAGTTTAGTCCTGACTCTGGTCCACGTTTAGTCCAGACTCTAGTCCACGTTTAGTCCCGACTCTGGTGCATGTTTAGTCCTGACTCTAGTCCAGTTTAGTCCTAACTCTGGTCCAATAAATAAAAACACATCATGGTTGATCCGCCTAAACTGAGTCATAACCAGCTCAAACCCAGGACTTACCAGTGTATCTGTTTCCTATTGACAACAGTTGACCAGATCAATACAAAACAGCTCAATATTTCCCACAGACCGACCTATTGACCTACGACCTCTTCACAGAAACCCACTCTCACATCGACACCTAACGCGATTAAACCCACAAACACAGCCCGAGCGCTCACAATTCACTCATTTAGACGATAAAACGTCAATGGAAACTTATTATGAACTAGTTTTAAACCTGGACTAAGCTCATTACTGATCCATTGTCAAACCTCCCAGTGTTTTTGTGCAGCCCTCAAAGTGTGAAAAGTCGATATTTCCTGTTCAGGGTCATGGGTTAAAGTTCACCGGGGCCATTATCAGGAACAGATCTGTGGACGCGTCAATACAGAATTAAATTAGACACACAACAGGCTTTCTCTTTAGTTCATGGTTCATTTCTGATTGAGTTTTGTTCAGCCCTGTTTTTTTGCAGTTTATTGATAAATAATTGCTTCTTTCAACTGTTTGACTTTAGTTTTGTACTTTCTAATCTTTTAAAGAATCATGTCATGTTTAAATTTACTTTTATTCTAGTTTCCTAACTTTCTTCATCCCTAACTAGCACCCTCCCCTGACTTGTATTCTAACTTGCCTTTACTTGTCTCGTAACTTCTTCTTGTATCTAACTTGTGTCCTGGCGCCTCTTTCTCTGTCTGTCCTATCTTGTGTCTATCTCTTCTAATCCTTTCCTCGTCTCTATCTCCTCTGTGTCCTATATCTTGCATCCTAATGTCTTCTCTCTCTCTGTGCCCATTTCTTGTATCCTAGCTTTTCTCCTCTCACCCTTTGTCCTAAGCCTCTTTTCCTCTTCTGTTTCCTAACTGTCTCCTCCTCTTTGTGTCGTATTCTTGTGTCCTAACTAGTCTCCTCCTGTTTTGTGTCTAACTTTCTCTTCCTCTTCTTGGTTATGCATCTCTCTTTCTCTCTTGGTCCATCTCGCGTCCTAACTCCGCTTCTCTCTGTGTCATATATCTTGGTTCTAACTGGTCTCTCCCCTCCTTGGTCCTATATCTTATGTCTAACTCGTTTTCCTCTCCTACTGCTCCTATGTCTTCTGTGTCCTAGTTCTCCTCTCCTGCTCTCCTACTTTTCCTCTCTCCTGTGTATATTTCGTCCTACTTGTCTCCTCTGTGTTATATCTCGTTCCCACTTTTCCTCCTGCTCCTTCTTCTTCTTATGTTGTATACCATTCTCCTCTCCTGTCTTCTTATCTTGCGCCTAACTGGTCTCTCTTTCTTGTTGGTGACTTTGATCACAAAATGTCTCCTCCTCTTCTTGAGCTTAGCTTTGCACTTAACTATTTCCTCTCCATACGTCCTATTTCTTGTGTCCTAACTGGTTCCTCCTCTTCTTGCATTCTAAAATCTCCTCTCCTTGTCTTTATGTGTCGTATATCTTGCATCCTAACTTCCTCTTTGTCTCTTGTGTCTAATCTAATGTGCCTATCTTCTCTCCTCCTCTTGCATCCTAATTCTTGGTCTAACTCCTCCCTCATTTCCTTGGTACCTATATCTCTCTGTCCTAATCTTTTTCTTTCTTCCCTCCTTGTGTCCTATATCTTGCATCCTAACTACTCTCCTCCTCTTCTTGTATCTTATATTTGCGTTATAACTGTTCTCCTGTCCATATGTCCTATCTCTCGTGTCCTAACCCTCTCCTTGTCTCCTTGTGTCCTATATTTTGCTTCCTAACTCTTCTCCTCTCCATATGTCCTACTCTCGCGTCCTAACTCCTCTCCTTGTCTCCTTGTGTCCTAGTGTTCTGCTCTCCATATATGTCCTACCTCATGTGTCCTTACTCTTCTCCTCCTCTTTTTGTGTCCTATTTCTTGCATCCTAACTTCTTTCTTTGTCTCCTTGTGTTCTATATCTCGTGTCTATCTTCTCTTCTCTTCTTGTGTCCTAAATCTCGCATCCTAACTATTTTCCTCCTCCCCCTGTCTCCCACGTCTTGCATCCTAACTACTCTCCTCCTCTTCTTGTATCCTATATTTTACGTTCTAACTGTTCTCCTCTCCATATGTCCTATCTCTTGCATCCTAACTCTCCTCCTCTTCTTGTGTCCTATATCTCGCGTCCTAACCCCTCTCCTCGTCTCCTTGTGTCCTAGGCGCAGAGGAAGGAGGTGTTTCTACAGGAGCGTTACGGACACTACCAGCTGAGGGACCCTTCCTGGCTCTGCAGAGGGACATGCAGTGCTCCGTCTCCGGGGACAAAGAGTCTCGTGTCCCGGGCTCCAGTCCCATGGCCGTTCTTCAGGCCGTGATGGCGCACTGCCGAAAGATGCAGGAGCGAATGTCTGCCCAACTGGCCGCCGCGGAGACACGACACAAAAGGGTAAGAACTCACAGTCAGACCGGCTATAGTTCTGGTTTAGTCCTTTTGTAATCCTATTTATCTAATATTTCTTCAACAAAATATTAGATTTGTCAAAAAAAAAGTGAAGTCATCTGAATCTTTGTTTTATTTAGCAACAAATCTTTTCATGGCTTGGTTTTCTATCAGACTAAGCTTCTTTTAGAACTGTTTTCTCTCTGGTTTACCTTACCTATCTCTAGTTTAGGCCTGATACAGTCTGAGTTTTGATCTGGTGGTACTTCGGTGAGTTAAATGTTATATTAAGTGTTCCTTGGTGTGAAATGTCTGAGAAGCACGGGCTTAGGTCATTACTCGATTTAGGAACGTGATTTGATTTGGCCCAGTTTATCAAACTGCTCAGATACTTTGGCAGAAGGTTAATGTGAGAGTGTCAGGTCCAGAGGGACGCTCAGTCAGAGTGATGAAGTTTAGGGGAAAGAGAGAGGTTTGGGAGAGGGGGTAGGTGAAGGACTGTGTCAAAAATATAATAACCAAGGATGCACAAATGCAGCGTTTTCAGTTCTGATAGAGATTTTGATCATTTTTATAATTTGGCTTTAACGTGAGGCTAAACACGCAGTTAAAGACTTACTCCGCCCACACCTGAACTCCACATACATGCCCGTAGGCCTTTTAAGGGACACTTAGTGGGTGTGAACAGACATGATTGACAGCACAAAATATGGACAGCAAGCTTGTTAGTTTTGAGTCGGAGAGGTCTGCTGAGGTTTACAGCTGCTGAGGCTATGCAGCACACATCCAGTTCGTTACTTGCACTTCAAGATTGCTTTTTATTAGGGATGCACCCATCCAGCATTTTCTGTTTCAATACCGATTCTGATACTTTGGTTTTAAGTATCCACCGATACTCGATATCAACAGATACTAGTGTAAGGACTGAAATATCTTATTTTTCCTATCAAAACATAAGACATTTGGTCATATAGTGTTAAGTCACAACTAAACAACTCAATCTGAATAAAATGTCAAACATGAGATGTTCTGGATCAACACCTGCCAGTAAATTTGTATCATTATGTCCCATTAAAGGCACAACAAGGCGCAAAAAATCCTCGATCAGCACTGATATCCCATCCCATCTCTACTTTTTATTACTTTACAGAAACCTTTCCTTTAAAGAAGCACATAATCTCGCAGAATAAGCAAGTTTGCACAAAAATTTCCTAAAAAGGTTTCCCCACTAACCAGTAGCATGCAGTTTAGGGAACACTTGGTAGTGGTCGGAGTTTGAGGCGCCAGGAGTTTACAGACTTTTTGTTTTACTTGAAATAAAAATGATCAAGTAGAGACAGTTTACAGAGTCATAAAATTGTATTTCTTGTGAAAGAATTGGGGTGCATGATAGCAGAGTGGTTAGAGCTCTAGCTTCCCAATGAGGTTGTGGGTTCGACTCCCGGGTTGGACGATAGCAACATCTCACGATCTCTCTGGGTGGAGTTTGCATGTTCTCCCCGTGTCACCGTGGGTTTTCTCCGGTTTCCTCCCACCTCCAAAAACATGCATGTTTAGGTTAATTGGGCATCACTGTAAATTTCCCTTAGTGAGTGAATGAGAGAGTGAATGTTTGTCTGTCTAACCCTGCGACGAGTTGGCCACTGTCCAGGGTGTTCCCCCGCCTAAGGCCCAAAGTTAATGGGATAGGCTCCGGTCACCCGCGACCCCTAACGGGATTAAGCGGTAGAAAATGAATGAATGCATTGAAAATGTTTTAATCTCCCTGCTGTGATCAGTTTATAACTCTTATTTTCAGTATATTTTCAAACTTTTCTTTACAAACTTGACATTTAATCTTGTTAAACTATCATTTATATTTACAAGTATTAAGTCAAAATTAGAGAATTGTTAAAAAAAAAAACTTGTCATGTGTAACTGCATATAACAAACCTGATTTAGCCTCTCTCTGTTAAATTGCAATGTTAAATGAAGCGTGTGCTTCTGGTCTGAACTGCAGCTGAGACAGGAGCAGAAATATCCAGTTGCACTTTTAAATGTGATTCACGAGTCATTCCTCCGAGGTGAACTCTTCCCGGAGACAGGGACATTCCAGCCGGCGCGGCCCGCCATTGGTGGATTTAAATGGCCCAGGGCTGCTCGTGATTGGCCGGTTTGAAAGGCTCAGATCTTGTATGACAGGAAGTAAAGCTCTGTAATCTGCTTTGACATGAGAATTAAACAGACGGAGGATTTATCACACATTCGACTGAGACACAGGCACAGCTGACCTAATTTACAGTCTTTATAAGGATTGTTTAAAGAGCCATTGTCCTTGTGTTGTTTAGTAAAGATGAACGAATCCAGTTTTTTCAGTTATGATACCGATTTTGATACTTTGGAATTAGGTATCAACCAATGCAGACCTGAAATAGCTTTTTATTTTTTTTCCAAAACATAATATTTTTGGTCATATAGTGTTGTAGCATAACAAGTTAATTTGAAGAAAATTTCAGACATTATGAGACATTCTAGATTAACATCCGCCAGTTAATTAGTCTAATTATGTCCAATTAAAAGCTCAATCGATATCGGTTCAGCTGATATTCTGTTTGAACCGATATTCGATCCCAGTAAAAAGATTGATGCATCACTAGAGCATTCACACTTTTGATTTGGATCAAGATTCGTTTGCCTGGATAGTCCGATTTAGTAATTGTGAACATGCAAACGAACTATGATCCGGTCCAAATTTTAAAAATCTGGTCCGGTTGGAGATGTTTGCTTGAATCGGGCTCTGGAGCGGAACAAAACCAGGAGGTGAACAGAAACGTGATCTACGATGACCTGCAGAATCAAAGCATGATTCAAATTGTGTGAGATTGAGATCGAGACAAATAATAGGCTACTCAAAAACACAGGAAAGTAACAGAAGAAGGGCATTGGCTGATTCAGTTATAATTAATTATGATCACACAACCGTAAATCACTGTTCTCTCCCTTTATTTACAAAAATAGCAAAGTTAGAGGGAACCAAGCAACATAAAGTAACACTACAGCTCACATTACTGAGTGGAAAATGGTCTATATTCATCCAATATTTAGTTATAAAGCTAAGTGAGCATTCGGAATGAAATACCCAGCTCTCCTCTCTCATCCGCTGAAGTGAAAGGAAATGTCGTCCGTGTTCTGACACTTTGTCCGTCATTCACACTGGGGCTGTTAAGGAAGTTGTGGGATAGATCTATTTAGAGAAAGAGACAATTGGCCCGTTTACATGACGGCTTTAATTCCGAATAAAGATAATTTAATTCTGAATTAAAATTAATTCCGCTTTAAAAATACCATGTAAACACTTAATTCCTAATGAAAAGTTTATTCGGATTTAAACTTAATTCCGAATAAAGTGGATGGTTTATTCCGCTTTTAAATCCGAATAATTTTATTCCTTTCTCATGTAACCGTTTTATTCGGAATAAAAATAATTCCGTTCGGACTGCGCATGCTCGTTACGTTGCCTCTCTGACCCGGTGACGCTGCAAGATGGCGGCACGGACTCGAAAACTTTTTTGTTTTACATATAAGTGCGCTACAAGAGCTACAAATAATGAAAAGAGTGGGTGAGAGAAAACACGAAACACAAACCTTTTCACAGAGGCAGCGGAAAGTTTTGAACAAGGAGTGTACGTCATGTACGCGGAGAGAGACGCTGCTCTGATCCCAAACAAGTGGAAACTGGAACTACTTTTCCTCCGCTCACAGAACATGACGTGGAGCTGATGATGGATTCTCCAGCTGCTGCTTAAAGACTTTCATCGGAACAACTTTAAAAAAAGTTAGTATCATTGCGTCCGTGGCGTTACAACAATCCCAAGTGATAAAAAAGCCACAAGCCGGTATCCCGTATCCATCGGATGTGTGTTTTTCCGGTAGACGTAATTACGTAATGACGTATGTGCGTTCCCTTTCCTCTCTCTCTCTAACCCAGACGTTAAGCGGAATAAGATAAAGCTGATTTAGCGTGTTTAACATGTAAACCTTTATTCGGAATTATTATTTCCATGTAAACTTGAAGGGAAATATTTTAATTCCGAATTAATTAATTCGGAATAATTAATTCCGAATTAGGAAACATCATGTAAACGTGGCCAATGTTATAACTTTGGTTCCCAATTGACTTTTCAGTTTGTTTTGTGAATGCAGCCTTAGTTAATCATAGTATGTTAGTCTTCTTTTGATGATTTAACTTCAAATAAAAAGATTTGGTTTTCAGAGAGAGAGTGAAGGTGACTGGTGATACTTTCTCTTTGTTTGACTTCAGTCTTGTCTGAGTTTAGCCGGAGATCAGTGCATCCACACACTGATCTGTTGGTTGCAGTGACAGAGTGAATCCACTGTCCCTTATTCACCTCTGAGTGTCGTCTGCATCGTTGTGATAGCAAATAGGGCTGCAGCTAACGATTATTTTGGTAATCAATTCTTCAATATTGTTCAAATAATCGACTGGTTGCTCAGAACGCAAAAGACACCTGAATAAAAGATTTTTGGGCTGAGGTAACATCACAAAAGAACAATATAGAGGTGCAAATTTACAGACAAACTAGTTTTTACATTGAAAACACAAAAAGTACACAATTTCCATAGCTTGTCATCATCATTGCCTGTTCAGTCTGAGGGTTTTCTCAGCTCAGACATGTTTTGAAATCTTTAGAAACAAAAAGAAAGCATCAAACATACAATTCAACACTAAAGTTAAAATCTATACTCTCGTTTGAGCAAGTCTTGATACTAAAAAATACTTAAAGAGAACACAATTTGGCCTTTTCCGAACAGTTTTAGAATGATCTACAAATTCAATAACAAGAATAAAACATACATTTGAAACAACCAAAAAATTGCGTATTAACTAACCTAATGGCAGCATGTAAAGATTGAACAGAAGGGGTCCTAAGATTGACCCCTGGGGCACACCACAGGTCAAGCTCATATGTTTCCTTTTGCTTGTCCCGTTGGTTGAAACACTGGTACATTCTTTGCCTTTACAGTAGTTGTGTGAACTCCTGTGATCTTCTGCGTTTGTTCGTTCACTTTGACCAAACTGAATCTCGCTCAGCCGTTTGTTTGAACATGTTGAAACCTGCTTGTCGCTGGAGTCGGTGGATGTGAGGCTGATTTTTAGCTGAATCTGCTGCTTCATACGGGTTCAGCGGGTCACAACAGCAAAGTACAAATCAGTTTAATTACACAGTTCAACATAAGGACACTTTCAAATGCTCCTGAAACTGTCAAAATGAAATATTGTCAAATTAAAAACTGGTCCATTTTACTTTTTTGTTTTTAAACTTGACTGTGTGTTTTGTTCTCTATTTAAGACTAGTTACCTCTTACCTCAGTTTATTTCATGCTTAAATATCTTGTAAACATTCAGCAATGTCTCAAAACAAATTAAATGATTCTGCATCATTGTAATTTGGTCTAAACTACAAATATTAACTCTTTCAGTGCCAGCCCTGTTCTCACTTCCCTCGCTAATTTTAAACAATATTCATGGTTCCACAAAAAGACTTTGTGCAGCTGGAATCATGACATGTTGTACATCAAATGAGACCAACAAGTGTCTACTTTCATTTTAAAAACAATTGTTTTTCTACATGAATCCGTTCTCTTTTTAAAGGCGTTTGACAATAAACTTTGGATAAAACGTATTTTTTCTAAATCAAACTTCTTTTCAGTGTTGTTTTTTCTGTTCTACTTTTTTGGTGAAAGAATATGAGCCACTACAATGAAATAATGTCTTTAGGATAGAAATACGAGGTTTCATTACTACCATATTGTGCAAGATTAACAATTCTACAACATTGGTTGGATGAAAATGAACCATTGAAATGTGATTGGTTTAGTAATATTTGCCAATTAATCCCAATGGAAAGATTAATTTATATTTTGAAAGGAAATACCATTGAGTTCTTTCAAATTTGGAACCCAGTGTTTGAATATGTTGGAGAGGACGCAGCTACAATAATAACGAAAGGTTTTGTTAATATATAATCAGACGAATGCATTGTTAAGTTAAAGTTGATCCCGAAATGATTGTGAGCACGAATGAGTGTGAATGTGAGTGAATGGGTATGATTGGGAACATGAACTAATGTTCAGTGGTTGAATGTGGAGAACGTAAGATGGGGAGTGGGAGGGGGGAGGGGGGTAAGGAGGTGTTCTGTTTATTATTGTCCTTATTTGTCCTTGTTTAATTATTATGTATTTAATTGTAATGTTTATTTTATTTAATATCAGCATACCTGTTAATTTACTTGAAATGAAAGAAAAATGAAAAACTAAATAAAATGATTGAAAGAAATACGAGGTTTACATGATTAAAACAATGAGGAAGAGTGTCTTTTTCATCTTTAAACCAACAGACGCTGTGTTCCAGACGTTTTCTACTTTCGGATGCAGCTTCTATAGATTCAGTCTCTTTCATGGAGCAGAGATTATATTGAATAAATCCAGTAGTTTGACTTCCTCTGACATTTATCACTCGCTCACAGAAGAGGACGTTTCTAGACTCGCTGCATGTGTCGTTCTCCTCAGAGTCCTAGTCCAGTCCTAGTCCAGTAGGATCTGCTTTTCTTCACTTTAAAAATCAAATATCTGCTCTAAACTTCCTATGTTTTTAGTTCAACATGTTTTGTCTGTGATCTGTTTGAAAAGATAGCCGGAACCTCTGCTTTCTCCCTTTTCTTAAAGAGAAACTAAACTCAGAATCAACTTTTTTTCACTGTCAGACTGTGTATATGGAGTCAAAATTAAATTATCTACTGTTTCCAGGCCTTTTTTGGACATTTTTGTGCAAACTCGTTCATTTTGGAGTTATGTGTGCAAAAACCGCGGCTGTACTGCCGATGGGCAACGCTGTCAGTGCATTTTCAGTTCACGCCGACGTCACAGTGAGTTGACGAGGCAGACGAGCCGCCCAGACGGTTTATCTAAACTCCTCCCTCCGACACCGCTGCTGCGGAGAGTTTGAAAGAGATCACCCGCTGCATAATGACATCAGTCGTCATTTAGCTCAGCTTGTTGAGTGAGTGGTGCGTTGAGCCACCACTAGTTCAACGACGCGCTGGTTCGAAACTCGTGCCTGTGTTTTTCATTTTCGATTTTCATTTTTAGAAAATACTCACATAACAGGCTCATGCGCTTATGTAGCGGCCTAAAGCAAAGGTTTCATACGTATGATTTGCTAAGCAAATATAAAAAAAACTTTACGTGCAAGTAAGCAAAGACTTGGTGCTGTTGCTGTACAACTCTCTCCGCTGCAAATCTCACGTCAGGACCAGGACGGTCCAACACAAAACTCACATTTACTAACCTCGCTGTTCATGTTTGGTGCTGTCAATCAATGTCTGTTCACTCCCACTGGGCGTCTCTTAAAAGGCCTCCAGGCATCTCCCACTTTTGCGAGCCTGTTTGGGGTTCAGTTGTGGGCGGAGTTAGTCTTTGAAAGCGTGTTTAGCCTCACTTTAAAACATCTTATAACTATTCTATTTTTGCTGACTTGTATCCAATCCCAGAGCTTAAAATCTGCTTCTCGTCTGTTGCCGGGTAGACTCTGCGCTTCTATCTTTGCTCTGTCCCTGGGCGCGTTTTATTGAATTATCCATGAGTTTGTGCTGTACTTTAGTCTTGTATATCGCTTTATGGACCACTCCGAGCTCTCTCGTCTCTCTCTGATGGATAAAAATAAAAGCGGAGCTGAAATATTTATTACGATCAAAGCTGAGGCACAATCTGAGTGGTTTTAACCAATTACATAGCTTGCATTTATTTAAAAAGTTAACTTCACATAACAACCCTGTAATGTGATTATAGCTTTATGGATTTTTGGGAACTAAAGGAGGTTTGGTTGTACCGATACTTGATATAACTACAAGTAATTGAAAAATACGTGTTACTATTAGTGGGTGATTAAAAAACTGTCAGGCTCTTATAAGTTGAATTTATTTAGGCGACATTTACTGTTATTTTGCCTCTTATTGTGAATATTGTGATTTTCTTGGAGCCAGTTCACCATTATTGTAGATTGACTTTGAGGTAAAACACAAGTATCTGCTTTTTCAGAAAGTTTCTACTTCATTGTGAATGGCTAAATCCAGCCGTGTTGCCAGATTTTCAGAGAGAAACAAGCAAGTCTTCAAAATCCCAAAACAAGTGACCTCAACCAGCACTTCAAGAAAAAGCTATTAAAATAATCAATTATTAGAACATTGTTTCTCTCCGCAAAACAAGTTTCTAACAATTTCTTAAATAACAACTTTTAGACATGAAATTATGCTATTTTCAGTCATAAATGGATATATTTTTGTAAATCAAATCCTATAAATTGCAACAACAACCTTCCAAATCCATAAGAGACTTTGCAAAAAAGAAGCCCAAAGTTGCTCTAAAGAAGCAGACCTGAGGCCTGAGAGAAGTTGTAACAAAATTGTCTGTATTTTATTTTTTAATTTGACCTTTATTTAACCAGGGAAGTCCTACTGAGATTCATAATCTCATTTGCAGGGGGGTTGAGAAGGGAGGCATTAATCAACATGTTTTTAGAGGTAGGTGAAACGGAGTACCCAGAGGAAACCTACGCAGACACGGGGAGAATATGCTGTACAACTCCACATAGAAAGACACTGGGTGTCCAGGGAGTTGAACCCTGGACCAGAGCGCTAACCACTGCGCCACCATGTCGGTCATTTTGAACAGATAGATGCATCAAACAGAGGAATGGGAAATCACAATTTGACGATTTCATCAAATAGCAGATTGTAACAAGACTGAGCTCATGATTGTTTTTTTTATCATGATATTGCCCAACCTGCGGACATGGTGGGGCCACAGGCAGCCTTACAGCAGAAAGATTGATACAAACAGTAGCAGCAACACTAACCAGCTCTGTCCGCTAACTACAAGAGTTTATCGCTGGGAGTGTGTGAAAAAAATCTGTTGATTTGACTCGGTTTTTTTAGCAGACGAGGACTGCTTCGTTACCTATTGCCGGTTAAGCGTCAATCAAACTGACTACGTTCATGATGTAACATTTGATCGGTCTCCCTCCATACAAATATGTTTACATAGACTGAACTAAAAGACCACCTCAAAATAGCGTAGAATTAATGTTTGATGTTATTTTGCAACTGTGTCTTTTCTTTGTGTGCTTCACAGTGTATAAATAAAACTACTGACCCTATTTATGCTAGTTTATATGCTAAAAAAAAACCCCACATGTGATCTCCTTTAAGCTAATCTCTGTCCGTCTCTGTTTACAAAGCTTTAAAAGTATTTTTCGGTGTCACGGCCTGGTCTCTGAAGGCTTCCAGTGTTGTCGAGTTAATTTTAGCCGGTGAAGCTGCAGTTACAGAGTTTTAAATAGAAACGACCCCACTTCCTCCCCACGACTCAGCAAATGTTTAGGAAGGCACTTCACATGGGAGCTAAAGTTCCCCGGTAGTAAAAATAAGGCAAACAAACGTGTAAGTGCAGAATTTAGGTTTGACCAGAGTCTTTTGCAACAGGACGACACATGAAGCTACTCAAGTGTTGTAAGGAGTTAAACTGAATGTTGAGCTCATCTTTTCAAACAAAAAAGAAGACCTAAAGTGCACATGAGAGGTTTTTCTATGCATATTTCAAATTTTAACCTTATTTGGTTGTTGATTTCCTGTTAAAAAACATAATAGTTTCACATGAATCAAGAACAAGTGGTCATACCAGTTTGTCAAAGCTTGATCCGGTCAGATCTCAGAAGCTAAGCAGGTTGGGCTTGAGCAAGACTTGGATGGGAGACACAGTGGGATGTCATTAAGAGAAACTGTCTTTGTGTCCTTAGGCAAAAAACACTTCAGCTCCATGCATGGTTTGGGTCTGGTGTCTGGAGTGAAAGATTGTGGTAGAGGGTCGTTGGTGCGTTTTTTGCGGCAGCTGGCTCAATAGTTCGACTCACGTGTGGATGATGAATAATACAAAAATGTGAAGTGTCTATGGATGCCATAAAAAAGCTTTGTATATATCCAATGCAGTCGTTTTTGATTTTCTCTTGAGAAACACATTTTCTGTTTCTGTGGTCCTCTCCAGTTTTACTTTGATGTTTGTAAATATAAGTTAAGAAGCCATAATTGCAACCAAGAATGAATACATGTTGATATTAAAGGTGGGGTAGCTCATTTTTACACTGCAAACTCTGTTTAGGTTTTAAATCTGACAACTTCCTCCAATAACTCCTGGTTAATTCAACCATGGTTAATATCGTCATATATTCATTTTGGTTGCAATTATGGCTCATAAATGTCTTTTTGCAAACGACAAAGTGAAACTGGAGAAGACTACCCAAGCTCAGCCAATCAGAGCAGTGCATTCAGTCTCCTGATTAGAACTAAAATTTGTTATTATTATTACTCAGGTCTCATTTTTTCACAATGTGCTGTATGTACTATACTTTTTAGTGGAAAGCACAAAGTTTACTACTGTAGTTTATAACTAAAAAAGTTAGCTGCCCCACCTTTAATCCTTCAACCATACATTGAAGGATTTATAAGAGGAAGTCATTAGATTTAAAACCTAAATTGTGTTTGCAGTGTGAAAATCAGCTACTGCACCTTTAGTTTGCTAAAACTTGCAACATTTATCTAGTCAGGCCTGTTCAACTTAAGGCCTGGGGGCCAAATCGGTCCTCCAAAATCTGATCCGGTCCTTAACCTATTTTCTAAATATTACAAAAATGTATTTTATCTTGTTTGCCAGTTTAACTATGGGTTGATAAAACTAAGACTTGATTTAGTCTTGGTTGTTTGGTCCTGGACCTGGTTTAGTGCTGGTATTTCAGGTTTTGATTTGGTGAGATCTTTGCTTGAATATTGCTGCAACTCCAAATTTTGTTGTGATGGACTTTCAACTCTTTGACAGGATTCAAATCATCACGAATATTTTGTCAAAAGTATTGTGCAGCTACCCTGCCCAGAGGCCATTGTTCTTTGAAAAGACTGGTCCTCATGAAAAATATGTTAAATAGCCCGAATCTAGCTGTTCTTTTAGCATCTTCGGAAACACTGACCCTTGTTTTGTTTCTTCTTTGGCAGTTGGAGATGGAGAAGCTTCAGCTGCAGAGCCTGGAGCAGGAGCACCGTAAGTTAACGGCGCAGCTAAAGGACGAGCGCGACAAGAACAAACACATTGTCATGATGCTGGTGCGCGAATGCAAGCAGCTGGCCACGCGCGTCGTCGAGGAGTCGCAGCGGTTCGACGAGCTCCAGACGCGATTCGACGAAGAGTCTCGCGGGTCCGGACGATTGCAAGAGGAACTGGGCGTGGAGAAGCAGAAATGTCAGCAGATGGAGGCCACGATGGAGAAACAGCTCTCCGAATTCGACACGGAGCGGGAACAGCTGCGCGCCAAGCTAACCCGCGAGGAGACAGAGAATCAAAGCTTACGGCAGCAAATGGACACGCTCAGGACTGGTCAAAGCGATAGCAAAGAGGCTAAAGCTGACGAGCCTGCGGGCAAAGCGGAAATTTGCAAAGTCGAAACCGCTTCTGTTTCCGTAGCGACAGACCTGGTGTCGTCCAGAACGATATCATGCCAAACGGACGTCGAAGCGGAGCCGCAGAAAAAGGGCCCCATGAGCATCCCGGTCAAGCCCAGTCCGGGGAACTACGTGGGCCTGAGTTTGCCCAAAACCCGGACGCTGAGCTCGGAGAACGGATCGGAGTCGGCGCAGCACGCGAGCGGTTTGCCCAGCGGAGTCAGTCCACGGGTCCAGGCCGCCAGGTACAAGTTCCAGGAGCAGGACCAAAACCAGAACGGGTCTCAGAGCAGTCCTCCCACGCGAGACCTGTCGCCGACGAACCGAGAGACGAACTTTGCGGCCAAACAGCAGGCCAGGCACACCGTCACACAGGTCAGTCTGACACTTTTGTGTCATATTTACTTTCTGAATTTAAGCACAGTGTAACTTTGCTTTTTCATCAAAAACACAACTAGAGTTCTGTCTGTGAGATACTATTCTTTCTTCTCTGAGCCTAGAAAACGCTTCTAAATGTCCTGATCTGTGAAATTTGTTCTCAATGCTGCATTCAGACCTGACAGGTTTAAGTGTCCATTTCAGATTTGAAGCAATCTTTGACAGGCGCCTAAATGCCCCATCTCGTGTTGGAGGGACAAGGACGCAGCAGAACGCACTTCTCTGCGTTCTCGCTTTTTGTAAAAGGCAGATGCACGTTGAGAAAGAGAGCGAGATAGAGGCTTGCTGCATTTATAAAAATTTATAAAATTAGCTAACGTACTGATAGTACAGGGTTGCCAGATTTTCAGTCAGCAACAAGCGACCTTTGAAAAAGCCCAAACACTAGCGACCTTTTGACAAAAAAAAAAGTAATCTTCAGTAGACTTCAGTAAACAGTCCTTCTTTCCTCTTGATGTGAGAGCAGAGCAGCATATTACTGCGTCACAGGATGCTGGCGTTTGGGGCGATGGAAGTTCAGCGGCGCCAAACCAGATCGTTTATTTGCAAGACACGCTGGCTTCAAATTTGCGGCTGGCCAAATTTGCTAAACACCTCAATACGGGATTTAACGTTGACTTAGCATGTCAATGTTAAGTCAATGTACAAAAGAAGGATCATAGCATAACAAATGCTGCCTAAAAGGCAAAGCAAGAGGCACTCGGACACTTTTAAGAAATTGAGGAATCTCTGAACTGAGCTGGAGATCATAGGACGGTCATCTGGTGATTAGTTTGATTAGAAGGTAAGACAGATACTGAATAAATATCAAAGTCTCTATATCATCTATAATTTCTTGTTTAACTTTTGGAGTTTGCAAACCGGTCAATCAGTCAAAAATAACAATAAAACAGTCAGCATCTATATTTTCATACTAAGAACTTTGTTTATTTACCTCAGAAAACATTATGCAGAAAATAACGTGTCAACAAGGACTTTTACGCTGTAAGATTTGTATTCAGTTGAGTATAAAGACTGGTACAGTGTCACTAAACACCAAATATGGTGCTCTTGTTCTAAAACTTTGCCACTCGCACAACGCACTTTTAAGTTTTATCACTTCAACAATTACTACAAAAAAGTTGAAGGAATGATGGGAAACAAACCTAGTTATCTGCCTCTTTACTGCTGTGAACAAAGTAGTTTTCTTCTTGCAAAGGGAGCCTCACCTCACTTCTAGGCAATGATTATGACTTCATTCTTTTACAGGTTTATCGCGGTTCACGAGTCCTCCGAGCTCGACGCCGCTGAGACCAGGCCTGCCTCACTCGGCCTCAGAAAGTGGGCCTTTTCCGGGGCGACTGAGCCACCCGATCGGCATGAAGTCTCCCACCGTGGCCCGCATCGACCGAGGAACCCGCCGCCCATCCCGCCAAAGAAACCCGGCCTGTCGCAGACCCCAGCTCCCTCTGCCAAGGCGGGCGAGGGCGGCAGGGCGGGGCTTAAGATCACGCCACAGCTGCCCCCCAAACCGGCGCTGGACCTGGTGCCTGCGCTGGCCGCGTCCCAGGTACGAGCGCGGTCACGTTGATCGTCTGTGTGTCAGTCTGCATGTGGCATTTCATTATAACTGTGGAATAGTAATGTTTGTAGATTCAGAAAGTTTGAGTTTGTACAAGTAGAATGTAAGACAGATGTAAGATTTTAATTTCATCTTTCAACCGTTTAAAATGTTTTAATAATATGATTAAACTTTACTGTACATGATTTGAACCAACCCTGAAAGAGCTGTTCCACATTAAACATCAGGGCCACTGAATATTTTTTACTTGACAATGTTACACATTATGGTCAGCTCAGTTGCCTGGGATCCCAAACCCAAACTTCTTACAAACAGTGGGTCTGGTCATCACAAGGTTCATTCAATCAAATTCGTTTATTGATTTGTGATCAGATGGGTATTTGTTTAAACACCATAAAACAATGGACATCTTCGATTGTCTCTGTCATTGAGAACGGCCCAAGTCCAACTTTTCATTTAAATGTTATTGATCACTAATTAGATAAAAAAAAACAAAAAACTGTGTTTTCGCTTTGAGCGAGCCTTCGTGGCCACAAAATTGACAATAGAGGCTATGCAGAAGACATCACAGCATTCTAAATGTTGAACTGAGCTGCAAGAAATGTGTAGAAGTTAATGGAGAAAAAGGACATTTTCACCTGTAAGAGCTCAAAATGTAGAACAAGAAAAAGTCACTACAGTCTGATATCACCTCAAGCCAGAACAGCTCTGCCGATACTGGGTTTGTAACTGACGTAGAAAGAAAAAATCAGATAAACAGTGGAAGAAAAGCAGATAAACAGACTAGCTTCTCTCACATTTATCACAGACATTGAGATCACACACAGTTGAAGTAATTACTGTTTTCTTCTTAAGAAAAATTGAGTCTGTTTGTTGCATTTACAATGTCCTAAATCATCAACTGTTGTTAGCAAGTAAAAGTAATTTTTTTGCCACTCATTCTAAATGTTGAGGAGCATTTTTCAAATAAAAGAAAGTCCATGCATAACCTCTATTATCTATCCTCCAGGAACCTCATTCTGCATGTTTTCATGGGGAAAGTAATTTTTATTTATCTTTAGATATACATTTTTTATGTAACGGCATGATACACACTTATCATTAATGACGATGTTCCAAATTATGATTTTAACTTTCTATTTCTCCTCAATTGTGTTCCTGAATCTCAAAGTTACACAGTGCACCTTTAAAGTCACTGAACCGAATAAAAAAACTTAAAATCCCTTTCCACCAGCAGAGATACAGTGTCTTGTGACCTGTCTATGTTTAATAATCGTCTGTTTGTCCACTAAAATTAAAAAAGTGCCTTGGTTTGTTTATATTTATTGATAAGCAGACTGAAAAGCACTGGACTAAAACACTATCTTGGGGGACGCCATTCACTTCTACTGTTTTTACTGTTTCTTTCTATTCAGTAAGGTTTAATGTAGAAATATTCTTAAACAACATTCCTGTTCCACTCCAGCATATGTCTGTGTCTCATTGTGTTGTGTGCCATTAACCGTGTGTCATGTGACTGTCATGTGATCGCCTGGACAGACCAAGATGGCTGCCGCAGCATGTGCCCCTCCCCCTCCATCCTCCCCCGACCGCGTTAGCCTCCTGGCAGCAGCATCAGGTAAAACGGGGCTCCTCCCACAGCACCTGCAGGCCCGCCCACCTCACACACCTGTCCTCTCTCTCCTGCAAAACTAAACTCCCACTGCGCTGCGTTCTTGTTTGGCTTTTGGGCTAAATTGTGAACATTTCGTGACAGGTTTAAGGATTAATGTAATGATAATGCACAATATTCAGTCCCTCCAGGATTTTGTGGTGTTTTTTCTAGTTTTTTTTCTGGAAATAGCTTTTTTCCTTCTTGAATCACAGTTAACTTGTTAGCTTTGGGTCATATAGTTTAATGTAACTGTTATTTATTGTTTCATTAACAACATCGCTTTACATAATGAAACATTGTGGGTCAGTATCAGCCAGTAAATGGTGTCTTTTGGGCATTTCCCCGGCGGCAGCAGAAAGCTTCTTGCTTGGGATCCAGGCCTGCATTTCAGATCAACTCCAAAACGAACCAAGCAATCAGATTAGTTTATTTGTGTGACGAAAATGAAACAAAGAAGCTGATTGGTCGTCTAACTTCACTTACCTCACAATAAAATAGTTTTTTGATTTAATTGATTTTTTTCATGCATTTTTTCTCGTCATAATCAGACGCTTTTCATATGGGAGACGATGCGTATCCCTGATTGTCTAATTAATCTGTCACTGAAATTCGAACGAAAGACACGGTGGATTATCCAGGCAGGTAAAGCTCTGTTTCCATAGGCTCGAGGCAGGGCGCTATGGTACGGTCCTATGCTGTTTCCACTGTGCAAAGCAACCCGTTCCGCCCCGCTCGCTTGGTCCAAAGTGAGCCGCTTTTGGCCCTTCTTTTACCCTGGACCCTGAAGCAGACCTCACAGCGGTCCCTCCTTTAGGCTTGTTGATTGGACAAGAGAAAACACAGGCTCAGGCCAAAACCAGACGGAAAAGAGCAGATAGAAACGCCGATTTGATCCTGTGACAAACCGTCGTATTTCCACTGATGGAAACTTTATTTGTTGCTCCGATAGACTTAACAAAGCAAAGCTCGAGCATTAGCATCAGCTGTTTCCTGTTTGTCGAGGCAAAACACCGTAAAAAATTGTAAATCCTGTGTGTCAGGTGTCCAACATAATCCAACATCAAAGCTTTGAATAAAAGGGGTTTAAAATGCAGCTCAGAGTTGCAGAGGTTTTGCAAAAAGGTGACGATAAACCGGAAGTATTTTCTTGTTTAGGGTTAGTTTTACAGACATAAAATTATTACAGGTCTTTTTGGACCTGCAGTAGAAACGCTCATCATCATTAACATAAGCGGCCCAAACCGCTCCAAAGTGAACCAGTCTGAGGGACCCAGACTATTATAGGGCTTTTCCATTAGTACCTGCTTGGCCCTACTCTACTCTACTCGGCGCGACTTAGCCCTGGTGCGGAGCTTTTCCATTTGGGGCTGATCGCGCCGACCAGGTACTTTTTTAGTACCTGCTTTACCCCAGGGCCAAGTCGAGCCGAGCAGATACTAAACCTGACGTCAGACGCACGTCGCCTGTTGCGTCACACAAGTGCCGCTGATTTGTTGTTGTTACTGTACGCTAACGTGAGTCGCCGCTAAGCTAGCTGCCGATAGCACCGAAATGCTTCTACATTTCGTACTCTCTGTAGCAAAAAACAGCTCAGTGACACTGACATAAAAAAACGAGTCCGTTGTCCCTATCCGCTAAATACATAAAACAGTAGTTCGATGAGTGTGTGGGTAGACCACACGGGCTTGTGCGTAGGCACATGCAGGTTACCTGTGCTGCTGCGGGGTCCTGCTTCTCACAGTAAACACTGGATGGACATCCGATGCACACGTTTTGAAGCAAGAGATTATAATGCAGCTTCGTCAGGACAGAGAGACGGAGGAGGAAGATGGGACAGCTGACTGTGATTGTACATCGGGACCAGAGCAGGACTTTAGACAGACGTGTCGGACGGACGTGAAGAAGAGGTGAGTCAGTTAACGTGTTGACATGAAAAGCTTCACTCTACTGGCCAATGCGGCGGTGGATATTTGTTTTATATTACGCTTATGAGAAACGCTGGAGAACGAACGGTCTGATTATCCTTAAATTAAAGCTGATGTGCATTGAAACGCTCTGTTGTTTTCTATGAGCTTGCATCATGTCCCCATTTGGGGAGTGACAGTGTTGGCAACGTACCGCCCAGCTTCACAACAGCCCCACTCGGCCTCTCTTGTAATGGAAATGCTCTCCTTCTGAGCGGGGCTAAGCCGGGTAGAGGCGCGTAGAGTCGAGTCGAGTAGAGTAGGGCCAAGCAGGTACTAATGGAAAAGCCCTATTAGAAACGTGGATTAAGCTTCACAGTGCAGCTTTCAGAGATCCATATCCAGTTGCTCTTGCTAGGTTTGGTCAGGAGGACTGTAGCTGGAGGATGTTCTCTAAGGGGCATGTTTGGTTGGTGGGGAAACCGGAGTGTCTGGAAGAAACCCACCCAGACACGGGGATAAACATGCAAACGCCACACAGTAAGGATTGAGCTGTGTGGGAGTCGAGCGCTATGCCACCAAACTTAAACTGCCAACAATGTGAAGAATCCTGGAGGGGCTGAATATTGCAGAGTCATGTATGTTATGTATAGTTTTGTTAATTCAAAGTAAAGTACGGCTTGATAAACTGTGTTCTATTATAGCATATATAATTAATAACGCAGATAAACCTCTCTATATGTCCTTTTCTAAATCCAGACTCTTACTTCCTGTTTCCTCCTGTTTTTTTTACTGTGGTGCTTTTCTCTAAAACGTCTCACTTTTGCCCTTTTCCTCATCTCTCAAACCTTATGTAAACTTCAGTGATTGACAGGCTTTTCTCCCACTGGTTTAACCCTGAAGCTGATGCCAGAGGCTCCTCCCACCCTTCAACATCAGCCAATCACAGCTGCACTTCCTGCTTCCATTAACCGCCTCTGCATGCTTCATTTGGTTTTCATTTATTGTTTATCGGTTTAAAACATGTCTATTCTGTGTTCTACAACTGTAAACTAAACATTTACTTAAATGTGAATAAAAATCCACAATGAACTATTTTTAGAAACATTATAAAGTGAAAGTTGTTGTCTTTATTACCTGCACTGACCGGTTAAAGAGTTTTATGTGATACTGTGATGAGTTGCTTCCTCATACTTTATCACTTTCATTATTAGTTCTGCAGAGCCTGTTGATGCGTCTCTAGGAAACTGGTCAGTATTTCTTGTCATTCCTTATTTTGAGTCAGTGGCAAATTTGACTCAAAATTTTTTCATCAATGTTGAAACACAAACTACATAGGCTCTGTCCGAACGTCCACACTCGTTCCCTATCCACTCAGTCACTCCACAATCCTGTTCAGTGACTAGTCAGCTCATTCATCTGGTCTTTCAGACACAATGCACCCTATTTTCAGCTGACCGCGTGCCTTACCCCCTTGAGTTAAAATAACGGTCGGCAAAAGTCCGATAAAAATGAACTTTTGTAATAAATACTGGTCAAGTCCTTCTGACACGAGCATATTTATGGACGACTAATCATAATACAAGTCTGGTTTAACTTGGACAGTACATTTAGCATCAAACAGACTGGATAATTCCTTTTTTACAGCCCAAACTAAGATAAGCAGTTAACGTTAGCATCTTTATAGCTAACAACTTTCAGTTACGAGTGTTTTGTTTATTCTCCGGCTCAACAGTGAGTTTAAGCCACGCTTTTATCATCTTTACTTCAGTCGTGTTGTTTACAGTTAAAAACCTGACGTTGTCCGTGTTGTTTTTTTGATTCTCGCAATGAATTGTGTCAATATTGACCGTTCTAGTGCCATCGATGCTCACTACTTTTCCAGATGTATTGTGGGAAGTTTTGAGTGCACTACTTTTTGACCTGCTGGGCATTCGGACACCAATACAAAATGGCATGACTCCTGAATAGTGACCTATATAGTGAATAGTGTGGACGTTCAGACTCTGCCATGGTTAAAAATGAGATACAATTATGGCTTAAAACCACTACAGTACACAGTAACTTTATAAACTGTGTACTGCAGACTAAAAATAAATAAATGTAGACTTTAAAAAGGTACATTTTAAAAGTTATTGTAAATTGCTAACTCTTGAGGAAGTCTGAGGGCCAACAAAAATTGGTCTGAGGCGGCATTTTGCCCCTGGGCCGTAGTTTGGACATAAACTTTAGTCTTGGATTACGCAACGCGAGGACAAACAACATAGAATATGAGATCAAAACCCAGTTTGAGGCACTCTTAATATTCCTTTAATCAAGAAAGGATCACGGCTTCCCTCTCCTAAGTATCTATGTGGCTTTTGTGGCAATTTATTTATCATTACCTTTTTAATGATGATTATTTCAAGGTAAATAAGAACTCAGTGTTTGTGAAAAAACACAATAATTAACTGTTAACAAACTTTGTCAAACAGTTCAGAGCAGAGACACATCCAGATCACTCGCGTTAGTGTTAGATTGAATGTTGTTGTTTTTTTATGACTTTGAAAAGTACGAAACTTCGGTAAACTTTATAAAAAATAATTGTAATGAAACTTTAATTTTATGATTTCCAATATAAAGTTACAACTGACAAATAACACCAGTGTGATTGACTCATATTCTACAAATGAATCAAAATGGGGAATGACATTTTGTGCAGTTCTATCGAAATTACACAAAATTTAGGTTTGGTTTAGTCCTCATTTAAACCTGGCTTAAACCTGTCTTAAACCTGTCTTAGACCCGAGTTTGTCCCAGTTTAGTCCTGGTTTAAACCCAGTTTAGACTCTGTTTAGACCTGGTTTTGACCTGGTTTAGTCCTGAATTAATTCTGGTTTAGACCCAGTTTAGATCCAGTTTAAACCTCATTTAGACTTTGTTTAGTTCCTTTTTTAATCCTCCTTTAGTTTGGGGTTAATGCCCATGTTAGTTCTGGTTAAAACCTGGTAGAGACCCAGTTTAGTCCTTGTTTATTCCTGGTTTAAACCTGACTTAGTCCGTTTAGTCTAAACAAATAAATTCTATTAGATCAGCTCTTGGTTGTTGGTGAATATATTTAAACGTTTTTTTCTCTTTTATTGTAGTGTCTTGTTTTAGGTAAAATAGTAATTATTATTGACCTAAAGAAGTTTTCAAATTGTCTGTTTTCCCTTGTATGTTTCTTTTTTTAAGTTTGCATTTTATTTCCTTTGGACAAATGCATGAACTTAAATGTCTTTTCTCTCTCTCTCTTTGTTTTGCAGCACTTTTAACTGTCGCTTCACATCACTTCTGTCACAGTCTAACCTCATCTCTCCTCCACCAACATTAAACTCTGACACTTCTGACCAGAGAGACGCCACAGAACACTAGAGTGGACTTAGTTTATTTCAAGACAAAAAAAAATTAAAATACAGAAATAAAGATTCCAGGCCTTTTTGCTCATTTTCCACAATATTCACAACTCCACAAAAAACTTTGTGCAACTGAAATCATGACATGTTGACAAATGACAAATGAGACCTACAAGTGTCTACTTTCACTTTAAAAAGATCTGTTATTCTCCGTTAAGCCGTTCTCTTTTTTATAGGCATTTGAAATTCCTTGTTTTCATTAGATTTCAGCGAGAAACTTTTGAGAAAACGTCCTTTTTATAAATCAAGCTTCATGTCGGTGTTTTCCTCTGTTTACAGCCACTACAATGAAATAATGTCTTTAGGATAAAAATACGAGCTTCACGTGATTAAAACAATGAGGACGAGTGTCTTTTTCATCTTTAAACCAACAAAACCTGTGTTACAGACGAGATGACAGCAGCACTTTTTCTACTTTCTGATGCCAAATATATAAGGCCTTTTCCCACTGTAAGAACTTTTTCAGTTCCACTCCCCATTTTAGGTGGGTTCACACAGAGAAGGAACTATGGACTGGGACTTTTTTAGCTCCTGCTCTGGGGCAGGTACTTTAACTCAGACCAGGAACCTTTTGGTGACGCAAGCACATTTACAGTCCTAACTTTGTGGAAAACATGTTTTATATGTTCTCACATTTAGACAAACTTCCCTTTTCCTAAAAAATACTGAAAAGCAGTAACTAACATTTGTAAATAGTAACTATTATTAGGAATAGCAGTGAATATTTGTGTTTTGTTAATTTCAGGGATGTTTTTAGCCTTTGTACATCATTTGTACATTATTTTATGTAAGGGGAAAAAAACAACAACTTTTGTTTTCCTAACACCAACAAATGACATATTTAAATCTTCCAGATTATAGCCTACAGACGCTAATGTTAAGATTTTTAGCCTCACCAGAAACTGTGAACACAAACATGGGGACAAGGTAGTTCCTCTGAATAAACGGGGGCTAAAGGAATGACGGAAATATTTCTTGGTACTTTCATGCCTCTTTATGGGCAGATATTATATTGAATAAATCCAGTAGTTTGACTTCCTCTGACACTTTTCACTCGCTCACAGAAGAGGACGTTTCTAAACTCGCTGCATGTGTCGTTCTCTCAGAGTCCTAGTCCAGTAGGATCGGCTTTTCTTCATTTTAAAGATCAAATATCTGCTCTAAACTTACTCCACTGTGTTTTTAGTCCAAGATGTTTGAAAAGAAATACTTGCAGCCTTCTTACATAAAGTCCACCTCTAGTGTTCTGTCGTGTGTCTCTGGTTGTAACCCTTTAGCTCCTCATTGCTCTGTCCTGTAGTGCTAACCTTGTAGTGTCTCCCTTCACCCTCTCCAGGCCGCTGCCCCCCCTTAGCGCCCGGGACGGGGGGAGCGGGGTCCGGCGCCCTGGACCCGGACCTGCCCGCGCTCCCTGCTGCTCTCCAGGAACACGCCACTTTAATGTCAACGTCAATGCTGCTCAACCCACGACAAAAAACACAAAACCCACCACCCCCGGACTGTGAATTTACCCGCAACGTGCTCTCGGCCAATCACAGCGCTGCCCCGGACTGTGATCCCGCCCCCGACGTCCTCCCGACCCATTGTTTTGCTGATTCTGACTGTGATTACCTCCTCTGCCCCAATCGCAACACTCCGACAGACTCAGATCCCGCCCACTACAGCCTCTCGTCCAATCACGACGCTCCATTTGACTGTGAATCCGCCCGCTACCTCTTCCCGTCCAATCCCGGCGCTGCTCCAGATCTCTCCACCAGTCACAACGCTCCGTCAGACTTCGATCCCTCTACTACATGTTTTCGTCCAATCAGAACTCTTCTTTTGACCTCTCGTCCAATCACAGCGCGTCTCAGACATATCATCCAACTACAACGCTGCTCCTGACTTCTCATCCAATCAGAACACTCCTCCCAGCCTCTCATCCAATCACAGTGCTGCTCCAGACCCCTCGCCCAATCACAACGCTCCCTCTGACCTCTCATCCAATCAAAACGCTCCGATGTTTGAAGATGAAGACTCCATTGAAAGGCTGAGAATCTCTTCTCTCTTCGCTGCTGCTCAAAACGGACAAACAGGTAAAATATTCATTACAAATTAAATAATAATGCAATACACTGACTCTGTAAAGGCATATGAAGGGTTTTTTACACCAACACAAAAGTCTCTTTGGAGGGCACCGATGTAAAAGAACATTTACACAAACACGATTCAAACGGCCACCAGTCGCCGAACAAATGTCGAGTGAGCATGTGTGTGACTTAAGGCTTGATGAAAAAAACGAAACGTAAGTTGTGTGAATAGTTGTCAAACTCTGACGGAGAACAGATGTTTCTAAAGTCATGCCCTGGTCCACAAAAGCTGCGTTAGTAGCAACAAGAAGGCAGAGGTGCCTGACAGATTAAGCTCAAAGTCTATTTCCCGACACAGTTCAGCCTTAGTGTTGCAGTTGTAACTCTTCTCCGTCTTCGTTTTCTTTTGTACAAATAGTAGCCACTCTCCTTCGTACTTAAATCTTGTTTGAATGTCGTGCAAATAACAGCAATGCATGTTTTTACTGGGCTATTTGTTGGGGGTCTCTCAAAAATCTTTGATGACATAGAATTCTAAATTTTTACGCAATGCTAAACACATGTTTTTGATAGAAAACGCTATACCAATAATGAAAGGAATAACTAGAAATCTACATTTTTATAAAAAGCATGGTTTGAACAGGGGGTTCTTGAAATATGTTCATATCTATAAGAGGTCTCTGGCCTCAAAAAGTTTGAGAACCTCTGTTCTAGTGCACTGATTCATTATTCGCTAGTAGCCATGGGTCGATCAAACAGCTGCATATGCGCGACTGGTGATGCTGACTCTGCAAAACCATTCGGAATGGAACAATGGGCGAGTTTAAAGAATATTTAGTGACAAAGTTCACGAATGAACATTTTATGAGTTTCCCCTTCTCCGGTTCATAAAAGCAAGAAAAGAGCGAGGCGAGGGGGGTGTACTATCCAACAGTCGAGAGACCATGGAATCTTAAGCTTGGTTTTAAATTTGCTTTTTTTTTTTTTTTAAGAAACAGACTTCGTTTTTTTCTATGTATTATAAAGACTTTTAAAAAAAACAAGTTTTCAAAACCTGCATCTACGACCTCTGACCCCCGACAGCCTCAATCACACCAAACCAGTTCAGACAAGCGACTCTGCTTGGTGTGAAAGAGCCCTAAGTCTCTGGAAGTGAGAATTGTTACTATGGAAATAATGGCAAATAGGCCATGTTTCACCTCTCGCACGTGGCTATGCATGCTAATTTGTATAATTTTCAACATTTATACCCCAAAGACGGGTAAGGGTAAGGTTAGGATTAGAGCTGGGTTAGATCAGATCATTTGGAAAAGTTTACAGGTTTGTGACAGGTTGAGAGTTTTAAAATATGAACATCTGATCTGTACAAAGAGCTTTCTCCGGCCTGCAGCGAGAGGTGAGCGGGACAAAGACGCCTCTCGTGTTTGTCAGGTTTAGAGAACCTCCATAAGAATACATGAGCCAAGAGAATGTAATAAGTAAAGAAAACAGCCGTGAAACAAACCAATGAACTGCTGGTAAATTTATTTATCACTCTGTAGTGTCAGAATATACTACTGAACATTCTACAGTTGTGTGATCTCCAGCCTTATAGTGACACTTCTCAGTAATCACACAACTTTACACAGTTTCCTGGGAGTTTAAGCAAGCATTTAACACATTTAAAGTGTTACAAGATAGTAACATTTGTCAAATCATAACGTCTGTGTCATTTATGTGGATTTTAAAAACAGACAAACAAGCAGAATGTTTAGTGAAATCTGAAATATAATCCTGTTCACCGTGTTTTACTGATCATATACACTTAAATTAGTTCATAAAAAGACTAATGTGTTGTGTAAACCTGTCTGCTGTAGATTTCGTGGAGGAGCTTCTGTCTGTCGTCTCTGCTGACGTCACTGATCTGAACGGATTCTCTCCTCTACACTTCGCCGCTGCTCACGGACACTCCAGGTGAGTTCTGAACAGTCACATTTAACAAACGTAACGTGCGTGGAGGAAAAGAGGAGACTGAAATGACTTCACGTGATCATCATCCGAGGCTGTAATGTGAGATTCTGCCGACACGACGGCTTCAGAGCAGCTGGAGTCAAAAGGTCGAAAGTGAAGGTTTGAACAAAGATCCTCCGAGGGAAAGATGATCTGTTCGAACGTGAGTCAGGGCTCAGGACAGAAATATCTCCCCGTGGACTCTCCGGATCTGAAACGACAAAACCTAAACCATAATCCACATCGGAGAAAATATAAATACATTCTTATATAAGTAATATTAAGTAAATTTTCTCCTGCCAAGTACAAATACATTGTCTACGCTTCATTTTCATTTTGAGTGTGTGTGATACTAAGAGTTTTACTTTGTGTTTGCAGTTGTGTGTCGGCGCTGCTGTCCTTCGCGGCCGATGTGAACGCCGTCTCTTCTGGAGGACTCTCTGCTCTGTTTGTGGCGTCTGAAGCTGGACAAACTCACTGCGTGCGTCTGATGCTGGAGTCTGGAGCCGACCGCAACATCTGCACTCATGTGAGGAAAACAACACTTATACTATTACTTATACTATTACTGCGGGGCTGAAGTTTCAGAGGGGAAGGGGGTGGGGCTTGTGCAGAGAAAGACCAGGGCACAGCTCTCGACTGCCTTTCTTCTGATTGAAGAGTTAACCTCAGACTGATAAACTGAATTAAATGATAATGAGAAACGTGTGCACTTTATGTGGTTTGAATGATATTGAAAATGAAATGCATTTTTTATATCATGATCTGCACAGTGATGTTTTTTAATTACCTCTGTTTGTTTTATCAGATGAGGAAAGGATGAATATTTGTTTACATTTTTTATATTTAAGCTGGTAATTTTTTGTTTACAGCTTGGACACACTATGGGCCTGATTTATCAAGCCAGGTGCTAAATTGCTGGTGCAAAAATAAAAAATATCATGTGTTGTTTATGAGCATTTTACACAAACTTTAATATTAGAAGATTCCCATACAACATACTAAGCAACACAGATATGAACCACCTTAACTTCTGCATCTTTAGAGTGTGTGTGCGAAAAAAATGTCATCTCTGCCAAGGTTTTGCTCCCCCTAACCTCTTTTGCACATGAGCAAATGCTTGATAAATCTGGCCCTATGTTTGATATTTGTCTGATAATTGTAAAAGGGCACCCTCTAAAAAATTATGCATGATATTTAATAAGTGCGAAAACTAAACTAAACTAAAAAACTAGAAGTACAATTAGTGACAGCTTGGAGGTAAAAACAGGATGTTTGTTTTCAGATTATTTATCGCCGGTGTTCACCACGAGGTTCATGTCGCTGCGACGAGCGACTTAAAACTAAACACGAATATGTTTGTAAGAACTTAACCTGACGTTTTTCTGCAATCATAAAGGCTAGTAACATACTGTATTTCACAAACTGACAGAGCTCACACTTTGCTGTATAAGTGTGTAAATAGAGCTGGGCAATATATCGAATTTTAGATGATATCGTCAATGTTGTTTTGAAGATATGCAAAAATTTAATATCGAGTATAATGTGCAGTAAAACATTCTGCAAAAGAGCTCATTTACAAAAAAGTTTAAATATATACTGTATCAAAATTTGTACATTAAGCAATTTAAAGAGCTTCATAAAACAGACAAATTAGTTTTATAATTTTTAGTAGATTTTTGATTGGTTTGAACCTGATTGCCAACAGAACAAGTATAAAATATCCAATTTTTTGCATCTTGTGTTCTTGAGATAATATCTAAATTTTACTACTTTATTGTCAAACACGCTCAAATCACGATAAACACTACGTCATTCAATCAACTTTGAACTTATTTAACGTTGTTTTTCCAGTGTAACTAATTAACTGACAGAATATCGTCCAATTATCGTTATCGAGATTTGCAAAATTATCGAGATTTTCATTTTTGTCAATATCGCCTAGCCTATGTGTAAAAGAGCAGCTCTCTGGACCAAATCCTCCTTCTGCTGCTCTGGCTGAAAGGGGACGTTTTCTGTGATGGAGCTGCACCGCTAAAGTTTAAAGAAGTATCAATACTTGTGCAAACGAGTACCGATTATCGATACCATTTTTTGTATTGATTAATTTCGGGTAAAGAGCTTTGAGTAAAGAGTGAAAGGACAAGATTGTGAATACAAGCTGTCGAAATAGTGTCTGAGTAGAGCCGCTGCTCCTCCACGTCGAGAGGAGCCAGCTGAGATGGCTCGGACATCTGTTCCAGACGTCTCCCTGATTTTTTCTAATGGGAGGAGATTTCCGAGAAGACTCAGAACATGTTGGGAGAACTATGTTTCTTGAATGGGGATTGAACGAAGTGTGTGGAATAAGAAGTCTGGGCCTCTCCGCTCAAACTGCAATTCTAGGTAAAGCGGAATAAAATGGATGGATGTTATGTTCAGAATCCTGTCTATGGCCCTCTACAGACTCTATAAAGCTTTACGTTTTGAGTGAGTGCGGGGGTTAAGAGCTGGGTCCAGATCCAGCCGCTCTCTCTCTCACTGTGGAGGTTGTGGGTTAAATGCCTTCTCTCTCTTCACCGCATCGTTCTCATTACTGAAAGCGTCTCTCTGTGTGAATGTGGTCCTGATGAGAGGGCTTCCTGCGTTGCCCTGGAAACCCCCGGGATGCAGCGGTTGCCATGGCGCCGGGCGACGACGGCGCTGACAGGCCGCTCTGTTTGCTCACTTCTGACACAGACTCGGGCTCAGTTTATTCAGATTTATCCTCAGATGCACCTCACACTTTAAGTCAGGACAAAGCAGGTATTGTTTTTAGCCTCATTTGAACTGCGTCACTCTGGTTTTTGAGATCTGGTCCATGTTTAGTCCTGACTCTAGTCCACGTTTGTCCCGACTCTGGTCCAGTTTAGTCCCGGACTCTGGTCCCACGTTTAGTCCTTGACTCTTGCGTCCATTCAGGTTTAAGTCCTGACTCTGAGTTTGTGTTTAGTCCTGACTCTGCGTATCCACAGTTTAGTCCTGACCTGGTCCACGTTTAGTTCCTGAACTTCTGTGTCCACGATTTAAGTCTCTCGACTCTGGTCACAGTGTTTAGTCACCGGACTCTGGTCCACCGTTAATCCTGAACTCTGAGTCCGTAGATTAGTACCGACCTTCTGGTCCACGTTAGTCCTACTCTGGTCCGTGTTTAGGCCTGACGTTGATTTCTTATGGACGGCAGCAGTATCACTCATTCATGCCCGAATTGCAGTTCGGGACCTGGAGCTATCTGCGTATAGGCTGCGGCGCTTACACGGCCGACACTAAGCGTGAACCCTGACCCTGCGCTTCCAGAGCGATCCAACCAGAAGTAAACTTAGACTCCACGGGCCCTCTGACAGCCGCATGTGACCGCAACATAAGAAACTTACCCCTGAGCTGCTGACCAAGCTACGCAGAAGGGAATGGACGGCTGCTCACATCGCTGCTGCTCAAGGATTCAAGGTGAGAACACAGTTCTGCTTTAGTCCTGTTTTAGTCTTGCTTTAGTCCTCCTTTAGTCCTGTTTTAGTCTTGCTTTAGTCTTTTAGTCCTGCTTTAGTCCTGTTTTAGTCTTGCCTTTATTCTGCTTAATTCTTTTTAGTCCTGCTTTTGTCCTGCTTTAGTCCTGTTTTAGTTCTGGTTCAGTCTGCTTTAGTCCTGCTTAGGTCCTGTTTAGTCTTGCTTAGACCTGCTTTAGTCCTGCTTTAGTCTTGCTTAGACCCAGTGAGTTTAACCCTTTGTCCTCCATAGACAAAATAAAATGTTATCAAGGTTAATGTAATAATCACATTAGAAGGGTCATTTCATTCTCTCTTTACATAACATCACTGCTCTGTGGTCTTGTTTAGTTTTCTCTAAATGAAATCTTTCTGTCTCTCTCCTCTTTTCAACCTTTTTTCTTCTTTTTATTTTATTTACTCATTCTCTGTCTCTCTCTCGTCTCTTTCTCTCTCTAATGTTGCTCTGTCCTTGTCCTGGGACAATAACAGACGAGTCTAGACCAAGACTGGATCAGAATCTCAATGAAGGAAGCTCATAAGTACATATTCCTGTTCTGTTGGATTGTTTAGTCACAGGTTAATTGTTCAAAGCTAGATTTAAACCTGCGGTTTAGTGACTATAAACTCGTTTCTAAACTCTGTATATCATTGTCTATTTTTAGAGTAGTTTTTTGGGTAATTTAGATCAAACTTGATAATTTTGCGGCTTTTAGATCTCAAATTTACCGTGTCTAACTGCAGTTTATATTTGTTTGTTAGATAAACTTTGTTCATCCCATATGTTACAGTTTATTACCAAATGCTTAAAACATACGGCCTTTAAAGACCTAATTTATTTGTAAAGTTACTAAGGCTACCTGGACGCCTGCTGTCTTGTTGCAGTCACTCCGGCCACAGTGCTGCTGCTGTCACTGCCTTTGATCCAGGCAGAGACAGAACTATTCCATGTCTTGGTAATTATTTGGAAGGTTCGGCAGTCCATGAAAGTTCCTTCCAACGGAAAGAATCAGAGCGCCGGAGTATTCAGCCTAGAGCACTAGAATGTACAGTTTACCATCTGAGTGCCTCTCGTTCTTTTAAATAAACAGAAACCCACGGTGACTTCATTAAAGCTGAACTGGATGCAAACTGACTCGGGGGTTAGCTTCTCAATATCCAGGTTCTATTTGGCTATGTGTTGGTGTAGAGTAAAAATCCAGTCATTAAATGTTCATAGGTTCCATTCATGTTCTAGAATTCAAGTTTTATTAGTTTTATGTCCAGATCACAGTCGCCGTTTTATGTTTTTTGGGGTGGCGTGCCCAAAACAATGCATACCAGTTTAACATGATTTTGTACTGGTTGTGTCTCATCGCAGGAGTGTCTGGAGGAGCTGTGTTCACATCGAGAACAGCGCTGGACTCAGAGACCAGTGGAACCGGACCATCCATGACCTGGCCACAGACGACTGCAAAGACCTGCTGGAGAACCTGAGTAAGACCAGAGCAGAACCAGGCTTAAACACGAGACTAGAACTAGACAAATCCGAGACTGAACAAAAGAATAAAAACTAAACATAGCTCCACATTAGGGAATTCCTTTGCCTGATTTAAGTCAAATGGGTCTCTTTTCGACTTCAGAGCAGTGATGGTCTTAAGTTTTTGTAAAAGCCAGGCCTTCATTTCTCTACTAAAGTTTTTATGATCCGTGCTGATGCGAGCACAAATCTGAGAAACGCCAAACCAGGAAACTGCAGGTGTGACTTTTCGCGAAGTTTGTGAATCTGAATAAACACCAGTGTTTTGTCTGTCATTGATCATTATAGTCAACGGAACAAATCCCCTTGACATCAGAACACCTGGATCGAAAACGCTTCTTGACTTGTCCCGCTGTTTGTTAGGTCGGAACTGGAAACCTCTTATTCTCGGCTCTTCTATAGTTTCAATAAAGTGTGTCCGTGAAACTACGTACTGGCGCAAGCGGCAGCATTTGTCCCTCGCTGTGTCCTCATTAGCACTCGTGGTTCATGAGTCATATAAATCAGTAGGCTTATGTAAAAACACAGCTTCATTTTCAATCCGTCAGTCTTGGATATTTTCCGTCAAGGCAAAATACAAAATGACAGAAAATTGACAGTTAATGTAACTTCTGCTGCCAAGTGTGTCTAACAGGAGGAGGGCAGTCAATCCAAAAGAGAGAGGGGAGACAAATCCCAGTGAGAAGGGTCTAGATTCACAATATTCGGGAGCATCTGAGTTACAGGCATCGACACTGGAGCAGCAGCATCTGAAACTATTGCAGTGGGACACATCAGAGCTGTTTTAAAGTCTATTTTCTGACCCACAGTGCCAAGGCCTCAGCACAGGACTAATGTGATGGAACTTTCTGGTTCTTGCCAATAATGGACCCCAGGGAAGTAAATACAACGGAAACAAAAGGGGGCCAAAAATAGACCCCTGAGGAACTCCTTAATAAATCATGATGATACTGAAATAATTTTTTCGCTTAAAGCAAATCATTATGCGATTTTTTTTTTTTGTCCTCTCAACCACTTCTAACTACAATTTTACTTCTGCATTTAGTGTATTAAAAATCTAAGCTAGTTCTTCTTTGTTGCAGATTCGTACCGTGTTCTGGTGGTGTTGCCTTGCTCAGCGGCTCCTTGCGGCTCTGCTCTGGTTGCTGGTTCTAGTCCTGGTCCGGACCACGTGGAGCTGGGTTCTAGTCTCGGTCCAGACCACGTGGAGCTGGGTTCTGTGGTGATAGAGCGGTCGACAGAGTGGTCCCAGCTCAGGTCTGAGGTGCTCCACATGTTTATGGCCTTCGTCCGGTCTCTGTGCCAAAACCCGGATCTGGACCTGGATCGAAACCGGGATCTGGACAGACCTCTGGGACTCAGCCACAACAGCATCAAGTCCATCCAAATCGGTGAGAGACTTTTATTTTTCTTTTTAATCCACTGTGACGCTGCTTCATAACCAGTTTGGGGTTTAAAGAGCAATTTGTGAATTTTCTTCCCTTTATACAAATTACAAACTACAAATTAAAAAACATAAATGGAAACTCACTAAACACAATCGCAAATTCAAAAAAACAAAAAACATGCTCGCAAACATGGTTGTAGGCAGCTTTGAGGTCTATTGCTGTGTTCAGACTGGACAGCGTCAGAGCATTCAAAGCATCCAATTTACATTTTAAGTCTATGTAAACCTGCATCTTGAGGCGTCCAGCGAGTTTGCATCTAACGGATTGAAATTTCGCTTGTTCGAGCATTTGCTGGTGTTGCGTCTTGTGAAGTGAGCGCTCCAACCTGCGGCAGACGCTTTGGTCGCCTCATCAGACGTCGACGTCCGCAAAAACACGCGTCACCAATTAGACACTACTTTTCCTGTGACGTAGTGACGCTGTTCTGCTCTCACATCAAGAAGAAAGAAGGACTGTTGACTGAAGTCTTTTAATACCTTTTTTTAACAAAAGCTTTAATACCTTTTTTTAACTAAAGCTTGCTTATTTATTTATTTTTTTTCAAAGGCTTGGTTGCTTGATGCTCTGATAATCTAGAGACATGGCAAAACAAACAATACAGTACATGATCTGGACTGACAATGTGCTCACATGGATCTATTAAAATACTCGTTGCCGTGTTTAAACCACTGCTGTATGACGTAGCAATGGAAGAGCACAGAGACAGCAACTGCCTGGAGAAAGAGAAAGTTAGCTATGTTTTATAAAGGCAACAAGCCTCTATCTCTCTCCGTCCTTCTCTCTCTCAACGTGATCTGTCTACGAGCAAAACAAAGCCTTTTACAATAAAAGCAGAAACGCAATGAAGCGCGTCAGGGCGTAAAAAGTGTCCCTGTCCCCTGACGCCACAACGCGTGTCTTGGACGCTTTTTGAGGTGTCAGCTTTGACAATATTCTGCATTAAAATTCGCTTCAACACGCAAAATTAGATGCTTCGACGCTGTCCGGTCTGAACGCAGCATAAAAGGTCCAAACCTCAGTATTTCTAGACCAATTTTTCTAATTAAGGGTGCAGCAATTTAATATTATGCTTGATTAGTATATATATATTTTTCCAATCGCAAAAGCAATGCCAAGTGAACCATTTTTGGACAGTAAAAGTATAAACGTCTTTGCATTGATGGCTAATGTTTCAGCTCAATAATATATAATGAATTTGTTGGAAAGAATTAATCCTAAAGTTGGCCATAATCTTATAATTTTACCACGAGGACAGTGAAAAATGCTCCAAAATTACTTAAAAAGACGCCATTTAATAACACGCTCACAAACTTAAAACCAAAAATTTACAGATTATAGAATAGTTTCTTCTGTTTTTGAATGTGTGTCTTTAACTCTAGACCTTAACTAAACCTAAACAAGCCCATGTAAGTATTTATCTTTTTGGTCCAATAGTAACAGATCTGTCATAAATAAATAATCTCTCGTCTGTTCTGAGTCGCTCTCGTCTTTGGTGAAGCTCATTTTCACTTTTAATAATTCATGAATCAAGCATATGTTCAACGGACTCGGCGTAAATAAATAAATACAGCTCAGTTCTTGCTTAACTAAAAGTAGTTTGATTAATTATCTGACTTCTGTTAATAACAAAGAAATGGGTTCTGCAGAATTATCGCACAAGCTCTTTTAGAATTGTTATTTATTTATTTTTTTCTGAATGTTTTTGATACTCAGACTTCAAATATTAGAGCAGATGTGTTGGAGGAGGCGTTAGAAGTGTAAAAAACATTTGGTTACTTGCAAAATGTGAAATATTTATAGGTAACTGAGGCAAAGTAATTAAATTTCACCTTTTCCATAGAGACAGTGTGCAGGAGGCTTCTCACATACAGACACGTGTACTGCAAAACAGCTGTGATTACGAAGGCGACACGGTGGCACAGATGTTAGCGCGTCAGAGGCCACGCCCACTAACAGACCTCTGTGGGGGAAACGTAACATGGACAGTGCAGCAGAACAACAGCTTTATTGCTCACTGCTCAACAACTACAGCAGCAAATGTGGACTTAGAGTGAGGCATGTGGTTCAAGAGAAAAGAAAAAAAATATCTGATGAAGGCTAATTGCCGAACGTTATATAAATATGTTTTGGACATCTGCCATTTGAGTGTGTATTGCAGTTTTTTCTATATTGAATTGCTGCTCCTTGCTTTGCACCTCTACAAGGACAATGGTGTGCGTTACATCTTCTTTGACTTAAAGTGAGGCTAAACATGCGGTCAGAGACTTACTCCGCCCACAACTGCACCTCAAACAGACTCACAAAAGTGGGAGATGCCCGAAGGCCTTTTAAACCCAGTGGGTGTGATCAGACTTTGATTGACGGCACCAAATATGGACAGTGAGCTTGTGAATGATGTGAGTTTTGTGTGGGATCGATCCTGATGTGAGGAGAAGTTCACAGCTCTGAGGCTGTGCACAGGTCTAGTTTCTTACTCACACGTCAAGATTCTTTTTTATTAACTCTGAAAACATGTGTAAGAAGCCTTTGACTTAAAGTTGGCTGCAGACTACAGGAGTTTTGGCCCGATTTTATGCCCGATGTGCTTCTCTACGAGTTCAGAGAGGCGTGGCCAGAGTAACGATTTTCGTAAGAGATTTTTTGTCGTTTCTGTTCTTATGTTTGTGCGTCAATGCGACTATTTGTCGGGATGCATCATTGTGAGGTTCACATGCTGCATTTGCACATAAAATAAAGGAAAAAAAACATTGCTTCATCATCTGTAAACAAATGTAACGTAATCCAAGTGCGGGATTATTTTTTACGATCATTACGCACGTCATCTCCAACGCATCTGCTCCTTAAATGATGTGAGAAGCACCGACTTTATTATATAGAACATAACCAACACGGAGTTTGTTAAAACATTTTCATTTCACGCCCACAATGCATCAGTGTAACAGCTCCTTACTTTTTATGAGCCTCCGTGGCCTCTTCTTTTCTTTGGCACGTCAAAAAATCACAAAAGATCCTAAATTCCTGTAGTGTGCAGCCGGCTTTAGCCTCCATAAGCACATGAGCTCATGATGTGAACATGTGAGTATTTTCTGAAATTGAAAATGAGAAAAATGAAACTACAAACAAGGATCGAACCACTAACTTTGAACCTCGCACCATACTCGAATTTAGCTGAGCCAGCTGACTGATGTTGCTTATTTTCAGTGGGTGACAGCTTTCCAGCTTGCCTTAGCAGCAATGTCAGAAGGAGAAGTTTATATATTTCATCTGGGCGGTTCGTTTGTTTAACTCGATGTGACGTCGGCCTGAACTGAAAATGCACTGACAGTGTTTGCCCATCGTGGCAGCACAGTCACGGTTTTTGCACACAGAACTGCAGACATAGTCGGGACATTTGTAAAGACCACGTAGGTCCCTACAAAAACCTTATGTCACTCAGCAGGGGTGAAACTTGCCTGTAATCATTTGTATGTGTAAAACAAGGTCCAAGTTGCTAAACTATATTGTTATTGTGTAATATTATGAGTATTCTTTACATGTTGGCGTATATAAAGTATTTAAGGGAGATGGTGTGCGCGTGCGGGAGCGCGCAGTGGGGTGACGTCACACGCCAACTGAGAAGACGGGCGGGCCTGTGCCAGCGAGCCACGGAAAGTTTTGGATTATAATCGCTGTGTATTAATCACATCTGGATTATTATTTTCTCCGTGGGAGCTGCTAGACCCTAGGACTCACTCGTGGCAAACTTTGGTGGATAAACATTAGACCCGGCGCCCGCCGTGGTGCAAATGACTGTTGCTGTCTCCGGTGGTTTGGGTGCGCTTAAGGACTATTGATGGTGGCACATGTTGTATGTTGTTTGTTTCCTATTGTGAAGTTTGTGAATGGGAAGCGCTCGAGCGTGGGGTGGTGTGGCCGTTCTTAAGTAAATCCTGGCACAGTAAATAAAAAGCCGGTGATTGTGGCCAAAAGCATTTGATTGTATTTCTGTTTTTTCCCCCTGCTGATGTGAATGAATCCTCCCGCGTCCTTAAAATTGCGTTGTAGCAGTCGCTTTCTCGGAAAGGACAGGTGAATTGTTACACATTGTGGACTGATTTCCACCTGAATAGCTACATTAACAAGAGATCTGTGCTGGAGGAAATGTATTATTTTATTGTAAAAAAAATGAGCATAGCTCCTTTAACATAATTGTACATTGTTTATATTATGTCGTCCTAATAAAACAATCTTCCTTTGTCTTTCAGGAGACAGAGAGTGGTCTGTGGGTGAAGACGTCTCACTCTGTCCCTGGGATCTGGTCCGAAAACCTCCGAGTCCAAACATCAGGCTCAAACTCAGAGGTTGGTTCCCATTTGAGCCGAGTCCGGTTCAGTTTGTATTATGAATGCAGCCTGAAAGTAGTCGCGCTGGACTTTTCTAGTGGCCTAGTCTGTGCAAGCCCTAATATCTTGTTTTACTTTAAATAGTTTAAACTCCAGGAAGTGTAAATTGTGTTTGCGTTTTGATGCTTTTTGACGGCACATGTGATAGGATTACTGTAATTTTCACTTTTTATTTGTTAATTTGTTCATAATTTGCAACGTAACTGCTGTAAAACTAAACTAACACCAAACTAAGTCAAAATGAGAAAAATGGACTGTGGAGTTTCACCTGTTGTTAGGTTTTTGCCGTGATGAGACTCTTTGGCCGGTGAATCTGGCGAATGAACTGTTCCACACAAAAAACCCCGGCTCTTGTTGTGAAGTGAATCCGCTGTTTCCAGAACGTGCCAGATCGCTGTGTCCTCGTCGTTAACACTAATTAGTCTCGTTCCCTGTGGAGACGTGAAATTGTTTGGACCGTTTTCCAGCCAAAATGTGCAAATTGGCTTTTGTAAAATCTCCCGCTGAAATGACTCTGTGTTTTATTGTTGTAGCGTTTGGAGCCTAACCTGACGCAATAAGAAAGTGAATATTTAGTCACAAAATTGGGTTTGAAATTGGGTTTTTTAACTATATACTTATTCTGAAATTTGCCTGTATTTTCTTGTGATTATCAAACAAAAAAATCCTGATTCTAAATAAAACATGCAGCTTTCAGAATTGTCATGTTGCCACTAACCAACAATAAAGAAAGGTGTACGACGCCGTGTGCACACTAAAATAATCTCTCAAGATTTTTTCTCCCTTTACTGTAAATAAAGGGAGAACTTGCATAACTTTGAGCATCTGTAGTAAAAAAAATCCAGACCTGTAGCAGATATATCCTGACATTCTTTGATTGACATCGCTGATAGACTTTGTAACAAAAAAGTGTGTCTAATTCACCCGAGGAAATCACAGACAGCGTTGTGTTTTTCACACTTAATATTTTAATTTGATTCTCAAAGAAATACTGTATTCCATCCTGTTTCATCTTTAACTTTGTAAAAAGTGGGAAAGATCTTCTTCTTTCTGTGTCTGTCTCTTAAAACCACAGCAGTCGTGATGTAAGAAGGCGGAGCTAGAGCAGTCTGAGTGACAGTGGTGAAAGGAGCAGATGATCAGTTTAGCAATTGGACTTATTTAAAAATATATAAAATATATAACTTTCTATTCTATGTCTGAGCACAGACATATCAAATATTAGCTACATTTTTTAAATGTCACTTTGTAAATTTGTTATATTCAAATTAGGAATGCACTGATATCCGATACTAGGATCGTATATCGGTGCATTCCAGAAATTTTGCTGGATCCGTATCGGTTGCATGATATCGGTTCAGCGATATCATAGTTGTCCTTTAATTGGACAAATTTATGGTTGGTATTGATCAAGAACATCTCGTATTTTTGGACATTTTATTCAGATAAGTTGTTTAGTTGTGGCTTTCACTATAAATGACAGCTACATAACACTATGTGACAAAATGTCTTATGTTTTAATAAGAAAGAGAAGCCATTTCAGTCCTTACGCTAATATCGGTTGATATCGGGTATCGGTAGATACTTAAAGACAAAGTATCGGGATCGGTATCGGAGCTGAAAAAGCTGGATCGGTGCATCCCCAATTCAAATTTAGAATTCAAGTGCCTAAAGTAAATTATTTAAAAATGTTCCTTCTTGTCTCAATCTTGTGAAAATTCTGTCTCATCACGATAAACAGGCAGGGTTATCACTTCTGCAGTTTTGAACAGAAAGTCAATGGACCTGGTTATTTTCTTATAATTATATTTCTTAATTTGTGTTTTACAATGAACAAAATGTAAGTTACTGATCTACATTAGTTGGAAAAAATGCACAGAAAAAAACACATACATTTTCTTTTCCTTTTATTTTTCAATGGTTATGACATTTCAGACAATTCAGACATACAACAACAGGTGTACATACATTTGTTTATTAATTTAGGAGACTGTGTACAATTAGAACATACACGATACTCTTTTTTTTTTACTGAAGTATTCTGTGCTGTGTCAGGTTTGTCGGAGCTGTGTCTGGACGAAGTGGCTCTGTTTTCTCTGATTCCTCTGTCGACCCTGAACAACTACGTCAGACTGGTGCGTGGGATTGTATTTAGGATTGTATTTGTGTTTAAGTATTCAGGATAATTATACTTCTGTGTGTGTGTTACAGGTGGAACAGTACGGGAACCTGATGCTTCATGGAGTGGAGGGCAGTCTGCAGGAGAACATGGCCGCTGTGGTCGCTCACTGCATCAAGGTGAAAACGTCAAACTCACAGCATAGATTTTTTATTGTGAGACTTAGACTAACCAAAAATGTAGCTACTGGAAAAGTAGTTTATTATTTAGTTTTTAATCTTATGTTGATTTAATGTTTAATTTTAGATCTCAGTCTTAAATGTCACATATCATCAGGTGAACCCCAGAAATGACTCACCACCCCATGTGATCCTGATCCCAGGTTAACAAATGGATCTATTATATATACTGGATACTGTATTGCTGCTTGTAGCTGCTGTAAATCTGCCCCAGTGTTCGCTCCATTGTTGCTGCAGCGGGAAAATCGAGAGATGTCTGGCTGCAGACCACCCTAACCCTAACCCACCTCTCGCTGCAGGCGGAGAAAGCTGTAAATTACACAAATTACCTATCTAACCCCAGCCATATTCCTAACCCTAACCTACGTCTTTGGGGTAGAAATGCTTGAAATTATGCACATTACTAGCAAAGCCATTCGAATTTCTTCTGTGACAAAGGTGATTTTGTCTATAAGACGTTGCGGAAGAGGTGTGTGGTGCGTGCCTGCAGACAGAACTTGGGAAAATTCTGCCAGACTCTCTTGGAAAACCCTCTACAACCAGAACGTTTTTTTCCTTAGCACGCATCAACTCAAGCTGCTTGTGTTCGAGAACAGCTTCTACAGCTTGTAAAAATGATCGTATCTTGTGGCAATCATAAACTTTTTTCTAGTTCAAAATGTTTTAGTTTTGTAATAAACATCTTTTAAGCATTAGCTTTGGCTAGCCGCTCATCCTGTATCTGCCATTGGCTCACGCTCACCCAAACAATCACAACTGTGACATGTCCAATTATTTATTCTTAAAATATTCTGACCCTATCACTTGTGGAACATTACAAAGGTCGGATCAACCCTGAGTAAAAGCCTTTACACCACCTGACATCTTGATCCCACTTGGAAACTATTAGCTACTTTGTGTGAAAGTTATTATGTTTTTTTTATTTATTTATTTACTTATTCTTGAGGATGTTCATTATCTTGAAAGTCGGATTTCCGATGTTCCGATAGTAAAATCACACAAAATTTGATAGTGTGTGTGATATTTCCCTTTATTTTTTTCTACTTTTCTACATTCTAATGTTGCTAACATCTACACAACACTAATGACAAACAAACAAAACAAAAGCAGACTGTCTGGGTTAATGCATTTACCCACATTGTGTCTGATTAGAGATTTATAGTAACAGCATTAACTTTATCAGGCGCAGGTTCTGAGTTCATGATCTGTTGCCATAGAGATGAGTGATCCAGCTTTACAGATCATCCAAACAGATAAACCCTGAAGTTAACTCTACAATCCCTGTTTCCTCTTTGTTTGTCATGCTCTTTGGTTTCTCTGCAGTTGCATCACACATACTGACAAACGCTCCAGCCAGACTACATTTCCCATGATGCTCCTTTGTGTCTGCTGCTGGTTCATTTGTAGTTTAAAACACATTTCTTGTTGTGTTTATTTGCAGAAAAAGCAGGAAGCGCTGGGTCTTTGCTGTGAGGTCGTCAGAGTTCAGGTGGACTCCAGTCTGACCAGAGAACAGCTGCTGAACTGCTTCATCCAGGCTGGTACAAAAAACTACTACAACTACAACTAACGGTTATTTAGTTTAAGTATTTGTTGATACCAACAGATACCTGCTGGAACTGAAAATATTTCATATTTTCTTCTGTTTGTAGATTTAATTATGGGTTATTACTCAAGAAAAGGTGTCCAACATATATTTCTTAATCAATCAGTCAGTGTCAATCAGTGTCTAAAAATAAGATTTACCAATGAATGGAGAATATTGTTCTAGTTATCTCCAATTGCATTTTTTTAAAATGCATTTTACTTAGAAAATGTTGTATTTTAGCCTTATAATCCACTTTTCTATTGACAAATCTTGTTCGAAGATAGTTAAAATAGGCCCAAACAAAGCTAAATATGACTTATTTAAACATTTATTCATTCATTATACAACTTTTTACGGTGCATATTTCAGTCTTGCTTAAGTCTGCAGTAGACCTGGTTTAGATCTGGTTTAATGCTGGGATACTCACGGTTCAGAGTTGGTTATGTGGTTTAACGCTGATTTGGATATTTTGTTGTCAAAAATTACCCGGCCCAAAAGTCATGGTCTTCGTTAAAATCTGGCCCTCTGGAAATAAAGTTGAATAGCCTGTCCTAGAGCAACTAACACATTGGTGCATTCATCTAAAAGATGAGAACAAAAAAATCTTGTTCAGTATAAGCACGTCTATTTCACCTTCATTGTGAATAATTCAGTGTTCTTCCCACTTATACGCTGCTTGAAATAATATTCATGAAGATATTTAAGCCAAGTTACTGTAGAACAAAGCAATTCAAATGTGGGCTCAGGGGCCTGTAGGTTTGGTCCAGCATGATAAAATAGACCATTGCTAGTATATAGGTTTGTTTGTGTTGTTTCCAGGTGCGCTGGCTCCTGCAGGCTCAGAGGGTCGCGCTCGGGTCGTAGTGACAGTGGAGCACCTGGAGAGGGCGTTGTCTCTGTGCACTCTGATGGGAGACATCTGCCACAGCCTGGACCACCGAGGACCTCAGCACACACTCAACACCAGCTAGGTACGTCTGCTAACATTCTAACTAACACTCAACACCAGCTCAGGTACAGGTTCTAACATTCTAACTAACACTCAACACCAGCTCAGGTACGTCTGCTAACATTCTAACTAACACTCAACACCAGCTCAGGTATGTCTGCTAACATTCTAACTAACACTCAACACCAGCTCAGGTACGTCTGCTAACATTCTAACTAACACTCAACACCAGCTCAGGTGCGTCTGCTAACATTCTAACTAACACTCACACCAGCTCAGGTACGTCTGCAACATTCTAACTAACACTCAACACCAGCTCAGGTACGTCTAACTAACACTCACACCAGCTCAGTACTCAATAACACTCAACACAACTCAGGTACGTCTGCTAACATTCTAACTAACACTCAACACCAGCTCAGGTACGTCTAACTAACACTCAACACCAGCTCAGGTACGTCTAACTAACACTCAACACCAGCTCAGGTATGCTAACTAACACTCAACACCAGCTCAGGTACGTCTAACTAACACTCAACACCAGCTCAGGTACGTCTAACTAACACTCAACACCAACTCAGGTGCGTCTGCTAACATTCTAACTAACACTCAACGCCAGCTCAGGTACGTCTGCTAACATTCTAACTAACACTCAACACCAGCTCAGGTACGTGTTTGAACATTCTAACTAACACTCAACACCAGCTCAGGTGCGTCTGCTAACATTCTAACTAACAACACCAGCTCAGGTACGTCTGCTAACATTCTAACTAACACTCAACACCAGCTCAGGTACGTCTAACTAACACTCAACACCAGCTCAGGTAAGTCTGCTAACATTCTAACAGGCTACAATTTACTCATTTACAACAAACTCTCAGGACGCAGCTCACGTTCTTTATTCTCCGTCCTCAGGCAAAATAAATGATAAAATAAACTGAAATGATGCAGCACAGATCTCACCACTTACCCATTCTCTCTCCTCAGGCCCTCATTGGTTGATCGAGAACGGTTACATCATCACCACTCTGTCCAAGCCCCGCCTCCAGGGCTCAGAGCTCCGCCTCCAGCAGCACCTGCGCTGGGTGTCTCTGCGCTGGGACCAAGAGCCTGAGTCTGGACTTCTGCTGCGGAGCCTGAGAGCCGGACTGTGGGTGAGGGAACTAAAATATACAGTTTATATTAAAAATTTGAAGATCTTCTCTGGGTTAATCAGCTCTGTGGTGAGTCATGAGCATAAGACCGACAATTTTGTTTAAAATCAGGTTCTGCTACTTTATAAAACACAATTATTTTGGCATTTTACACAATTTTTACATGTTTTTAGAGCAAAAACAACTGTGTTATGAATATGAGTTAGCACTTGGCGAATTAATGATGGGAATCTGTATTTTCTGAACCACGGCAATTTTCCACCACTCCATTGCTTCACCTGGAGCAGGCCTATCAACTTAAGGCCGGGTGCAATATTGGCCCTCAACTCAGCTTTCAATATTGCAATTGTATTTTCTTGTTTGCAGGATCAGATCTGGGTTACCTAGATCTGAGTTGATTCTATTTTACTTTTGGTGCTACTCTGCTTTGGATCTGATTTGGTTTTGGTCTAATGTTGGTTAGACTCAGTTCAGACTTGGCTAGTCCCAGTCTAGTCCTAGTCCAAAATCACTAACACTCTCACAACCCACAAGGATAGATGCACTAACTTTTCATATAAACCTTTAGGAGTGGGTTGGCACAGCTTGTCCTGCTCCGTGGTTCGTTCAAAACACTGTCAATCAAACTCCTGTTCGAATCACAAGCCTCCTAGTGAAACACTCGCGAAATTGCTGTGAAACTGTGTTTCATGAACATGCATGCGCTTCGAAGCTTCGGAACTGTTTTGAAACACCCATTTCATTTGGCCCATCACTAGTTCCTCCCCAGTTTAGCCATTGTTTAGGATTAAAAATGTTCTTCCTGTTCATAAATTATGTCCTCAGGCTTGCTTGCCTGGAAAATCCAGACGATATAAAATATATCGTCTGGCCACCGTGTCCCTCTTTGGAATTTCTTTAGCCAAGATTGACAGATTAATTAGCCAATCAGAGACACGCATTGTCTGCCGTGTGAAAACCAACATGGCTGCTCCCGATGAAAAAAAAAAACTTGGATAAAATATCAGGTGGAACTGAAAAACATGGCGGATTTCTGCAGACTCAATGCACGAAGCAAAAAACGGCATTAATTTGAGGTAAGAGAAGTTAGATTTTGGTCTAAATGACAGACGACCAATATCAGCTCCTCTGTTTCATGTGCGTTACTCTAATAATCTAATCTGGTTGCCCAGTACAATGTGGATTTGATCTGAAACGCAGGCGGAGGGCGTGGTGACCAGACCCACTCTTTACAGTTTGCTTAAGTGTGGTTCTGGATCCCAGGCTTGCAACAATGTAATTCAATTGGCAACTGCTCCTCTAGTGTAAAATAATAGTTTCACTTGAGACAGAAAAATACAAGAACACAGTCATTTTGTAAAGGTAAAATGCCCTAGTCACCCAGTGTGAAAAATCTTAAACTGTGCAACTTTAAGTTATGGACAATGAATGGATTTCCAGTCATCCACATTTGGTTTCCGCTCGCTGCAGTCAAACAGTATAACCTCTTTGTTCTCTCATGTTCAGTCTGTGGTCTAATCCAGGACTGAGACCAAACCAAATCAAGGTTGAATCCAAGAGAAAAACACATCTTTTTTGTGTCTTGTGTCCAGGCTTCAGCGAGGTCACACGACGACTCCCTGCAGCGCTCGGCCTTGTGGGTAACGCGGTTCTGGCAGCGTCTGAACTCGTGTCTGTGTCGTCTGGGGACTCCGGAGGCTCTGATCGGACCGGAGCGGTTCATGAGCTGTCCCCTGTCCAGCGCCGAGGACACGGTCAGGTACGTTTGTGTTTACGCGTCCACACGGAGAAACAGAGGCCGGAGCGCTGAGTGACTTTTGTGATTTCTGTTTAGGTTCGTCTGTGATCTGTGGAACTCTGCCGTGGTGCCTCGAATCGAAGACGCCATCGTGTCCCGTGTCTGTCCCAGAAACTCACCTGTCCCCTCCAGTGCTGATCCGTGCCAGGCTCCTGGACAGACTGTGGGACAGACCGTACAGACCGTGGGACAGAAAGCGCTGGTCAAAGCTGCTCTGAGCATCGTCCTGAACAGAGCCGTGCTGCAGGACTGTCCTCTGTCCAGATCAGGTGAGAGACATTTCTGTTCTAACTCGTTCATGACACTTTCTTATGAGCAAATTGTTCTTAAGGCCAACTTATATCAGTAAATTTGTTCACAACTGAAAGACAAACTTCTAAAAATGAAATTCCCTGCATATACTTATGTATGTCATTAATTAAGGTACAGTAGTGTGTTTTTGCTCATTTCAAATGAGAAAATGCTTGTCCCCTCTCTGTTTAAACAATTAATTTTTATGATTGTTCCATTTGTCAAATTTATTTTAAAGGGACTATAGCTGATTTTTTTACAACAAGATAGCTTAAAAACAGTTTCCCCCTAGCACTGAGATCTTGTTAATGTATCTATTCAGGTGGAAATTAGTCCGTCATGTCCTGTCTATGTCTAATAAAACACCATTTGTGTCCAACTTTTTCTGTTTTTGTTTTTAGCATTGTGGCTAACTGTTGTTAGCATAGTGACTCACCTCGCTGCTAAAACTGTAAAAAAACATTAAAACTCATCATGATGAACAATTCTGAAACTCAGAATGCATGAGCTACGTGAGGAAATCATGTAGCCTGAAGGAAAAGTTTTAAATGAATTATTTCTGTTTGTTTACATTTTACGAATGCAAAAATCAGGTACAGTCCCTTTAAGGCAGTAAAACAAAGCTCAAATTAAAATAAATGTTGCTATGGTCACAATGACCCGTACGACCTGCTACGACCTTCCTGCGAACGATTTTTTGCTAATTTCCTACAACATTCTTGAGGCGTTGCTGCGAAAAAACGGCGCTCGCAGCTCGTTTGTAAGTTCGTAGACAGGTCGATGGTTTTGTCAAAGATTTTCTACGAACACAGAAGCTAAAGCTATGGTCACAATGACTCAAACGACCTGCTACAACCTCTCTGCGAATGAACTTAATGCAATGAACTTGTGATCTATTTAAGTCAATTTTTTCCCTTGAGTGATAGAAAAACTATTTTGTCTGTAAATAGACGCCGCGCCTACAAAAACATCCACAAGGAACAGGTTAGCTTTTGTCTGGGAATTTGTAAAAAATCTTCTAGTCACATGACTTTAGCTTTGTTAGAACTATCGGTTTGACAAAATTTTGCGTTGAAAAGACAAAATCACGTCTATTCTCCTAAAACATGTTATTAAAAGACAATTTGATCTTCATAACTTCTCAAATAAACTTTTTAAAGGAAAAAAAAAACGGCTTGACCCTCGACACGATTATATGTGATGCATTTTTAGAGTTTAGATCGGGCCCAAAAAATGCAGCCCGACCCAGCCCGAGCCCGCGCACGTCGTGTCCGAACCCGACCGGGACCCGAGTCAGTCTCTGTGTGTCTGAGCCCGAGCCCGAAGTGAGCCCGCCCCGCCCACTCACTGAACTGTGCATTTTAGTGACAGAAAAAGCTCCTTGGTGTCCCATACGTTACAAAAGCGCTTCCTCCACCGCACATTTCTCCCTCTCTCTCTCTCTCTCCTCTCTCTCTCTCTCTCTCTCTCTCCCTCTCTCCCTCTTCCTTCTTTTCTCACCGCGTACATATGCGTGCTTTCTCTCTTCCTTCTCACCTTTTCCTGGGTCCTCGTGAATGAAAGTGCCTTCCCTGTCTCTCTTCTTCGGCTTGGGCTGGGCTTGGGCTCGGGTCCAGAATCTAAACTCTATGCATTTTGACCCATCAAGGAAAAACGTTTGCGCACCCCTGGTCTAAACAACTAATTGTTTAATCGGCGAACTAATCAATAGGGGGTTTCAGATGACATCACAACATTCTACAGGCCAATGTAATTTCAATGGAGTGGAGGGCAGCTAAAATAAATATTGTTTAAATGCAATTTTTGTAATTCAAATGAGTAGTGGGTCTAGTCATTATAGAAATAATCACTTTTTAAATTAGCTAAATATTTTTTGAATTATTTCACGACAAAGTCCAATGTTATTGATAGGAAAATCTGCCTCTTGCCTCCACCTGACTGATAACTGCCAAGAATTCTAGAATGTGAAACCCACCTATTAGCAAAATGATTGTTAGTTGCAGCCCTAATGTAAAATATTATTGGTAGCAAGTTAGTTCTGTTCTCTGAGCCTTGCGAAAACACTTCAAACTGCAAATTTCCCAGAATAAAAACATACATTTTACATTAGTCTCACGTCAAGAATTGATATGAGACTCCATTTATTGGCAGCAGGGAGAATTTCATAAAGGCGATAGATAAACCTAGCTGACCTCACTGTGTTAAAGTAAGCACATGGTAGTGATGGATGAAGTTTTTATAGTTAAAATATGTTGATTATTAGGAATCTTCCACAGACTGAGCTTATTTGAGTCAATTTCAGGATTAAGAAATACTGACAAATGAATGACAGTCTGTCTTTTCTTGTAATAAATTTGCACCTTCACGTTACATTCTGTCCGTTTAGAAGCAAAATGAAGTTTACTAAGTCCAGAACAAAGAAAATGTTTGTTTTTGTCACATTCGGAGAAAGCTGGTCACAAACTTGTTCTTTGTCACAATAACTGTAGATCACTATTAAAGGTGCACTGCACAACTTTTTGGCCAAAATAAACTTGAAAAAATGCATATTTTTGTCATTTAGATACCTTTGTTACACTAAATAATTAATAAAAATCTGTGTTTTTACTTTGAGAGGGCTTGCATGGCCACAAAATAGTCTATTATTGTCCTGGAGGAGGGCCCGAACACACCCATTTCTGCAGAAAAGCGTTCCTTTAGCTGATTTCTCTCATATTTTTACATAAATGTTACATCTCCATTCAGAAGTCCCACAGTATAGTTTTAACTTTCTATTTTACTGATTGTGTAGATGACTTTCACCTCCAGAAAGTTACACAATGCACCTTTAAATCATGTTTGTCATTAAAGTGTCCTTCTACTCTCTTCTTTCCTCAGAGATGGAGCGGTTCCTTCCAGATTTCTTCGGCAGCTCGTTCCCTCTGTCGGCTCTGAGTCCGGACCCAGACCCGCCTCTAGACCTGGATCTGGACCTGGATCTAAACCAGGATCGATGCCGGCTCGACTGTGGAGGAGGAGAGAGCACAGGCTGAGACGCTCCAACACGTCCCCCAGGAAGAGAGCTGTGTCGGGGCCGGCCTCAGCGGAGCAGGAGGCTCCTTCAGGGAGGTGAGAGAGGAAGATGTTTTTTTTGTCCGTAAATATCAACCAATTGTAAATCCTGGTCCAAAATCTGACACTTGTAAATGGCTACTACATTTTTTTATCCAAAGAGGTAGTTTAAATGGTCATGACCAGATTTTCAAATTAAAAACTGGGACACTTGAGTTTTTTGTGAGTAAATAAGAACATTTATGCATGTAGTCGATTCGGGGCTTCTTCACGCTCTGTATATTCTCTAAAACTTTTGTCAGTGCAAATTGATGCTTTTTTGTTGTGTTTAGTTACTTCAAGCGTGATTTTGTCTAGTTTGAGTAAAAGAAAAGCAATAAATTCTGTGTTCACTGTTGAGAAGTGTCAAAGTCTCAAAAATCAGGACAACAGGGACATGTCTTGGTGAAATTGAGGGATTATTTGTTTATCTACATCACCAATATGCAGAAAGTTTTGCTGCTAAATCACATCTGTGAATGAAATTTGACCCTACGAACCTTAAAAGTTACATTCAGGTGAAAAAACGGTAAGAAAAACCTGTCTCAAGACCGTCAACCTGATCCAAACAGCTGCTCTCATCCTGTTTTATTCAAGAAGTTTCCCAGCCAACTAGATGGACAGCTGCTCTCCTGCATTAAGCATGCGCAGTAGAGCGGAAAGCGACGCGACTGAAAATACGGTAAACCAGGGGTCTCCAACTTGTAGCTCACAAAGGATTTTAGAATCATACATATTATTTTTATTACTCAATATTATTGTGTCAGTTCTAATAGATATTGGCTAAGTTTTTGTTGCACTACTCAAATATGAATAGAGAAGAAATCCTTTTGTCCATTTATTTTAGTGAAAGTGAAATGAAAGCCCTGGTAGAACAAACAACAAAATATATAACTGTAGCGTAAGTAGTATAAGTTTAAGATATTTGATTAATGAAACTTACAGCGTAACGAGATCGTCCCTCTTAATACAGCACAGACGCAGTCTGTCTTGCTGCAACAGGTTTGTAACACACACTAGAGGGCTAGCTAGGTGCTTAAATACCGGAGCTGGTGGTCACATGACTATTAATATCCGGGTCAGCGTTTATTATATAATTTAAAACAGTGAATTGGAATTAACATGAAAAAGTAAATAAATTTGTTATATACAGTGATACCAAACCAACAATAAAAAAGTGCATACAAAAATTAAAAATATGTGTGCAACACCCTCCCCCACAAAAAAGTTAGGCCAAACATTTTCCCTTTAACATTACCAAAAACTCTTACCCAGTTTAAACAGTAGCAACAGTAATGTAAACAACATGGAAATCAAAATACTATTTTAGCATCTGACCAAAAAATAAAGTCCTTTAAAACTTCTCAACCTGCTGGTAAGCTTTTACTTCATCATCAACTTTAATTTCCAGTATTGTACAATATTGTACAGTAATTTGCTGGCAACATTTTCAAATAGTTTGCTGCTGGAGCGTAGTTCGTGTCATTTAGAGCACACGTGTGGCATGTGTGGTGTTCTCTGCTTATTGACGCGCAATTTTAAAATCATGGAACCGAAAAAATGCACCGAAAGTGCTCATGTTTTCTTCCAGATCCCAAACGTTTTCTCGTCCAAATAGGAAGCGTTTTTGTGCCCAGCCCTCCTTTAACTATGCCACAGTTAACTCCATTTTGTAATTACCAAAAGTAGTAGCTCACCGTCAGTTTTCTTTTGCAAAAGTAGCTCTCCTGCGAAATATTGAAACCCTGCACTGTACTATGAGAGCTTGTTCTGCAGTTTAAACCTGTAATATTTATATAATAATATTTATATCAATTTATAGCACCTGTTTTAATCATGAACAAACGCATCAGAAACAAGCCTTAGAAAGTCGTTTTATGATTTAATTGTATATAATGTGTTTTTGTTTTTTTTCCAGCTTCTCAGTCGACCTCAGACGTTCGCTTCAGCTCCGGCGATCAGCTCCACAGGTTTGTATCAGGACTGATATTATATAATCATTGTCAGTTTACAGTTTACAACAATCACATGGTTCATCCTTATCCAGTTCTAGAGAGTCTTGATCCTAAAGCAATGAGGAGACTTTTTAGAAAACTGTTCTGGTCATTGTCATGATCTGTAAAAATGAGCTGGGTTTGTCAATGTTTTGTGATGACGAGCTCCTCTTGAGTCTACTGTAAAGTGTAAAACTGTTATCTGAAGGACTGCAGGAGCTTACATGTGCACTAGAGGGCACTGTTTCACTGCAAAAGCTTCACCAAAACAATGAGACCAAATCTTACATTGAGTTATAAAGAAGAAGATCATAAAGAGAGTTGAAACTGCAACACTTTGTCAGACGGATCAAGTGTTTCTCTGATTGGTTATTCCACCTGTCAGTCAAAAAGTATCAAGTTTATTAAAAAAGCATTGTGTAAAAGAAATAATATGAAATAACTGTATTCTCAGTGTATTTTTGCTCTTTGTTTGCAGAGATGGAGTCGGCCTGTTTTCAGACGAAGAGACGGATTAATCAGAGAACTGCAGACGATGTGCTCCAGCCGATCTGAACCAGACATCAGCAGGGTATTTTTTACATTTAAACTGTAGAAACATGTTTTATTATAAGGCTAGACTATAATACTGTTAGATATTCTATTGACACTTTTATCTCCTCAGATTTCTCAAACCAAAGAGATGTTCTCCAACGAAAACCCCAGACAACAGCAAAGAAACACAGTAAGAGAAGTTTTAAAGTCTAGTTATTATGAGTATTAACCTTTAAGCGCCAATTCTGCAGCAGCCTCTCTATTCAGACCTCAGATTCTGTGTTCTTGTTAAGTTTTAGAAGCTTGAAAAATACCAAACACATTTCTGTACCAGAAGTTTTATGAACAAATCCAGAGAAATATTATTTTTGATCTTTGCGTTTACCAGAGCTAAAACTTGAAACTAAAAGTAAAGAATGTTCATGTTCAATCGATAAGATGAATCTATAAAGGACGAGACAAACGATTCTGATGCTTTGCTAAAAACAGAACCAGTTCTTGATTTGAACTTAGCAGCGTCTCTTTCTGCTCTCAGGCTGCGCGTGCATCGCCCATGTTTATAAAAAATAAGTAATAATTCCTCTAAATGATATGTTTAGCGTTTATCTTGCTAATAAAGCACAAAAAACACAGCAGGCCTCAGTATTAAGTTTTGAGTTTCAGGGCCGTTATTCTGAATATGATATGAGTTTTTAGCCACAGCTCCAGCCGGAGACAAAAGAAACAACAACTCTTAGCCCACACATTAGCCCTCTGACACCTTTTGCAGTTTTTTTTTTTCATTGTTAGAAAGAGATAGGTTGCCTTGGGGTTAGAGCCATGAAACTTTCCAGGTAATGTTATTTTTGATCAAATTAAAAAATGCCACCTTCAGACCTCACCTAGCCCCGCCCACTTCTTGGCTACATTTTTTGCCTACACGTAGCACTAAAAGAACCGTTTGTGCCCCATTGACTTCCATTATAAACTCACTTTTTCAGCCTGGTGTAATACAGACATTAAATAATGTGAGATCATGAAATACCATCTCAACGTAAGCTTCTGGGTTGAAAATTGAATAATTTGACATTTTTCGTGAGTTGAGACCCCCGGACCCCCAGGGGCCCCTAGAGTATTTTATAAGGACGTTTTTGTAAAGCACTCCTGTTCTATACATGGCCCCTGTGTAATATTGAAATTTATGATCAGGGCTCAAATGGTCTGGATATGTTGGTGACGAGTCAGGGGAGAGGCCTGAAGTGTTTGAGGTCTGGATGTGTTGGTGACGAGTCAGGGGAGAGGCCTGAAGTGTTTGAGGTCTGGATGTGTTGGTGACGAGTCAGGGCAGAGGCCTGAAGTGTTTGAGGTCTGGATGTGTTGGTGACGAGTCAGGGCAGAGGCCTGAAGTGTTTGAGGACACACAGATGAGTAAAAATGTGAAAATTAACATGTTGAAAAAAATAGTGAAAAAATGTCTAATAAAAAACAACATTCATCTTTTGACCTAAAAACTAAATTTGGACTTAAATTAGACTTTTGGACCTAAATTGGCCTATAACTAAAAAATTTCAATAAACTTTGAGAATTTTTTTATATGTTTGGACAGAAGACAAGCTAACGAAAAAAATGAGCCATTGAAAGTAGAAAAAAATGAAAAGTAAGTATTATTTTATAGCCCATTTGTGTGTCGGGAACCGTTTGTGACACAATGGGTACAGGTGTGACCTAAAATATCTGGGTGTCAGAGGGTTAAAAGTTCGAAGCTTTATCGTCGTTAAAAAACTGTTTTGTTGTGAACTGTGTCTTGGACATTTGTGTATAATGTTAGCCTGACTTTACCCAGCCGTGCGAGTGCAGTTTGATGTTCAAACTGATCTTTTTTATTTAGAATTCTAGCTCTGTACTGTTGTCGATCATTCAAGTTTTGTTTTCCAAGACCCTTATTCCTGCTTTAGCAAAACCTTTGATGAGAGCTAACAGATTTAAGAGCTACAAGCAACCAAACTTTGAACAAAAAGCACTAATGCATGCATCAGCATATTTAGCATTAGTGTCAAGACGTGAATGAACCGTTAAAAGGGCATTTTAGCCACCACTGGGGCTTTTTTATGTAGTTTTTTTTTTACAGGGACAATGTACATTATTTCTGTAAATGCACCAGAATTAGCCAGGTTTGTCTGTAGTCCCTGGACCGACTGTAATTGGTCATCCTAGCAAAGTAAACAAATGTAAAAATCACCTGTTCAGCCTTCTGAAAGAGCAGATCCTGATCCTCTGACGAACCAAACAAGCTCAGACAAAACTCTTTTCATCCGTCTGAAATAATTCACCCAAGTCTGTGTCAGGTCCCACAGAGTAAGTCACGATACATATCCTGACAGTTCCGACCAGAATCTGCTATTTTTTTCTGCTTTTGTGTTTAAAAATCCCTCAAAAAACCTGCTAGTTCACACTGGTTTAAACGGATGCAGCCAGAGTTCGACGTAAAGTTCACCAAAAACATCACCTCTAGATCCGTCTAATCTCATATTTTTCTTGTTTTCCAGACTCCTCCTGTCTCTCCTTCCTCACGTTTGCCCCTCCCGACCACCAGGGCCCCTCACCACCACCAAACCTCTCGCCCCAAATCTACAAACACAACTTCTTCTCCTTCCTCCTGCGCCGACGACAACCTCCATTTTGTGAACAACAATCACCTGTCGACGCCAAGCAGAAACAGCAGCGGCAGCAGCAGCAGCGGAGACGACGTGTGATCCTGCATGAGACGAACTACATTACCCACAATCCCTCTCTCCTGCCTCGTTAGCGCCGCCCGGCTGTAGACGCTCGTCATAGGACTCTTGGGACTTTCTCGTGATTCGTTGTGGTGACGTTGTACTGAACTTGTGGACCATAGTTTTATTATTAAGATGATTTTATTGAAACAGGCTCGGGGTTTTTGTTTAGTTTAATTTTGTTTTATCTTTAGAGCGGAAGGATCGTGAAACTGAAAGTATTTGGAGAGTTAAAGGTGCGCTGTGGAGCTTTTCTGGTGCGAGGTCTGGTCTCCATGGCGATGCTGTTGTTTTAAGTGCTCCACAGTATAAACTTTTCACTTCAGTCACATGTTTTGCTCACTTACCTGAAGCGTTCTGACCTTGAAAATGATTCCCAACGAGTTCAGAACTGCTTTCAACAACTTTTACAAACTGTGCGTCAGTGGCTTTTGCTCACAGGCGTCATCATGGCCGTTAGCTTTAGCCTTTGTTTCCTCCATAATTCTTTGCTCGACGATGATTCTCATCGTTCTGACCAATCAGAGCGGGAGTTACAGAGCGAGCAGCAGTAGCCGAAGCTAAAGCTTAAAAAAACGTATTATACAAAACTAGAACTTTTTGAACCAGAAACAAGTTTATGATGTGAAACTAGATAAGAATTGTAAGTTTAATCATGTCGATGTGCTAACAGCAGCTAGCGCGATGCAGATCTACTCGGAGAACATTTCAGATCTAAAGGTAGAAAAACTAACATGGCAACGCTAATTGTTGTTATAAATGTGGCGCCATCAAGCATCAAGCAGCTACAAGCAGCGATACTGTTTCATTTATTATTTTGGTCCATGGGAGCAGTACTAATATTGCTAATAACTACACAGAGTTCAAAGTTCAAAGTCACAATTTCTGTGTTTTGCAAACTGTAGTTGAAACAAAAAAGTCTGAGTTGATAAATTGACATTTAGGCGTCGGTGTTTCGACTGATTTGCACAGTTTCATAGTTTGTATTAGCTGCTACTTGATTGGCTCATTGTCATGGAAACCAGCAGGAGGCGGAGCCTGCACCAGAAAAGTGACTCAATGTGAAAATGTGAACACAGAACAAGAGTCAAAGTATTTTTGTGAACGTGACAGTGTTATAAACGAGCGTGTTTCAGGAAGCAGAAAAAACAATTAGAGAGATTATAAAGTCACCAGATTTACAAAACTGAAAACAGACTCAACAGGGAAGAATAATCACTGTATTATTAAGCACTTTGTCATTTTCACTTAATCAGTATTAAATATGAGAGACAGTGTTTTTTTCTATCATTTTTGACAAAAAAATATATATATTTGGTGTTAACAAGTGTCAACGTGCAGAGGAAGCTTAATCACTTCAAAACCTAGAAAAAATAAAAAACACAAATTCAAAAACATGTACACAAATAATCTATTTGAAAATAACAAATTAAAAAATTTAAGTTAAATAATGCAAAACAAAAACAAAAAAACATGCAGGTTAATGAAAAAACATATCAGCAGATTTAAATAACTCAAAAAAACATTTTATTTAGTTAAATTCAAAAACATACTCCTATATTCAAATACGACACAGTGGTGCAGTGGTTAGCGCTCTGGCCTCGTAGCAAGAAGGTCCTGGGTTCGATTCTCAGCCTACCCGGGGCCTTTCTATGTGGAGTTTTGCATGTTCTCCCCGTGTCTGCGTAGGTTTCCTCCCACCTCTAAAAACATGTCCTCCCCTGCAAAAGAGACTCTGAATCTCAGCGGGACTTAAATAAGAAATCAATACAAAAATATATATATAAACACAAATTTTACATACATACACAACATTCAAAAACATGTATACATAAAAACACAAAATACAAAAAAACAACAATTCAAAAACATGTGGACAAATAAACATAGTAAACTCCTGGACATGCACCCAAATTCAAAAACGGTCATAAAAAAAGGAAAAAAAAATGCAAATTTAAAAACAACAACAACAAAAAACATTTTGAAAACATGTGCACAAATATAAAAAAATGCCACCAAAATTCAAATACAGAAATCAAAAAACATTTACACAAAAAAAAACTTTATTCAAAAACAGTCATAAAAAAATGACAAATTGCAAATGAAAGAGAAAAAAAAATTGCGCAAAATTTTTGAATGCATGTGCTCAAAATCTAAATACAAAAATTACAAAAAACATACACAAATTAAAACGGCCAATTAAATGAATTCAATTAACATGCTCCTAAATAAATAAATAAATAATAAACAAAAAATAAAATACAAAATAAATGATAAATAAATAAATAATCATTAAATTAATTATAATAAATATAATAATAAATAAAAAATGTTAATTAAAAATGTGACTGTTTTCTAAATTAAAAAAAATCTAAATTACGTTCTAAAAATTCTAAAAAATTCAAATACCCAAATTTAAAACAGTAATAAAAAATGAAAAATGCTAATTCAAAAACTTACAAATCAAAAAATTATAATTTGAATACATGTGCACAAATAAAAAAAAGCAAATTTTTAGAAATGTGCCACCAAACTTCAAATACAAAAAAACAAAAAAACGTGTACATAAATTAAAACGGCCAGTTAAAATTCAATTAACACGCACCCAAAAAAATAAATAATAAAAAAGCAATTAAATAAAAATATATATTAATAAAATAATGAAAAAATGTGGTTGTTTTTCCTAATACAAAAAAAAATCTAAATTATCTTTTAAAATTTTTAAAAATTTTTTATCTTTTCTTTAAAAAAATACAAAATTAAACTATATAACTTCCACCATATTAATTGAACAATCTAAACTCCACTGTATTTTTTCTGCTTTCTGAAACTCTCCTTTACAAAAACCTTCTCACAGACTAATACAAGTATTGATTAAGTATTGATTAAACTGGTATTATCCATATTGAGCTGTTTTAAGGTGGAAAGTTTTGCTGTTTTTCTCTCCGAGCCGTGATGATGTTTCTTCTCTTGTGTTTTTGAAATCGACCTTAAGTTAAAAAGCTGTCGAAATAATCAGGGTTTAACCAAATGTCTATTGTACAGAAGAGTGTGTAGAGCGCTAGGCTTCTGTATGTGGCTTGTACAGTGACAATTATGGAAAAAACAAAAAAATAAGAATGAAATTGTGGAATTGTAAATGTAAATAATGTTTGTAGGAGTTTGTTTTTTCACTTGTTTTTTGAGTGAAGTTAATGTGGCAATAAATCCAAACTGAACCGGAGAGAGAAGAGACGAGAGAATGTAGACTTTAGCTCATTTTGATTTGTTTTTTCGCTGAATATAACATTGTCAAGAGTTCAGAGGAAACTTTACTTTTTTTTCTAACTTAATTTTAGTGAAATGTGTAATTCAACTTGTCATAGGCAGTTTAAAGGGGCACTGTGTAAGATTGAGAGGAATTTAATTATCACTTATAGTCCACAAACATTTAAAGGGGCACTATGTAAGAAAACAAAGTGATTTCCACTTTTGAACACCAGAGGGAGCTATTCACATGCATTTTGCCTATTAAGCATGATGCCATCTAGCGTCAATAATCCACATTCCGGCCCGTAATAAAACATTTCAAATATGTATAAATGTATCACAGTTGATGTGGATTGGTTAACAGTGCTCTCTTAAGTATTCATGTTGTAAAGAATAAATATGATTTAAAAGGGCACTGTGTAAGATTGAGAGGAATTTTAATTATCACATATAGTCCACAAACATTTAAATCATATTTATTCTTTACAACATGAATACATAAGAGAGCACTGTTAACCAATCCACATCAATTGTGATACATTTATACATATTTGAAATGTTTTATTACGGGCCGGAATACGGATCATTGACGCTAGATGTCAGCATGGTAGATAGGCAAAATGCATGTGAAAGGCTCCCTCTGGTGTTCAAAAGTGGAAATTACTTGGATCACTTTGTTTTTCTTACATAGTGCCCTTTAAAGGTGTCATAGCTGATTTTCACACTGCAAACCCAGTTTAGGTCTTAAACCTGACGACTTCCTCTTAAAAATCCTTTTTGACGCACGAGATGTTTTCATTTTTGTTGCAATTAAAAACGTCTTTTTACAAACAACAAAGTGAAACTGGAGTGGACCACCCAAGCTCAGCCAATCAGAGCGCAGCATTCAGCTCCTGATGAGAACTAATATTCTATTGACCCTATTTTGTCCCGCCCACTTGGCTTGGAAATGCACTTCCTGTTTAGCTCTGTTAAGGTAGCTAACGTGTTTGTTTGTCTGTCTTGTTGGGCAATTTTAATTAAATATAATAACAGTTAAAATAAACCATCAACTGAAGTCTACAGGCTAAATGCAGCTAAACAGGAAGTGCACGTCCCAGAAAAGTAGGCGGGACAAAATAGGGTCAATATTATTTAGTTCAGACATTACTCAGTGGTCTAATTTTTTTCACAAAGTGCTGTATTTATCAGAGACTTTTTAGTGGAAAACACAAAGTTTAGTAACGTTGGATGTAACTTGGTCACTGTAATTAAATGACATTTTTGAGTAACTAGTAGTGTCACCAGTTACTGCTAAAGTACTTGTTATTAAATTACAGTTACTAACAAAATACTCTTAGTTACTTTTATGGAAAAAAAATCTACATAAGTGACTTATTGTGTGAGATAAAACTGTTCAGTCACAGATCAGCAGCTGAACAAGGCTCAGGCAGGGTTAATGTTGATTTTACTGAATTCGGGTGTGGATAGTGATAGGTGAGAACAGGGATTTTCTGGCCACTCGAGCATCCGCTGCAGAAAAACAAGTTTACTCTCAAACATGCAGGAATCAATCCAAATAGAACTTAACGTAATTATGAGAAAACAATGTTGTAACATAGCTGCAAACTCAGAAAAGTCGATTTCTCAAGCAGCCGCGTTTATTTTGATTGACAGATAATGCACGTCTGTGATTGGCTAATCCATCTGTCAATCATTTCCACTGAAACTCGGGAGATAAACTTGTTGACCAGACAATATATTGCAGAGAAAAACCATCATGTTACAGAGCATATAAACAAGTCTTTTTTTGCCTCTTCAGTCGCAGGTTCTTCTGTGGCTCCTTCTCACTGCCGTTGTGTCCTTGGGCAAGACAAACACTCCTCTATTCACTTCCTCTTCTTCTCTCTCTGGTTCCAACGATGTCGTGTTTAACCACATCTGCTGTTTTAGAGTTTGAAGATTGTTTTTTTTTTTTCGCGGACTGTTCCTCACTGTGCGTCGTGTTAATTTAAGGTTCTTTGTTTATATATAAATACAGTTATAATCTATACATATGTACAGAGAGATTTAGTCCATATGATTTTAGCTGTTTGAAGTTGAACTATTTGTCTTTAAGCACATTAAACCGGCACTGACAAAATCCAACGCAGACTCTCGCTTGGTTTTTGTTTAATACAGACGTGTTTTTGCAGATGAAGTTTTGTTTGAATTGTTGTAATAAAAAAGCAAATGGTTTTAGTCAGTAACAGAAATTATCAGATATTTCACTGCGAAGTACAATGTTATTAATAGAACACAGCTTCTTCTAAAACAACTGACTAACGTGAATATCACTTTTTTATGCTGCAGACTTTTTCATAATTTCTTTTTTAATTTCTAATTAAAGTAAACTGTCTATCAAGCTCCTGGAAGTGTGAAAAGAAAGGTATAAAACTTTATTTTCAGTTAAATCAAACATTCTGGGATGAATTGGTTTGTTTCATTTTACAAAGTACAAAAAGATCTACCAGGACTTTTACAAAATGTTTATTACGTCCTTCAAACTAATATTTTGTGAAATTAATTTCAGGAGGCAGAGGAACAGATGCCCTCAGCAGGCTCTTCTCGACATGAAGGAGCAGTGGCTCTATCCAGAGTTCTTGTGTGACCGAGCTCCTCACTTTACCTCTAAGAGCTGATTTATGGTTCTCCAAGTTACATCCTTACACAGGCTGACATTGGAGTTTCTATTATTTACTTGAGAGCTTTTGTCAGCCAATCAGAAAGCAGCAGTACACGCTCTACTTGTGCTGTTCTTTAGCTACGCTCAAGAGCCACTTTGTGTCAAAGCGAACAGCTGAGCTGTGATTTGACTGATTGGTTTAACTGACCAGACGCCTGATCAGCTCTAGACAGCAGCTCAAATGGCAGCCTTAGGCCTTGTCCAGACAAAGTCACACTCAGGCTTTTCAGCACAAATACTTGACCTAAACCACACATTGTCCACACAAAGCAGGAGTTTATAAAGACTTCTAAAGCCAGGTCCCAGAGGGAAACGATTTTAAAACTCAGATTTATTGTTTCCGCGGTTACGCTGATGACATTTCCGCCCCAATGAAAGTTACACCATTACAGCGGCTTCAGGCTGGTTTACTGATTCGTGTGAACGCTCACAAAAAGACAGCTCCATGTTTATGCTATTCATTATCATGGTTTTGTTTTCGTTTGACAAGGCCTTAACAAGGACCTGACTGTGAGTGATCTGACGAAGAAACCTAAACCACCCTTTTAGAAAGTGCCAAGCCACTCTGCAGAAGAAACTCATTTCAACCACTTGTATCTGCAATTTTGTTCATTATTACCAAAAGCTCATGACAACAGGTGAGGGTTGGAACTTAGATCAAAGTTGTCTTTCGACTCAGCTCCGGTTCGATACAGCGACCTCATCACTGCCGACGCTGTCAATCTTACGCTTCATCCTTTCCTCTGTGAACAAGACCCTGAGATATTTGAGTTCCTCCTCTTGGGGCAGGACTATCCACCACCTGGAGAGAACAAAACAAGCTTTTTCCAGCAGAAAACCATGGCCTCGAGTTTGGAGGAGCTGATTTTCATCCCAGCCGCTTCACACTCGTCTCAAACCGTCCCAGTGCATGGAGCAGGTTATGGTTATGTTTTATTATCCTGGTAGAGATCCTTCACTGATACTAGGTCAGGACTGTAGCTGGAGGATATTCTCTGTAAGTGCATGTTTTGGTTAAAGGTCCTTGTTTAATAATCTACAAACAGCAGAAATTAGATCCTGTCATCTCCAAACTAGACACCTTCCAACCTCTCAAAAATGTCAAGTAATTAAAAACAAGACCTCACAAACCACACGACACAAGGTTCTTACTCAAAATCTGGTTTTACTGTAAATATATCTGATTGAACAACATTACACGATGGACGTTGCATCCGTTTCCTATGAGTCATTTACACTGTAAAAAAAAGATCTCTTTGTCCCAGTTCAGACAACGTACCTTTACACTTAAAAATTTCCCTTTTGCTCCCATAAAATATACAGATTTATGTTTAAAAATGTGTCCAGTTTTTAGTCTGAGATGGAAGACTGTTAAGTTAATAAATATGTTTAAATGAGTCTCTATAAAAGCTGGAGAAAAACTGTGGAAAATAATGCTACAAATGATTATTATTATCACAGAACAAAGTAAGAAAGTTAGATTTAAGACACATTATTGTCTCTGAGCTGTAGGTGGAGCTGTACAAACAAACACGAGACAGAAACAGGAAAATGAGAGGATTTACTGAGTTCCGTTTGAATCCTGGATGTTGAGATTACGACTGTAAGATCAGGTCTGTGGAGCCGCGACGAGCTCAGACTAAAGTGCATCGAAGAGAGACTGAGACTGAAGTTTACAGCAACAAAAAAACATTTAAACATACTGGTCCAGTTTGACAGAAAAGAACAGTTTCTACGTTGAGACACGGGTCAGTCCTGCTTCTGAGGGTTTAGTCCGACATTCTGGTGGAAAACAGGGACTAAAGACAAGACCAGACGGAATCAAACCAGGGACCTTCTTAAAAAGCATGTGTATGTGTATGTGGACCTGATCTGACCCTCAGGTTGCATATTGATTGATTGATTGATGCATAGGTCAATTAGCAGCAATGAGAAATTCCCCAGAAAATCAATGAGAGAGAGTGTTTCTGTCTGTTTTCTGTGAAGAGTTGGTCATTGTCATTGTGTGTGTTCCCCGCCTAAGGCCCAAAGTCACTGGGATAGGCTCCAGGAACAAGCAGTAGAAAATGCATAAATGCTGTCTTAATGTGTTAACAAACATATATAAGTGAAGTTAAAGGTTGCATATGGAGGATTTTCCAAACAAACACAAAAAGAAACATAGAGGCTGCGTCCAAATGTCTGCACTATTCACTACTTTGGGCAATGGTTGATAAAAATGAGGGTCGCAAGATAATTTCAAGATGTAAGTTTGAATGATTTTTGATCTTGTAACACTGTAATGTCATAGCCAAAAACTTTTCCAGAACATTTGCAACAGGAATATTTTGTAATAACATCTACATTTCTCTTTTTACACTGCTTTGCCAAGTCTATGGCTGCATAATAGTCCACAGTTAAAACAATGAGAGTATAACACACCCAGTAGTAGTAGCCATAATAGCCGGCACTAAAAGCACTAATTTGTGGGGTCTGGGTGTCCTCCCCCAAGAAATTTTAGCCAAATGAGCTTATTTAACCAAGTGGACAACATATCGGTGAAATAAACTATAATAATATGATTTTAGGGAGGAAAAAAGCATTAAACCAGCTCCTTATGTTTCAATGCAGACTTGACATGAGTCACTATAAAGCCTGGTGAACATCGCAGGACTGTGGTGATAAAGCGTTAGAACAGCCTTTCCGAAACTTTTTGGAGCCGTGGCCCCTCTATTGGCCCGTAGATTGCCCGAGGCCCCTCAGTAATATTTCACACTTCATTCAAATTTTAGTAGAATGTAAATATTCTCATATTAAAATGCCAAAACAAGCAAAAATAATATTGCCTGTGGACTTAATGTGGATTAAAAAGAGTAAATTCATCAAATTAAAAATATAAAATTAGTTCCAAATCCAGTTTTCTGTCATGCTTGTTGTGTTTGGAGGCCCCCCTGCAGAGATCCTGCAGGGGGCCTCCAAAGGGGAAAATCACTGGAATCACTGAGTTGAAGAATGGAGCTCAACAGTGGAAGATCGCCCTGGTTCCGGAAGTATTTTGCCCCGTGTTAAAGTGCCAAAGACTTTTCGAAAAATTTTAATAGTAAGAGTTTAAAAACATATTGTGGGCTAACCAGCTACTGTATGTGCAAACTCAGATCCACAGCGCGGTTGTTTTCAGTCTAAAAAGCACATCTAGAACTTAAAATTCGGCAAAATATCGTAATAACTTTGTAGTTTACAGTATAAAGCTGAAAAAACTATATTTAAACAAAAATGTAGGTCTTATGCTCCTGACTCTCCACATAGCTGCTTAGCCCCGAGGACGTTTCCAAACCTTTAATATAATTTTTTTTATCTAATCCCCTATGGCAATTTAACATGGGGTCTGAAATTGTGGAACCAGGAAGTGGGCGGTCACTGTTGAGCTCCATAAGTGTGGACGTTCAGACACAGCCTGTGAGTTTGATTGACAGGCTAACAAACCAATGAGCAACGAGACAGTCTTGTTTTCTATTGGCCAAAGTTTACTGGCCCCAATAGGTCCATAGTGTGACACAAATCTTTACCGAATTTGAAAACAAAAAATAGTACAAATCCTCCATACAGCCTTTCGAGAGCACAAAGTAAAGAGGCATTTCCTTGTGGTCTTGTTCTGGTCTAGTCCTGGTCTGGTCCTGGTCTTCAGAGTCGAGTATCGTGCACGTCGTCTTCACTCTCCTCCGGCAGGCTGGAGATCATGGTTGTTCCCTGGTTTGGAGCTGGTTCTGGTCTGGTCCTGGTCTAGTCCTGGTCTTGTTAGAGTCGAGTATCGTGCACGTCGTCCTCGCTCTCCTCGGGCAGGCTGGAGATCTTGGTTGTTCCCTGGTTTGGAGCTGGTTCTGGTCTTGTTATGGTCTAGTTAGAGTCTAGTATCGTGCACGTCGTCCTCGCTCTCCTCGGGCAGGCTGGAGATCTTGGTTGTTCCCTGGTTTGGAGCTGGTTCGGGTCTGGTCGTGGTCTTGTTAGAGTCGAGTATCGTGCACGTCGTCTTCACTCTCCTCGGGCAGGCTGGAGATCTTGGTTGTTCCCTGGTTTGGAGCTGGTTCTGGTCTGGTCCTGGTCTTGTTTTGGTCTGGTTCTGGTCTTGTTAGAGTCGAGTATCGTGCACGTCGTCTTCACTCTCCTCGGGCAGGCTGGAGATCTTGGTTGTTCCCTGGTTTGGAGCTGGTTCTGGTCTGGTCCTGGTCTTGTTTTGGTCTGGTTCTGGTCTTGTTAGAGTCGAGTATCGTGCACGTCGTCCTCGCTCTCCTCGGGCAGGCTGGAGATCTTGGTGGGACCCTGGTTCGGAGCTCTTTTGCTGGAGTTGAGGCGGTTCAGGTTGGGGAACAGTTTCAGACGGTCCTGGTGGCTCATGGCCTGTTTGAGCTGACTCGTCTCGTTCAGGAGTTTCTGGATGGAGTCGTACGTCTTTATGGAGCTGCCCTCGATCATCTGAGAGACACAAGAGTGAGAGAAAGAAAGAGAGAGAGAGAGAGAGAAAGAGGAGGAGGGACAGAGGAAAAACAGGGTAAGTATTCTTGAAAATCCTTAATGTCAACCCCTGGTGTTGTCAGTCCTGTTTAAGATCTGCTTTAGTCCCGTGTTAGTCCTGCTTTAGTTTTGTTCTAGTCTTGTAGTAGTCTGTTATTGTCTTGTCATAGTTCTGCTTTAGTTCTGTTTAAGTCTTGTTTTAGTGCTGCTTTAAGGCCAATTCATACTTCATCCGACGTCAGAACATAGTTTGGCCCGCTCAGGCTGTAAGAACAAAATTACATCATTTTGTTCTTACAGCCTTTGTTTGTGCGGGTTGTTCTTGTCACTGAGCAGAACTTTGTTCGGCAGAGCTGTGCAGCAGCTTGGCTCTGATTGGCTAGTTTTTCCTAGAAGCCACTGCAGAGTCTTTTGACAATTCTGTGCTGCTCTGCCCGCGTAGTATTTAGCAGCCGAACATGCCACTCGTCTCTCCCTGGCTAGTGCAAAGTACGGCCATCAACTGATAACGTCCCAATGTTTGGCTGTTTGTTTGTCTCTGCCTGAAATGCGGGATCAATAATCAACAAAATAACAAGCTACTAAGAGAATGATCCAAATCTCAGGATAATTTCTCAAACATACAAACTCCTCGTCTCACACATAATGATGAGATGAGCAGGACTCAGGTCTGTGTCTGCTTCAGGTTAAACACAGCGGAGGATGGACAGCACCAGGTTTGAAGCAGGAGATTAGATATGAAGTTATTCTGAAGCTTGTTGAGCTATATAAGAGGATGATGGGACAGTTTTATGTCAAATTTTGGGATTGTGCATCAGGATTGTATCAGACAGAAGCACATTTGTGTGAGGCTGACATGAGGAAGTGGTGAGGAGACAATCGTGTTACAAACGTGAAAATATTCTTCTGGCAAAGACAATGACGGATCTTCTGTAACACAGTGTGTGCACCTGCAGCAGAATATACAGAAAAACAAAGCAACCGCGTGGCAGCGGGCTCAGGGGGCGGGGTCTAGAGGACTGGCTGTGTCTGCTGAAGTATGAATGTCAGAGCCGAAACGAACTTTGTTCTTACGACCCAAACAAACTTCTTACTTCTTATGAAGTATGAATAGGCCTTTAGTCCTGTGATAATCCTGTTTAAGTCCATCCTTAGTCCAGTTTCAGTCTTGTTTTAGTCCTGCAATTCTTCTGTTTATGTTCAGACTTACCAGAAAAGACTGACACTCGAGCAGCGGCTCCACTCTGTGCTCTGACAGAATAACTGTGCAGTCAGAGAAGGACTGCTTCAGAGTTTTCCTCAGGACCTGCAGCGTTCTGCAAAAAAACAAAACAACAAAGACATATAAAACAAATCCCTTTTTCCTTCTACTGTTTAATCAAAGAAGAGCATGATGATGGTGCAGTTGTAGTCTTAATTACAATCCTAATTAGAAGCCATCCTTGTGTGTGGTTCTGCATCTCTGCTTCAAAGGTTGATCTGAATCTGAAGTTTAAAGAATCAAATGAACTGTGACCTGATCAGAGCAGTGTTAAGGGTCACCAGGCTGAATATAAACCTCTGTAAATGGACCACAGATGGGCCCTGGACAGACTTAAACCAGCTGATTCTACAGGTGAAGACGTAAAAACTCCTGCTGTAGTTCACTCACAAACATTTGAGAGAAGAATATGTCAGGCTACAAGTGTAAAAACGACCAAAAGTGTCAGCAGAGTGTCAGGACTCACATTGGGTCTAGATAAGAGTGTCAGTAGAAGTCTGATTACTCACATTGGGTCTAGATAAGCGGAGGGCTCGTCCAGCAGGAGGATCCGGGCTTTGCTGAGGATGGAGCGAGCCAGACACAGCAGCTGTTTGTGGCCGTTGCTCAGGACGTAACCTCCGTCCTCCAGCTGGAAGTCCAGTTTATCAGGAAACTGCTCGATCACAGACTTCAGACCCACCTGAGACCACAACAACACTGTTACACTTCACATTAAGAGGTAAAGTACAACTCTCTAGGGTCTAAGAAACAGTTTTCATAAATATATCTTTAAGCCATCACCTCCTCTGCGACTCTCCACAGCTCCTCGTCGCTGTGTCGACTGTACGGATCCAGATTCATCCGGAACGTTCCAGTGAGAATGAACACTTTCTGTAACGGACACAAGGCTGTGAGACTCTTACATGAGGTAAACATGAGGTAGATAGAACCCAACAGTTAAATCCTGATCCATCATTTCAATCAGAAGAAAATATAATTAGTAACACAGAATTAGACATCCTCATTCTCCAGAACTAGCCTGTCCTAGTCCTGCTGGATGAGTCATTTCCCTTTGCTATTGGACTCTGGCTCTACAAACCTAAACTCTGTATTTGCAATTAGATCCGCGTCAGTCTTACACGGCAAAAAAGAGCTTTAAAAAAAGTGAAATAATCTGCCAGTGCAGTAAGAACATTTGACTAACCTAGTTGTTTTGAGCAGAAAATAGTTTCAAGTTCTCTCGACAAGATTTTTAAGCAAATCTATTCTTGATTCAAGCAATTATGGCTTCAAATGTGCTCAAAATAAGTTTTTATAACTAGAAAAGTTAAATAAGGATAGAATATCTTAAAACACGTAAAATAATCTCAGTAAGACTTGGTCTTTTTATTAAGTGAAAAAATCTTAAAATTTGTCTTTTAAGATGAATATGCTTAATTCAAGTCATTTTATCTAAGTTAGATTTTTCTTTTTTGCAGTGTAGTTGCATCTATAACAGAGGTGGGCCGTATTCACATCCATGCAAGTGGCGGCGGGCCAGACAGCGATGACTGGTTTGACAAATTGTCACTACTGTCACTACTATATTAAATATAAATATTCAATTTAAATTCTAAGAACACAGCAGCTAAATCAAGAAGATTACCACTTATTTTCACAAATGGGGGCCAGATGCGGCCCGCGACCAGTTTTAACCAGGCCCTCGGGCCGTAGTTTGCCCATGCCTGATCTATAGCCTGTTCATTCATGGGAATGGATCTCTTAATCTCTCCTTCACTGTGGTTCTCCTCGAGGTTTCTCTTTTTAACACTGTGTTTTTTTAGTTTTTCCTTGCTGAGAAGAAGGGCCTGAGGACAGAGGATGCTCTGGGACAATTTTCCAGTTGCCTGTTTGCTGTTGGACAATCTGCTTCTGGATTATTGCCAAAGACTGTTTCATTGTTTGATTTGCTAACACTTCTGTTTGCTCTTGTGATGTCCTCAGAAGTGACTGTTGTAGCTGTGATGTTCTACAAAAATTCACTTGATGTACCCCTCGTATCTTGAGTGTTTTACCTGTGGGACGACCCCGAAGGCCTTCCTCCAGGAGTGCAGGGACACAGAGCTCCAGGAAACACCGTCGATGGAAATGTCTCCGTCTGTGGAGGCCAGTCTGAGCAGAGCCGACAGAAGAGTGCTTTTACCTGAGCCTGTACGACCCAGAAGACCCACCTGAGAGACAGAGATTGAAAACACAAACATTGCGGCATTAGAATTACATGAGGACGTCTATATTTGGTGAAATACAGAAAATAAAATTCAGGGGAAACTTTACAGACATGGATGATTCACACATAACTAGAAACTAAGACGCTGTATGTAATTATTAGAGTTTGCATGAGGTCCTGAAGTAAATATTACGTCATGTGAACAGGACATAGGTCTTCATCGACTGATAAATGAACCAAAAGCCCTTCAGTCCTGCAGTATTGTCCTTACACTGTGTCCTCCCTCCACAGAGAAGCTGATGTCGCTCAGCACAGCTCGCCCAGCCTCCGTGTACTTCACCGTCAGACCCTGGACGTCCATGTGTCCGCGGTTGGGCCAGTAATCCTCCACGTGAGGATTCTCCAGGACCAGGTCTGGACCAGGGCGACCGGACTTCCCCGAGACCGGCTCCTCTGACGGCAGATCTATGAACTTAAACACTCGGTCCACGGAGCGCATCTGCACCAGAGACAGAAAAGAGGTAGAACTGGATTAACTAAAATGTGTATATTTTAGTTCTTGATGTGGAATAAAAATAGGCTGGTGAGGTGTATCAGTCAGTTTAATTTTGGGGTTTGTTCACTCCACAGTGGGGGGGTACATTATTATCTAACCAATTGCAGGGCTCGAACACATCAATTTTAGCCCCGGTAGAAGAGCTTATGTCAGCGATCAGAGCAGTTTCTGTGTGGTTAACTTATGAATTAAAGGTACAAATCAAATTCTAAAAAATGCTAAGTTAATATTTGACACAAGGTCAAAGGAGGAGAATAAACTGCCATCTCACCTGCTATCAAACTTCCTGTTTTTGGGAAACTACTTGATCTAGAAGTTGGAGTGAAATGAAATTGAGCAGCAAAGCCAAGTGTTTTTGCACATGAAAGTACCAAGAACTATTCCCAACATTCCTCCAGCCCCTGCAAGACTACCCTGTCCCCACGTTTGTGTTCACACAGGGACAGTTTCAACTAGCTTTAACTTCAGCTTCCGTAAAATCTGTTAGGAAAATAAACGTTGTCTTATTCAATTCCTTATAAAACTATCATCTATAAAACCTAAACACATCACCGAAATTAGCAATAAAACAAAATTATTCACTGTTATTTCTAGTAATAGTAAAACTACAAAAAAGTAAATATCCTAATTATATTAATTATATTTTGCTTTTAAATCGTTTTTCTTAAGAATAAGAAAAGTTTATCTAAATGTGACATAACATGTTTCCAAACAAAGTTATTGCTGTAAATGTGTTTGTGTCACCAAAAGGTTCCTGGTTTGACTGAAAATACCTGCCCAAGAGCAGGAGTTAAAAAGTCCCTAAAGTGTGGCTCCAGTCCATAGTTCCTGCTCTGTGTGAACGCTCCTAAAATGGGGACGAAAACTAAAAAAAGTACTAGGAACCCAGAAAAAATCCTACAGTGGGAAAAGGCCTAATTACAGTGTGATTTGGTTCTGTTCAAAGATGCACTGTGTAAAAGTAAAGACATAACTAAATGACAAAAAACTTGCTTCTGTTCAAGTCTATTTTTGGGCAAAAAGTTACACAGTGCACCATTGAACAAAACCTTTTTCTTTCTATCTTTCAGTCTATCTATCTGACACCACAAATAATCTCTTCTTAGAATCCTCGTGTGCAGGAGTGTGAGAGTTGTTCAGTACCAGTCCGTCCACAGTGATGCTGGTGATCACGGCCCATTGAAACGTTCCCAGAATCAACATCGCTAAAGCCACGATGATCCCGATGTCTCCGGGTTTGTCCTCTGGAAAAAACACACAATCAAAACTTTACTTACATATATAAGCGTACACATAAAACCAGCAGCTCACTACAAAGCATACGTTTAATTAAAGTTTATTTAGCGGGGTTTTGTTCCTGGATTTGTTGCACAGTTCAGTCTTTAGTCTGACTTGATTTAAATCTAATGAAGCAGAAAATGACCTCAAACTGCTCTGACCTAAACGGTTTAGTCTGCTGCTCTGTAAACGACACACAGACGCTTCCAAAAAACACGTCCTGCACGACCTCTCTCTTCTCTTTCTCTCTGCTCTCGCTCTATTTCTTCTCTTTTTCTTTTCTCTTTCCTCTCCTCTATTCTCTCGTTCTTTTCCCTCTCTTCTTTTGCTCTCTTTCTTCTCTCTCTTCTCTTCTCTCTCCTCTCTCACTTTCTTTTTCTCTTTCTTCTCTTTGCTCTTTCTCTCTCCCCTCAGGCTCTCTTTCCCTTCTCTTCTCACTCTTTCTTCTCTCTCTTCTCTTTCCTCTTTCTCCTCTAGCTCTTTCCCTCTCTCCTTTTTGTCCTCTCGCTCTTTCTGTCTCCTCTCTCTCTTCTCTTTCCTCTCTCTCTTCTTTCCTCTTTCCCATCTCTCTTCTCTTTACTCTCTCTCTTCTCTTTCCTCTCTTTCGTCTCTCTCTTCTTTCCTCTTTCCCCTCTCTCTTCTCTTCCTCTCTCCTCTCTTTACTTTCTCTCTTCTCTTTGCTCTTTCTCCTCTAGCTCTTTCCCTCTCTCCTTTTTCTCCTCTCGCTCTTTCTCTCTCCTCTTTCTTCTCTTGCTCTCTTTTTCTTTCCTTTCTCCTCTCGCTCTCTCCTACTGCTCTCTTTTTCTCTTCCCTCGCCTTCTTTCTTCTCTTTTCTCTTGCTCTCTTTCTTCTCGCTCTTCTCTTTCCCCTTTCTCCTCTCGCTCTTTCCCTTCACTTCTCGCTCTTTTCTCTCCTTTTGTTCTTTTGTCTCTTTCCTTTCTCCCCTCTCTCTCTTTCCTCTATCTCTTCTCTCTCCTTTTTCTCCTCTCTCTTCTTTCCTCTCCTCTCTCGCTTCTTTCCTCTCTCCTATCTTTCCTCTCTCTTCTCTTTCCTCTCTCTCTTCTTTCCTCTTTCCTCTCTCTCTTCTTTCCTCTTTCCCTCTCTCTTCTCTTTCCTCTCTTTCTTCTTTCCTCTCTCCCCTCTCTTCTCTTTCCTCTCTCTCTTCTTTCCTCTTTCCCCTCTCTTCTCTTTCCTCTCTCTTTTTTCCTCTTTTCTCTCTCTCTTCTTTCCTCTTTCCCCTCTCTCTTCTCTTTCCTCTCTCTTCTCTTTCATCTCTTTCCTCTCTCTCTTCTCTTTCCTCTCTCTGCTCTTTCCTCTCTCTCTTCTCTTTCCTCTCTTTTTCTCCTCTTGCTCTCTTTCCTCTCTCTCTTCTCTCTCTCCTCTCTCTCTCTCTCTCTCTCTCTCTCTCTCTCTCCTCTCTTCCTCTCTCCTGCCTTATCTTTCTAAACTATACTTTCCCCAGACTCACGGTTGGTTCCCACGGCGATGAAGGCGGCGGCGGTGAAGAACAGCACAAAGATCATGTCGCAGCGGAACAGGAACCAGCGCAGCGTTGCCAGGTAGTGGAACCAGGTGGCCGTGTGCGTGTTCAGGGCTTTGTGGAACAGCATCTCGAAGTACGTCTGCCGGCCGAACGCTCGGATGGTCCACAAACCCTTCAGAGAGATGATCAGGTGGGAGAAGATCGGGCTGCGGGCTGGACACAGGACAAGAGGACACAGGACAGGAGGACAACAGCAGGGATTTAGAGACATGTTTCCATAGTCAGTGAAAAGTCATTCAAAAGTAAATTTAATGGAAGCAATCTAATGCTGCGTTCACACTGGACAGCTTATTTGCGTCTAAATTCGCCTAAACGAGCGTAAAATTTTGTCAGTTATTTATGCTGTTGACGCCTTAATAAGCTTCCAAACCGCTCTGACGCGCGTCAAGGCCAAAGTGCTTCTTCGAGCTCCCGCTTGTTTGCAGGCTTTGTTTTGCTCGTACACAGATCATGTTGAGCGAGAGAAGGACAGATAGAGGCTTGTTGCATTTATAAAACAGAGCTTACCTGATCACACAACTTTCTCCTCCTCCAGACAGTGTCCTTTTTCTGTCTCTGTCCTCCTCGGCTCCTCCCGTTGTCAGTCCAGATCCTGTCCATGTTGTTTGTTTTGTTGTGTCTCCAAATTTTCAGAGCAACAAACGGACAAGTCAAAAGCTCCAAACAAGCGACCCTTTCGTTAAAAAAGTTATTAAAAAACTTTAGTAAACAGTCGTCCTTTCCCCTACTTCAGGGTCACCAATAAGATTTCATCGAGGTCCAGTTGGGAGAAATTTTTTCAAGCCAAGGTCCGGAACTTCACGGCAAAGTTTTGTTTTTTTATTTGACATTATAATTAAAATAATTACAAAAATATTATTTTTTCACAATATCCCACATAATTCTATGTTATAAAAGCTTGTTTTTAATTCATTATTCTACTGCCCCTTTAAAATGTATTTGATGGATGAATAAATTCCATCAAAATTGAATTAGACCTGCGCTGTGGAGGAGACAGTGTTTTTACATTGATCAGAGCTGATCACTGAGTCTGTGATAGAGTTATTCTAAGTCTGTTCTGACTCGACCCTGTTCTGTCCCACGTCTGTCTCTCTCTGTGTCTCACTGGTCAAAGTAGTCACTGAATGAAGCCGTGTGATTGGCTGATTGGCGATAGGACACACGCGATTGTTTCCCTGTCTCACCAAGTAGGGCCTACTTGGTGAGACAGGGGAAACAACATGTCACAGGAGTGGAGTCTCTGATTGGCTGACGCCGACTTCCAACGCGTCTGAAGATGGATTTTCCCAACTCCTGCGGCAGGCCGCAGCTTCGAGCTTCCAATCCGCAAGACGCCGCGTTTTCAGACGCCTAAACGCCCGTCAACTGATGCCCAATGCCAATGCGCACGGAAAATACGCTTGAACGCTCAAGAGGCGGTTTACATTGACTTAACATTGAAAATGGACGCAAATACACCAAGACGCTGTTCGGTGTGAAAGCAGCATAAGAGCCTGGAGGACACTTTACTTTTAGGCCCAGCTGTGACTCTTAATTCAAAACAGAAGTTAGCGCACTACCATAGCAACCAGATCATTTAAGACTCTTCAGATCCAACTATCTACCACTGAAATAAATCTCTCTCCTCTTTCTCTCTCACTCTTATCTTTCCTCTTTCCTCTCTCTCTCTATTTCCTCTTTCTCCTCTCGATCTTTCCTCTCTCTCTTCTACTGTATTTCCTCTTTCTCTTTCTCTCTCGCTTTTTCCTCTTTTTCTCTCTCTTCTCTTCTTCTTTCTCCACTCGCTCTCTATTCTCTCTCCTCTTTACTCTCTCTTCTATCTCCTCTCACTCTCTTCGTCTCTTTCTTCTCTTCTTTCTCTCTACTCTCGCTTCTCTCTCTTCTATTTCCTCTTTCTCTCTCCTCTCGCTCTCTTTCCTCTTTCCTTTCTCTTCTCTCGCCTTTTTCCTCTCGCTCTCTTCTTGTCTCTCTTCTATTTCTTCTTCTCCTCTCGCTCTCTTCGTCTTTCTTTTCTTCTCTCTCTCCTCTCACCTTTCTCTCTCTCTTCTCTCTCCTCTTTTTTCCTCTTTCTCCTCTTGCTCTCTTTCCTCTCTCTTCTCTCTCTTTCTCTTCCCTCTCTCTCTCTTCCCTCTCTTTCTTTCATTCTTTCTGACGACAGAGAGTTTCCACAGTCTAAGGTCAGGCTGAGTTGGACTTTCCTCTGACACACGACAAACACGACTCGGTGGAAATAATGTGACAAACTTCAGACTCGCGACAATGAAGTGACTCAGACGTAAAACACGCTCTGAATCCTGCGACAATATTTTCATCCTTCAGACGTTTCCACACAAACAGCTGAAGTTACAAAAATGCGTGACGGGTTTGTTCACGTGTTAATTTGACAGTGAACTGGTGATTATGTAAGGAAGTGAGGAGGGACATGTTCCAGTGTGTTGATGTAAAATTACACTCTTTCTTTGAGAAATCACAGAACGTCCAAGTCAAATCCTAACACCGGGCTCACACTGCCTCCAGTCCAGATCCAGATCCAGATCCGGATCCGTCTGGGTTCGGTGGTCACTCACACTGCCTCCAGAATATGCATGCGTGTGTAAGGACTCAGCTGGCATCGCGGGACCACGAGTTCACAAGGATTCACACTCAACTTGGGAGTTTACATGATCACTGACACGTGTGTATGTAAACAAAGAACACTAGTTTAGGCTTATTTCACGTCAGTTCATTTTTGTTAAATAGTCGCGTTTATGTCGAGCATTTGTTGCATTTGTTTTAGTTGTAGTAACGTAATGGTTTTATTTTCAAAACCACCGGATTCACTTCAGCCGCGGCTTGCTTGGTTTTCTATTTGTCGTGTCTTGTTTTCACAACTTCACCAAAAAGGGTTTGGATTTGGCCTCGTGACCGCTCTTAAAATGTGTGAAGTCTTCATGAAAATCTTTTCATTTCATTTACACCCCACAATATGTGTCAGTCACCTAGTCTAATGCAGGGGTTCCCAAAGTGGGGGTCGGGACCCCTCGGGGGTTTGCGAAGGAAAATCTGGGGTTGCGAGATAATTTCAAAATGTATTTTTACCATTATGACTTTGCATTTAATCAGCTTTTTGGGGGGAATTTGGGTCATACAAAGCAATACACTATCAAATAAACATAATTAAATCTATTTCAAAAAAATTATAACAAAAGTTATATGTTTTGTTGTGGGGGTCGCCTGTTGGTTGCGCGGTTATTTTGGGGTCCCGGTCTGAAAAGTTTGGGACCGGTCATCACCTTTTTCCCCACCGTCATCACCCCGCAGTACATGGGGACTTTTTTGCTTCAACCACTTTTTTGGTGACGGGTGATGACGTAAGTAATGTGTCTGAACACATCAGTGCAGAAACTTGATCGTTGCTGTTTCTGTGCCGTAAGCTTACTAATTAAAGATACAAAATCAATCATAATAAATATTTCACACAAGATCACATGTGGGGAACATTTACAGTCTGCTATTTCAACCCAGGTTGGATCCAATTGAAATGTCGATTATACAGGTGATTATTGGCTTTGAGAGAGCACAGATGACATGTGACAACACACGGAAATAAATGTATTTTATATTGTAAATAAACTACCTACAGCCTGACTATGAATATTTGCTTTCCTGTAGACTTCACAAGCAACTTTATCCCAGATTTTATGAAGTGCAACTCTCCCCATTTGTATCCTGTATCATATTTGTTTTCATTGTGACACCTCTTCTTCTCACAGTAGGAAACAACCACTGATCTCTGTATGTCAGCGCTGCCTCTGTCCTTCCTGTGACACGATAATCGTCTTATGTCTGCGACCTGCCTCTTTCAGCACAGAAGACTTTAAACTCCTCCAGTGTGCGGCCGGCAGAAGTCACAATCATCAAAAAAACACACGAGAAGCTGTCACATCTGCTGTAAATGACGCCAGCTGAGTTCATGAATCAACACGTCTGATCCCTGGAGCTCCATTAGCCCGGACAAACAGGTAAGAGGCACTTCCTGTCTGTGGCCCTCAGCTTCCTGTTTCACTCCATGACAGATTTATCCACGACAGACAGACAGAGAGCTTCTTGTTTTATGTGGGTTTAATTGTAACTAAAAGAGAGTAGTGGAGGGAGAAAGTAGAACTAAAGAAAGAGACAGAAGTAGTGAAAATGACAGAAGTGAAAGATGTTTTTTTGACGAAGAAGCAGCTAAAGTTGAGTTGGTAGAATAACACTGACGCAGAGGGTTTGGGCTCGTCCTGTCTCCGGCCTCTTCCTCTGTCTACGTCTCTGTTCCTTTCACTTTTGACCTGAGTCACTTTGTCCAAACCCAGAACTGCAGAGGCCAGACTCACAGTGCTTCACAAACAGAGACGGATCAGCTCAATGCAGAGGTTAGGTTAGCTGGCACATGACGGTTTGTGACTGGTAAATACTGTATGTTGACTGGAAAAATAGACTAGACCAGTGCTTCTCAAACTTTTTTTGCCGTGCCCCCCTTGGAATGGAAAAAATGATCCATGCCCCCACCCCGTCTGCAAAAGTACAAAAATGTCTGTTTGAAGTATTTTGGCTTAGATAATAATTTTAGCAACGAATTATAGTGCTGGGCGATATGGAAAAAACGTATATCCCATATAGATTTTTATATCACGATAACGATATATATCACGATATACCATAATTAAGTACGTTTTCAATTATTCACTGTAAATTTTGACACTATTTCATTGCTTACTTTTCTCAACTTTATTTTGAAGTGAATTTAACTGAACTGTCACAAATAGACACATTATATGAAGAGATTTTTCTAAACATGTATATGTATTAAAACAATATTTTCCAATTGTGTAAATGCTGTAAAATAAAAATAAATCCATTTATATAACAATTTGCTAATTTACTCATCAAGTAAAGTTAGATTAAACAAAACAAAAAAATATATACAGTTTTTATTGAATTTTATAGCTTATTTGTGCTGTATTTGGCACTGGCCCTTTAACACCTGCTGGTTGGGGCTGTAGTTAGCGCTTTAGTTTCCCCTCGCCAACAACAGGCACACGTCAAAATAAACTACGGAGCAAAGTGATTAGGAGTGCTTTGTCCCGTTCATCAGCGCTGTTTCGCTGATGTTTAACGGAGCGCTATTGGGTCATTGGCCCTGGCAATGCGGAGACGAGCGCTCCACGAGGCTCTGGCTGCAGACCTACACCGAGAGCGCGCGGACAAACAGGCAGAGTGAACGTGGATACAGGGGACGTGCGCACGACAGGCAGGGCGAGAGAAACACTGGCGAGAAACAACGAGTGACGAGAAACAACGAGTGACGAAGGAAAAAGCAAGCCACACCGGCTGTCTCTGTTCACGGCTGCGGCGCTGACTGCAGCCCGGGCCACTCTTCCTTCCCCCGGACTGCGCTCTTTACCATGTCTCGCTCTCTTTTGACGCGCTCAAAGACGTGCCCGCTGGTGCGCTGGGCGAGAGAAAGAAAGGGCGACTCTGACGATATACAAAAACTACTTTAACTATGGTTTTGTTGAAGTTACGCTATAACACGTGAGACAAAGCACGTTTGATACCACACACACGACTTATTTGCTGAAATGATTGATAAAATTAGGTTACAGACGATAGAAACGATAGAAGAGAAATGGCACGATAGACACTTTTCTATCGTCATATCGCACAGCCCTACCGAATTATATATTTAAAAATGTCTATTTATAGATCAATAAATAAACTATGAATTACAATTACATAAGTATACCACCAGTGTTCACCAGTTTGGATATATTTAGAATCAGAATGTTATTTCATCTTGTTTTAGGCTGAATAGGTATTTATATATTTTCTCACTGATGAAAGAGTCTGGTTTAGTCCTGTTTGAGTTCTTGTGAAAACCTGGTCCAGTTCCGGGATAGTCCAGGTTAACCAGCTGACTGCTCACTAAATACATTGTGGGAAGTAAAATAATCCTGTTTTTAAAGTAAACATTATAAACACGTGAGTAAAAGTCCGCGCATCGCAGCTGATCCTCCGCGTACATATTTAAAGTGGTGTTAGCAGTTTGAAGATTTTATCGGGCTGCATCTTTGTGATTCCTGGGTCTTTTTGGACGATTTAAAAACTCAGACGGAGCTTAGATTTGTCTCTGTCCCGCTGTCCGTATAGCAGACCTTTGTTCCTTGTGTCCACTGCGCTAACAGCAGCGGAAGTGATCCTCTCTTTGTAGACTGTTTATGAGAGCGAGGGAGAGAAAAGCAGCGGCGTCGGGCACTTTCATTCTTATCTGCATCAGTAGCCTTTCTTTTGACAGGATCCAGTAAACGTTGCAGCTCTGCTTGCTGTCAACACACTAGAGTTTAGATCAGGCCCACAAAAATCCAGCCCAACCCGGCAAGAGCTCGCGCACGTAGTGTCTGAACCCGATCGTAACTCGAGTGCCTCAGCCCCAAGCAAGCTCACCCCTCGCACTCACTGAACTGTGGCATTTTAATGACCCAGAAGCACTTCCTAATCTCTCTTTTTTCTTCTTTCTCACTGCGCGCATAACAAAGTGCACGCCTCCTCTCTCTCTTCCCTTGCTGCACACGTACACATACATGCTCCTTCTTTCTCTCTTTCTCCACTTTTCTTTGGTCCATAGGTAGGAAAGATGTGCCTTCCCCTGTCTCTTTCTTCCTCCTTTTGTACTTGCTCTGCACGTGTCAGACATACACAAGCTTCTGTCTCTCTTTGCTTCGCTTCGTTCCTTCTCACGTCGTATAGTTGGCTACTTCAAACGCCTCGCATTTGGTCACAACTGAACAAGAAATATGGGCCATTTCTGTAATTTCTGTCATAAAAACTTGCTGAAAATATAAATGTTTGGTTCTTAGACTAGGAGCTGTGGTGTGAGCTTGACTCGGGATCAGTTTGTGTGCCCTAGTGTAGAGCCTTAGCTTAGAGCCTTAGTTTAGAGCCTTAGTTTAGAGAGTTAGTTTAGAGCATTAAAATGAGACCCACCTTCAGCCTCGAGCAGTTTGAGCTGCTGCCCTGTTCTCAGAAAGTACTTCCTGAGCATGACGAAGATCATGGCCAATGGGATCGCGGCGATGAAGATGTAAGGGCGAATGATGGACACAGTAAAGATGGCTCCGGTCACGATCAGGGTCAGCTAAAGCCAGAGGACACGAGGGGTTCAGTCTCTTATTAGTCTCTATATTAATACAAAATCCTGTTCTCACCTGAATGAGATCAAACAGAACCAGAGGCAGCATGTCATCGATTGTGGCCATGTCTTTAGTAAATCTGTTCATGATACGACCTGAGAAAAACAAACAGGCACAGATGGAAGCTTGTGTTACTATTGTGTCTTATCACATCAAAGGAACAGAGCTTATCACTGTGATGCTGCGTTCAGACCTGACAGCGTTTAAGCGTCCAATTTCGCCCATTGAAGGAAATTTTGTTGTTTTGTACATTGGCTGATCACGAGAGAGAGAGAGAGAGAAAGAGAAGGATGGAGGGTGAGAGATGGAGGCTTACTGCATTTGTAAAACATAGCTAACTTCCCCGATAGCACAACTTTTTCCTCCTCTAGGCAATGTCTTTTGCTGTCTCTGTGCTCCTCCAGTGTCACGTCATACAGCAGTGGTTTGAACACAGCAACGAGCATTTTTAATAGATCCATGTGAGCGCATTATCTGCAACATTTACAGCAAAAGAGCTGCACTGGCCCGATTCAAAGTAATTTCAGAAAGAGCCACAACTGCAGTCAGCGCATAATAATATGAGATAAACCCCCAAAACATGTTGAATTTCTTTACATGGTTTTGGAAGTTTTTCCTCAGCATTTCTCAGCATAACTGTTTGCTCTTGTGGCATCACAACATTTTACAGGTCTGTTGTTATTATTGTTCAAATGCAGTTTATTTTGGTAATACAAAAGGTTAATGGGTTTATTTACTTCAAAATCACATAAACTTGTGAAACATTTTAAAACCAACATATAGAGACACATTTGCATTTATAAAGACTTGACGGCACGTCCATAAGAATTGTAAAAAAAATTCAGGAAGAAAAAGAGCCACACTGGAGGCTTTAGAGAGATGCATGTGGCTCTAGAGCCGCAGGTTGCAGACCCCTGGTCCAGATTATGTTTCGTGATGTTTGGTTTGCCGTGTCAAGATTGCCAGTTTTGCAGAGAGCAACAAGCGACCAAGCTTTTGAAAAAACAAAGCGACCTTTCGATAAAAAAAAGTTATTAAAAAATCTAAATTAACAGTTTTTTGTTCCTCTTGATGTGAGAGCAGAGCAGCGTCACTACATCACAACAGTAGTGTCTGATTGGTGGACATGGGCGTTCAGGCAATGGAAGTTAACTCTTTCCCTGCCAATGACGGAAATAATTCCGTCATAAGCTTTTTTTACGTGCGGCGATAGAGCGCTCTCTGATGTACGTGTTGAATTCATCAGCATTAAAATAGCATGATGCAGTTTCATATATTCACCACCAGAAGGCAGTATCGCATTAGCACAAGAGCGCAGCGGAAGTCAGATGACCGGAAACTCAAGTGTTGTTCTATTTATAACATGGAGCTCGGTCGGCTGTGTTACGTGATCATCTGACTCTAAAGGATCGTCTTCTTTTCAAACGGATTACAGGCAACACATCTCACAGTAAGTTTAGAGCAGATATTTGATCTTTAAAATGAAGAAAAGACGATCCTACTGGACTAGAACTCTGAGGAGAACGACATATGCAGCGGGTCTTGAGGACAAAAACTAAACTTTCTCTTCTGTGAGCGATCCAAAAGTGTCAGAGTGAGTAAAACTACTGTATTTCTTCATGTTTTAAGGGTTAAATATAATGTTTCCCCTGTGAAAGAGGCTGAATCTACAGAATCTGTATCAGAAAGTAAAGCTGCCTCCTCGTCTGTAACACAGCTTTTGTTGGTTTAAAGATGAAAAAGACACTCGTCCTCATTGCTTTCATCACGTGAAGCTTGTATTTTTATCCTAAAAACATTATTTAATTGTAGTAGTTCATTTTCTTTCACCAAAAAGTAGAACAGACAAAAACAACACTGACATGAAGTTTGATTTAGAAAAAGGGCGTTATCTCAGAAGTTTCTCGTCAAACGCTGAAATCTAATGAAAACAAGGAATTTCAAATGCCTATAAAAGAGAACGGAATAATGTAGAATAACAATTTTTTTTTAAATGAAAGTAGACACTTGTAGGTCTCATTGGTGTATGACATGTCATGATTCCAGTTGCACAAGGTTTTTTGTGGAGCTGTGAATATTGCTTAAAATTAGCAAAAAGTCCTGGCAGGGAAGGGGGGTCAAAGTGAGAATAGGGCTGGCAGTGAAAGAGTTAAGCAGAGCCCAACTCAGGCGTCGACGCCTGATGAGGCAGCCAAAGCGTTGGACGCAGGTTGAAGAGTCTGCTTTGTAAGACACGACGTCAGCAGAAGCCTGAACACACACATTTCGACGCACTAGATGCAAAGTCACTGGATGCCTCAAGACGCTGGTTTACATTGGCTTAACATGTAAACCAGAATGCACTGAACGCTCCAACGCTGTACAGTCTGAACACAGCATAAAGAAGCAGAACTTATGACCATAAAGTAGGAGTTTCTGGACTGTTTCTATTTCTAATCCATCTCTGGCAAACTCTGCATTTTACAACACTTTAATTATGTATTTAGACTGTCACCTGTCTTCATGGTGTTGAGAACGGCCATAGGCGCTCTCAGAACGGCGCTCAGCATCTGCTCGTGGAGGCGTTTGGAGACGGTGAGCAGCGTGTGGACCAGGGGAATCCTCTGAAGAAGCCCAGGGCCAGCACGCTCTCCGACGTGGCCACGTAGATGTAGATGATGTAATAGGCCGAGGTGGGAGTCACGATGACGGCCAGGTGCACCGGCGGAGACGAGGCGTTCGGCTGCTGCTCGCTTATGTAGTTTGGAGAGTTTGGGTTGGCTCCGTCTCTCCAGATCTTACTGAGAGAGAGCGGTGGAGAATCAACAGGGAGAAAATACAAGGGCAGAGAATAGAATAATTTAATAAACAGAACCAAACTGAGACTATGAACACAATTTTACGACAAGTGATGTTAGTACCGGACCTAACCCTGTATGAAACATTTTCTTCTACATCAAACAAACATCAGTATGAAATGTTTATTAACTTAGTCCAGGCCTATTCAACTTAACTTACCAATTCTGGGTTATTACTCGGGGGAAAATGGTCAACTTAAAATGTCTTAATGTGTCAATATAAGTGTTTGAACTAGACAATAGCTATCTTGATTTTATTATATTTTACTGTCTGAAATTAAGATTTGTCAAGTGGATCTAGTGTAATTTTCAGATCCAGTTGCATTTTTTTACCCATTCCAGTAAAAAAATGCAGTATTTTTTAAATTTTAACTCAACAATTCCCTTTGCTCTTGTTCTAAAAGTAAATATTGTTTTGAGACAATTAAAATATGCTCAAGGGACTGTACTCGATTTTTTTGCAACAAGATAACTTAAAAACAAATTTCCCCCTAGCACTGATGCCTTGTTAATGTATCTATTCAGGTGGAAATTAGTCCCCAAAGTCCTGTCTATGTCTAATAAAATCCTGTTTGTGTGCAGCTTTTTCTGTTTTTGTTTTTAGCATTGTGGCTAACTGTTGTTAGCATAGTGACTCACCTCGCTGTTAAAAGCTGTGAAAAAACATTAAAACTCATCATGATGAACAATACTGAAGCTCAGAATGCATTAGCTACGTGAGGAAATCATGTAGCCTGAAGGAAAAAGGTTAAAATTAATTATTTCTGTTTGTTTACAGTTTTAGGATGCAAAAATCAGGTACAGTCCCTTTAAGCATTTATTCACTCATTATCCATTTAAGATTGTCACTTTTACACTGTAGACATTAGACTTGATTTGGTTGTATTTCAGTCCTGGTTTAGTTCTGCTTTAGACGTGATTAGGTCTTGGTTTAGTTCTGGTTCAATGAGATACTCCAAGTTTATATTTGGTGATTACTAGTTGCAACATTAGTTATTATCACTAGAGAGATTATAACAACACGGGCGATGCCAAAAGCCGCCTATATTCACACAAGCCGTGAAAACAAAATGAGCCAGCGCTGTTGTCAGCTAACTACAAGAGTTTATCACTGTGTGAAAACAAATGTTATGCTGCTAATTCAACATTTGTGAATGAAATTCAACTCTACAACCCATAAACATTACATTCCGGTGAGAGAAAAAACGCAGAAAAAAACACTGTCTGAAGCTTCAGGAGCCATTTTGTTGCTTTAATTAAAGACATTTCTCCATCTAACTAGATGAACAGAGGCTCTTTCTGCATGGAGCTTGTGCAGTAGAGCAGAAAGTGGCGTTGACCGATAATCCCTCTATAGAAACAAGTCTAGTCCTCTGAATATTCTGATTATCATGTCAGAAGCCGTGACGCATTGTGCAACTACAAACGACCCAGGAGCTGTATCCTAGATTAAATCTGGCCCTCTGGAAAATAAAGTTGAACAGCCCTGACCTAACCCTTTTGGTGCCATTGTCAAGATTTCTTACGCAGAAATTTTTTAAATTCTGAAAAAAAAAAAATGCAATTTCCAGTGTGTTTTAGACCAATAAATGCAGCTTTTAACTGTTCCGTTGATCTCTCATCCAAACCATATATGGAGCTGTATGAGTTTCATTCACACTAATCCTGTTTGCAAGCTTATCTTCTCTACTCATTTATACAGACACTCACAAAAATGATGTCAAAGGTAGAGCTTCAGAAATGCCCTCCTGTTTGTAAATATATAACAAGCTGTTCTGATATAGGGCTGTAACTAACGATTCTTTTGGTAATTGACTGGTTGTGTGATTATTCTTACAACATTATGGAGGTGTAGCTTTAAACTAGTGTTTACATCGAAAACATTACAATTCCATGATATACTATATAAACCAGACTATCTGATTACTAAATTAGCTGCCGATTATTTAAATAATCTATTCACTGTGATTAATCGATTAACTTTCATTAACAATATTAACAACAGTTCTGACTTTTCTACTTACTCTGTGATGAGGTAAATGCCAATGACAGATCCAGCCACCTGTTCATAGAAAGAGTTAAAGAAAGGTACAATTGAATCTGATATATATCATTCCATATCTTTAGACAGAGAAAAAGTTTAGTGTAGTTTAGTGCTGTGTTACCTCGATGACGAAGATGAGGAAGATGAAGCCCAGCACATAGACCAGGCTCTTGTTGGTCGTGACGTATCGGAGGTAAGTGCTCCAGGAGGTAGTCTCAAACACACTCTCGTTTTCATCTGCAAACGCTTGCTGCCAAATACAAGAAAGACAATTAAACATCAAAGATTCTGCTCATGTTACATTACAACATGTTATGGGCCAGCAATAATCAAGAAAACATTTAAATGTGGTTATTTGTAAATTTCAAAAGTGATGCATCTTATCACTAAAAGAAATCACTAAATTGAATTATGTCCTGTTATGGCCCACTATTCTGCCCTTCTGAAAACAACACAGGACAGGTCCAAACCCAGACTCCAATCCAGTGGTAGAGGCGATTTCAACCCCGTGCAGAGCCCAAGGTGAGGCAGCAGGAGCTGTACGTTTTTCACAGTGGTTTATTAAGTCCAAAAAAGCGCATGTTTTTGGTGTTTAATTTGAATCATTTGTATTTAGATCATAAGCGATCCGCACGAGAATCCGTTTGCAAAAGGCTCAAGACCGTCCTGAAGAGTGGTCTCGATCCGATTGTTGAATTCGGATCAGAACTCTGGACTGTTTTAATCAGACCAAATTTATTTGTCTGACCAGCCAGTCCATAGACGCTTTAACAGACACTTTACAAAGACGGTATCAGAGCGCCGGGTTTCAATTTTGAGGGCGGCTTTCCAAGCGCTGAGTCAACCAATCACAGAAAACACGGAAATTATACAGAAACAGTGACACGCTAAAGTTATTTAAATGTTATTGTAAATATGCAGCGCAAGGTTTTAAGGAATTGATACATTCCTAATTGTTCGAAACCGAAGCAAGAGCCGAAGAATCAATCATCTACGTCCGCCATCTTGAATATTTTGAAACGGCTAATTGGCGCGGGGTGAGGGAAGGGGGCAGCCGTTTGAGATTGGATCGTCTTAATGTTGGACGACGAATTGATTGGCTCCAGGCCCTTCTGCATTCGAACTGAATGGAGGAGAAGCTGAGTGGTAAGGCAACAAATTTAGTAGGTCTGTATACGCCCTAACAATCCATCGACCGATTATTCGACTAAACGACTAAAGGACAACACACATCTTCAAAGCAGCTGTACATTTGTGTTTGTGTCCTGTCTCACCTCCATGTCCTGCTCGTCCACGTCCTCGCTGATGTCGTAAACGCTATCCTTGGACAGCCGGCGAGCGTAAATGTCCAGCTCCGAGGCCAGGTCGCACTGCGGCGTGATGGACAGCTTCTTCCTGAAGACGACTGGACCTGCTCGCGTCTCTCCTGGCCCTGCGCGTTCGTTATGAAAGCCAACACCGACTGCCTGCGCTGCCCTTCAGATGGTGCAAGCCGTGGTGAAACATGTTCGAACGCGGCAGCACCTCCTCCACCTGGTCGTCCTCCGGTACTACAGAAAACCTCCTCTCGTTTAACTCTCGAACGCCGTCTTCTATAATCGTCGTGGTTTGCTGGATTGGAGTTTGATTGCTCCCGCCGAGAATGGAAAACTTCCTGCAGCAGCTAACGGGTTTAAAATTAAAGATTGTTTGCGTTTTTCCGGATGGCTCTCTCCACCGTTCTGCATTTGGTTTGAGATGATCGGGTTGTGGTTTTGCCTGAACGACTGCCGTATGTTTTCTTGGCCTCTGAAGCCGGCCGTTTCGTCGATGGAGACTCTCCGTAGCGTCTCGGTGAGGATGGAGCTGCGTCGTTCTGCGTTGATGTTGTCGTACGCTTCCAGGCCGAGGAGCAGGGAGCTGAAGTCCGGGCGTTGGCTTGGAGTTCGGAGAAAGTGCCGTAGAAGTAAGAGTCTCCGTTGTGAAGGAGCAGGATCTTGTCGGCGCGTTTCAGGTGGTCCAGTTTGGAGGTGACCACGATGCGAGTCTTAGAGGCCATGAGTTTACACACGCATCTGAAAAAAACAGGAACACATATTAAACTAGGGCTGCAACGGATTTGTCTCAGTTGTTGATTGTTCAATTATTATTTCTGTCTTGAAGGTTCATCTTGCATCTTGTACCACTGATTTTTTAAAGCTAAGCTAACATCTCACATGCCATAATTTAAGTTAGATAGTCTGTGCAAGGCAAATTGGCACCTTCATCAGCACCAGCATGTCTATGAGTGAGAAAAATGACAGATTGTCTAAAAAAGTGAACTGCTAACAGGAGAAAACTACAGGTGCCACAGGGACATTTTCAGACATGATGTTGCATCCCAAATCAACAAGGTAGGTTCTAAAGCCCCAAACAGACCGCAAGCGTGAGCGAGAGGCGCCTGACCTCAGCGAGTAAGACACGTAGTGAAGACACATGGACGAGGGGAGAATTGACTGCAGCTGCCGTGTTTCTCTATAGCACAGCTCACAGAACAGATCTACACAAGAAAAAACTGACTTTAAATGTTTGTCTTTACCACTTCTATGGTCAGGTCAGAAAGGTGGTTTTTGAGAGGAAAAGAAGAAGTGTAAAAACACTGTCAGTTCGAGTCAGTTTTCCCTCTTGATGATGCATCAATGTGTGCTGGGCTTTAGTGCTGCTGTAGTTTTCAAAACGCATCAATAAAGATTTATTTTCTATCAATTTGACAGAAAACTGCTGCACTGCGTGACCCTTGAGCGGGAAAATACACTTGAGGTGTATTTTGGGTTGTCGAGTGGCTTCGTTTTGCCTCAGGGCACGCGATGCTCAGCGCTTTGGCTTGCAGTGTGCAAGAACTGACCTGCTGAAATAAAAAGGCACACAACTAGTCTGGCGCCTGCCTGCGCAAGCATTTCGCTTGCCGTTCCGCTCCAAAATCCTCGTGCGTAGAGGATAAGTGTAGAGTTGAGTCACAGGCGTTCGCCCGGTGTGTGAAAGCTCACAAAATGTAATGGAGGCGCCCAATTTTCTGCGCAGCAATGCGCTCCAAAGTGCATTGGCCTTTAGACAAACTAATCATGTTTCTCAATCATTACGACCGCAACTTTAGAAAAATGGCGACAAAGCAGAGCGGCATTCTGAGGCTTGGCAAGTGACGCACAGATTTCAATTTTAGGTTAACTATGTGCACTGATTAACAGAGAGCAGTCAGTGTATTATAGCATCAAATTGTAACCCATCTAAAGCTTCTGATCATCGACATGTTTCATCATTTCATCATTTCTTTAATGCATTTTCGTTTTGTAAAAGTAGCTCTCTAGGTGTAAAAGTTCTGAGACACCTGTTCTTGAGGGACATACTTCTCAAAGATTTCCTTCTCGGTGACGATGTCCAGGTGAGTGAAAGGAGCGTCCAGCAGGTAAAGGTCTGCGTCTTTATAAACCGCTCTGAAAACACACAAGAACAAACACACAAGAACAATCACATCAGTGTCGGAGCAGAATGAAGTGGTAATTAAACAACAAACTATGATCTGCAGTCACATTTCTGTCATGGTGATGTTATAGATATATGTTACACTGTATAGTAGTGATTAACAAAATATTAAAGTAAATATTTATCTCTATACATCACAATACAATTTATATTAAAAAAAAATTCGTTATCATCATTTTATTAATTTGATAAAACTGGTCACAATCTTGAGGAAAAGTGACGTATTAGATAACAAAAGTGAAAAAAAAAGGACACATTTCTCAATTGTTTGGTTGTGGTAATTGTAATCGTGAATAATCGCTAAATCGACATCCCTATGCTCAGAAAAGATCCTTTTTCACCTATCACTTATCCTCACCCACTTATTATTTATATTACTCCAAAAAGTCAGATTCCAAGTAAAACGTGCAGGGTTCAAATTGTCATGTGACCTCTTTCCACAATAAAAATGAGAATGTTAAAATCAAATCTGTTTATATATTACCAGCTATAATCTTAAATATATAATCTGTGTTTCCTGTTGTCATGTTGTCATGAATAAAAGAGGAAGTGTTTAGTTGTGAGAACATTGAGCGTCACAGTAAACCTGCAGCTCTTCTGACGTGAAAAGACTGTTCCAAAGTATCGTAAAAAAGACCATAAATAATGCACCTAATATTACCTGCATAAAACAGAAGAAGTTTTATTTTATTTTGAGCTATAACACTGTCACAAGAGCTGACACATTTGTTTAAGATAAGATTTGTAGGTACTGTAAACTCATAAAAGATTAAACGATGAGTAAGATGAGTAAAGCAAGAAACAGGATTAAACAAAGGCTAAGAAACATCGTCTTTGGCTTAAAAATGACAGATTTAGAACATTCTTACTGTCGTACAACAAATAATTCACTCATCAAACTGATAAAAGACAGCTTATTTAAGCAGAAAACGGTAAAGAGTTTGTCTGTGTGTGATTCTAAAGTCTGTGTTAGTGTTGCTTTTCTGCCACCGTTTACCATGATTTTCTCTTTATACACGTCACATATTAACTCAATATTCAGCAGTAGTTGTGATTGTTTATATTTATTATCAGTCTGTAGGTGCTTTCTCTAATTGTTCTTTAGTCCTACAGGAGAAATAGTAATTCAACTGTATTTTCACCACTCACTGCTGACATTTAGAAAGCTGTGATGTCATCTGCGTGCGACTTGGGTACCAACCGTCCAGGGCGGGACGTCCCGCTGTTTGGCCCTTTTTTATTCGTTCCTATCAGGACAGCTGCTGTCCTGCATTTCAGCCAGAGCCTATTGTTAATAGAATATTTGTCTACTCAACAAAATAACGAGTAATTGACTAGATCAAAGCCACATGAGAATGATCCGAATCTCAACCTACTTTCTAAATCATGCATTCTTTTCCGCTAAATACATAAAATGATGTAATATTAGTTGCGCGTAGGCATGTTCAGGTGCTGCGGGGTCCTGCTCCTGCTTCATGCACTAAATGATAGCTATCAGATGCACAAGTTTTGAAGCAGGAGATTAAGGCCTTGTCCACACAGAGCCGGGTTTCTGAAAAACATTTATTTCTACGATTTGGTCTGTCATCAACACTAAAACGCAGGATTCCCTCATATAAAACAGAGCCTTATTAAAACTCTGACCAAAGTGAAGATTTGGTCAAACTCCGTCTTTGCGTTTAAGTGTGGATGTTAATAACCGGCGTTTTACGTTTTTAAACGTCACTAGCGGCAACATTGCATAGACGTCGTATATGTGGCCTTGTTTAGAGCCGCACTCAGGAGCACATTAATGTGGTTTTGTGTGGATGGTTTTTCTTTAAAGGGGATCGATTGTGTGTTTTTTTTTTTTTTTTATTGTTTAGTAAGAAACTAGAACATACACAGATAAGTTATTTACCTTTTGTTTGTTGTAAAGCACAAAGTTGATCTAAAACAACTTGAAAATAGGAACAGCTCTACTGACTTCCTGTTCAAAACCTCAGAACTGATAAGCCCCGCCTCTTCATTTTAAATTCAACTGTAAAAAGCAACAGATTTTAAATAACAAATTTTTATTGTCGGAAAGTGTTTATGGACAGTTTTGAACCATATAAGCTTGACTTTGCGTTTTAATGTTTTGAATTATAACAAGTAAATACAGACAAGTGGGAGGGATAGGTGGTAGGTGAGAACAGGGATTTCTGAGCACTTGAGCTGCAGCTGAAGCACAAAACAAGATTACTCCAACATGTATGAATCAATTCAAATATAACTTTGAGTAAACTAATGATAAGGGAAGGCCATAATAACAAGGTTAAAAACTTAGAAAAGTGAATAGGTCCCCTTTATAACAGCTAATGTTGACTAAGAATGCATCGACCGACTAATCGACTAAACAACTAAAGGACTGCAGCACTAGGAACTAATGCATCATCATTTAATAATTTACAGCTAGTCAAGGTCAAATCTTCAGCGAGTCCTGGAGGTTAACGTAATCTGTAGTTAATTATAATCGTAAAGTCTTCAAAGCCACTTCCTGCGAGCGTCTTATCTGTGTGTGTTTGAAAGCGGGATCGTTCCAGTAACTCCGCACAAAGCTCTGCCTGTGTGCGCCGTTTTAATAACGTTTTCAAATGACCGCAGTGAGGACAGACGGCGGCAGGATTAAACAGGAAGTATACCTGGCCAAACCGACCCTTGCCCTTTGACCGCCGCTCAGAGTGACCCCGCCCTCCACCAGGTGAGTCTTGTCCTTCTCCGGGAACTGAGCAAAATCCTGGAAAGAAATAGACATAGAGGGTTAAAATATGTTCTGGAATCATTATTTCTATGTCTATTTTTCCACAATACATTGAATTACTGACGATATTTAAAGTGCTTATGACACATTTCACAAAAACATAGTTAAGGACATTATATTTAAGTTTTTTCACAATGTTTTATTCTTGGCAGCACCTTAGTTTCTTGGCAGCACACTTCCTGTTTGACTTGTCTGTCTTCTCAAACAGATGTAATGACGATTTAAATAAACCCAGCAACTGAATAGGGGTTATGCCAGTAACGTCTTCCGCACTCAGATAGACACAGGCCGCTGCATCCGGTGGAGTAGTTTCCATAGTGACAAAGCTGTTTACTCCAAAGGCGATGGACATCACACGAGGTTTTTTGTGCGAGTCCTGAAGCAATCCTCTTAGAAAAAAATGTTTTCTTTGTCATCTGTTTTAGACGCAGCAATGGCTGTTACAGCAGGCAAAGTGTTGCTTCTGAACCAGGTTTTCATGAGGAAAAGTTGTAAAAGTGAGCAAACAACGCAAGCTCCACGCATACGGAGGTTTTCACATGAAAAAATAATAAAAGTGAGAACTCCGCGCACAGAGCGAGACTCGCTGCTCATGAGCCCGGCAGAGGTGCTTTGGGCGTGAAGAAGTGAGCACACACGCTCGGTGTTGCCAGACAGCTCCCGGTCCACGGTGCCTCTGCCCGGGCTTAGCACAGTCGGCAGGTGCGCGGAGCTTCTCGTATGTGGACGGAGCTCGCGTAGTCCGCTCACTTTTACAACTTTTCATTATGAAAACAAGCGGCACTTTTCTTGCTGTTACAGCCGTCACTACGTCTACAACAGATGACAAAAGAGAACTTTTTTCTGAGAGGATTGCTTCAGGACTCGTCTGATGTACATCGCCTATGGAGTAAACAGCTTTGTCACTATGGCAACCACGCCACCGGATGTTGCGGCCTATGTCTATCTGAGACCGGAAAGACGTTAATGCATAACCCCTATTCTACAGGTTAAACGCAGCTAAACAGGAAGTGTGCTGACAAGAAAAGTGGGCGGGGCAGAATTAGGGGAATAGGTTTCATCCCAGTTTAGCTTGGAAGCTAGAATAATATTTTTTCGTCTTGATGATAAATGATGAAAACATGCTAAGAAGCTACATAGCAACCATGTTTTAATCTGGGCCAAAACATTTTATCTATACAAGAATAGGTTTATTTCATTAATTTTATGATCACAGGGTAAAAAAAAATGTAATTCTCGTGAGAAAATGTCCTGGTCTTACTTGTGTGATGTCATCAGTTTAGAACGCAGCTATAAATCTTAATTTCAACATATTCTAATATTTTTCTTCACAAAGAGTTCTTGATTTATGTAAAATTACTGGAGCACGGGGGACGAAACCTATACAGACACGGTGAGAACATGCAAACTCCACATAGCCATAACCCAGGATCTTCTTGCTGTGAGGCCAGAGTACTAACCACTGCGCCACCGCGTCACTTAAAAGTGGAACTAAACACTAAACACTTTTAAAACCATATGCCAAGTCAGACTTGGGCAAACTTACAATTGCAAATTACAATGTATATTTCTTTTTTTCATTAGCTTTGTTACAAAGCGCGTCTACATGTGTTCTTAACAAATACTACAATAAATGAACACAATTTAGATAAAGGTCCCATATTACGCTCTTTTCGTCTTTCAAAATGTTGCTAATTATCAAAAACACACATAGAGATGACTTTTGCGTCATTGCACACTCATTGAACACATAAATCCTGCAGGTTTAGCCTGTTTCACGCAGTTCTCCTTGTGATGTCATTAAGTGATAATACATGAAGCTCTCCACTGTGTTTTTAAATTTCACACAGCTTCATGAGTCAACCGAATATGTTCAGGCTTTGAAGATGCAGCTTTTGTATTAACTTTGTTTGGACGGCTTCACTTCTCAAATAAGCAAAAAGAATTACATATTTTTTATGTAAATCTCAGCAAAGAAAAGATAAAACAAAAATGTTAAATAAAAATGCATCAGCTTTAGGTTCTGTTGGTGTATTATCGAGTAAGATTTCAAATTAGGCTAAAATAGCTCTTGGTAATAGCTCTTGGTGACATCACAAGGTGAGACGAACCCTTATCAGATTTGGAGATTTCAATTTAGAATTTTTTAGACTTATACTGAATGAAACTAAATGCAACTTCTGGGATGTTTTTGGTGCAAAGCAACAATCCAACATGGCTAAAAACCCACAAAAGTAAATTTTATGTAATATGGACCTTTACATATACAGAAATATACTTGTAATAATGAGAATTTGGTACGTCAAGGTTCGCGGTTCAGTTCTCCACCACTTGTCTGGATTCAAATATGGCCTTCAAGGAAAAATAATTAACCCAACCCTGACTATAGCTAAAGGAACTAAATTTCTTAGTGAAAATGAGCAGGACGAGGCCCCATTTACAGTAAGTGTTATTTGTGACCATACAGGCTGCTCAAAGTAAGGACACAAGTTTGAATCATGTTTTCAGCTAAATAAAAACATTCACATTACAAAAGCATGCTATACAAGTTACACAATGGGCCTTTAAGCATCACAAACTCCACAAAAGATAAACAGAAAAACAGAAATCACAAGAGACGATCACACACATACACTGCACATATGTAAAGTCCGTACCTGCTGCGGTCGTCTGCAGTCTGAGAAACACAACACACAGTTTAAAGCTCTATAAACAGCACAGACACATGTGGCCAGTCTGTCCCACACAAAAGAGACCAGCTGACTCACAGTGTGAACAAAAGAGCAGGAGGAGACACGACACGGCTGTAAAACTACTACTAACACCGCAGTAATAACACTGATGGAGCTGTGAGTGTCAGAGAACGCTTCAGCCGCAACACTCCAGAGTAAAAGGTCCTGGACATGATTGTCTACAAACGTATTAGAACTATTTATTTATTATATATCACATAGTTTGCTCACTTATCTAATGCATTTTGAGCCTCATTTTTTATTTGCAAGGGCCAAACCCAAGGTCTCATAGAAATTTGGAATTAAGGCATAATTTCTTCAAGTGTTTGCTCATATGCAAAATAAGTTAAACGAGCAAAAACATGACAATCAAAATTTGTGTTTCACACAGATACAGTCAAGTTTTTGCTGTTTGTGTACTCACAATTTAGCACCTGGATTGATAAATGACACCTTAAGACAAGGGTGGTGAACCTGAGGCTGGGTAGCTGTATGCAGCTCTTGGCCTGTCCGAGTGCGGCTCTTTAACTCTTTCAGAAACATTTACACATCCACACACACTCTCTCTTTTTGTATCAACTCTCTCCTTCAGAAGCACACAACTGTCAATACAATGTCAAAGCAGAGCTATTTAATAGACAGATCCTTTCTTTGAAAAGCATTTTAAATTACAGTGATATTCTGTGAAACTGGAGCTTCATATTGGACATTATTTTGTGCATATCTACCATAAAGGTCCCAAATGTACCGTGAAAATACATGCTAAAATAACAGCTCTTTTTAACTGACTTTTATCTGATTATAGTAAAAATCAGAAAATAAGAATGTCACATCTACAACTCACCAAAATACAGGAAATTGCACTGAATTTCTAAAAATTCTTCTGGGGGAGGGCCCCCCAAACCCCCTGAATTACATTAAAGTCATGTTACATTCTGCTTCATTGAGGGTTATGTTAACAAATACAATTTAAATACAATTCTATTATTACAAATTTTTAGAATCAACAGTCTGCAAAGTTGCACACATCAAGTTTCATGTGATTTAGTCCTTCTGTAACCAGGAGATCAGGGGTCTCTGTTGAGCTCTATTATCGAAGCCGCGGTTGACACAGTTTCTTTTTATCTGTGCATATGACTGAAATATTTTGTCTGCACTCTTTATTTCTTTTAGAGTAAATTTTATTTTTTATATTTTTAATTATGTTGTATTGTAATTTTTATGGATTTTTCTGCTTTGTAAAGTACTTTGAATAGCTTTGTCTATGAATTGTGCTATACAAATATATTTGTCTTGCCTTGACCACAACACGTTTTGACCCATTAACTGTCAGGACACAAGACGACATAATGATCTGTGTCTCATGATTGTAAGTTGTGTTTTGGACAGTTCCTTTGCGTGTCAGTGTCGCGCTGGTCTGTTTGTCCTCACAACACCGTGTTTCTGCTCCTCATACGTCACTTCAACACTCTAGGTCTGTGTTTCTAAACGTGGGTCAAAAGACTTGATCCAAATCCACTTTTTTACTCTTAAACTAGACCTATTGCGCTTTTAACGAACACAAACAGTTGTCAAGCTTCAGTAAAACCTGAAAAGTGCCAAACCCATCCTTTCACCTCACATTTCCAGGTCGTGTTCTGAGATAATTATTGGGTAGATTAGAAGTAGTTTTTATTCTTGTGACGTGGAGGATGAGGCTCCGGTTTCAGCCTCTCAACACACACTTTTATGAGAAACACGATACTTCAGGAGAAAGTACAAAACCAAACTCTCTAGGTTTTTCTTCAAAGTCACAACTTAAACTGCCTCCAATTACTGACAAAGTATTAACTGAAAACTCGCAGTTAGACATGACTGAAGTTACTTGATTAAAACTGAAAGCCATCTATTGGAAAAGCTTGCCACAATGTAAAGAAGTATACGTTTTTTAAAGGCTACAATGCAAAAGCCATTTACAAACAGCACCACACATATGATTTCTGGATGCACCTCCTGCTTTTTCCCTGTTTAGTCCATGTGCATTCATGTCATATAGACAGAACTTCTGTATTTTGCTTTTGGACTCAAGGGAAGGATCTGCGTGTCCGCTGGTGGAGTGTCTTAGCTTTGAACAAACAACTCAAAGCTAGAGATGCACCGATCCGATACTGGGATCGAATATCGGTGCCGATCCAGGAATTTTGCTGGATCGAGTATCGGCTCCATGATATCGGTTCAGCCGATATCCTAGTTGTGTTTAATTGGACATAATGAGTCTGATTTAACGGGCTGATGTTGATCCAGAATGTATCATAACGTTTGACATTTTATTCTTACTCTCTCTCTTTCTTTCTTCTCTTTTTTTTCTCTCTCTTCTCACTCTCCCTTTTTCTTTTCTTTCTCTTTCTTCTCTCTATTACACTGTTTTCTTTCTTTATTTTCTCTTTCTTTCTCTCTCTCTCGCGTATTTATTGTGGTATTTTTTTTAGAACTGAATAAATATGTTTTCAGATTCCAATTTCTGGTGCTTTTTCAGTTCCAGTCCCTGTTTGGTTTGTAAAGAAAACTATGGGGCTGTAGTCACACTATAGTAACGCATGTTACACATGCTAATCCATGCTAATCCACATGGTAATCTTCCATCAGAAAGTAGTCATTTATGTTCAGACAAATTAATAATATGTTAGTTTATTGTTAATTTTTAACTTTTTTGTGCATCAGTCTTAAATGCACAGTTACAGTCGTAAAACATCTTTGAGCTGAGGAATGTGAACAAGATGATTTAGTCGGTAGTTTTTGGTTTTATTTTGTGTGAAATGGCCAATTGGTTGATGGCTTAAAAGAATGACATTAACCTCATAACCTCAAATAGTTTAGGTTTAGGTTTGGATAGTTACATTTATAAAATAACCTAAAAACGTAAAACAATTATCTTTAAATGCTGTAGAAAAACAGAACTATTAATTAATATTACATCTTTTTGGAAATGTGCCAATTGCATCACACTATAACATGACTTAAATTCTCAGCCTTGTATTGATTATGTGAATGAGCTTGATTGTTGATTTGAATGAGCCATGATTCCCAGTCCTATTTCTCCTACATTAAGACTCAGTTGGAAAGAGAAATGTACATTTTAGACATGTGTTTGAATCACAATGTTTATGTTTCTTGTGGCATATCACTGAAATGATCTACTAAAGCTTGTATTAATCAAAGGTCCACTGAGCACTAATGCAAATGCAGGCTGTAATTAAAGCTGTGCTTTGACAAGTGGGACAACCTGCTAATGAATCAAAAGTGACAGTGACTTCATGCAACGCTCATAAAAATAATCACTGAAAATCTATTGCTGAACTTTAAATCGTCTATTATGTTCTGTGCATATTAGCAATTAGGTTTAGCAAAAAATATGAAATGAGTTTAATGGTACCTGGATTGGCAAATAAGAATGTTTATTATTCTCCAACCATGTGGTATTGTAGCGGTGTCTTTGGTGTTTAAATGGCATGAGTCATTTCAGTTATGACATTTCTGGTCCTTCAGAGCAAACTAAAGGAGAGGTTAAAAAATACATGCTACACTTAACACTGAAGAGAATCCGTGATAAAGCCCTCATACTGCAGGTTGAGAACCACAGTGTTATTCTTGTTAATTCTGCCATAAAGCTTCAAATTTACCCACTGTTGTTTTGATACACAGTGAATATGCAGTTAGTGTGATGATGACAACTGAACAAGACACAGAAAACCAAATTGTTCAAAATTGGAAAATGGTTTAAGCAATCAAATTCTGTATTGCTGCCTCTCACTCGAGCCGGAGGATGTTTGTTTTTTAAGTAGGCGCAGTAATTCTCCAGGGAGTTTTTTTTTTTTTTTTTTTTTTTTTTGATTGCTTCTTCTCCAGCCGCTCTGTTCGCCGCTCCACTTTCTACTGTACAAGTGCGATTCAGATTCTCACTGGCTTTGTATTCTCTCTTGTTGTTAAATGAACTTGCTTTTGTCACAACAACACAACACTTTTTTTTTACTCAGCATAAACTTTTTTCAGACGTAGTTAAGTGTGCTTAGTGCTTAATTTGTTTATCCAACGTTACTGGGGTACAGACTAGGTCGAATTTTTACAGGAATGCACACAATAAGTAAACATAGGGGGTTAGAAATGCTAAAATACAACCCAGGTGTCCATCTTACTTAATTTTAAGCATTATAAAATTCAATGTATCTATGTTATGTATGTTTTTACACGTGCACTGGCATTTTTGTTAATTCTGACTGAAACAACCGCACATCTGCCCTCCCACATGTGCTGGTCACTGTCAAAGAGCACATTTTACCCCTGATAAGTTCTAAATCTGCTTTGTTTTGTGTAACTGTGATGGTACCTTTTGTTTATTGTAAAACACAAAGTTGATCTAAAAGAGCTTAAAAATAGAAACAGCTCTACTGACTTCCTGTTTAAAACTGCAGAACTGATAAGCCCCGCCTCTTCATTTTAAAATGTAACTGTAAAAAGCAACAGATTTTAAATAACAAATTATTATAGTTGGAAAGTGGCTATGGGACAGTATTCAACCATATGCTTCACTTTGAAATATACCAAGAAAAGTGGGAGGGGATAGGTGGTAGATGAGAACAGGGATTTCTGAGCACTTGAGCTCCAGCTGAAGAACAATACAAGATTACTCCAACATGCATGAATCAATTCAAATATATTTTTGAGTCAACTAATGGTGAAGGGAGACCATTATAACAAGGTTAAAATCTTAGAAAAGTGAGTTTGACAAATAGGTCCCCTTTAAAGTAGTTGCACTTAGGAGAAAATACAGAGAGTTGTATCTGTGCCGGTTCTCACCTCTTTATTGATCCGTACACTCCAAACAGACATGACACTCCTGCTGCTGTCTCTGCTTTTAATCCCATCAAAACTGGTCACAAAATAGCAACTAATATCCATAAAATAAAAAAAATACAAAAAAATAAAAAGAAGATACAGGAGCACGTCACGTCTGAAGCCAAAGAAAAGTCTTAAGCATGCCTGCGCTGCTTCTGATTGGTCACATTTGCTGTCAGTTTGCTGTCACCAAGACTTTTAACCAATCACTGTGACTCTGTCTGTCTTGCCCCCACATGTGTTTGATTGCACACACTTTCACATTTTAATTATGGTGCAGTGGTTAGCCATCTGGCCTTACAGCAAGAAAGTTCTGTGTTCACCTCATACTTCTTTCTATGTGGATGTTCTCGCTGTGTCTGCGTAAGTTTCCTCAGGTGCTCCGGTTCCCCTACCACTAAAAACATTTCCAGTAAAGCTCCCTCTCCTCACCGAGCCCGATCCTACAAGAAAGCGTACATTGTTATGAAAAGCCAAAACGTAAAATAATCACACATTTTGGTTGAAGCCACGTGGCGACATCTTCTTTGGGTTCAACGAGTAAATCTTAATCTACCCCAAGTTCCAGTCCTAAACTTACCCATTTTAGTAACTTGACACCTAAACTTACCTGTTAAAAGAAAGCGTCTCCACCTGGCTTCAAACAAAATTCATGGTTATTTTACGTTTTGGCTAATAGCACATTTTTGACATTTGTTGTACACCTACGTCTTCTTCGGAGACTGTCGCTATGTCCAAATGTCCACACTTGTTCTGTATGTATCCACTCAATTATACAGTTCTGCCCTGTTCAGTGGACTAGTCAGCGCACTCATTCATCTGATCTTTCGGACACGGAGCGCACTATTTTTAGTCGGTCACGTGATTCTGAGTTACAATAATCAGCAAAATCCAATAAAAATGAACTTTTGTAATAAATACTGACACGCACATATTTATAGACTACTAATCATAATACTTGTCTGGTTTAACTTGGACAAAACATTTAACCGCAAACAGACTGGATAATTCCTCTTTTACAGCCCCAACTAAGTTAAGCAGCTAGCGTTAGCATCTTTACGGCTAACGGCTTTCAGTTACGAGTGTTTTGTTATGAGTTTAAGTGGCTCCTTATCTTTACTTTGTACTGTTAAAGTACTGTTTAACGATTCTTGCATATTGACCGTTCTAGTGACCATCGATGCTCACCACTTTTCAAGATGCATTGTGGGAAATTTTAAGTGCATTACTTTTGACTTGCTGGACATTCGGACCCCACTACAAAATGTCGTGACCCCTGAATAGTGCACTGTATATTAGTTACGGTGCACATTAGAACACAGCCTGTGTTGTATTTTATCCATACTTGCAGTTGCCATAGAAACCATTTTGTCAAGCCTTTGATTATGTCCATTTGCTTTTGTAAAAATTATATTGCATTAGAAACTCTAGTAAAATAAACAATAATAAACTTTAAGTTCAGACTTGCTTTTTTTTTCCAACATCCATCTTCAGTTAGAAATTCAAAAGATTCTGACTGAATATTTGGAAAAGAGGTTTATGTTTAGTCTTCAAACTGAACAGAAATACACAGCCTTAGCTCTGAGAACATAAAGCCGAGTGTGTTATTGTTACTGACCTAGCAGTAGCAAAAAAAGTTGTGCTATCACGGCTCATTGGCAGGCAGCGAGATGAAACAACCCAAGAACCAAGAAGAGAAGCAGGAGCTGTGAGGACGTCCCAGGAGAGCAGCACCAGGCAGCGCTTCTAAAAATCCAACTTCTGCTCTCATGTTCTTCGAGGCCTCTCACCGCTGCTCTGCTTTCAACAATGTCTCAAAAGCAGTACAAACCACTCACTCTATATACAGTCAGATTAGGCTTTCAACCAATAGGCCGCTGCCCCATGGGTAATTGTGTTGTATTAGCTGGTGGCATGTTCAGTAAATGATGAATGGCTTCTGCTTTTGAAGTACAACAAATATAAATATAGATTATATTGTTTGTTTGTTTGTTTTGTTTTTGGGGGAGTATTGGATTTCTCAGTAGTGCAGTATAGAACAAAATGGGATTGTGCTGAAAAGATACCAGACTCACCACTTTTTGATGGCGTTTTGGTGCTATATAAATATCAGATACATCTATGATATTAAGAAAGCTTCTCTCACAACAGAGTTCCAGTGGCAGCACAGTTCATGAACATTTGAAAACATTAGAAAAGAAAGAAGAAAGAAAAGAAAAGAAAGAAAGAAAAAAAAAATCAGAAGGTGAATAAACAAATGAACAATCCTTTGAAATAAATAAAAACATAAATAGTTTGCAAGATTTTCTTTAAAATACATTCGTTGCAGGCTATGTTATGGAATATTACAGAGGAACAACATTTCCATAGAAACAAACAGAAGTGAACCCCTCCAGGTAGATTTAGGAAGCTGCAAGTCCCAGAGCAAAAACATACATTTTTGTAATGTTTTTCAGTCCAACAAAGTATCCAAACAAAAAGACAAGACTTAGCACAGACCATGTCAGTCAGAGATATACGTTTTTATTGGATTATTAGATGAGATATGGATACTGAAGTTCCATAGAAACAGATGAACGATGGCCAGGCGACGAGACTCCAGTGTGGGGGTTCCATCTCGGCGATGTGCCCCGCCAATTCACTTCAACTGGAAACTAGAAGGAATATTGTGAAGCATCTATAGATTAATATTTTTTATTTCAAGGTTGACTGTCATTTTGCACAATTACGTTGTTACACGTATACATTTCTGACAAAGACAAAAAAACAGAAGTAGGCTTGAAAGGGCGTGGGAAGAAGTATAACTAGGGAGAATGGGTGGGTTAAAGGTGCAGAGTCAAACTGAAATGGATGATTAACATATCTACTAATTACACTTTGTTTATTTATTACGTATGTATTTGTTTGTTTGTTTGTTTGTTTGTATGTATGTATGAACAATTGCCTAAAAAGTAACACTTGTATCCATTGCATCCTTTAAGGTGGAGTAGCTAACTTTTTTAGCAGTAAATGAATAAACTTTGTGCTTTTCACTAATAAGTATGTAGTAAATAGAGCACTTTGTGAAAAAATGAGACCTCTGAGTACTGTCTGAACTAAATAATTAAGAATTTTAGTTCTAATCAGGAGCTGAATGCTGCGCTCTGATTGGATGAGCTGGGGCGATCACTCCAGTTTCACTTTGTTGTTTGTAAAAAGACGTTAATAAGCCATAAATGCAACCAAAATGAATGCATGTCTATATTAAGCATGTGTCGAAGGATTTATGAGAGGAAGTTGGCCGATTGAAATCTAAATCTTGTTTGCAGAGTAAAAATCAGCTACCCCACCTATTAATTTTGTGCATGGTTATTATTCACACTCATTCTAAAAATAGAGATTTAGATTAGGTAATAGAGGTATGTCTAAAAATAACCTACTTCATTTCAACTCCAACTTTGACTTAATGTTGTGGGATAAAGCAGGATTAGAATTCATTCATTTTCTACCGTTAATCCCGTTAGAGGTCGCGGGTGACTGACCTATCCAGTGACTTTGGGCCTTAGGCGGGGAAACACCCTGGACAGTGGCCAACNTGAAGGATAATTTATGACAATATATGATCTGTGAATGAAGAGTTTGTAATGAATGAAAAGTTTTACTGCCTCAGACTTTAAACACACATTACATAAACAAACTTATAAAACTTGAAAATATAAGGTTTTAGTGCCACATTGCCTTCACTAAATGTATTACCGCATCTCTTAACACTATTTACGTGTGAAGAAGTGAAACTTACGCCGGGACACAGGCTCATTTGCATAAAGTCCGCTACAGCGGGGGAGAAGAGAGAAGGGAGATGCGCTGCTGCTGCTGCTGCTGCAAAGCAATACTGGAATATATTTGTCTTTTCTCTCACAGACTGCTGATGGTGAGTCTGTTATATTTATTCTGTCCTGTCCTGTGCATATAAAAGCTACTGTTTGTGCTGAAACGTGTTGTTGAAACTTCGTGTTTAAACTTTTTTACAAAGATGGCTCAGTCTGAGGTTTATTGCAGTATTTTTATTAAACAGCAGCAGATTCATGAACAAATGTGTTGTTTCTGTAACTGACTCGTTTCATTCAAATCAGCGCATTAGGTCCGTGTTTTGTAGTCCGCTGGTGGATGTTGTAGTTTTTCATAAACAGCTGTAGAATCGCGTCATTTCCCTCGTTGTTTCCCGCCGCTGGTTAGGACATTCGGATTCACCAAACAGAGCTAAGGCCTCTTCTCTCAGCTGTCTAGTGCTCTTGCTGTTGACCTCCTGACGACCTCCACCGATAAGGAGCTAGAGGCTAGGAACCAGGCTATAAATTAGGTTATTCGGAACCAGGGTACAGGTTAAACGCAGCTAAACAGGAAGTGTGCTGACAAGAAAAGTGGGCGGGGCAGAATTAGGGAATAGGTTTCATCCCAGTTTAGCTTGGAAGCTAGAATAATATTTTTTCGTCTTGATGATAAATGATGAAAACATGCTAAGAAGCTACATAGCAACCATGTTTTAATCTGGGCCAAAACATTTTATCTATACAAGAATAGGTTTATTTCATTAATTTTATGATCACAGGGTAAAAAAAATGTAATTCTCGTGAGAAAATGTCCTGGTCTTACTTGTGTGATGTCATCAGTTTAGAACGCAGCTATAAATCTTAATTTCAACATATTCCAATATTTTTCTTCACAAAGAGTTCTTGATTTATAAAATTACTGGAGCACGGGGGAGGAAACCTATACAGACACGGTGAGAACATGCAAACTCCACATAGCCATAACCCAGGATCTTCTTGCTGTGAGGCCAGAGTACTAACCACTGCGCCACCGCGTCACTTAAAAGTGGAACTAAACACTAAACACTTTTAAAACCATATGCCAAGTCAGACTTGGGCAAACTTACAATTGCAAATTACAATGTGTTTATTTTTTTTTCATTAGCTTTGTTACAAAGCGCGTCTACATGTGTTCTTAACAAATACTACAATAAATGAACACAATTCAGAATAGATAAAGGTCCCATATTACGCTCTTTTTCGTCTTTCAAATATGTTGCTAACTTTAACAAATACACAATAACAAAATTTAGATAAAAGGTCCCATATTACAAAATATTGCAAAGTTATTGACTTTGCTTCATTACGCACTCATTGAACACATAAATCCTGCAGGTTTAGCCTGTTATCTGCATTTAGGCAGTTTTCAAAAAGTGATAATATATGAAGCTCTCCACTGTGTTTTTAAATTTCACACACCTTCACGAGTCAACCAATTATGTTCAGGGCTTTGAAGATGCAGCTTTTGTTTGGACTCAGCAAAAGAAAAGATAAACAAAAATGTTAAATAAAAAATGCATCAGCTTTAGGTTCTGTTGGTGTATTATCGAGTAAGATTTCAAATTAGGCTAAAATTGCTCTTGGTAATAGCTCTTGGTGACATCACAAGGTGAGACAAACCCTTCTCAGATTTGGAGATTTCAATCTAGAATTATTTATGCTTTTGTGAATGAAACTAAATGCAACTTCTGGGATGTTTTTGGTGCAAAGCAACAATCCAACATGGCTAAAACCCACAAATGTAAATTTTACGTAATATAGGACCTTTAAATATACAGAAATATACTTGTAATTTGGTACGTCAAGGTTCGCGGTTCAGTTCTCCACCACTTGTCTGGATTCAAATATGGCCTTCAAGGAAAAATGATTAACCCAACCCTGTGCTAAGTCTGGGTAAATCACTGGGGGAAATTGAGCAGAGGAACTAGGTATTGGTTGACAAAATATAGCTAAAGGAACAAACTTTCTTAGGGAAAATGAGCAGGATTTTTTGACCATACAGGCACGCTCAAAGTAAGTAAGACACAAGTTTGACTGATGTTTTCAGCTAAATAAAAACATCTACATTACAAAGCATGCTATACAAGTTACACAATGGGCCTTTAAGCATCACAAACTCCACAAAAGATAAACAGAAAAACAGAAATCACACGAGACGATCACACACATACACTGCACATATGTAAAGTCCGTACTGCTGCGGTCGTCTGCAGTCTGAGGAACACAACACACAGTTTAAAGCTCTATAAACAGCACAGACACATGTGGCCAGTCTGTCCCACACAAAAGAGACCAGCTGACTCACAGTGTGAACAAAAGAGCAGGAGGAGACTCGACACGCTGTAAAACTACTACTAACACCGCAGTAATAACACTGATGGAGCTGTGAGTGTCAGAGAAGGCTTTAGCTGCAACACTCAGGTCCAGAGTAAAAGGTCCTGGACATGATTGTCTACAAACGTAATAGAACTGTTTATTTATTATATATCGCATAGTTTGCTCACTTATCTAATGCATTTTGAGCCTCATTTTTTATTTGCAAGGGCCAAACCCAAGGTCTCATAGAAATTTGGGAATTAAGGCATAATTTCTTCAAGTGTTTGCTCATATGCAAAATAAGTTAAACCGAGCAAAAACATGACAATCAAATTTGTGTTTCACACAGATACAGTCAAGTTTTGCTGTTTGTGTACTCACAATTTAGCACCTGGATTGATAAATGACACCTTAAGACAAGGGTGGTGAACCTGAGGCTGGGTAGCTGCATGCAGCTCTTGGCCTGTCCGAGTGCGGCTCTTTAACTCTTTAAACATTTACACATCCACACATACTCTCTCTTTTTGTATCAACTCTCTCCTTCAGAAGCACACAACTGTCAATACAATGTCAAAGCAGAGCTATTTAATAGACAGATCCTTTCTTTGAAAAGCATTTTAAATTACAGTGATATTCTGTGAAACTGGAGCTTCATATTGGACATTATTTTGTGGCATATCTGCCATAAAGGTCCCAAATGTACCGTGAAAATACTGCTAAAATAACAGCTCTTTTTTAACTGACTTTTATTGATTATAGTAAAATCAGAAAATAAGAATGTCACATCTACAACTCACCAAAATACAGGAAATTGCACTGAATTTCTAAAAATTCTTCTGGGGGAGGGCCCCCAAACCCCTGAATTACATTAAAGTCATGTTACATTCTGCTTCATTGAGGGTTATGTTTAACAAATACAATTTAAATACAATTCTATTATTACAAATTTTTAGAATCAACAGTCTGCAAAGTTGCACACATCAAGTTTCATGTGATTTAGTCCTTCTGTAACCAGGAGATCAGGGGTCTCTGTTGAGCTCTATTATCGAAGCCGCGGTTGACACAGTTTCTTTTTATCTGTGCATATGACTGAAATATTTTGTCTGCACTCTTTATTTCTTTTAGAGTAAATTTTATTTTTTATATTTTTAATTATGTTGTATTGTAATTTTTATGGATTTTCTGCTTTGTAAAGTACTTTGAATAGCTTTGTGTATGAATTGTGCTCTACAAATATATTTGTCTTGCCTTGCCACCAACACGTTTTGACCCATTAACTGTCAGGACACAAGACGACACTAATGATCTGTGTCTCATGATTGTAAGTTGTGTTTTGGACAGTTCCTTTGCGTGTCAGTGTCGCGCTGGTCTGTTTGTCCTCACAACACCGTGTTTCTGCTCCTCATACGTCACTTCAACACGTCTCAGGTCTGTGTTTCTAAACGTGGGTCAAAAGACTTGATCCAAATCCACTTTTTTACTCTTAAACTAGACCTATTGCGCTTTTAACGAACACAAACAGTTGTCAAGCTTCAGTAAAACCTGAAAAGTGCCAAACCCATCCTTTCACCTCACATTTCCCAGGTCGTGTTCTGTAGATAATTATTGGGTAGATTAGAAGTAGTTTTTATTCTTGTGACGTGGAGGATGAGGCTCCGGTTTCAGCCTCTCACACACACTTTTATGAGAAACACGATACTTCAGGAGAAAGTACAAAACAAACTCTCTAGGTTTTCTTCAAAGTCACAACTTAAACTGCCTCCAATTACTGACAAAGTATTAACTGAAAACTCGCAGTTAGACATGACTGAAGTTAACTTGATTAAAACTGAAAGCCATCTATTGGAAAAGCTTGCCACAAATGTAAAGAAGTATACGTTTTTTAAAGGCTACAATGCAAAAGCCATTTACAAACAGCACACACATATGATTTCTGGATGCACTCTCCTGCTTTTTCCCTGTTTAGTCCATGTGCATTCATGTCAATATAGACAGAACTTCTGTATTTTGCTTTTGGACTCAAGAGGAAGGAGTCTGCGTGTCCCGCTGGTGGAGTGTCTTAGCTTTGAACAACAACTCAAAGCTAGAGATGCACCGATCCGATACTGGGATCGAATATCGGTGCCGATCCAGGAAATTTTGCTGGATCGAGTATCGGCTCCATGATATCGGTTCAGCCGATATCCTAGTTGTGTTTAATTGGACATAATGAGTCTGATTTAACGGGCTGATGTTGATCCAGAATGTATCATAACGTTTGACATTTTATTCTTACTCTCTCTCTTTCTTTCTTCTCTTTTTTTTCTCTCTCTTCTCACTCTCCTCTTTTCTTTTCTTTCTCTCTTTCTTCTCTCTATTACACTGTTTTCTTTTCTTTATTTCTCTTTCTTTCTCTCTCTTCTCGGCTCTCTCTTTCCCTTTCTATCTCTCTTTCTTCTCTTCTCTCTCTCCTCTCGCTCTCCCTCTCTTTTTCTCTCATCTCTTTCTTTCTTCTCTGTCTTCTCTCTCTCCTCATTCTTCCTCTTTTTTCTTCTCTTCTTTCTCTCTACTCTTTCTTCTCTCTTTTCTTTCTCTCCTCACCGCTCTCTTTCTTTCTCTTCTCTCTTTTCTTCTCTCTCTCTCTCTCTCCTCGCGCTCTCTCTCTTTCTTTCTCTCTTCTCTCTCTCCTCGCGCTCTCCTTTCTTTCTCTTCTCTCTCTTTCTTTCTCTTCTCTCTCTTTCTTCTCTGTCTCTCTCTCCTCGCGCTCTCTCTCTTTCTTTCTCTTCTATCTCTCTCTCTCTCTCCTCGCGCTCTCTTCTTTCTCTCTCTTTTCTTAAGTTGTTCAGTTTTGTCTTGCGGTATAAATAACACTCTATGATCAAAAGTCTGATGTTTTGAAAAGGAAAAAAGAGCTATTTCAGTCCTTACACAAGTATCGGTTGATATCGGTATCGGCAGATGCTTAATTATAAAGTATCGGTATCGGAACCGAAAAAGCTGGATCGGTGCATCCCTACTCAAAGCTAAGACAATTAAGTGGTGCTCTTCACACAAACACACAGCAATTTATACGCTCATATTTTCAGCACATGTCCACAATCAATCACCCAACTTAAATAACTACAAAATATAGACAAAAGCACATAGAGGAGCTCTCACAAAGAACGTCGTGCAGTCTGGGGGGGCTCCGAAGTTCATGATTTTTTCTGTTGGAAGAAACATTCACCAGACCACCAAAATCCTCTGCAGCCCTACACAGCACTTTTTCCTTCACAAATAATCAATTCCTGTGTGCTGGTATCAAAGGAGGATCTAGGGCTGGCGATGCGGCTAAAAAATTACATCACGATTTTCTTGGATTGCGATTTTGATTTTATCACGATTCATATCTATAAAAAAAACAAGTATCTGAGTTTTCAGAAAGTTCTTACTTCCACTGTCAGTGGCTGTGTTTGTTGCCCAGATTTTTCAAAAGAAACAGGTGACTGAGCCTTTGAAAATTAATCCCAAAACAAGCAACCTCAGCCCTTCTAACAATAACATCAACTTTTAAGCACGAAAATTTGCTTAGAATCCATGCTTCAGTCATAATGGATTATATTTTGTCAATCAAACTTCAAAAATGCTAAAATTCACCTCTTTTTTGATTTGAATGTGCTGCCCAAAAACCACAACTTCAAAATGTATAGGAGTCTTTGAAAAGCCCTAGGAGATCTAGTCCTTATGAGGATTTGATCAAGACAGGACCGGAAACAAAACTGAGTGCAGTCTGAGCTCATGACAACAACCGACCAGAGCTCTACTCGATGTATCGATATCGACGCTGCTTTAAATGTGGGGATGGTGATTTCCACTTTACAACAAAATTCTCTCTCTTAAATCCTTTGACACATGGTTAACGTCGACATGTATTCATTTTGGTTGCATTTATGGCTTACAAACTTCTTTTTACAAACAACAAAGTGAAACTGGAGAGGACAACCCCAGCTTAGCCAATCAAAGAGCATCTATATCTCTCTTTTCTCTCTCTCTCTCTCTCTCTCTCCTCTCTCTCTCTCTCCTCTCTCTCTTGGCAATACCCAGCCCTACAGCGACTCACTCACAAAGAGACGAGCGCTAGGGAAGTGTCAACAAGCACTGAATCTCTAGGCAGAACTCAGTCTGCAGGCGTACGTTTGTAAAGTTTAAGTAACTTGTGATCTAAACTGCTGTACCTCCTCGAGCTGGCAGGCCTTGATGACGGAGGTGTAGCGGTATTCGTCGTACGTGAGGCCGAACAGGATGTTGTCCCTGATGGTCCCGGGCATGATCCAGGACGTCTGAGGAGAGAAGGAGATCCGACCGCTGTGACGAATCTTTCCTTCAGAGGGAACCAGCTCCCGAGGATCATCATCAGCAACGAACTCTGAGGAGAGAAGGAAGAGGTAAGACAGAGGTAAGAATAAGGTCTCCATGGATCATCATCAGCAACGAACTCTTGGGAAAATAACAAAAAGTAGAGAAGAGTTCTAACTGATGACTTCACACAGAGAAATAAAGATCAAACTGTTAACAGAATGTTCTCACAAAAAAATAGAAAAAAAAACATATTTTATGATTCTGTAAATTTGAGTGTTTTCCTTAAGTGGGCCTAAAAACAAATCTTTTAGATTAGAAGAGGTTTGGTCTATTGTTTAATTATAGTTCTTTAATCATTATTAGATATATGAGAAATTGAAGAAATAGCTTTTTCTATATATTGCATCGTTGCAATGCTTTATCGAGCGTTGTGACAAAGAAAACAAATTCATCTGATTGACGTGGATGAGCACAGGACCAGGCAAATCCGAGAAATATTCATTTGATTGCACTGAAGTTTAGCACTCCTTAGTTCATATCTCAGTGAATTTAACTGGATTGTAACAAAAACACACAGCATTTAATTGTCATTGTCCCTCTGTCAGTCAATGCAATGAGCTCTTTTAACCTGCCGGGTGGTCTGTCCAGAGCAAGGGAGGGAGGGAGAAAGAGACAGACAGACAGAGAAAAGGACAACGCAACAGTCCCTGTTCATTTTGAACAGGTCTAATTTCTTATTGGTTTGTAATTTACTGCTGCAGGAGCAGATTGTTGCCTACATCTTGCCACCAGTTTAGTTCAAAATACATTGTGTTTCAGCGCTCAGCCTGGAGCAGGTTGACAAAACAGACGCAGGTCTGGGGAAAGAAAAAAAGAATCTGCACGACCATACAAAGCTGGTCTGTCTCATCTCTAAATTACTTTCTGCATTAACAGCTTTCACAGTAAATAGTTTAATCTGAATGTGGAGGGACTCTGAGCTGTGCTGAGGAGCAGGACTTATACTGAAGCTCATTCAATTGGCAACTTTTACGCGAGTTGGGGTATATTTCTAACAGAATCTACTTACAGTAATATCTTATATTCAACGTCCATAAAAACCCTGAACTGCAATCATATCCCATCTCGGCTCTAAGAACGGAAACAGACAGGTTTAAACTCGAACTAAACCAATCTGGATTTTAGAAAACCTTTGAGCCAAAATGTGAAAAGACACAACCTATGAGAGCAAGCCTAGAATAACAAACAACATTGTGGAGCTTTTGGAGAAACGCAGTTTTATTAAATGGTTATCTGGTTTGTTGGTCAAGTCTAGACCTCAAAGCTTAAAGGTTAAAATAAGAATGAAAACACTTTCTATACGTTAAATGAACCATTATTTAAGTCAAAACCAAACATTACAGAATGTGACAAAACACTATTCACTTTTCAAGCTGACACTCGGCCGAGATCTGACCGGTTTTCCACTTCCTTTGCTCCGGCCTGTAGAGGTTAAACACATGTATCACAAACTGTAAAACCTGCATGACGGGACTGGGTACCTGACTTACTAAATGTACTGTAAGAGTTTATGTCGAAATGATACTTAGATCTTCTTTAAAAATAAATAGCGGTATCAACAAATATCGGTTATCAGTATTGGCTCAAAAATTGTATATAGGCCCATCACTAATAGATAACAATGCAAAACTATGGAAATATTTAACTCGCATAAAAAAACGTATTACAAGTTTTTCATCGTGTCATGTTTTCATAGAAAAATACAGACAAGTTTTGGACAGCTTATTGTATTTGAGCAAAAAAAATGTTACAGAAAATTTGTAATAAATCTTTAAAATCGTACAGTATAAAAATTAAGCAGGACTGACTTAGTTTCTGAGCTGGTTTTATTCCTGAGTCTTACCTTCCCAGGCCAGTGGAGCCCGCTACAGCCAGCATCTGTCCTTTCTCCAGGTACAGGCTGATGTTGCGCAACACGGGGGTCACGTACAGGTTTGTGAAGAACAGTCCTGGGTCCGAGTGCGCAGGTCTGGACTTGTTCTCCTGCTGGATCCGCTCGAACAGCTCCCGATCCCCTGGACAAACACGTTCAAGCAGGTAAAAAAATAAATAAAAAGCACAGAAACTATTTTGTGAAACAGTCAACGAGTAGCTAATTACTTTTTAAAGGTCTCGAGGGTCTGCTACGTCACTCGCACATTACACGTTTTCTTAAATAAATAAAAAGAAATGTACCTGAATTATACTTTTTCTTCCTGGTGTCAATCTGAGCGATTCACAAAAACACATGTAATAATTTGAAGTCTGTGGTGCTGTGACATGAAGGTCACGCTGGTGGAAATAAGAAACTTCTTCCGGTTTATCGTCACTTTTTAAAAAATTATTTAACTTTTTTTGCAAAGCCTCTGCAATTAGCTGTTTTTAAACCCGTTTTATTCAATGCTTGAGGCTGATTATGTCGGACACATTATGCACAGGATTTAATTTTTTTTTACAGTGTTTTGCCTCGGCAAACAGGAACAGCTGATGCTAATGCGCTAGCTTTGCTTTGTTAAGTCTATAGGAGCAACAAATAAAATTTTCATCAGTGGAAATTCGGCGGTTTATCACAAGATCAAGTCTGCGTTTGGGGAGGAACATTATTTCATGTTTCTATCTGCGCCTGTGTTTTCTCTTGTCCAATCATTGAGCCTTAAGGAGGGACCACTGTGAGGTCTGCCCACTGTTCAGAGTGAAAGCAGGGCCAAAAGTGGCTCGCTATGGACCCAGCGAATGAGGCAGAACGGGCCGCTTTGCGCAGTGGAAACAGCATAGAACCGTAACGTACCGCCCGACCTGTGCCTATGGAAACAGGGCTCACGTATGCTAGCTAGATTAAGCTACACACCTCATTGTTGACATAAGAGGAAGTATACAATTTAAATGTTGTTTACATCAGGTGTGCGCTGGAGGCTGCAAATGCAAAGGACATCAGATGCAGAGGTTTTGGCTAGTGTAAAGCCATCCTTATTTTATACTATATTTGTGATCTTTTGTAGACACAGCGACGACTGTAACAGCAGGGAAAGTGCAGCTTCTGAACCAAGTTTTTCATAAATAAAAGTTGTAAAAATGTAAGCAAACTAGGCAAACAGAAGCTCCGTGCACATACTGAGACTCGCTGTGCTCATGAGCCCTGGCAGAGCGTCTGTTCTCACTCACTTTATAACTTTTCCTTGTGAAAACCTGGTTCAGAAGCTGCACTTTCCTTGTTGTTACATCTGTCGCTGCCTCTACAAAAGATGACAAAAGAGAATATTGTTTTTATTTTTAAGAAGATTGCTTCAGGACTAGCCCTCGTCTAATGTTCATCGCATTTGGTGTAAACAACTGTGTCACTATGACAACAACGCCATCAGATGCAACAACCTCTGTCAATCTGAGACTGACAGACGTTAGTGCATAACCCCATACCACAGGACAGAAATCATACAAAAGATTCTACTGAAGGTGAATGGAGTGTAAAAGCAGTGAAGCATGCACTTAAACAAGTGTGAATAAAACAGAACAAGGTGTGTTTGGATGTTGAAATACAGTAACAGCAACACAAATCAAAAATGAGCATAATATGGGTCTTTTAAAACCAGGCTGTTGTTGTGTTAATGCATTAGCTTACATCTGCCTTTTTGTTACATGTATTTAGCCACTTCCCAACATTTTTAACCTTCTCTATTCAGTTTCTCGCCTTGACACCATTTCGAATTAGTTCCACTCCACTGCTCTAATTCCCCCATTGACACACATGTTTGCAGCAGCCTGTACCAGCTCCTCTTTTGTCTAACTCCAGTCATTCATCTCTTTTTCACACTTGTGTTTTTCTTCTTTGCGTCGCTGCGTACTTTTCCGATTGTTTGCTGACGTATGTTGAAACAAAAAGCTCACAGCCGCATTCATCTGCAAATGTGTGAAATCCAGGAAAGGGTTCTGGGGGGATTGAAAAGGCAGCGGTTTCCCAGCAGAAGACACTGGGACTGAGGTGATCAATTATGGAGAGTGAAGGAGACGGGGGCCGGTTCTCACGCCGTGCCGAGTGAGAGGTTTGGAGGTGTTCAAACAGATAAGATTAAAATACCTGCGCAAAACCAAGGCTGGGAATGAACAGAGAGAGAAAGTGGACAGAGGTGAAGAGGAAAGTTTTGTGAAAATTAGTTGTTATGTTGAAATCCCTACACAATTTTTTGAAATAAACTTAAATTAAAGAGGGGGTATTATGCAAAATCCACTTTTTGGAGGTTACAATCATGTTATAACACTATTCCTTCATCGAAAACATGCCTGAAGTGGTTTATATTTGGACTAATACAAACACAGACTAAAGAAAGATCGTCTCAAAAGTCTGGTGAGTAAAACTGACACTTGTTTTATCAAAATGTGCTTCTTTTGTCAACAATAAACACTGCTTATGAAACACAAAGAATCACTTTAAAAACACTGACAAGAGATTAGACTGATTCTTATATAAATGACGTTCTGTTGGAGCTTAGTGGGAGAGCCAGAGAAGAGGGAAACTCAGAGCATCCAAAACGAAACTTAATAATTAAAAAAAAAAAATTCTAGCAAATATTGCATTTTTGACAATTATACGATGGAGATTACTGTATATTTAGTTTATATGGCATGTGTTACCTAGTGTAGTAGCAAGACCACAATGATCAAGACACCAAAACCTTTTGTTTGTTTGTCCAAGACGAGATAAACACTTGGTGATAGTCGGAGGTTGAGGCGCTAGGTGTTAGGTGAATCGCCTCAGCTGAGCTGCCCAGGCAGCTTACTGTCATGAGTGGGAGGGAAGGGTTCATCACTCTGTGAAGCGCTTTGTGACTTTGTGTCTGTGAAATGCGCTATACAAATAAAGATTACTTACTTACTTACAAAACTAAGATCACTGAGGGTCAAGATTGAGACTTTAATAGATTAAGACCAAGAAGAACCTAGACCGAGGTCCACCGATACGAAATCAAGATCATCTTGGTCATTTATGCAATTATCAGTGTCTACGTGATCTCATTCTGCTGTCCTATTACAAACTGTTCCTGGGACAGGTCCTCAAACTCCTGGTGGAAGTTTAGCAGAGCGTGGTGGTAATAACATGTGGTCTTGGGTTTGTGCTTGAGTCCGAGACAAAATCTCAAGACCAGTCTTAAGACCAAGAGTGGTTTTGAGTACTATTACACTAATGCTAACAATATGTACCCCATAAAGCAAAATACTCCTTGTTTGCATGATACTGTTAAACTTCCTATTTGTGCTAAAAAGTGTTTGGAGTGTACATCTACTAATGGAGCATGTCCCAGGATCAGACTGAGACCAGTCAAGTTCCAGCTCTGGTGCAGTCACCACAGGCTTTTTTTCTTTTAAAGTACGAGAAGAGGTGCTACAGAGGTACATACTCTTTCCATTGGAAGAAACTTTCTCTGGACCGCCAAAGCCCTTTTTCTTCACAAATAATAAATTGCCACAGTAAGGCGCAGTCTCGTGTGTGCACGGATCAAGGAAAGTGACTGCAGTGGACTAAGCTGGACCAAGTGCAGTCTGAACTGGGGGTTATCTTCCTAAAATCCAGGGAAAACCTCATAAGGTGTCCACTGCACAATTTTGTCTCTCTGTAATCGAAGCTCTCAGTGAGACAGACGCAAAAATTTATCTGACAGAACATTTGAGATTCACAAGCAGACTCATCTCAGTTTTGATGAGTTTAAACATCACATGCTCTATAGTGTCGCACTGTGTGCAGGATAAACAGGAGACTGACCTCGTCCCATGAGGCTGAAACATTGACCAGCTCCACGTCTGTCGTGGTCAGTTATACTCCAGAACTCTGTACTCTTCTTTCATCAGAAACTCCTACAAAACACAAAAACACAGACAGACAAATTACTTTTTTTTCTTGGAAAAACAAAAAAAACAAAACATACAGTATAAACATTACATAAACATTTCACCAAATAGTACTTTCATGTTCGTGGTGTTTTTTTAAATTCAAATCTGATCCTGGGTTCAGTCCTCATGTGTCCCTCTATAGCTCTGGCTGGAGAGAGGAAGTAAACAGCAGCTTACTGTTGCTGTATTCTGATTGAGGTGACTTTAGTCATTCTGTTGTGTTTATTTCACAAAAACTCATCCAGGAATGACTGAAGTATGAACTTTTAAAAACATTATCTGAATAAACACCTGACTTAATTCCTAAAAAACTACATTAAAGCAGGAATATTTATCTTTAGCTGTTTTATTTAGCAAAGTAACAGAAAAGGTAGTTTTCCATTAACCTGGTTTTATAAAATGACACATGATATTTGTGATTTAAATCAAATCCACAGAATCCATCTGGAGAACTCTTGCTGCAAGTCCGCTTCTTATAGCGACTTTGGGCTTCTTTTTTCGGAAAGTCGCTGGGTTGCGTTTTTTTGGCTTTGCTCCTGAGAGGCATTTTGACGTCACGAACAAGGTGATTTTCGTCATTTTCCAGGTTTTATTCAAAAATTATACTCACGAACGAAACAAATATGAACTTTTAGCATATTTTTAATCTTTAAAGGGCTGTACTGTGTAGATTGAGAGGAATTTTAATTATCAATATAGTCCAAAACATTTAAATCATATTTATTCTTTACAACATGAATACTTAAGAGAGCACTGTTAACAATCACATCAAATGTGATACATTTATACGTATTTGAAATGTTTTATTACGGCCGGAACATGGATCATTGACGCTAGATGGCAGCATGCTTAATAGGCAAAATGCATGTGAATGGCTCCTCTGGTGTTCAAAGTGGATTCACTTGTTTGTTTTTTTTTACATAGTGCTTTAAAGTCTTTACTAGTGATCAAATACTATTTAAAATCTACCAAAATCAGTAACTCTCGTTCTGCTGTGACACATCCTGCTTAATAATTGATTATTTTGTTTCTTTTTTATTGAGTGGCTGAGGTCAACTACTGTGAGCTAAATTACAGACTATTTTGACTTTTGAAAAACACACATAGGAGATTTGTGCATTTTTTAACGAGAAAGATTAACAAAAAGACATGACTTCTTGGCTATTTCCTTGTTCAGATGTTTTGATCAATCAGATTGTAAAACTGCCATAACATTTCACTTTTTCCCAACGCTTTACAGTCTTTAAAGTCTTTCCAGATTCGAAATAGGCAGCACTCAATTCAGAGTGATACACATCAATTGGCTTGAGTCGAGTTCTTTTCCATTTATGTTTAGTGTCTGATCTTAAAGACAGAAAAAAGTGAAAAGGAAGCATCTTAATGGAAAAACAGTTTCCACCACGTTTCAGACTAATAAAAGTGAAAATCCATCAGTTTGCAGCTCTGTCAATACCTCTATCTTCTTGACGAGAGCCAGCGTGTCATACCACATCTGGATGGAGCCGGGTAACTGTCGCGTGAGTGTCATTCTCAGGACCATACAGTAGGAGGCGGTGGTGAAGATCCTCCTCAGAATGATGCCTTTACTGAGCGCGTGCGGGACGATGGCCGACACCACCACCAGGATGGCGGAGAAGAAGTAGGCCGCGCTGTAGAAGTACCGCAGCGAGCCGATCTTTCTCGTCAACGTCACCTCATCTCTGCAGGAAAGAACGTCACAGGTTTATGTTCATCAAATAGTTTTTTCTTCTGCCTTAAATCAAGTAAGTAAGTAAGTAATCTTTATTTGTATAGTACATTTCACAGACACAGAATCACAAAGAGCTTCACAGTGAGATGAACCCCTCCCCATAGCAGCAGACCTGGGACAACTCAGCAGAGGCGATTTGCCTGAACACCTGGCGCCTCAACCTCCGACTACCACCAAGTGTTCCCTAACCTGCATGTTATTGGTTGGTGGGGAAACTGGAGGGCCCGAAGGAAACCACCCAGGGGAGGAACATAGAAACTCCACACAGAAAGGTCCCAGGCCGTGCGGGAATCGAACCCGCGACCTTCTGGCTGTGAGGCCAGAGCGCTATCCGCTCTGCCACCATGACACCAATCAACCAAAACTGTCAGATTTTTTCTGTTGTTGAAAGAATGTAGCTTTTACAACAACCTGCAACAAAACAAAATGTGTCGGTTTAGGAATTTTATAATGACCTGTAACACTGTGGCAGCACGGTGGCAGAGCGGATAGCGCTCTGGCTCACAGCAAGAAGGTCACGGGTTCGATTTCCTCATGGCCGGCCTTTCTGTGTGGAGTTTGCATGTTTCTCCCCGTGTCTTGGTGGGTTTCCTCTGGGCACTCCGGTTTCCCCACCAACCAATAACATGCATGTTAGGGTAATATCCTCCAGCTACGGTAGTCCTGACCAAGCCTAGCAACAACATCTGAGATGGGTCTCCGAGCGCTGCACTGTGGCGATCACTGCTCCTGAGGAGATGCCCCAGAGGCATTGAAGATGGGTCAAATGCAGAGGACACATTTCCCTACAGGGACAATAAAGTGTACCTTAACCTTAACCTTAACTTATTGTAAATAAGAGTTTTTATACTTTTATAACAAAAAAAAGACTCTGGCTCTACAGACTTAAACTCCATGGCCCTATTCCCCCCCAGGTCTTAGTTTTTCTTCTGTTGGCCACTAGTGTCTCTCCAAGCGCTATATGCTGTCAGTCCAGGAGGTGTGACTCCAACCAGATGTGAGGCACAATTTCATTGCGTGAACCTGAGATGTGTCACGTCTGTGACAAGTGAGCTGCTGTATTAATATCACAGACAAAGGTTACTGTAGCAGCAGCTTCAGTTTGGACAAAAAAGTGTAATAATAGAAATCACATGAGAGACTTTAACTACTTTGTCTAAAAATGTGTCTTTTCTTTACATAAAACCTGTTGGCCTAATATAAAAAATAATCAGATGTCAGAGTGAACATGGGACAGTGAAAGTGTGAATGCAGCTCTTCCCACGACTGAGCAGAGACTCGTGAGATAAACCAGGTGAGTGCAGTGCTGTGTGAGCCCTGGTCACTTTTGTGCTTTTTGGATCACTGTGGACTTTAGACCAGAGCCTGCCGGCTTTACATCGGTGAACATCATGCGTGGACACGAGGAAGAGCACACGAAATCGTTTGGCATAATCCACACTAGAGCATTGTGCTGTGCTTTACCCGGATCCTGAAAAGCGCATCGCGTGCATCCAGAGACCAGTACAAAGTGCACACAACCCTGCACTTGTCTGTACCGGGACTGTAGACGCTGTCACGCACAAAAGACCCTCTGCATGCATTACACCAGGGCATGACGAGCACCTGTACCATCGGATCATTTATTATAACTTTAGGTTGACATAACACAATGTTGTTAAAGAAAATACACAAACTTATTGAAGCCCATAATTACAATAGATAGCAAAAATATGTATTATTTTGTTATGAACTTGCGTCTTTACTTTCCACGAATAAACAGATTCTTCGATTTCACAGCACGTCTTCTTCTCTCTATAATACTTGTTCTGCATTAGTGTCAGATTATTGCACCAGACTCAGATTGTGACACTGTTCTGTGATTCAGAACAATCTAACACAGCAGCATCAATAGTAACACTGAACTATGACAGCATCACAGAGAGAAGAGACTGAACTGGAGCCAGACACACATCGAGTTTATTCAGACAGATTAAAGGTCCCATGTTATGAACTGTTAACTCTGCTCAGCTTTGGGCCATGTTAGAATTGTTGAAACGTCCCTGGCGTTGTGTTTTCTTTGGTTAAATCTTCTATGACTAATTACACTGTTCACATCTCCAAAGCTCTGAATACCTTGTTTCACAATGTGATGTTATGTGAATTAAACAAAATACAACGTCAAAATACTTGCAAATATTGTCCTTTTAAACTGTGTGTAATGATGTGTTGGTGTTAAATGCAGCTCCTTACTGTCTGATGTTCTTGATGATGGTCTCCATGATGTCCTCCCAGCCGTAAGCTTTAACTGAGTGAATATTCTCCACGATTTCAGACGTCAGAGCCAGACGCCTGTTTATCAGACCTGCACGCTTCACCCTGGAACAAATCACAGAAGACACACACTGTAGGTGATTTCAAGCTCTTGATCAAGCTAACTTGATCAGCTGTGGTCGAATGTTGCAGCTAAAAGAACAACATTTCCATGGAAAAAGCACGAGGATTCATCAGAAAGAGAGAGAAACCATGCAATGCAATCAGCGGGAAGTGACACATTTTTAGAGTTGGGATAACTAACTTTTTAAATTATAGATAACTAAAAAAAAATCTGCAAAAAGCAAATAAGATCACTGTGTAATGTCTTGAGCAATAAAGAAGTTTAGTTCCCATCAGAAGCTGAATGCTGCTCTCTGATTGGCTGAGCTTGGATGGCCCTCTCCAGTTTCACTTTGCTGTTTGTAAAAAGAGGTTTTAAAGCCGTAACTGCAACCAAAATGAATACATGTCTATAAAAACATTTGTTGAAGGATTTATGAGAAGTTGTCAGACTTAAAGAGAAGCTAAACCCTAAAACAACTTTTTTTCAAATTTACAAGTTTCAGGTGAAAATAGTCACAAACTGGTCTTTTATGTCACTTCTATACTCTGTGAAAAAAACTAGCACTAGACATGTGAAAATCAACTACAGACTTTTAAAGGTTGTATGGAGAATATTCCAAATCTAGGAGCTATTGATGTTTTTCAAATGGTGCACGTGTGTTTTCTTTCCCCCAGAGCTCCGCCCACCACAGCAAACTGGGCCAGTGAGTTACTTATGCTGCATTCATGTGGTCCTCGGGTGCTCGTGTTTCCGAGAAGGTTCCGACCTAGTTTGCATTCATGTGCTGTTTAGGTCGGAAAATCGGGATGTTGTTGTTAACCATAGATAACCAAAGATAAATGACACAGCACTTTTAACAGAGGTCAATAGACCTAACAGTGAGATCTGATGCTAGCCTGTCCAAAAACTAATGTTAAAGGTTGTTAGTACTGTAATTTCTGCCCTATTGAGCGCACCTGAATATAAGCCGCACCCACTGGATTTAAGTAAGAAAAATGATAAAGTACACATATAAGCCGCACTTGTTAATAGTAAGTCTATGAGAATCTATATTTTGCTGCATTGCCTTATAAGCCGCATAGTTCAAAGCTCATGAAAAAAGTAGCGGCTTATAATCCAGAAATTACGGTATTTATTTTCTAACTGATTTTCATCAGTCTCCATGTGTCAGTGACGTCAGGTGCAGAGCTCGGGCAGCTCCGTTTGTCCCGAGTTTCCGAGCAGTTGTTCCGAGATGCTTGAGCGTTCATGTGCATTTTTCAACTCGGAACAACATTTTTCCGAGTTCCCGAGGACCACATTAGGAACATAGAGGGTTTGATTGACAGGCGCACCGGCCAATTGATAAGAAGATACCTCCTTTTCTAATGGGCACATAGTTCATATATTTTTATTATTCTTTTTCTATTTATCATAGGTCTGTTATAAATCTATACAACCGTTTTTGACCAAGATTGAACACACATTTTTTGAGAATCCTCCATACAACCTTTAAGTAATGTTTCAATGTGCGTAGTCCAACCAAAAGTTCCAAATAAAAGGTATAACGAGTCAAGAATGTGATGATTAAATTCTTGATTCAAAACCCACAATTCAATTTATTACAATTCTCACACAATGCCTAAAAATGTAGCTACTTTGATTTGATTTTGCCTAATAATTATTCTTATATTAACAGATACAAGTGCACTGTAAGAGCTTAAGTTATTTCTTTTACTCCACAGTCATGTTCAGAAGCAGCAGCATCTGGAATCCCACACCAGAACGTCTGCGTAAACTATGTGTCGTCCTATAGCCGGAGCTGGGACCGTACTCCGGCTGCGTGCTTCTGAAATGAAACAGGAAAGTAGCTGCATTGCTTTTACTTTGAATTCTGGAGGAAAAGGGAACTCTGCCTCTTGTTTTTATTATTAGACTTTTGCAGTGCAAGAGCAGCAAACAAAATGACATTACATTCTGCACATTCTGATACTTCATGCTCTCCAAATGACCCTGAGCAGAAAACCGGATTACATTAAAGAAAAGTGCTGGACATAAACAGCAGGCTGGAAGGTTTTCGAGGAGGAGACAGGAGGAGACATGGACAGCAGGACTTCAATTCATACTGATAAGTCATGGAAGAAGTTGTTTTAAAGGCGCTATACCACTCCCCTTTTAAACAATTTACTAACTTAAAATCAATTTCCCCCAGGCAGCACAGATATCTTAATAATGCATCTATTCAGGTGAAAGTCAATCCACAATGTCCTGTCTCTAGTAATGTTGCATTGTCAGCGGTGGCAAAAGTGAAGTTCCCTACACAAGTAAACACTCATTTACTTGAAAAAAAGTATAAAAGTATATAAACTTTCTAAAAGTAAATGTATCCACAGTACATATTAACAGAATATCTGTGGTCATGAGAAATTGACCTTCGGTTGGTTTATTGTAAAAAAAAAAAAAGAAGGTATAGTTCCTTTAACTTCCTGTTCAAGACTACAGAACTGATACGCTCCACCCAGTGTTGCCAGATGGAAAATGTTAAATTATCATACCAGAGCCTCAAAATGATCCTATTTTGCTAAAAATTATCGTACACATCCAAACTCTTTTTAATTTGGGCCAGGGCAATTTCTATGACATAAATACCTCCTTGGACGATGCTAAATCATTCCAAAAGTTTATTTTTTAAATATTTTCTACTCAGTTGGGAGGCTAACAAAATACAACATTGTTTCTATGTTTAGTGCAATTCACAGCGAGCTTTCTCTTCTTCACAGCCAAATCAATCTGATTTAAATTAATATCAATAGAACTCAATCATACTTTATTGTAAGTAAAATAAAACATTGATTCACACTCTTTCCTTCATCTGATATCATTATTGCTCATGCGGTGGTTGTGTATTTACATTTGGTCTCAGCTCATTGGGGCAAACGCAGACATGAGGAACTGTTGATGCTGTTGACCAATAATATTACAGAACACCACCAGTGTTTGGTGATCCATGATCAGTTTTTCGGTCTTTAAGGCTTAAGTTGGTCAAGACAAAGAAAATACCTGGTGCTGTGACTTAGAATTAGCAATTGTATCTCGCACAGAGGGTGATCATTATCATACAAACAATAATTATCGTACATCCGGCAACACCGTCTCTACCTCTTTATTTTTAAAATTTCATTTAACAAGAAGCAGAATTTAAATTAAGATTTTTTTTACCCAACATTTGTTTGCGTAATCTCATGTAAATACAGAGAAGTGGGTTGGGAATAGGTGGCAGGCTAAAGCAAGACTTTTCTCAAGCATCAGCTGCAAAACAAGATTACTCAAGTGCATCAGAAGAGTGAATTTAGGCTCCACAAAAATCTTTTCTTACCTGTGCGGTCCCATCTTCTGCGAGAGCCAGGCCTGGATGATGCCCAGCAGAGTGAGAGCCGCCAGAGCGCAGAAACCGTTGACCTCGATCAGCTCCCAGATCAGTCCCACACACAGGATGCACTGCAGCGGAGTGATCCACACGAAATGGCCAAACCTAAACTCTGAAAACAAAACACAACACAGAAATCTCAAATGTAATGCATGTATTAAAGTAGGGCTGAGCAATATGGCAAAAAATTAATATCACAATTTTCTTTGAGCCAGATGATGATTTCAAATTGATCACGATTCTTGTAAACTGTCTACTTTAAAATTGCTTTTGAGGTAAATACAATAATCTCCTTTTGTGGAAAGTTCCTTCTTCAAGCGACCAATCTCAAACAAGTGACCTCAATCCTTCAATAAGAAAATATAAAATGATTTAATTAGAACGTTGTGTATCTCCACAAAACAAGTTTCTAGCTAGGGCCGGGCGTAATGGCAAAAAAATATTACTACGACTTTCCTGGAGGAAAGAATCGATTAATTAGAACATTGTGTGTTGTCAGGGACTTTGCCATATCATATGTTTTTCTTACATTAATAGCGACTTTTACACATGAAAACTGGCTAAAAATCCATGTTTCAGTTTTATAAAATTGCTACGCTTTGCGACTAGTTGGCCACTGTCCAGGGTGTTCCCCGCCTAAGGCCCAAAGTCACTGGGATAGGCTCCAGTCACTCGCGACAACTAATGGGATTAAGCCGGTAGAAAATGAATGAATGCTAAGCTTTATTTCTTTATGACTTAAGAGAGACTTAAAAAAAAGTCCAAAGTTGCTAAAAAGACTTGGATTTGGAAACCCTGAGACTAACCCGGCTCACACTGCCTCCAGTCCAACTGGAGGCAGTTCCCGCAAGGGCCGGACCTTTCTGTGTGGAGTTTGCATGTTTCTCCCCGTGTCTGGGTGGGTTTTCTCCAGGCACTCCGGTTTCCCCACCAACCAATAACATGCAGGTTAGGGTAATAACCTCCAGCTACGGTAGTCCTGACCAAGCCTAGCAACAACATCTGGAGATGGGTCCCCGAGCGCTGCACTGCGGCGATCACTGCTCCTGAGGAGATGCTCCAGAGGCATTGAAGGATGGGTCAAATGCAGAGGACAAATTTCCCGACGGGGACAATAAAGTATACCTTAACCTTAACCTTAACCTTAACTCCGGTGCAGTCACCGGACCGGTCTAGCTACGGTGGGTGACTCAGATTAGCTACGGTGGTCTGCTGTCCTGCTGCAGCCACAGGCTCTGCTGCCGACCTCGCGAGACCCCAAACTCACGGAGGTTCACGCTCAACGTGGGAGATTACGCGATCGCTGAGCACTTTTTTTTTCTCTCTCTCTCTCTTTCGCTGAGGACATGTGTAAACAAAGAGCACGCGCCAAATTTTGGGCTTGTTTCACGTTAGTTGATTTTCTGTTGGGATTTTTCGCCGCACAGTGGGTGAGTACGGAGGTTTATTTACATTTTATGTGTTACGTAATCGTGTAAATGTCGTGTTTGTATTATTAGTGGTAACGTAATGATTTTATTTTTAAAACTACCGGATTCACTTCACCCGCGCTCGCGTAGTTTCCTGTTTATTTATTTGAAACAAACGAAACGGATTCGGAGCGCCGGATTGGCCGTACCGGAGACACCGGACTAGACTGTACACGTGTGAGCCACTCTCGGACTTTTCAAGTTAAGTAAAGACTCCGGTGACTGCACCGGAGTTGGACTGGATGTAGTGTGAGCCCGGGGTAAGAGTAACAGGTTGGAAAAAATATTCTATATTTGAACAGACAGATGCATCAAACAGAGAAAAAAAAAAAATCACAATATAACGATTTCATCAAAAAAGCAGTTTGTCACAGGAATGAGTTCTCAATTCGATTTTATCACAATATTGCCCAGACCTAGCTCAAAGTGTTAAAAGTGAGGATATTGTTGCAAGATTCTGGTCAAGACTCACTTACTCCAGTTAACAGAACAGCTTAGTCTCTATAAGTAAACTTTCATTATTCTTTGGCCTACTTTAGTTTACAAATCCATGAAATGCTATAATCTCGAAACAAATGAGTCTTTCTAAGAGACAGTGGAGTTTTTCTGTTGAAGTGAGTGACGTTTCGGTGATAATTGTCCCGGAGCCGACGACACGGTGTGCACACATTCAACAGCAAACTGAGACCTGACGCTGGGCTCCACAAACACGCTAACGTCCACGAGCTAAAGAGGCTAAAAGCTAACGCCAAGCTCAATGGATTACTGGAAAACCAAAACGTGGAAGCGTCTCACTCTGAACTGACAATGTTCAAATACAGACTCAGAACAGTTATGTTTATCTGTGAACAACGACTGACTGAATTGTATCTGCACTCTGATCTGTTAATGTCTTAAACTGTTTGTATTTTAAGTGTGTATTTTTTTACTTTTATAATAATTTGGTAGAGATTAATATCAGTTTTAAATAGTAGTTTAGATATACATTATTTATTGAATAAGATATTGATATTGAGGTTTCGTGGAATCAGATGAATGATGGCCAGGCAGGAGACTCAGTGTGGAGGTTCTGTCTCAGTGATCTGCCCATCTGATTCAGGACCCCCCTTCCTTATTTGGGTGTTAAAAGGAATAATAGGCGTGTTCAAGATGGGAAAATCTATGTCTGGATTGCAGACAAGAGCAGCCAGCTTAAAGTGAACCCTGACTATAACGACAAATATGGCTAAAACGCTAGTACAGCTCATGTTTGCTCAAATAAACTACAAACTAATATATAACGGCTTATCATTTTTATAAAATCTGCATTGTTTTGAGCTACTGGCCGCCGCCATATTGTCCAGACACAATGCATTCTGGGTTGATGATGTCAAATGGTTGCTTTTGGTTGTTGCCATGGTTACTCCTGTGGTTCGATTGGTGAACAGTTGAAACAAAAACACCACTGACAGTGTCCAGTTCTTGCCTCTTCCTCTTGATTATCTTTAGTTTTACTAGATTCTACATAATCATTCTGTATTTGGCCAAACTCCAGCTCAAACTGAAAGGTTTTAACTGTTGAATTAATGTTGCTTAGTTACTGTTACCTTGACAACCACCAGAAGGCAGACAGACAACCATTTGACGTCACATCCAGGACAAAATGGCAGCCATGTGATTTCTTTAAAACATGATTTTGATAAAACTACAATACTTTCAAGGTTTTGTTCTGAATTTATATAAGTGATGATATTAGAAGTGTTTAGGGTAAACATGTGATTATAGTCAGGGTTCGCTTTAAGGCAATGGGAGGAGATTCAACACAGCTCTCGCGTTGTTTTAAGTATTGCACTGAATAAAGTTACATGCAACTTTGTAAACGCATTTCTGTTTCCCTCACACATCGCGAACAAAAATGATGAAGTTGACACACCACACTTGAGCTCTGTCTGTGAAAAAAGTGACTTTCAGCTCATCAAGATCAGGTGTTAATGACTGATTCTGACTCATGATAAACACGTGTGATGTTATAAAGTTCATAGATACGATAAAGACAGAAGAGGAGAAACTGCAGAGCGTCTTGTTTGATCTCACAAAAATCAATTAATAAAACATTAATTACACTCTGGGAAGAAAAGTGTGAAATGAGCACTGTCTGAATTGAATAATAAAGAATTTTAGTTCTATTTAGAAGCTGTATGCTGCGCTCTGATTACCTGTGCTTGTTAATTGCAACCAAAATGAATACATGTTGATATTAACCACGTGTTGAAGGATTTATGAGAGGAAGTTGTCAGATTTAAAACCTAAATTGTGTCTGCAGTGTAAAAATCAGTTACTCCACTTTAAATAGTATTCCCTTTAACTGCCAACCATCTGTGCAAAACATCATTAACCTATACAATGTTGTGATGAACACAAGTTATTAAAGCTGTGAGATGGCAGAGAACGAATCTGAACGACCCATAACAAGACAAACAGATAAATTCAGGTTAAGCTCCATTATTCGGGCAGGGCTGGTACCTCGGGGCCGTACATCTCCTCATACCAGAAACATCAGATTAAAAACTACGTCCACAGTCGAAAACACATCATCTGGAAGTCATTTTCTGTCCTGAATTCTGACTTGTCCTCCAGGTTATTTTTAAAGTGCATGTGACAGACTGGACATTTTCAGTCAAACAAAATGAACATGATTATATTTGAGACTTTACTAAACATTTTAACTAAATACGGTTGTTGTTTGGACCATATTACTAGATGCTAACAACACAAACAGTGAGACGCTATATTCCTCTGGTTTATGTGACGACACAAATCAATTGAACACAACAGCAGAAGGTGCATTTTTATGGATAAAACAGCAGGCATTTTTAGCAAACCAGCTATGTGGTTTTGGTGACATTTATGTAAGGGCAGTTTCATATGCTAATCTACAGTAAACACTAAAAAGGTTGGAAAAACTAAACGACTTGTAATGAGGCTTTGATCTTTGACTCTGCTATGAGTTTTTACCAGCAGACTGTCATTGTCACAGAGTACAACTAAATTACGTTTGGAGTGAGCCTCCGGGCCGCTGCACTTTTTGCGCGCCGCCACTCGCTCTTCAAAAACACAATAACACTTAACAAAACACTGTACATGTGGTGATGTGATGGGATTTTTTGTGAGGAGTGGGTCGAAGAAAGAAAGGAGAAGAAAAGAGGCGGCAGACGTCATGGACAGGGAACGGGTAGAGGATGAGAGTATCTAGTGTGAGTCTGAGCAGTCTGTTTGGGAAGAGCCAAAAAAGCTAGATGTTTACTATTACTGTGACATGATCATGAGGACAGTCGAAAGTAGTGGAGACAACTATTGCCATAACTGTTTCCCTGGAGGATGCATTCTTTGAGGGCTAATACTAGCAGCTAAGGCTAGCTATACAATCCACACTCCACAATATGCCAATCCAGTTCAAAGGCTAAGTGTTTAATAGCATGAGCGTCAAACTGCACATTTAATCATTTTGTCTGTGGATTAACTTCCAGAAAAGTGTGTCAGTTGTGTTTTTTTTTGACGTATTGTCACTTTTGATGACATATGTGAGGAGATTCTGTTTTAGAACTCAATTATTCATATTAGAAAAATGTGGGGACAGTATCACTTTTTCCTTGTGGACTTTTGCTGTGATTGTCCTTTTATCGTAGTTTTCCAGCAGTTAATTGGCAAATTATGAGAAATTGGCAAAATGGAAAAGTAGAAGATGTAATTAGAGTTGTAAAACAGAATTCTTACGTGTGTCATCAAAAACTACCAAATGCAAGACAATTTACACACAACTGACATTTCCTGGAGCTTAAACAATCACTTTAAATTATTACGCAACATTATCCTTGTCAAATCTTCACGTCTGTGCCATTTATCTGGAGTTTGGTCCTTTTTTAGGTTGTCAAAATACCTCATATTTACTGGACAAAAGGCAATTATAAACCTCATCAAACAGACCAACTGGGTGAAAACAAGTAAAATGTTTAGTCAAATCTTAAATCGAATCACGTTCACTGTGTTTTACTGAAAAATGCAGTTTAACCTGTCGTACACACTTTAAACTATGACTATTTTGAATGTGGACATCACGTAATTCTTATTGATTTGATAATAAACCTTCTGAGCGGTTCTGAGCTGTGACCAGACTTTCCTGGATCAAACCTAGTCTCTGCTTCCGTCTGTGTCTGTACAAAGTATTCCTTATCTCAGTCCTTGAAACCTTTTTGATTCTTATTTCCCCAGTTTGATCCTTTGGTCCTGCGTTAAAGTCTCCTCTGTTCACATCCACAGTCTGGTCTGCGGACACTCCAGGGCTCAGAGACAAAACTTTTATCAGAAAATAAACCCAGCGGTATCAGAAATCATCAAACCAGGCTCAGGCAAAACTGCAGCCCCCAGCTTCAGTCTGAGCGGCAAGAACAACTCAACATTTGACTGAGGATTACTGTAAACTTGTATCTGTTTTATACACTTAACAAAGCTTTTAAAATTTCACTAAACTACTAAACGGCCCACATACGAGTCAACAGAGCTGTCAAACTGCGCCACCCACCTCTCACTACAGGAATAAAGTAAATGCCAGAAAATGTTTTAATTAATGCAATTTTCAGTATTTAGCTATTTAAATCTCAATTGGTTTAACATTTAGCCAACTGAACATTCTACACATGTGTAATGTCACGAAGAAAGGCCTTAAAGATTTAATAAAAAGCATGTTCATTTAATTTAGATTGTGTTTTCACTTTAAACAAGCTAGAAAAGAGTTTCCTTTAGGTATAGTGTTCACATTATGGTGTGAGCTAATAACAGATTACTAACTAGATTTCTAAGTCTGTGCTGAGTAGTTTGTCAGCACCAGTCACTCAAATAGTGAACATGTCGGTTCAATCTGGAATATTCCAAAGGCTATAAAAACTTATTAAGCCTTATTAAGCTTCTCTTGAAGAAGAGCAGTCTTGATGCCACAGTACTGAACAATTATCGACCCATCTCAAATTTGCCATTTTTAGGAAAGTTATTTACCAACAACTTACTGACTTTCTAATAATAACAACACATTTGATTGTTTCCAGTGAGGTTTCAGACCCAATCATAGCACAGAAACTGCTCTTATCAAGGTAACCAATGACACCTGCCTAAACACAGACGCTGGCAAAGTCTCTGTCCTGATTCTGTTGGATCTGAGTGCTGCTTTTGACACTGTCGATCATGACATCCTTTTACACAGACTAGAGGACTGGGTGGGCATCTCTGGTTCTGCCCTGAAGTGGTTTAGTCCTATCTAGAAGACAGAAGTACAGTATTTTGTTGAAATCGGAAATTGCGTGTCTGAGCACATGCCTTGACCTGTGGCGTTCCCCAGGGGTCATCTTTGGACCTCTTCTGTTCGTCTCTACATGCTGCCATTAGGTCAGTTAATACGCAATAATAATGTGTGCTATCAAACTATGCAGACGACCTATCTATGTGTCACTAACAGCAGGTGAATATGGGCCAGAGGATTCACTCTGTCACTGCATCCAACAGATAGTGTGTGGATGCAAACAACTTTCTCCAGCTAAACTAGACCAGACTGAAGTTATCATCTTTGGCCCACAGAAGCAAGGAGAAAGTGTCAGCAGTCACCTTCAGTCTCTCTTCAAAGTCAATATCATCAGCAGCTTTTTACCATCTAAAAAACTTTGCCAAAATCAAAGGTATAGTGTCAAAGCCTGACCTGGAGAGACTTATCCATGCATTTGTCTCCAGTAAGTTAGACTATTGTAACGGCCTGCTCACCGGCCTATCCAAATGGTCTTACCTCGTCCAGTTTGTTGAGATGCGCCGACATGAGGCTGACCAGCTGACCCGTGCTGATCTTGTCCAACACTCGACTGGACAGCTTCAGCGTCTGCAGAGGTCACAGAGTCACAGAAGTCAAAGGGGAGGAGTAGCATAGAAGAAAACAGAGGTCAAAAAACACAGTGAGGGTAAAAATGTTAATTCAATAACTTCCAGCAGCTCAAGTGTTAAACAGTTACAGTGTTAGTTTGGCCTGCATGGTCTGACACAATTAGATTTTAGTCGGAAGTTTAAATGCCCCAAACCCAAAAGGCTCACTCCAGCCTCTGCTAAAGTATTGGAACGAATCACTTGTTGGCACTTTAACCCATGTGTGTTTCAGGATTTAAAAAAGTGTTACAAGATATTATGTCACATCATAACGTCTGTGTCATTTATGTGAATTTTGGTGAATATTTACAATCTGGACTAGAGCGATTGTGAATAGCTGCCCTGCCAGAGATTAGACTAAAACATGTACAAATATCCATAAACTGTCCCTTTCTAGTAAAACTGTGCCTCTGAGCTGAGCCGCGGCAGGCTGAGGTCATGTAAAATCTTATCTGCTACACTTGTGGGTTGTTTTGTTTTGTTCTTCGCAAATACAAAGAGAATGAGCTGCTGTTGAAAGAACAAGTTCACACCTGGCTAACCGCAGGCTAACTACAGACTCGCAGCAGAAACAGGGAGAAGGGTAAAGGAGAGACTATTTACAGCTATTAAATTACTGTAACGATATTAGAATGCAAATCAGTAAACAAAACAAGTTAACCAGATTAACTGTTCAGACGCCAGAGGACAAAAGCAGCCACAGAAAGACTTAGGGCTGGATATACTATGATATAGATACAAAAACACAGATATATCAAGTATTTGCTCATGTGCAGGTTAGTGGGAGCAAAAACCTGGCGTAGCTGACATTTTTCTTTCACACAGACACTAAAGATGCAGAATTTGAGGTGGTGCATATCTCTTTTGTGTAATGTGTTATATATGTACAGAATATACCGTACCTATAAGATTGTATATATATATAAGATTGAGTCCACAGATCAAGACGAGAATTTCAAACAATGAACTTAACTTTTTTAGTTGTAAATTAGTAACCTTTGTGCTTTTCAGTAAAAAGTGCAACACTTTGTGAAAAAAATAAATAAATAATGAGACCACTGAGACAATCTGATTTAATAAAGTATTTACTTCACTCCGCTGTTTGTAAAAAGTGTTTTCTAAGCCATAGTTGCAATCAAAAAGGAAAACATGTTGATATTAATAATCTGTCTAAGGATTTAGGAGAGGGAGTTGTCATTGGTGTCATTGGTGTTTGCAGTGTGAAAATCAGCTACCCCACTTTTAAATAAATGTTTGTAAATAACGGGAGATAACAGTGACATACGATCATGTGATCATAATTACAGTAATTATAACTGAATCAGCCACTGCTCTTCTCCTGTTACTTTCATGTGTTTTTGTATATTATTTGTCTCATTATTGACACGTTTGTTTTAATTCTGATACTCATGTGCATCTCACGTCAGTGTTCACTTCCTGGTTTGTTTTGCTCTCGGTCCGTTTGCGTTCACAAACAGTTGAACCGCTCCAGAGCTCCATTCAACCGAGACTGACCTCTCCAACTGGACCAGAGTTTGAAAATTCTGGACTGGATCAGAGTTTATCTGCGCATTCCCAATTTTTCAATCGAACCGAACTATCCAGGCCCATGAATCCTGATCCGAATCAAAGTGTATTGCGAATGCAGCCAAGAATTTTATGTCACATGCCTTAGCGCAGGCCTGGGCAAACTCCAGGCCCCTAACCCTTTTAATGTGGCCCCGGCACAATTCGAAGATTAAGTGTTACTCTTTATATTTCGTTTATTATATTGACTTGGCTATAACGCATGTGTCATTTCTTGTTGTCCTAATATGTGTCACAATAAATGATCAAAATTGTAGATTAAAAAGCCTATGTTTAACAAAAAACTAGTGCTGTCAAGCGATTAAAAATTGAAGAGATTAATTCATTATGTGTAATTAATTAATCTAATTAATCTATTTTTAATCTCACCTAAAAAATGTTGAGAAAAACACTCAACTTAAGTGTTTTTGTTTTGTTTTATCAATTTAATTAATTACATTATTGTTGCAGATGGAAATATTAATATATTGCAAAAAATGAAGACTTTAGGAAGTGTTTTGTTGCTAAGTTATTAAGTTGAACAACCCTTATGTCACTTTGCAACTCGCAGATGGAAACAATGAAGCTAAAGATTTCAAAATAAATTAATGCGATTAAAAGATTAACTTGATTATTATTGTCTGTAATTAATTCATCTCAATTAATGCACTAATTTGACACCCCTACAAAAACATGCTGCAATAATGAGAATTTGTGAGTGCAGTTCGGTCCTCCACCACCTGAACAAGTTCCTTTATGGCCCTCAGGAAAAAATAATTGCCCACCCTGCCTTAGCGGGAGATCTCATCCCACCCCTCATGTTTAAAAGATGAGCTGCTAAAAACAGTCTGAAGCCTTGTAGCACCAGCAGACCTGCAGATCATTTTGTTTGTTTCGACCTGCAGTGCTCTAACAGATGTCACTGTTGTCGTACCTTCTTATATATTAAACTGAAGAGGGCGATGCGGATCTGCATGCCCAGGTGGTGCAGTCCAAAGATGGCCGGCTGTAGAAGCAGGAACCTGGCCACAAACAGCAGACAGAGCCCCAGAGCGAGGTAGTAACCCTGCGCTCTCTCTGGAGCGTGAAACGGATCGAACGAAGCGATGATTCGACCCAACAACTGCGGCTGCACTGTCTTTGAGGCTTCCTGAAGACAACAACAACAACAAAGGGTGTTACTAGTAATTATCTGTTATTAATATTATTATCATTATTAAGTATAGACCCTTTTCACGCTGCGGCAAGACTAGGTCCAGAAAATACTTGTGGATAGCTACATGCTTTGTAAAATGATGTATGATTCACTAAGCGTTTAAAGGATGTGATAAAAAAAAAGTTGGTGTTTGATGTCAGAAGGTTGAAATATGTTTCCAAATTAACAACAAACTTGTTCTAATCCATTAATCAGTTGTTCACAGAGCTTCTGGACATAATACACGTAGTTTTAGCGGCTGTAATCTTTTTAGTTGGCTTATTTGACTTTTTCTTGTGTTTCTCCTAGGTTAAAAACCTTGGAGACGCTGAACAATTAGAACTCTCTGACTAATTTGAGCGACCTGTACCATATTTACGTTGGTCAGACGTGCGTCTCACACTGTTGGTGTTAACTGTTCGAGCCAGATCAGATTTGATTCTATACAGAGCGATTCCTGCGCGTATGACGTGCTGCTGCTGCTGCGCTGGTGTAAACTGAGGGTGAAACTCACCCCGAGGTAGAGCAGGACGCCGAAGAAGGCAAAAGGTCCTATGAAACATCGAGCCAGAGCTCTGAGCAGACGAGGCTTTTTGGCTGAGACCACTTCTCGATCCCACTCCCTAAAACACAGGAAACACAACTGTTAATCAGCTCATTGTGACAGTTTTGATAAATGTACGTAAAATGAACTGGACAAAAGCTAAAACTTTTTAAAAATGATTAATCTTGATTCAAATGTTTAGTATTTTCAAAATCAAAAATAAAAGAATGGCTTTTGGAAATGTTAACTGGAACATAAACTGTACAGACTTCTCATCTCTGCCACTCAACATAGAAAACATTCGGCTTCATGTTTTTACTGACAGAGGATTGATGCCACCTGCAAAGACTTTTTAAGAAAAATGAATGTTCTTTTGATCCTAATTTAGTTTTATTGAACCTGTTCTTACAAAAGTTATACATTTTGCATTCTTTAAGACATAATAAATCATGAACACGATTCAAAATCTTATCAAGACAAAAGTTTAAAACAACGATGGTGACCTAATGAGTTTTTCTCTGAACAGAATGTATATACAGTATTTCCAAAAATGTAGGATATGTTAAACTTCCCAGAACAAATGCACCACAGTAAACACCAGCGCTGCACATAGAGGTCAGGCAGATGACATCACAGCTTTTAGAAATCTAGCAGTGAGTCGCAAAAATGTCTGAGTGTCACTGGAGAATAATGTGTTTTAGCCTCAGCAGAGCCTCCACTGTCTGGGCACTTTTGTTCAAGGGTTTAGGAAGATCAGATGAAAGTTGCCAAGAGTTGCCAAGTCTGCATCTTTATAGGAACGTTGGGCTTCTTTATTTGGAAAATGACTTGTGAATTTTGACAGTCAGGCTTGTGAATTTTAGCCGTTTATCAAGTTTGATCCATGAAAATATCCCACTATTGACTGAAATATGAAGCACAAAATGTGTTTTAAGGCCTTTATTAATGATAAGAGTCCCCCAAGGTTCAATTCTGGGGCCCATTCTTTTTGCACTGTATCTCCTCCCGCTTGCGGACATTTTTAAAAGACATGGCCTTTCCTACCATTTTATGCAGATGATTGTCAGATTTATTTGCCTATTTTTAAAAACGTCAGCTGCCCCCTGACACCCCTACTCGACTGTCTATGTGATGTCAAGGCTTGGTTGGCCTAAAACTTTGTGAAGCTTAAAGTGAGGATAAACAGGCGTTCAGAGACTAATTCCGCCCACAACTGAACCCCACACAGACTCGCAAAAGTGGGAGATGCCCGGAGGCCTTTTAAGAGACGCCCAGGTGGATGTGATCAGACATTGATTGACAGCTCCAAATATGAACAGCGAGCTTGTGAGTGATGTGAGTTTTGTGTCGGAGCGGTCCAGGTCCTGATGTGAGATTTGCAGCGGAGGAAACTGTACAGCACCAAGTCTTTGCTTACTAGCACGTCAAGTTTTTTTTAATATTTACTTTGCAAAACATACGTATGAAACCTTTGCTTTAGTCTACATAAGCGCATGAGCTTATGATGTATTTTCTAAAAATAAAAATCGAAAATGAAAAACACAGGCACGAGTTTTGAACCAGCCTATCGTTGAACTAGTGGTGGCACATCGCGCCACTCTCTTATCAAGCTGAGCTAAATGACGGGTGATCGCTTTCCAACTCTTTGCAGCAGCAGTGTCGGAGGGAGGAGTTTAGATAAACCTTCTGGGCAGCTCATTTGTCGACTCAACTCACTGTGACGTCGGCGTGAACTGAAAATGCACTGACAGCGTTTGCCCATCAGCAGTACAGCCGCCGTTTTTCCACACATAACTGCAAAATGAGCGAGTTTGCACAAAAATGTCCAAAAAAGGCCTGGAAACAGTAGATAATTCAATTTTGACCCCTTATACACAGTCTGACAGTAAAAAAGGATGATTCTGAGTTTAGTTTCTCTTTAATGAAGAAAAGATTGAAGTGATAACCCTAACCTTTGCTCTGGCAGCACCTCATTGATGTGAGACCACTTCATAATCATGTGCGTCCCACAGTCACCAACCTTGGTGTCACCATAGACAGCAATTTTTTATTCGATAAGCAGATCAGCAGCGATTCAAAATCTAGTTTTTATCATTTTATCCAAGTGAAACCTTTTTAATCTTTTACACTTTTGAACAAGTTGTGCATGCTTTTATTTCTTCACGTCTGGACTACTGTAATGCACTTTATTTTGGTATTTCGCAAAATGCACTTTATCGATTACAATTAGTCCAGAACTCTGGTGCACGACTTTTAACAGGAACCAAAAAAACATGATAATATTAGGCAATTTCTTGCATCTTTCCACTGTTTTAAGTCTTGTCTAAAGACCCACTTTTACTCTCTGGAATTTTTGTGTTGTCTCCTGTGCATTTTTATTTTATTTTACTTAAACTTCTTATTTATTTGCTTTTATTGGATTTTACTGATTTTATTCTTTGTAAGATTAGTAAAAATCAATGAGCACCTATTCCTTTTTATTGTTTACTTTTATTATAGTTGTCATTCTGTGTTTGTACAGCACTTTGCAAACTGTTTGTGAAATGTGCCATATAAATAAAGTGGATTGGATAAGATGGTTTGGTCTTGGCTTTTTTCGAAGGCTTGTCGTTTATTAATCTCTGAAAATCTGGCAACACTGGGAAATGGTGGTGCAAGTGCAACCACCTGAAGTTTAAAACCTAATTTTTATCAGACGACTGACAAACCAGCAAAGAGAGAAAAAGTGGGAGGCGTCTTAATGAATCTGTTTAGCCGTATAATCAGACAGTAACAAATCTAAAGCTACGCCACAGTTTTCTCTCTTTCCTTCACGACGCTGATGGAGTTTGTGATTCGTCGTGTGAAGTGACTCATTCATGTTACGCTGAACGAGAACCTCCTCCATTGTCCTCGTGACGGATCTCTCTGTTTTCGAGCCAGAAGAAGAACAATTTAAAGTTCAGTTTCCCAGAATCCTTTGCGTTTGGGCGCTGGGACAAACAGTCAAAGCGGTGGTCCCGGTGTAAAAGGTCAGAATGTGACTGGTTTCTACAGTAAAGACTTGGCACCGAGAGTTATGGAGAAGCACACAGAGGCTAAACCAGGACAGAAAAGACGAAGGAATACAGAAGTTTAGCTAATTATGACTTTAAGAGTTTAATGTGACAAACCCTACTAAATATTTATTATAGTTTTACATCAGTTGTGAAGAAAATGTTTAAATACGATGATAAAATTACAGGAAGTTGTGCTGAATACTAAAACAGAACAGAATCCCTAAAGAGCAATGTGAGAATGGAGTGGACCACCCAAGCACAGCCAATCAGAGTCCTGCTTTCGGCGATCTATGTCAATTAAATTACTTTGTCATTTAATTCAGACAGTACACAGGGCTCTGATTTTGTTATAAAGTGCTACGTTTACTCATTCATTCATTTTTTTTTTCTACTTCTTAATCCCGTTAGGGGTCGCGGGTGACTGGAGCCTATCCCAGTGACTTTGGGCCTTAGGCGGGGAACACCCTGGACAGTGGCCAATTTGCCGCAGGGTTAGACAGACAACCATTCACTCTCTCATTCACTCACTAAGGGAAATTTACACTGATGCCCAATTAACCTAAACATGCATGTTTTTGGAGGTGGGAGGAAACCGGAGAAAACCCACGGTGACACGGGGAGAACATGCAAACTCCACCCAGAGAGATCGTGAGATGTTGATATGGTCCGACCCGGGAGTCGAACCCACCACCTCCTTATTGGGAAGCCAGAGCTCTAACCACTTGGCTACCATGCACCCCGCTACGTTTACTCATTTGCAAAAAAAAAAAAGAAACCCCGCTTCGCTTACTCATTTGCAACAAAAAAGTCGGGTACATCAATTTTAAAAAGGAACTAATATGTAAATATTACTTTTGTGAGTTTTTAACCATGTTACAGCAGTGTTCTCTCATCATTAGGCAAGTCATAATTGTATTTGGATTGATTCCTGCATGTTTAAGTAATTTGTATTGTCTCTATTTTACTAAAAAGTCAGATTTTAAGTAAAACATGTAAGGCTTAAAATTTTCCTGTTGCCACTTTCCAACAACAAAAAATAGTCATTTAAAATCTATTTATTAAAGTTACATTTTACAATGAAGAGGCGGGGCTTACCCTGCTGTTTTGAACAGGAAGTCAATGGACCCGTTTCCTTTTCCAAGATGGTTTAGATCAATTTTGTAGTTTACAATGAACAAAGTATGGTCCATTGGTGAAATATTCTTGTCATTTGTAAAGTATTTAACATGTTTTCAGAGAAAACCATCAACAATTCACAGTTCACTGCCCGATCTTAAAGTATTTTTTCCATTTTAGACTGAAGCGTTAAACCCCATAGAAATGAACTAAACAGAAAATGAAAATGCCGGCAGGAAGTTGCATTTTTGAAAATAAATAAGCCAACTGTTTTCTATGCACAGAGCCAAATGCTAAAAAACTAAAACAGTGTTTATTAAATGATATTCTGACACTACAGAGTGACAGATAAAGTTACCAGCAGAGGGGTGAATCTTTGAGTGTCAGGCCATTCGATTCTTCGGGTCACGATTCAATTAAAAAAATCTCAATTTATTTTAAAAGCCATTTTTAATTTTGTTCTTAGGCTATTTCATTTTGTTATCTAAATACAAATGTTGGTGGGGCTAATTTATCACCATCTTGCAATTATTACACGTATGTATTTGTCAAAGATAACATTTATCAGTGCTTTAGAATTCATTTGGCAGTAATAAATTGGTCACTGGCCTTTAATGCAGACAAGTTGTGGCTGTAGTTACACCGCTAACAACAACAACACGGGACAAAGCATGGAGCACATGGATGTAAAGTAGCGATAAAATACTCTGAATGTCGATCCACTTTCCCACCTCTGCCTAAGGTAAGTGTCCTGGTCTGTTTGTGTGTGTGCGCCTTTGTCTGTGCGCTCAGAAACAGCCCCTTCCACTCGCTCCTGCGCCGAGAGAGAAGGAGAGAGAGAAAGTGGCCGCCTCAACACAAAGCTTATTGAAATTGTGGCACAAAAAAAATCAATTACAGATGTTATATGTGTTTAAACTCACACACAGACTTTTACCAGTTTTCTGACGATATAAATCATGTCAGGAGCTACAGTCCCTGACAAAAGTCTTGTCGCTTATCCATTTTGTAGAAACAAAAGTTTATAACCTGACTTTAAATTAATCGATTGGTTTTAGAAATGTCTCATATGAAAGCTAAAGCCCTCCCAACTTATGCTCAATGTGCTGTCTCTTTAAGAGTTTGATGGTGAAACAACCCCTTCTAGTGGTCACGTTGTGAACTACATTTTGTTTTTGCAAAGAAGTAAAACGACAGCCATGTTTTCTTTGAGCCAGCCATGCAGCCAGACATAAGCAGGAGTTGCTGCTCTGTGCAAAATATCTTCACCTGAGTTTAAGGGAGCATATGCCTGTAAGTTCATTGTCTAAGTTGTGATATGCAAATATGACTTATTTTGCGTTATATTCATATGCTAATTAGATCGCGGTTAAATGCTAATTTGCGCTAGCTATGCTAACGATGTTCAATGCTACTCTCAGCTACTTCTAGTCACTGTTAGCCAAAGTTTATGTGACTTGTCTTTTATTTTGTGTACATGAATCCTGATTGTACATATCTTTGTGTTACAGTTTTACAAATCATCTTGAACTTGGAGCAATAAACATGGCTCTCACAAGTCATTCTACATTGTCTTCATTCAAGTCTGTTCACTATCTGCCAAACTGTGCAAGACGTGTAGCGAGGGCAGAATAGTAAAAAGGCATTCATCCTACAAGCGCCATCAAGAAGATATCACAGCATCTACCATGGCAACTCCGCAAGACCAGGCTGCAGAAGAAGTATTAGAAACCCAGTCCAGAGGGACAAGAACAAGTCAACGTACCACCAGTTCATCTGTCGCCGCTGCCAGGGCACGGGCCAAAGCAGAGGCTGCAAAAGCTCAACTGTTATATGCACAAAAAGAAGCAGAAATCCTAAAAGAGCAAGCTGAACAGCTAAAGAAGAAAGCTGAACTTGATGCAGATCTGCACCTACTCAAGTCACAGAAAGAGGTTGCAGCAGCTGTAGCTGAGGCACAAGCGTGGGAGTCATCTATGCAGGAAGATGTAGACCACCAACTGCGGCCTCAACTAAGCACCATGCCACCCCTCGACCCGGAGCAGAGAACACATGACTACGTACAAGAACAAGCAGAAATACGTAAACAACCTCTGTTGCCACCTGACACAAATATCAACAAAACAAACAACTGTAGTCAGCTGAGTGATTACTCTCTAAGCCAAAGATTCCAACCACTGCCACAAGTAGGTTCTAGTCCATTACAGTATAACATGAACTACAAACCCTACGCAGATAAGCAGATCAGTAGTGATCCAGCCCACTATTTTCAACCTAGTGTCCCAAGACTTGATTATAGTTCAGAAAATACAGGGCTAACTAAGTATCTAATGAGAAGAGAAATGGTCAGTTCAGGTTTACTTAAGTTTGATGACCAGCCAGAGAATTATTGGATTTGGAAATACTCCTTTCAGAATGCAGTGCAGGGCCTGAACTTGTCACCACAAGAAGAGCTAGACATGCTTGCCAAATGGCTTGGTCCTCAGTCTGCTACACAAGCCCAGCGCATCAGAGCCGCTTACATAGCTAACCCAACAACAGGTCTTCACATGGTGTGGCAGAGGTTAGAAGAGTGTTATGGGGCACCAGAAATCATAGAACATGCTTTGTTAAAGAAAATCGAGGATTTTCCAAAAATATCAAACAGAGAAAATCAACGTCTGAGAGAACTGGGGGACATTTTGACTGAACTAGAAGGTGCCAGACTAAACGGCTTTCTTCCAGGGCTTTCACATCTGGACACGGCACACGGTGTTAACCCCATCCTTACCAAACTACCCTATCATCTTCAGGAAAGGTGGGTCAGAGTCGCTTCAACTTACAAAAAAGAAAAGTGCATCCCATATCCACCATTCTCATTCTTTGTGCTCTTTATCAATGAAGAAGCTAAGACCCGTAACGACCCTAGCTTTGCATGTGTTACAGGCTGTAATACAGTAAACATTAAAATAGAAAAGACATTTAAGCCAAAGTACCAAACGCCTGTCTCAGTGAGGAAAACTGAAGTGTCGCACATGACAGGAACAAATCAAAAGTAACAGACAAAGACAACACTGATCCAGAAAAGGAGTGTCCTCTCCACCACAAGCCTCATCCGCTAAGAAAATGTAGGCTTTTCAGAAGCAAGTCTTTAGCAGAAAGAAAAAGCATTCTAAAAGACAATAACATTTGCTTTAAGTGTTGCACCTCAGTTCACCACATGGCAAAAGCTTGTACCAGACAAATAAAATGTGTCGAGTGTGGTAGTGAAAATCATTCCACAGCGCTGCATCCAGAATGCATTCCACTAAAACTAGAGAGCCCTACTGCCACTGAAGATTATGGCGGGGAGCAAAAAGAGACAGGTACTATTGATGTGACGTCTAAATGTACAGAGGTATGTGGAAATTCATACAGTCCGAGATCATGCTCTAAAATCTGCTTAGCTAAAGTGTTCCCTGCTGGCCAGCCAAACAGAGCAGTCAAAATGTATGCAGTCCTCGACGAGCAAAGCAATCGCTCATTAGCAAAAACAGAGTTTTTCAACATATTTGATGTCAAAGGACTATTAGAACCATACACGCTAAAAACTTGTGCAGGTGTCATGGAAGTCACAGGAAGACTTGCTAACAACTTTGTTATTGAATCGCTAGATGGCACTATGCAGATCTCACTTCCTGCTCTTCTAGAATGTGACATGATACCAGATGACAGAACAGAAATCCCATCTCCAGAGGTAGCTGTTCACTTTCCACATCTGAAAGCAGTTGCAGACAAAATACCTGCTATTGTCAAAAATGCAGACATCCTCCTCCTCCTTGGCAGAGACATTCTTCAAGTGCACAAAGTTCGTGAACAGCACAATGGGCTCCGCAACGAACCATACGCGCAGCGTCTCGACCTCGGATGGGTCATTGTGGGAGAGGTGTGTCTTGACAAAAAACACAAAACAAAAAACATCAATGTTTACAGAACAAACATTCTCCAAAGCGGACGTGCAACTCTTTGTAGCCCATGTGAAAGTGTCATTCAGATAAAAGATGGTCAAGCAGTATCTCTCACACTGCAAACCTCAGCACTTTTGTGTACCCACCTGAGCCAGAAGCAGATGATATTGGCAGTGAGGTATTTCAGAGAACGCAGCATGACGACAAACCAGCACTTTCAATAGATGACAAATGTTTCTTAGAAACACTAGACCAACATGTGTACAAAGACAGTAGCAATACATGGGTCGCCCCCTTGCCTTTTCGATCACCACGGTGCCGCCTCCCAAATAACAAACCACAGGCTATGAAAAGACTTCAGTCGCTACAATACACACTGAACAAAAAAACCAACAATGAAAAAGCATTTCATTGACTTTATGCAAAAAATGTTTGATGCAGGACAAGCAGAGCCAGCCCCTCCCCTGAAAGAAAACCAGGAGTGCTGGTACTTACCTATGTTTGGTGTGTATCACCCACAAAAGTTAGATCAGATAAGAGTAGTCTTTGACTCCAGCTCTAAATATGAAGGTGTTTCACTAAATGACACACTCCTCAGTGGACCTGACATGAACAATACTCTGCTGGGAGTCCTAACCCGCTTCCGCAGAGAACCAATCGCTGTCACGGCTGATGTTCAACAAATGTTTTATTGTTTTACAGTCAGTGAGAAACATCGTGACTTCTTGCGTTTTTTGTGGTTTGAAGATAATGACCCACAGAAACCCATCAGAGAGTTCAGGATGACAGTGCATGTGTTTGGGAACAGTCCTTCGCAGCCATAGCCATATACTGTCTCCGCCGTGCAGCCCTTGAAGCTGTAAACTCCACTGAAGCAGCAAAAGAGTTGATCGTTCGCAACTTCTACGTTGATGACGGGCTTGCATCTTTCCCCACAGCTGAAATAGCAATAGACATCTTGCAAACCTCACAAGAAATGTTGGCCGAGTCTAACATCAGGCTACACAAGGTGGCATCCAACAGTAATGATGTCATGCAAGCATTCCCACCATCAGAGAGAGCTAAAGACCTGAAAGATTTAGATTTCAGTGCAGATCCATTGCCCATACAAAGAAGTCTCGGTCTCTTGTGGAACCTAGAGTCAGACTGTTTCACATTCAGTGTATCTCAAGAAGAAAACCTGTGACTAAAAGAGGTATACTCTCCACAGTTAACAGCCTGTTTGACCCTCTTGGATTCACTGCACCAGTTACATTAGGAGGAAAAAACATAATGCGAGAACTATCAACTGAGCAGTATGACTGGGACTCTGAACTTCCAGCTGACAAACAAGAGCAGTGGAAAACATGGAGAGATTCTATCAAAGACCTGGAACAACTGCAAATTCCCAGAGCATATGTCCCTGTTTCGCTGTCCACAGAAACACAATACAGAGAACTGTGCGTTTTTTCAGATGCGTCAAACACCGCCATCGCTGCAGTAGCCTACTTAAAAACTGTGTCTATTTCTGGTGACATTCATGTAGGCTTCATCATGGGCAAATCTAAGCTCGCCCCTCGTCCAGCGCACACCATCCCACGTCTTGAACTGTGTGCTGCAGTGTTAGCGGTGGAGATGGCAGACTTTATTAAAGATGAAATAGACATTGACATTGACAAAGTGACATTCCATACAGACAGCAGGATCGTGTTAGGCTATATTCATAATGCTTCACGACGTTTCTATGTTTATGTGTCTAACAGGATAGCCAGAATCAGAAAGTCTTCTCATCCAAACCAGTGGCATTTCATCTGCACAGAGGAAAACCCTGCAGACCATGGGACACGTCCAGTCACTGCCACTGCTCTCAAAGACACAAACTGGTTTTCCGGTCCTGCATTTCTGGTAAAATCTAACAACAGCCACTCTACCCAGGCAAGTTTTGAATTAGTGCAACCTGACACAGACCAAGAAATCCGTCCTGTAGTCACCACATTAAGCACAAATGTTACGAAAGTCAATCTTGGAGCTAACAGATTTGAGAGATTTTCCACTTGGAAGTCTGTAGTTCGAGCTGTTTCCAGTCTAATATGCAAAGCTAAGCGCATGTCAAAAAATCCACAAACTGACACAAATAACAGTGATGTCAGTGTGCAAGCAACAACAGTAATCATAAAGGCTGTGCAACAAGACTGTTTTGCAAAAGAGCTAAAATGTCTCTCAAAAAAGGAACAACTCCACAAGCAAAGTCCACTCAAAAAGCTAACCCCATTTTTAGACAAAGATGGACTCATTAGAGTAGGTGGACGCACATCCTCAGCAGAGCTGTGTTTTGAAGAAAAGCACCCTCTCATCATCCCAAAGAGTCATGTTGCCATTCTCCTAATAAGACATTACCACGAGCAAGTTGCACACCAGGGGCGCCATTTTTCTGAAGGTGCTGTAAGATCAGCAGGAATATGGCTTCTCGGAGGTAAAAGGCTTGTGTCTAGTGTCATACACAAATGCGTCACTTGTAGAAAGCTAAGAGGCAAACAAGAAACACAACAAATGTCCCAGCTGCCTTCAGACAGACTAACCCCAGAACCACCTTTTACACGTGTAGGGTTAGATGTTTTTGGCCCATGGACTGTGACCTCACGTAAAACTAGAGGAGGACATGCAGAAAGTAAAAGATGGGCTCTCATCTTTTCTTGTCTCAGTACCAGAGCAGTGCATATTGAAATAATTGAATCTATGACATAGGGCTGGGCGATCTGGGAAAAAATATAATCACGATTTTTTTTTTCTCATATCGATCGATCTCGATTTTCGATTTCGATTTAGCTTAACCTTTTCAAAAACAAATAAAAAATGCCATTCATGAACATAAACAAAACTAAAACTTTTATTAAGTCCCATTTATTAGATTTTTTTTGAAGCTTTTTATCATTATTCTGTCCCTAAGATTGACTTTTGCTCCAAACTACACATTTTTATTGACAAAAGTTTGATTTTCGATCTTTCGATTCAAAATCCACCACCAAATAATTGACGATTCGTTTCGATTCGATCTCGATCTCTCGATTTTTCGATTAATGGCACAGCCCTACTATGACAACTGCAAGCTTTATTAATGCACTCAGACGTTTCACTGCACTGAGAGGGCCAGTTAAAATGCTCAGATCAGACAGGGGCACAAACTTCATAGGTGCATGTAAAGAGCTCAACCTCAACTCAGATGATCCTGATGTCAAAACGTACTTGCAGGTCAACAAGTGCACATGGACATTCAATCCTCCCCACTCTTCTCATATGGGTGGAGTGTGGGAGAGGATGATAGGCATCGCAAGGCGTATCCTAGATGCTCTTTTGCTAAAAACAAACACAACATCTTTAACTCATGAAATGCTTACCACTCTAATGGCAGAAGTCACTGCTATTATGAACTCGAGACCACTAGTGCCAATCTCCTCAGACCCAGAATCTCCTGCAGTCCTCACACCATCTATGCTCCTAACCCAAAAAACAGACTCTCTCGCTCCTCCTGCAGGAGACTTTGACATGCACGACTTGTCCAACAAACACTGGAAGAGAGTTCAAGGACTAGCAGATGCGTTCTGGAAACGATGGAAAATGGACTATCTATCAACACTACAGCCAAGAAGGAAATGGAACACAGAAAAGGACAATCTTCAAGTCGGAGATGTTGCTTTACTTAAGGATCCACAGTCTAAAAGAATGGACTGGCCCCTTGCTGTTGTTGTTAAAACTTTACCTAGTCAAGATAATAAGGTTCGTAAGTTGAAGTTAAGGTTACTAGACAAGGTACTGCTAAAGTTTATTTGAGACCAATTTCAGATGTTATTTTGTTGTTACGTAGAGATGAAGTGTAATGGTGGTATAATACATTATACCAGGCGGGGAGTGTGCTGTCTCTTTAAGAGTTTGATGGTGAAACAACCCCTTCTAGTGGTCACGTTGTGAACTACATTTTGTTTTTGCAAAGAAGTAAAACGACAGCCATGTTTTCTTTGAGCCAGCCATGCAGCCAGACATAAGCAGGAGTTGCTGCTCTGTGCAAAATATCTTCACCTGAGTTTAAGGGAGCATATGCCTGTAAGTTCATTGTCTAAGTTGTGATATGCAAATATGACTTATTTTGCGTTATATTCATATGCTAATTAGATCGCGGTTAAATGCTAATTTGCGCTAGCTATGCTAACGATGTTCAATGCTACTCTCAGCTACTTCTAGTCACTGTTAGCCAAAGTTTATGTGACTTGTCTTTTATTTTGTGTACATGAATCCTGATTGTACATATCTTTGTGTTACAGTTTTACAAATCATCTTGAACTTGGAGCAATAAACATGGCTCTCACAAGTCATTCTACATTGTCTTCATTCAAGTCTGTTCACTATCTGCCAAACTGTGCAAGACGTGTAGCGAGGGCAGAATACTCAATATACTAAAATACATTTGCTTCACTGAAGAAAGATTGATCATGTAATGAACACAGAAAGGTCAGATTTTGGCAAGACAAAAGTCTTGTGGCCTTGTCCTATGATGCACCCAATCCTAGATTACAGCCTCACCTGTGATCAGTTACTGATCCGTCAATTAGTGGGTGTGTAGAAAAAAAACCCCAGCACACCAGACCTTCACATCAACTGCAACTTGACCGCTGACAACATGCCTAAGATCCACTCTGAGACCAAAGAGGCTGAAGATCAGATCCACTGCTGAGGTGGACGACACCTTCAATGTGTCTCAGCGTCAAGTACAAAGAATAAGAAAAAGATCTGCAAAGACTGAAGATGTTCTGACAAGCCCAGGTCCGGCAGACCCCGCAAGACAACTGCTCGGGAGGACCGTTTGTTGATTCGAAAATCCAAGGCCAGCCCCTTTTCCACTGCAGCAGAGCTCCACCAGGCCTGGTCACCTCAAGTGCCTGTGTCAACCAGAACAGTTTGCAGAATTCTGTCTAGAAATGGCCTCCAGAAAGGTCAGATTTTGTCTTGCCAAAATCTGACCTTTCTGTGTTCATGAGAATTTGGAATCGATCCAGAATCTTTACGACGCAGAATCATGAACTTTTTGAGAATCGATTTCTTTCAGCACCCCTAGTTGCCAGTGCTGGTTTCTCCACAGTTGTTTTTGTTTACTTTTTTGATAATTGTTTAGGCTAATGTATTTTTTAAGAAGTCCTGCAAACTTGACAACAAACATGGTGGATTTCTCATTATTTCCATGGTAACTGTTTTTTTCTATGTCGCTTCCCAAGCCTTATACGTCAGTTAGCTTGTTTATATTCATAATAGCCAACTTCTTCACTTATGAGTACTTCCTGTTCAGTTCATTTCTACAAGGTTTTCACAACAATCTGTTCAATATATGTTCTTCTTTTCCTGTACAGTAGTTGAATAAAGTCTAAATAAGCAGTGGAGTGACTGCTGAACCTGTTCTGGTGTCACTGTCCTCTGAGCTGTGTTTGTTTGGACACACAGAGAAAATGTCATCCCATATTTTAGCGTCGGCAGAACCGTAAACAGCACAAAAGCCACGTGTGGAGTATAAATATTAGACACTCTTCAGTATCAAAGTAACTCACTCTGCTGCTGAACGACTCCTGCTTTAGGCTCAGATTTTTGGTTTCAGGTGACACATAACTCACAGGTCTTTAGGAAAACAGGACTTCAAGGCATTTCTATAAAAAAGTATCCTATTTAAACTTTTTTTTAGGTGTAAAATCTTATTTCCTGAGCTGGTAAACTGGGCAGTGCAGGAAAAACGTTGGAAAAAGGAGAAAGGTGAAGCTAAGAGAGTAAAGGAGCAGTGGGATTGGTTTGACAGCAGGAGTTTGTCATCAAACAAATCCAAAATGTGTCACTATATTGACTCAGTTTGTACCAAAATTTGACAAAAAAGGACTTGGAATTGTGAGCAATGCAATTTAAAAAACCATCTCCACAGTTTAGCAGCCAAAAAAAGTTAATCTAGCTTCACTTAAAAGGGTCTATACTCAATTTTTTATTAACCTGGCCAGTCAGATGGTTTATCTTGCGATATTTGTGAATTCACAAACCCATAAACCATCTGGCTCCAGCCGCCTGATTGGTTTGGGAGTCCGAACCAGCGGTGTTTCAGCCCAATCACATTGTAGCAGGGCGGGCTAACACAGGCTGTTAGCGCCGAGTCTGATTCAAGCTAAACAAAGATGGCTGCTCCCGTGGATGTACGTGTTCTGCTGCTTTTGATGCTGTTTTAGCAGAAATACAGAGTCATTTATTTTTGAAAGAAGAGCAGTATGTGAGACACTTGTTCTATCCCACACAGACATTGGATACACTATTATGGTTTGTTGCTGTGATTGGCTAAGCACAAATAAGGTCGCCCCCACATCCAATCAGCTCGAAGTATTTCACTAAACATTAGGGATGGGACGATATTAGAATTTGCACTGACGATTATTGTGACCAAAAAAAAAATCACGATTAACATTATTATCACAATAATTTACTAAGCGTATAGGTGTAAAGTTTAAAAGTCTCGAAAACATTTATTACCGCACAACATGCATGTGTTTGTACAACGACTTATTGTATTTTGGTCAAAGTGAAATCAACAATAATTCAAGGTGAACAAACAAAAATGTTGATCAAAAATCATCTAACTTTTGTATGAGTCTGTATCTAACTCTGACTCATAATCACGATTATCATGATTATAAAAAACTTCATGATTACTTAATTGCAGCGACACGGTGGCGCAGTGGTTAGCGCTCTGGCCTCATAGCAAGAAGGTTCTGGGTTCAACTCCCAGTCGACCCGGGGCCTTTCTATGTGGAGTTTGCATGTTCTCCTCGTGTCTGGTTTCCTCCTACCACTAAAAACATGTCCATTAATGCCTCACCTCTCCCTTCCCCCAGGGCTCCCCTGCAAAAGAGATTCTGAATCTTATTGGGACTTTCCTGGTTAAATAAAGTTCATTTAAATAATTAAATTCACCATTGTGATTAACGATAATATCACATATTGTCCCATCCCTACTTAACACCCCACCTTTTCCCAAAAGCTTTCAGCGAGTCAAGTTCCCGATGGAGACTGTGGAAAACTCAAATCAGAATTCAACACAGATCCATCTGGCTTAAATTTTTACGATAAAGTGGCTTAAAATCAATTTTCTAGAGCACATATCTCTTGTTTAAGGTATCTATTCAGGTGGAAATAAATCTAAGTCTGTTGGTATGTTAACGGCTAAATGCTGTTAACATACCAGCACATCTCGCTTTGAAGTCTAAAACACATTGTGGAGAATAACCTGGAGGCTCAGAATGCGTTGTTAGCAAAACCTGAAATGAAAGATTTTTGTTTGGTTTACATTTTTAAAGGAGGCAAAAACCGGGTATAGCACCTTTAAATAATGGTACATGGTCTCAAAGCACTCAAATACTTAGACACCAAAAAAACAATAGGTTGCCTGATTGACTGAATGGGTCAAATGCTGGGAAGAAATCAACACAAGTTTACCTTAAGCTCTTACATTCCTGCGCTGTGTTTATGGAAGCTTTGTTTTACATGTGTACAGTACATACATGCAGGACAGTAGACTCAGTTTGCCTCCAGTGTTTGAGCTCAGAGTAAAAGTCTAAAGTGGCAGGTGTTTCTAGTACAAGTGCATTCGTACCTCTCCAGTCTCTCGGACAGGTTGTCTGCATGGTCAAACGAAGGGGCTTTGTACACGTCTGTGAGCTCGAGTTTCTTTCTGAAGCCTTTTCTCAGCAACGGAGACGTCCACCTGCAGAAACAAAGTAAATATGAATAAACGTGTTAATTTTAAAACATGACATTTTAAAACAAAGCCACTGTTGTTAGAGCTTAGAACTAGTGTTTTTTGTCAACATTCAAACAGTAAACAGTCATATTTAGTGTCCATATTTATAGGTCTGTCCACTCATCAGTTGTTAACACAACATAATAAAACAGATTGAGTCAGGTCTTGCACAAGTTCACACTTGTTTCTTCAAACACTGTGACTATTCTTGTATTATTGTGTTTATTATACGAATACAGAGTGTGTTTCTAAGTCAGTGGCTGCATGAGCAAAACTGATCGATTCTGACCTTTTGATTCGATCGCTGCAAACTTCGACAAATTTTTGAAAGTTTTCGATTAGGGATGCACGTTTTCACTTTTTTCTTAACCATTAGTTGGAGCTTTTCACGGTCAATTGAGCACAGCAGCGCTACAAGAGTGAACACAGAGCAGAAACAGCGATAGGCCTTTGAATTTGGCACAACACAACTGAATAAAAACACTGTTGTAATGCACTGTTGCACTATGTATTTAATAAAACTACTCTTAAATAAGGAGTCACGTTTTAAAGTTGCTGGCTGCTAATGTTAGCTGCTTACCTTCGATAGTGGCCCTGACCAAATCTGAGTAATCCAGTCTGTTCTCTTCTCCAACGTAAAATCCAAGTGAATAAATCCTGCATCATGATATTTGTCCATAAACGCTTCAGTCTCACGCAGGTCTGCTCAGTCCTTAAGAGATAAACAGTGTTTTGTAGTTTTAGCTATCTTTTTTTCACTCTGACAAACGCAGAGCTGTTCAGGGGCAGTTAGCGCCATCTGCTGGAGCAAAGTGTCAGTTAACCGGTGAAAGACGTCTCACTCGGCTACGCCATTAGTCACGGTTAACCGGTTAATCGATTAACCATGAACATCCCTATTTTCGATCGATTTCCATCCCTAGACTGTACCGCTCCTTAAAAGAAAAAAGGCTGGGGAATGCTAGTCTAGAGTTTTGCACTAAAGCTGTTCACACTGAACATTTCAGTGCAGCCTCAGTACTGTTAAAACTGAACAAGTCCTGGTTCTCAAAAGAACATTTTAAAAGTACTTGTAACTGAGTACACTCAGGGCCAGATTTATCAACCATTTGCTCATGTGCAAACAGGTTAGTGGGAGCAAAAACTTGGCGTAGCTGACATTTTTATTTCACACAGACACTTAAGATGCAGAACTTGAGCTGATATCTGTTTTGTGTTATATGTAATTTTGCATAAGTTTGCATACATTTGCATAAATTGCTCGCAAATAACATGATTTTTTTTTTTTTTACTATGCACCTGCAATTTAGCACCTGGCTTGATAAATCAGGCCCTTAAAGTACTGGATATGATGACAGAGGTTCCCAACCTGCTTGAACCAGGAACTTGTCGAGCCACACTGTCTATTATCTTAATTAATGTGGTCAAAAAAACTAAAAGCATTTGTTTCAGACAGATAAACAGCTCTTGTGGTGATTTGTGCATTGCTACATTTTTCAGTCACATGTTTGGTCTTTTTACTTATAAAAGTGCACTAAAATTTGTTTCTTAACTTGACCTTCTAACCAGGAAAAGTTCTGGGACCTTCTGCAATCTCTAGCAGCCCCCCCTCGTCTGGTTGGGAATCACTCTGATCTGATACAACAGAACTGTGTGACAGTAGATTATGAAATGATAAATTGTGAGTGTGATGAGAGGCTATGAAAACCTCCTGTGTGAATGAAACGTGTAGCTCACGTTTAACACTTTTCACGGTCACATGAAAACTATTCCAGAGTCAGCACAGAATCATTATCTGAGAACAGGACAGAAAGTGAAACAGGAATGTCAGCAGCCGCAGAGAAGCACAAGCAACAAACAACACAACACAAGTCTGAGTTTAGTCATTAAACATCTGCCTCAGGGTCAACAATCATCTTTTCTCTCTGAAGATGACATTGTTTTGCCTGTAGAAGGTTACAGAGTATGACTTTACACTTACACATCTCCATGGAGACGAGGCTGTTGTTCAAGGTATTTTGAATAAATAAAAACACACACAGTGAAATTATTAATGCTGCTGATTAACGGTGACATATTTACTCATCATAATCTAATTAAGTAATGAAATAATCAGGGCTTGAAATTACACTGTAGTAGGCTATTAAACTATTTATCTGAATAGTTTAGGTTTTAGCCAGTTTTGAGAGAAAGGTGAAGCAGTATAGCAAATAAGCAATACATATTAAAGTAAACACGCGTTCAGAGACTAACTCCGCCCACAACTGCACCTCAAACAGACTCGCAAAAGTGGGAGATGCCCGGAGGCCTTTTAAGAGACGCCCAGTGGGTGTGAACAAACATGATTGACAGCACCAAATATGAACAGCGAGCTTGTGAGTGATGTGAGTTTTGTGTCGGAGCGGTCCAGGTTCTGATGTGAGGTTTGCAGCTGAGAAAGTTGTACAGACCCAAGTCTTTGCTTACTAGCACGTTAAGATTTCTTTTTATATTTACTTTACAAAACATATGTATTAAACCTTTGCTTTAGTCTACATAAGCACATGAGCTTATGATGCGAGTATTTTCTAAAAAAGAAAATGAAAAACGAAAATTATAAACTTGCCACTGGCACGAGTTTCGAACCAGCGCATCGTTGTACAAGCGGTTGCACCTCGCACCATTCGCTGATCAAGCTGAGCCAAATGACGGCTGATGTCATAATGCGAGTGATCTCTTTGAAAACTCTACACAGCAGCGGTGTCAGAGGGAGGAGTTTAGATAAACCGTCTGGGCGGCTCGTCTGCTGCGTCAACTCACTGTGACGTCGGCGTGAAATGAAAATGCACTGACAGCGTTTGACCAGCGGCAGTACAGCCGCGGTTTTTACACACATAACTGCAAAATGAGCGAGTTTGCACAAAAATGTCCAAAAAGGCCTGGAAACAGTAGATAATTCAATTTGACCCCATATACACAGTTTGACAACAAAAAAGAGTTGATTCTGAGTTTAGTTTATTTTTAACATAGTAAAAGCAATAATATACTCACAATATTCAGTTTTGATAAACTACATTTTTGTTGTTAAATTTGCAGTTTACTATATGTTTTTATTGTATGTTATGACTGAATGTAATGCTTGCATCTGTATTTCTTTTGTATCAAAAGATGTTATCTACTTTACTTTTAACAGTTCATTTTCTTTTATTTAAGCTGTGCTGATGGTCTGCCTTCTCTCCAAGCAAATAATCGCATGAATAAGCGTGGTTTCAATTATTGTTTATGTAATCATGATTATTAGTTTATAATCGAGCAGCCTCAGTGTCTGTGTTACAAGTATCAGATTGTGCTGTGAGCAGCTGTTTCAAGCAGATTACTTTTACTCACTCACTGAATAATATTTTGTTTAAGCAACACTACTCAGTTGTTCATGAGTAAAAGTTTAGAATCTTTTCCCCAATGTGAGTGATATAAAATGACAAAAATGTATTTTGACTTTGTTTTCCGTGCACCACACCAGACACTGTAGCTAAAGTTTAGTTGTTGTTGCAGTTTAAGTATATTCTTTGAGGCGAGATTTTGTGATTAGTAACATTTTAACCTCCTAAATTAGATCAAATGCAAGAAATCTCATGTTTTGTCCAGAAACACACTCAAAAACAGGTTCTCAAACTGTGGTACATGTACTCCTGGTGGCTCTCAGGCTGCCTCTGGTGGGACTTGAAGCCATCTGCAGTTTTTTATAATCTATAAAAGATGCACTGTGTAACCTTCTGGAGGTGAAAAGTCGACTCATAATTCAGAAGAAATAGAAGGTTAAAACCATACTTTGGCACATTATGAATGAGAGAAACTCACTTTATGTCATAATGTGATAAAATACAGCTTTTCCATGAAAACATAACAACAGTAAGAGGCTCTCTTCAAAAATTAATGAATGTTTTTCTTTAGGTAGCAAATTTACACAGACAGATGTATTGTCTTCTAAAGTGCTTCACACAGCAACCCTAAATCCTAAATTACTGCAGCATATAGGTTAATGGACAATTACATTGGCTATTCGGATTATTACAGTAGGCTAAATGAACAAAATATAACTTGCTAGCGACGCACGTGACACTAGCTTTACGCACGTTTACGCAGAGTTTAGACCAAAAGCATGGTTCTATTCTAAACACGTTGTCAAAGTGAACTAAATTACTCTGCACTGTTAAAATTAGTTTACAATCAAAATTTAGGCTCGTCTGCAGAGAACTTAACAACTATGAACAGTATCGTCTTTAAACTTAGCAAAACCACGCGTAATTTGGTCTCGCTCACGCGCTTTTCCCAACTTTATCTTTCGCTAAAATTTCCCCAAATCTCAGGCTTCACTATTAACTGCAAACTACAGCTATTGACAAGACTTACCAAAAGAAGTATTTGGACACGAAGTTGGCATCTTCCACAGGCGATTTCTGCATCCTCACGCGCACCTGACCACCTCATACATTGGTCTCCTTTTTATTGGCTTTTAAAATCCTTCAGTTCCGGATGCACCGTTCACTCCGTCCACATAAAAGGCGGTTTTAAAAGTTCCTCGTTGCCACATAAAATCAAAATAGCGCTAGAATCGGTCGTGGAGCTGTAACGAATTCCAAAAAAAAATGTCGATTGTCTTGGGAGTTTTGAGCGTGTTTTGTGACTTTGCCAGTTTCTTGTTCCAAACTTGTCGCGCGCTGAATGGCACAAAGAGGACTGTCCCATCTTTTATGAGGAGCGCACGAGAGAGAGCGAGAGAGAGCGGAGAGAGAGAGAGAGAGAGAGAGAGAGAGAGAGAGAGAGAGAGAGAGACGTGTGCGCGCGCAGTTTGACGCACGACGGCGAAGGAGGATGAAGTCTCTATTAAACGGGAGTCTGATTCAAACGCGAGATACGGGAAACTTACTCGTGAGACAATCAAGAAGAGAGTGAGTCACGTGATTCAGATGCAAATTGAGTTTTAGAAATGTTGGCGCGTGCGTAAAACACTGGCAGAGCGTCAGATGTTTCACAAACAAACAACTGGAGACAAAGTAGATTCAAGCTGATGCAAATAAGGCTGATGATGCCATAGTATTTAAATAAAAACCTCAACACTTGTAACTTCAAATAAGGTTGAAGCCATGGTGGTATATACAGTAAACTTGTAACTTCAAGTAAGGTTGAAGCCATGGTGGTATATAAACTTGTAACTTCAAATAAGGTTGAAGCCATGGTATATAAACTTGTAACTTCAAATAAGGTTGAAGCCATGGTATATAAACTTGTAACTTCAAATAAGGTTGAAGCCCTGGTGGTATATAAACTTGTAACTTCAAATAAGGTTGAAGCCCTGGTGGTATATAAACTTGTAACTTCAAATAAGGTTGAAGCCATGGTATATAAACTTGTAACTTCAAATAAGGTTGAAGCCATGGTGGTATATAAACTTGTAACTTCAAATAAGGTTGAAGCCATGGTATATAAACTTGTAACTTCAAATAAGGTTGGCCATGGTGGTATATAACTTGTAACTTCAAATAAGGTTGAAGCCATGGTATATAAACTTGTAACTTCACAGGTAATTCTGGCCACAATAAAGTTTAGAGATACAAATATATTATGTAAAATTCATTTTTCTGAGTTTGTAAACATCACATTATTACCAAAGTTGTGTACGGACTAGGAATGATCTTGTGTTGTCCAACAGCTGATGCTGGATTGGGTCTGGAAAATTAATCGAAGATTGAGAAATCAGTTCATGTCAAACTACTTGTTTGTTTAGTCTATTTAGCTTAAAGCTGCAATATCTGACTTTTTGAGTTGTAAATTATCAAACTTTGTGTTTTCCACTATAATGTATATAATAAATGTAGCACTTTGTGAAAAAATTAGATCACAGAGTACTGTATGAATTTAATTATTAAAGTATTTTAGTTCTAATCGGGAGCTAAATGCTGTCCTCTGATTGGCTGAGCTTGGGTGGTCCACTTCAGTTTCACTTTGCTGTTTGTAAAAAGAGGTTTTTAAGTCGTATTTGACAAACTGACATTTTTTTCTAATTTTGACTTAGTTTGGTGTGATGGTCTTTGTGGTAAATATTTATCACAGTGTTACACCAGTTAAGTTGCAATTTATGAAGAAATTGACAATTCAAGGCGAGAGCACTATTCGCTCTGTACAGTCACAGAGCAGAGTGCTCTCGCCTCACAGCACGGAGGTTTCAGAGTTTTTTCTCGTGTGGAGTTTGCATGTTCCTCCCCGAGTCTGGGCGGTTTTCTCCGGTCACTTCAGTTTCTCCACCAAAAAGTTACATGCATGTTAGGTAACGCTTGGAGGTGGTTGGAGGTTGAGGCGCCAGGTGTTTAGGTGAATCGACTCTGCTGAGCTGCTCCAGGGCTGCTGCTGTCACTGAGAAGTGCTTTGTGACTCTGTTTGTGAAAAGCACTATACAAGTAAGATTACTACTTATTTACTTACAACTAACAGTAGAAAATTACAGGAAGTAATTCAAATTCTATAACAGAATCTCTCCATGTGTCGTCAAAAAGCACCAAAATTGGAGAACACGTGGTGCTACAATCACAATACATTAGGCTAACATACAATATTGTTTTTTACAATACTGTTTTTTTTACAATAATATGGGAGAAAATCATAATAAAGTCAGTGTGTATTGCAAAACAGTAGGTTTATGGTTCAGTATATTACAATTCAAAAGGTGAAGCCTATTCAAATACATTTTAAATCAAATGAATGTCTGGGTTGTAATACAAAATGTCGTCTCTTTTCTATGGATACACTTTGGTGCTGATTGATTCTGAAAAGTTTGGTGTTGACACAATCCTGTAGTGAACAGCAGCTTTGACTGTGACATATGTAAATGTAACAGAGCCCAAGAGTACATTTAAATGTTTTTTAAGGCTGCATTTTTGTGATACATGTGCTACAATAAAATACAGTCTAATACAACAAATTGTCTAATGATATTTTGTCCAACCCTACAGCCACTATGAATGGAAAAAAAAAAAAAGATGAATCTGTTGCCCAAATCACCCAGTTCAACACTTACAGCCCGATCTTGCCCTTTTGTCTTAGCCGGTCTTAGCCTTGGTCTTAATTATTCCTCTGTTGGCCACTAGTGGCTCTCTCCAAGCTCTATACCAGGGTGCCCAACCGTCGATCGGATCGACTAGTGGATCTTGAGGCAGTGGAAGTAGCTCCAAACCCGTCTGAAATAGAACTTAACGCGAGATACAGCGTGAAAACAAGCGCAATACACGCGGCAAACAACGCTATATGCGCGTACTACACGCGCAATCACAGGTGTATATACGCGAATTAAACCAATAAACGAGCAGTTTATATGCGGCAGCAAAATTCTCCATGTGCTCCTGGAGCGCACAGCAGCCGCAAGCGCGATCCAACGCTCCTGAAACACGCGCTCATAAGAGAGGTGAGATAGAGCAGAGGGAGAGGAGCAGGGGGAGAGCGAGAGGAGCAGGAGGAGGAGGAGACAGGTAGTACCGCAGAGTCCTACCTGCTCACGCGGTGTTGTTGTCCAATCTACGAGCAGCTTGCTGTTGTAGATGCGAGTCAAAAGGAAAGCCGTCTTTCTCAGCTCCTCCCTTCACTGTTACCATGGTAATCACAATCACTCATAGTACTGTTAGAAGTGCTTCCAGTGAGGTGACTTGGATAGCTTGAATTTTTAATAACTTTTTGTTGTTTTGTAGCCACAATATTTTTTTCAAATAAATGTGTTACCTTTTAACAGGTATAACTACATTTTAATAAATATATTGCACTATTAAAAAAATCTAACTGTGTCTCAGCAGGACTAGTAAAAATCAAATTTTCCGACATGCTAAAATAAAATAATGTAAATCCAAAGGTAGATCTTCGAGCTGTGCTCAGACTAAAAGTAGCTCGCGATCTGAAAAGGTTGGGCACCCTGCTCTATACACTGTCAGTGTAGAAGGTGTGGCTCCAGCCAGATGTGAGGGTGCAGTTTTTTTCATTGAACCTGACACATGCTCACGCCTGTGACAAGTGAGCAGCTGCTTTAGGATCACAGGCAAAAGAGAACTGTAGCAGCAGCTTCAGTTTGAAAAAAAACCCTGTAATAATAGAAATCTATTTGGTGAAAGTCTATTTACTTGAAATACTTTAACAACTTTGTCTAAAAATGTGTCTTTTCTTTTACATAAAGCTTGTTGACTTAATAAAAAAGATAATCAGATGTGAGAGTGAACATGGGTCAGTGTGAATGCTATGGAAAGGCCAAAGAGGCCATCATGTATTTTTTAAACCATTTTTTATGTGTCAACACGTTAAAAAAATGTTGGCCTCATTTTTAGACAAAGTTGTTAAAGTCTGTCAAGTAAATAGACTTTCACCAAATAGATTTCTATTATTGCATTTTTTTTCAAACTTAAGCTGCTGCTACAGTTCTTTTTTGCCTGTGATCCTAAAGCAGCTGCTCACTTGTCACAGGTGTGAGCATGTGTCAGGTTCAATGAAAAAAACTGCACCCCCACATCTGGCTGGAGCCACACCTTCTACACGACAGTGTATAGAGCTTGGAGAGAGCCACTAGTGGCCAACAGAGGAATACTTAAGACCAAGGCTAAGACCGGCTAAGACAAAGGGGCAAGATCGGGCTGTTAAAGTGTTCAGAATATCCCTGTCCTCACCTACCACCTATCTCCGCCCACTTACTCAAATTACTCAAAACCTTCAGATCTAAAATAGTACACAACATGTCTCCATTAACTCTGGCTGTATTCATACTCATATTTGCTTAGTCCCGGCTTGGTTATGTTCAAGTCCGTCTCTAGTCCAGAAGTTTTAAGATTATTGTACAAAACTCACTTTGATCAGTTAGTCTACATAAAACTCCGGCTTTGATGTGGTAAATGACAAACCCTTATGTTCGCACCAAATGTTTCTTTCATAACACAACTGTGAGCTTCATAAGGGATTCTGTGAAATGTATTTGATCATTAAAGTTTATTTGATCTAGAGACAAGCAGTATTTTGACAGTCATGGTTTCTTCATCATTTTATTTTATTTTCTCCACATGTGCCAGTACTAGCAGCCTTGTAATAGTTAAGGCTTATATGGGAAAAATAAGAATATACAGGAATATGTGAAATAATAATAGGAGTTTTTATTGACTTTTCTGCTATCGGCTGCCTAAAAAAAACACACATAAAGCTTATTTTGAGAGGAAACTACTGTCTTGTCTCTCATGTTTGTGGTGAAACATGGGTTAGTTTAAATCAGGGGTCTCCAACCTTTTACGCCAGTTTTCTTTTGCAAAAGAAACAATTAGGCATCTAACGATATATTTACAGTAGAAATAGGAATGTAATAAATAACATTTCAGTAAAAAAGGATAATTTGTAGGATTCTAAAATTCTTTGGCGAGCTACTGGTAGTTCCTGAACTACAGGTTGGAGACCCCTGGTTTAAATGTTATTTGGAGAAAATTATCAAAATCCGCAATCGATTTTTCAAATTTCTAAACAGTCTGCATTAACATTGTTCATGAAAAAAAACATATAGAGCTTCAGATCTTGGTATCACACATGATTACAAAGTATTTTAGGGGTTTAGTAACTACTATTGTAATTTAAAGTTGGGGCAACTAAATTTTTTTGTTGTAAATAAAAAGAAAAAGGAATAAACGTCGATATTAGCCATGCTTTATTAAGGTCTGTTCAATTGTAGTTATTAAAACATTTTGCCAAAATAATTTATTGAAATTAGATTTGTGATTTAAATAATATTTAGATTCATTTTGAAATGTCTGATTTTAAATGGTCCAGAAAATTGCACAGAAAGTTTGAAATATTAACAAACACAATACGTATTTAGCAATGTATTTGAACAGATTTCAGTCAGTTTTTATGCAGAATAAGACTGTAAATTTTAGCTTACTTTAGAGTGGAGAAAAGCCTTTGCAATTTGCCAATCACGACTATTCAAGACTATCTTATCTTTCACAGTTTTACTTCCTTTTCACTGCAGATCTCTCCTTTTACCGGCTAGTTTGATCTCTCACAAAATGCCACATAGAGCATGACATCACCTTTGACCGAACCGGTGGAAGCGAGATCTTTACAAATTAAACTTTTAATCTCTTTTCAGTTTTATGGCGAGTTGGAAAGGGAGGATCCAAACTGAATCACAAGGCATTCCTCAGGGGAACACAGATAAGAAGTCAGTTTTCTGCGATTTGTCATAGGAGCAGACAGGTGTTGTAGCAGTGTGAGGGAAAGAGCTTCTCCATAGACTTTAGTCATTTTAACTTGAGTTTAAAACATATTATGCATGATTCACTTTTTTAAGTGCGTATGACAAGATAGACTACAATGTTCAGTAAAACATAGTGACAGTGATTATGTTTAGGATTGCACTAAAACATTTGGCTTGTTTTCACCCAGTTTGTCTGTTTTGAAGAGGTTTATTTTGTCTTTTGCCCATTTTGTAAAGAATAAAAAATAAAGATAGACCGTTATATCGGCTAGATGATATTTTGGGGTTGATATTTACATTTTCTTTGGCACATCAGTCATAAACCTTATTTTTGTCTGATATTTGATCAGGCAGTTGCTTGGGCAGCTTTAGAACCGGAAAACCACACTCGCAGTGATTAGCTGAGCAAGTCATTTTTAGAGAGAAAGTAAAGTTTTATTCTTGGTCTATGCCTTTGGCTGCAGCACAAGCTGTTTTAAAACAGAAAAAGTTTGTGAAACAAATTATAATATTGATACATTGATATCAGCATCGGCTGACAGTTATTTTTTTAAATTGGCATCAGCCAAAACATTTTTTTTTCACTCGATCATAAATGACACAACAGCTACAATTTGGTAATATATTTTCTTATAGTACTTTAATTGTGTTAAATGATTGTTTAAACTCCAGGAAACTGGAGTTTTCTTTCAAAGCCATCAAAGGATGCAAACACAACAAACTCCTGCAGAGTCTCAAACTTTCCTCTAATATGAAGAATTTTTCATGCAATGTTAAGAAATTATTATTGGAAAACCAGCAGTGTCAGTATTAAGAATTGTGTCTGGTATGATTTTGGTCTGAGTGAAATTTTAATGTATAATTTTAATGTGTAAAAAAAGTGTATGTGTGTGTGTGTGAGAGAGAGATTGTATTTGTAATATTGATTTTGTATCTCTCACCTGCTCAGGAGCTGCAGATAGAAACTAGCTATGGCTATAATCTGGTGCAGAGCATCTTTAATGGTTTTGCACATTGTCCTGTCATTTAAACTAATAAACTAAAAACTAAATAACTGTGTGAATTGAGCGTAAATTGTCTTTACATTTTTGTTCTTTTTGACGAGACATGTAGAGGGTTCTGTTTTAGAACTCAAATTACATCTTGTAATTTTCATTTTTTATTTGTCGATTTCTTCATAATTTGCAACTTCATTCCTGTTAAACTATGATAAATATTCTAGAGAGAAAATGTAGACAAAGACTATCACACCACACTAATTCAAATTAGACAAATAATCTGTCAACTGGCTGTAATCCTAAACGCTAAAAAGATTAAAAAAAAAAGATAAAAAAATATGGTCGTTTACATCCTAATGCCACAAAATATTTTATATTCAAGTTTTGAAAAAAAGGGAAAATAAGATTGTTATTATGTGAGTCGTGCAATAGATTTTAAGATACAGTTATCAAATCATATACAACGAGAAGCCAAATATCATATCAGCTCAAAAATCTATATCGGCCTAGCCCTGATTAGACTGGATTTTACAAAGTTCTTTGCAGCTATTCATTTTAATTTAATTTAATTTGTTTTAATGTACTTGTATGTGTGTTTATGTATTTTGATCATTTTGATGCACTAAATAAATATGAAAAATGGCAATAAAATGGACTATTATTTTGACTGAAGGGGGATTGTTTCCATTGGAGAGACGTTCCTTTTAGTCATAAATATTCACATTATGACATAACACACCATTATCACTTTTTGCGATGGTAAAGTACAGTTTTAACTCGCTATTGCGTTATGCAGCTTACTTTTCGCTTCCAGATAATTACACAGTGCACCTTTAAAAAGCATAGTTCTGTTAAAGCAAAAGTAAAACTGGAATAACTTTTTTTTTCTAATCAACTGATCCAACCAAACATCATTTATTGTCTGTTGTTTTGGTGAAATGCAAACTTTATTATTACCTGAGTTTTGATGAAAAGCGTCAATGAAGTGAACCACATCTGAATGAAAGAGCGCCCTCTGCTGACCACGGCGAGTCTCTGCACTTCTGTTTAGTGGAGAAGTCACAGCTCTGCGGGAGACAGACATTTTATTGACCTTTTATTGGGAACTACAATAGACTGGAAAACACAGGAAATGGTCGTAAATCATGTAAATGCAGAAAATAAAAGACAAGTGGGACCCAAGCTAAGGCAAGACAACTCAGTGTTTCTCTAATTTTCTCTTTTTTGGTTAGTTTGTTCATGTTTTTGTAGTTGTAGTTTGTAGTAGTTTTTGTTGCATGTGGAAACAACACAATTCTAAATCTGCTCCTATTTTTTCATTATATTTAATTTTACTTCATCATGTATTCTATGGAATTCTCATTCATCATTGTAATTCTATGGAACAGGGTCGTCATCTCCTACACACACCTCATACATTTAAGTGAGTAAACTACAGGAAAAGGCACTGATTGTTATATATTTAACATTCCGATTCCCCCGCTGTGAAGTTAGTTTGCTGTAAGCTGCTACTCAGTAACATTTACCTGAGCAACTTTAAAAGGCCCTCGCTCTGTAAATCTTTTAGACACAAAAGAAACATTGTCAAAAGTTTTGTGTTTTATTTTAATATTTAGTAATAAACTAGAACATATGCAAATTAGTAATTTACCTTTTGTTCATTGTAAAAAACAAAGTTGATCTAAAACAACTTAAAAATAGGAACAGCTCTACTGACTTCCTGTTCAAAACTGCAGAACTGATAAGCCCCGCCTCCTCATTTTAAAATGTAACTGTAAAATGCAACAGATTTTAAATAACAAATTATATTACTACAGCATATCAGACGTGCCTCGGATATCTCCTTTTTCTCTGTCAGAGACTTATGCCCGCTTTATTCTGATGAGCACCTGATTGCCTTTACATCATCGGGAACCAGTGAGCACTCCCAGCCTTTTTCTATTCTAACAAATTATTATTGTTGAAAAGTGACTCTAGGACAGTTTTGAACCACACATGCTTCACTTTGAGTTTTAATCTTTTGAATTACAACAAGTAAATACAGACAAGTGGGAGGGGATAGGCGGTGGGTAAGAACAGGGATTTCTAAGCACTTGAGCTGCAGCTAAAGAACAATACAAGTTTACTCAAACATGCATGAATCAATTCAAACATAACTTTGAGTAAACTAATGATGAAGGAAGGCCATTATGACAAGGTTAAAATATTAGAAAAGTGAATTTGACATAATAGGTCCCCTTTAATATTTATTTGTGAGCTCACATCTTTTTACAATTTGTTCTTGAGCCTCTTCCAGTTTGTTAACATACAAAATAATTGGTTTGTTATATAAAATTCACTTTTTAAGTTTTAACCATGCTTTAACCATGCTCTCTCCTCATTAATTTACTAATCAATATAGTTTAAAATCGATTTTTGTCTTTTACAATAAACAAGATGTAAATTACTGATCGAAATGGATCCAGCTGCCTGTTCAAAGCTGCAAAACTGAAAAACTCTGCCTCTTCACTGTAAGATTTAACAAAAAACAATATCAGATTTTGAATTGTCCCTTTCTTTTGCTATGTCTACATGACAGTTTTGAGCACTACATGTTTTACACACAAGTGGGCGGGTATAGGTGGTAGGTGAAACCAGGATTTATTTATTATTTTTTTTTTTTTAGCTCAGAACATTAGAGATTACAAGCATAAATCAATCCAAACACAGCTTTGGACAAACATATGATGAGAGAACACTGTTAGGAAATTAAGAAACGTGTATTTTGCATAATAGAATTCGTTAACCAGACGTAAAGCTTCCTATTTACGTTACATCCTGTCAGTTCTCATTGGCATTCGTAACTTTCTTGAGCTGCAGCATTTTTCTCCCACAAAAGTAGATTTTCCAGAAGCGTATTTTGTGTTTTTGTTGTGCAGCGTGACTAAATTCTGAGCAGTTTTGTTTTGGACTGATTTAGTACTCGTCTTTGCGGCAAAAAAGCCGATTTTCCGCAAAAAACTATTGCTGCCCAAGCTAACGTTGAACTAGCTACTAACTTGGCTAGCTAGCACTGGACTTGACCCAGCGGTTGCTAGAAGGTTTTCGTAAGAAATAGCATATGTTCGACCTAAGACTGAATTCACAAATCAGTGTACGATTTTGAACAAAAATGCTAAGCTATGTTTCATTTGTTTTCGAGAGAACAAGCTGCGTTAATTGCTAAAATCTCCCCACCTGCTGTTAGCCGCTGTTAGCATCTGTTAGCCGCTGATAGTCACTTACCAGATATAGCTTAGCATTCGCTCTTGAAAGGACAAATGGGCTCCATAGATTTCGCCTATCCCGCTGGAGACGAGAGTGAGATCAGCAGCGATGAGTGGGACATCGGCCTGCCGGAGAAAAAGCCGTCAATTAAAAAGTAAGTGAATAAAATAAGTTTGAGCAAAGCTTTCTTCCGGACAGCGTGAAGTCTGCCGAGGCTATAATGCGTTATCTTCTGCTGCTGCTAACGTTAGCGCTAACTGTAGTACCGACGGCGTTTCATGTGGAATAATGATTCATTAAACGTAATTTAAAAAGATAAATGCAGTGCTTGTTAGATTCTAGGCAAAAGATAGCGGGGGTATACTGTACTGTAATTTCTCTGGAGAAGTCAAGCAGAATAACTTTTTGCCGTAATGGATAAAATGGATAATGGTTAGCTAAGTACATAGCAGTGTACGAGAATAATAATATTATTTACTAAAAGAACACGACAGGCACTGGCATTTTCAGATGGCAGAAAAATGTCACTGGTAATTTCGTCGTAGAAAATGAAAACTTTATAAAGCTGTGTTTTTTTCCCCCCATTTGCATAAAATTGATGTTACTCACCTTCAAACAACATTGTCACAAAAGTGTTAAAACATTTATCAACATCTCCCTTTTTACATAGTTTCTGTAATATAATAAGATGGTGTGGTAGCAATTTCTACTTCTTATAAACTGTAAACCTGCTATTCAATTTTGCATATTTTCCAAACAACATTGACAGTGCTATCTAAAGTAATGATGACACCAGCAGGTCAGATTGTTGTATAATGTTTGGAGGTTTGTATTACATTTTTGTGGTTGTTGTTGTTGTTAAAATGTGTAAATTTTCTTTGCAGAAGGAGGTTGATACTGCGCCTGCTGATGATAAAGTGTCAGCTTTGAAGATTGCCATCAGTAAAGGAGATGTAGAAACAGTGGAACAGTTGCTGGACAATGGTGAGCTCAACTGGACCTAGAGCCAAGCACAAATGTTTAATTAAGTTTAAGTTTTGGCATAAATACAACATGTTTTGTGAAACTAATACTTATTTCAGATTTATGAAGAAAATAACCTCTAAACCGGGGGGGCAAACAGCGGTCCGGGGGGCAAAAGTGGCTCTCTGGATGATTTATAATTATTACTGATTGATTATTGATGGCCCACCAATAAAAGCACATTACAGTGTGAACTACAGGTTTCACAATACACAACCCCGTGCAGCAGCCCCAGGCTTATATTGTTGAGATAATGCAGCGTACAGTTTGTCCAAATTATCTTGGAAGGACAGTTGGTACAATATAAATGTGGACATATACGTTATAGGTAGGCATTACATAGCATAACTGCCCTTTTTTTAATATAACATTAATTTTTAAAATTCTGCCTTTGACCAATTCGGCCCCAACTCCATTCAAGTTTGACATCCCTGCTCTAAACCACTGCATCATAAAATTGCCAATTGACTAATTAATTCAAAGTCCTGCTCCATTAACCTAAAGTATTTTGCTAGGCATGGACGTGGACTCCAGACTGGATTATGATTGGACTCCTCTGATGTGCGCCGTCAGTGTGGCCAACCAAGACCTCACCAAGATACTCCTGGACCGAGGAGCCAGCGCCAACTTCAGCAAAGGTCAGAGCACTGAGACACTAACGGCAAAAGATCCTGAGTACAATTCCAAGAGAAGGCAGAACTTTTCTGTGAGTGTAGTTTTACAATGAAATCACAGTTTACACAGTTTACTAGCAGCCAGGTTTTACCTTTGGCAAAGACTTTAAATCTCTGCTAAAGGTAAAATGTGTTATCCTTTATTTTGCTAAAACGTTCAATTCTACCAAGCTTTTCATAGTGCAAGTGCTCTGGCTTCATAGCAAGAAAGTCCTGGGATTGACTCCCAGGCGACCTGGAGTTTTCCTATTTGGAGTTTGCTTGTTCTCCCTTTGCCTGCGTAGCTTTCCTCTGGGTGCTTCGGTTTCCCCTACCACTAAAAACATATCCAGTAGTGCCTATCCTCTCCCAGGACTTTCTGAAAAAAAAACTTCTGGGTTAGATATACAGTAGATCACTAAAATTAAATTAGATATGCCCTTGTTGTTCCTTGTTGTGATCTTAACAAATCTATCAGCTTTTCTTCAAAACTTTTATTATTATAGATTTACAACAAATATTATTCTACTTTTTCCTCTCCCTTTACTGCGCTTTCACTTTATCTCAGAACAGCTCTCTCTCTTTCTCTGTTCCTTTCTCTCTGTTTACTCTGAGCTGGGGGCAGTAAACCGCTCGGCTGCGCTTGCGTCTGTTCGGGCCCGGAGTAAATAAACTTCTCTCTGACAAACCAGTTATCAATCACTTCACGGCGAAGAATCTGGGAAGCCGCCATTTAAACGTGACCAGAATAATGGCCTATTTCATCTGCAAATAGTTAAGCAGAATAGCTTTACACTTAAAATCTTTAACACTATTTCAGCTGATCCAAGATGAATACATTGACTTGTTCAAATCACAAATAGTTTAGGCAATAATCATGGTGGTTTGAATGAAGATTATTGTATGTTATTGTAGCATAATATGTCGGCTTCAAGTGCACATGACAGGTACTAATTAATATTTTGTTCGGTGTGACTGTCACTGTATTAAATATCTGACATAGTTTTACATCCGTGAAGAAAAAATTACAAAAGTTGAATATTAAAGGCAGGAGGGCTGAATGCTATAACAAAATCCCTTTGTCTATCTCATCATAAAAGACTCAAAAATGCAAATTCACAATAATTTGCAAAAAAGTAAATGTATTAAGAGGCGTTATTATTTAGGTTGATCTTGGCCCTTGTTTACATTATGGTTTCAAGGTAACAGTTTATTGTGAATTGTAAGTAAAAACTATCTTGTAAGTAAAAACTATCTATTGTAAGTAAAAACTATCTATCTAAAATACTTCTATGTTATTGGTATTTTTAGTCAAAGTGATAGTGAAACAACCTTAAAAAGTTCTTGCATGGTTCTCTGAGCAGTGAGCAGAAGCAGTGCCTTTTCTGTCAAAATGAGTTTAATAAACACAAAAGTTTATCAAAGACTGATCCCATTCCAACACATGCATTTAATTCATTAATCTTAATACGATCCACACTTTTGCTCAGAGTCTGGCGTCAAAGGAAAATGAAAATCAGCTGAATGGGACCAAACAAGACAAACATGCATTTTTACAAACCAATAGTTCTGATACTGGGAAGAGAAACATGCAGCAGTACACAGACTTGAGTCACTATTTTGACAACTTGACTTGATAAAATGGACTAACGGTTGACTTGAACTCGATGCTTCTTATAAAAAAATATATTGATTAATTTTACATTTACTAGCTGCAACACATCTCATCTCACTTCTTATTTGTGACCAGAAATGTACTTTTAATGGGATATTTTGTAAAATCAATGAATTTAGAAGTACAAGACGTGTCCAGCCAGTAATTTGAAATAAAGACTTGAAACTGGGACTTCACTTGGACTTGTGAAGCGCTGACTTGAGCTTGGACTCAGACTTGTCTCTCTTTGACTTGAGACTTGACTTGGACTTGTCTCTCTTTGACTTGAGACTTTACCTAGACTTGTTTCTCTTTGACTTGAGACTTGACTTGGACTTGTCTCTCGTTGATTTGAGACTTTACCTAGACTTGTCTCTCTTTGACTTGAGATTTGACTTGGACTTGTCTCTCTTGACTTGAGACTGGACTTGACTTGTTCTCTTTGACTTGAGACTTGACTTGGACTTGTCTCTCTTTGACTTTAGACTAGACTTGGACTTGTCTCTCTTTGACTTTAGACTAGACTTGGACTTGTCTCTCTTTGACCTTGGACTTTACATAGACTTGTCTCTCTTTGACTTGGAACTTGACTTGGACTTGTCTCTCTTTGACTTGAGACTTGACTTGAGACTTGCCTCAATTGGAAGTTGGAACTTTACCTAGACTTGTCTCTTTGACTTGGGACTTGATTTGGACTTGAGGCCTAATACTTGAGACTTACTTAAGACTTCCAAAACAGTGACTTGATCCCACATCTGCTTCAACCTTCTGTCCTCACATGCCCCTTTGTTTAGATCTGTTTTGCGGTAAAAATGCAGGTAATATTTACAGTGAACATGTAACAGACAGAGCTCATGTCGCCAGGTCGTCGCGAGGGCAGGTGAAGTATGTGAAGAACGTTCAGCTCTGCTCCTCAGACGCTCCTGGAATGAACTGTGTGACCTGAGTGAACCTACAGGACTGTCGACGGAGCTTAGAATCAGTCTGTGTTCTTCTGCTGTAGTGGATTGTTCTAAAAGTGTAACTATCCCTCTTAAATCAAATTCAAACAAAGCTTTCTAATGGAAAAACACACAAAGGTAAAAGGAAGGGTTGAGAGTGGAGGCAGCACTGTGATTAGGTTGACAGCAGGTGTTTTTGAAAGGCTTTTGCCCCTTTAAGTCGACAAATTGATGGTCAGTGTGTGGTGTTCACTAAACTCTTCTCACAGATCACTGGACCGTGCTGATGGCCTGCTGCACTGCTTCTGCCCCAGAGGAGAAGATCTGCAGTTGTTTGGAGCTGCTGCTGTCCAGGAACGCCGACCCCAACTTGGTGGACAGGTACTGGAACACAGAGGAAGAATGTCTATTATTTGTTTTGATGAGTTGATTATTCATAAAAATTGTCATGTAGTCACTTTCTAACAATAAAACCCGGCCAGTTAAAACCCCCCATAGTCTAAACATAAGATAAACAATTTATTGGTAGTTCAAATAATAGTTTATGGCTGTGGGATTATCATATGCATATAAAAGTAGCCATTTTTATTTTGTAATCAGTGCTTTTTCATATGTAGAGGCAATCAATTACATTGGAACCCCCAAAATATACAAAATATAATTAATCAAATACAGATTACTTGTGCCACCATAGTCTCAGTATATTCCTGTGGCTGCTATCTGCGCCTGCTTTAAACTCTGTACAATTAGTGCTTCTGTCACGCAGTCTTTCTGGAGGACAATTTCACTCCCTCGTCAGATTTACTGACAGCTCAGCCTTGCAGGTTTTCGATGATCATAGCCCGCTTTGGTCCTGCTGTCCAGGCTTCGTCTCAGCCAGATTGACCTGGTTTTGCCTTGGTGGTGCTTCACACAGCCCTACTCTTATCCTGCTGTGGTCTTCTACTCTGCTTTGATGCTCCACTGTACCACATTTTTTCAGAGCATATCTATGTTTCTATGTTCTTTGTGGACTGGGTGCTCTATCTGGGTGTTCAAGCGAAAAAAATTGTGTTCTGCCACAATTTTAAAAATAATGTGTTTTCCCAAAGGGCCTCTCTTTGGTTGTAATCCATCGATCGAGCTCCAGTAGTTACTTGCCTCTGAGCTGTCTCTCTCTCTCTTTGACACTGTTTCTTCTTTGTCTCAGGCCTCGGTCGGTAGTAAACAGCGGTGTTCTTCTGTGGACAGCTCACATTCCTGTTGCCTTCACGCAACTGTCGGACCGTAGTAAATATCTGTAAATATTCCGGATTCCTGTGGCATTTCCAAGCACAGCTCAGGTTTACTCAGAAATGTCACTATTTACCCCCCACAGCGTACGCACCACACTCGCTCTGCAAATATCTGACATGTATTCCTTTTTAAAGGATTTATATTGAACTACAGCAACCAGAAGATTAAATTAGCTGAAAATTGGTCTAATTTTCATTTTTAGGTACATTGTTTCCTTAGGGCTCAATTACAATATTCAGACGATATTATTTCAAACCAACTGGAAAATGTTCAAACACATCTTTAAATGTATTAGTAGAAGTTTAATGATGAAAGAAATTAGACTATAGTTGACCAAAGACATTTTAGTCGACTTAAGACATGAGCTATCCATGAATTAGTCGACTGAAAGTCCTCTTCTCTCAAAACTATTGAGTGTCTCAAAGTTCTGGCCAAATATTTGACCCAAAAAGCGTAAATACACGCATGTCACTTATAGGTGCTCGGCTGTAAATATAAGAAAGGATAAGCTCGCACACGATCTCTAACTGCAAATTTAATAATCCACGTAGGAGGCAAATATTTGACCCAAACTGTCCAAGACAAGACCAGAAACTCAGAGGTTTGGATGGTAAATTACTTAGAAAAAATGTAGCTAAATGAGATTTTCATGTAAAAAAATAAATAAATTGAAATAACTTTGCAATGTGCTTTCTAACTACTAAAAATATTGGCAACTAAAACATCAGTGATTGATTAAATGACTAAATTATCACCACCTACACTTATTAGAACATTTACAATGTTGTAACTTTCTTCATTTGTATCTTTAACAACTATTTTTGAAATTTTATTTTTACTACAAACGATATACTCGATATTCTATTTTTGCAGATCTTCAAAACAACTATCACGATATTATCTATCTATTTTTGCATGAACTCCATTTGCATTCTTGTTACTTTGAGCACAGCTTGGGTCAGGTGCAATGTCAGATCAAAGATGTTATTTGGCCTAAAGGAGAGCCTGTTCTTGCTGTTCCTAAAAATATTTATCCCCATTCAGAACGTCCCAAATTATGGTTTTAGGCTTCTATTTCTACTAAATATTCCCAAACTTCTCGCTCTCATAAAGCCTTTGGTACATCAGTCTCACATGAGTTTTCCTTCCACTGGCACAGCTTTAGAACTGTTTTTTCCGACACGTTTTTAGAAAGGCTGTATGTTTTCACAGTGAGTACATTTCAGGAACATATGTGCAGGTTAGCAGAGGGAAGAGTCCTGCAGGGGCCGAGCGCTGTGTTCATAAACAAAATATTTGAGTCAATTTTGAGAGGATTTTGCGAGAATGCGGTGGAAATGGAGTGGGTCATGTTTAGGTCTTTGTCAGTCTGTGTTAAAGCAACTTCAGTCAGTCTGATGGAGATGCAGTGGCTGGGACGTCCGGGGTTTGACACTTGCAGAACTTTGTGATTGGGTGGTATTTATGTTGCTCTGTGTTGTTGTAATATGCGGACAGATCATTGGGGTTCAGTTCGAACTCAAGCTTTCTCTGCTCTCTCAAACATGTAATCAAGTAAGTAACTAATGCCACTTGGAGTTAGGCCTGGGCGGTATACCGTTTATTACTTGACACCGGTGTTTTTTTTTTTTTAATGATATGAATTTTCCATACACCGGTGTGTGCGGTATGTCCGGAAGAAAGAGCGGCGGAACGTCGCGCCGCGCTGATCCCACCACATATAGCCCCGCCCCGTTCCGCTCCGACGACTGGACCAGCCGCTGCCGTTTCAATGAATGAAGACAGCCACCACATCCCCGCACCCGCCGCGCAAGGCCCCGCCGCAGCCCCGTCCCCCGCCGCTACCCGACCAAACACGGACCAAGGCCACCATCCTCTCCGCCCGAGTCCGCGGCAAAGTGAAGCTCCACAGCCCATAACGCACCGAGCAGGAAAAGAAAGTGAACCACGTCGCCCACACATGGACAGGACAACGCCACGGAGTTCGTGCTCGCAACACATCAGTCTACCCCCAACGGAGGAGGAAAAGACGTCCACCGCCGTGTCAAGAGCTAAAGCTATCCCACGAAACACATGAGCGGCCGCACCACGCAGCCCCGCGGAGCGGAGACCCACGGCAACCCCCGGAGGCGGACTGGGGCGGAGCAGCACGCAGTGGGAGCAGCGCGCAACGTCATGCATTCTCATTTCATCACCTCATTACAGTTATGAGTGTCACTGTCTGTCACCTCTTTGGATACAGCAGCATTTGTGGGACGATTCAAACCTGGGTTTATACTAGTCTGCTCATTCTAAGTTAATTTACTGCAGTAATTATTCTCTAAATTATTTGGAAACGGGGTTAACACCTAGTCATGTACCTGGATAAAAAATACCGTCAAATACCGTGACACCGACATAATTTTGAGAAATACCGTGATATAAATTTTTGGTCATACCGCCCAGCTCTACTTGGAGTCTTATTCATATTTGCTGTTCTGTGACCGCCTGCGAGGTGCTGCCTCTTGGAGAAGGCATTGTCTGGCCTGTTAACTTTCAGTGATGAAAAGTGAAAAGACTGCAAACTAGACTGGCATTGTTCGCAGATGATTGACATCTCAACTCAAGACAAAATGTTTTTATAAATTAAAGTGCGTCGCTTATGAAGTGGAGAAAAGAGAGAGAAAATGGAGAACGAAATGTGGGAATGGGCGCCTCTTGCAAAGATAATGTCAGCGAACAACAAGTGTTTCTGCTGGAGACACACAGGTACAACACTTTACACGTGAAGCCAATCAGTATGTGCCTTACCTCGCACACAATTTAGAAATGTTCAGTTTAGAAGTGTACTGCTGCACTGTCCCGAGGCTCCGTGCTCTCGTCTCAGACACATGGGGGTTGACGCTGGCTTGACTCAGGTTCAGCGTGCGTCGTCCCGGGCTCCTTCCTCAAACACACGGCATTTCAGTAACAGTGATCATTTTTATCTTTAACTTAAGACTTTAGTGGGCGGAAATTCTTTACCGCCTGCATTTACCACATTCTGATTGGCTAACACTACCATACAGTGCAGCGTACATTTACTATACTGTAATTAGCTGATGAACCTGTCGATCTTAATGCACATGCCTAATCATCGAGATCAAACAAAGTTGAGATGGCAATCTATCGATCTTTCGATTTTTGACACAGCCCTAGTATCAGGCATAGAGTTTGAAAAATCACATACACTTGGAATTAGAACAAACTAAGCTTTATTTCTCAAAGTGTATTTAATTCATGCCTATTTCTACTGTAAATGTATCTTGTGTACACCTTTTAATGGGTAATGGCTCAGGTTTCAAAAAGGCATCTGTGCCCCATTTAACTTTTAAGGTAATTAAAATGTGTTGTAATCCCTTAAAGCAGCGGTCCCCAACCTTTTTTCTTGTAGGGACCGGTATAGTCACAAATTTCTTTTCCAGGGACCGGTCGAGGTTGGGTAGCGCCGATAACAACAATGGAAAATGCTAAAAAAAACAATTATTGTGTATATTTTTAGCTCACTTATTGCTTGAATTTGCTGTTTATGGATTAAGTTGTACTATATTGTCACAGTGAAGTACAAGGAAGAAGTGATAGTGACTATAAAATAGCGATAAAATAAATATAAAAAATCTTCTGAGGACCGGTAGCAGATGACCCGCGGACCGGTTTTGGGCCCCGGACCGGTGCCTTAAAGTATTAGTTCAACACCAGTTTTGTTTAGCAAAAGTAGCTCTCCTGGTAAAAAAGGTTAGTGATTATCATTTTTAATGTATTGATTAAAATAATGAAAGTAGTGGAGTAGAGTTATAAATGGATGTTCTCACACAAGGTTAAATAATAAATAATAATAATAAATAATAATAATAAAATGCTTTTTACTCTGTCAGAGAATTGTTTCAGAGCATTCCTCCTTTGCTGTTTTCAGCTCCGTTTGAGCCTGTTTCTCTCAGTGAAGTGTTGAGTAAATAAATGAGTGTTTGGACTCTGCTTCCGTCCAGTGTGACGTCTCACTTCTGATTGTGCCCACATGTCGGACTTACTCACGTTTGATGCCGAGGTTTGATGCAGATGTGTGGTAGTGATCTGAGGTAAACAGTTCAGTCTTTGCTTCATGTGGGGTCTGTGGGTCACATCTGTGGAGAACATGCACTGGTACTCTGCAGCAGGACAACGGCTCTCAACAGTTCTGTCCTCGTTTTGACCTTGAGTTCTCCTTAAACTGTGTGGGACAGGTTAGACCACAGTGATGATTAGATTTTAAAAATATATTTAATTGTACACAATTCATTGAAATCGAATTGAAATGTCAATGCACGAAATTAGCAAATTGCAAAGGTACAAGTCATATTTCGTTTACAAACAAAGCATGAATTTATCAGCTCATGATCATTAGTGATGAACCGCTTTCATACTGGGGTCAAATATTGCAGCCAATTCATGAAATTTTGCTGGATGGGGTATCTTTCAGGATATTAACCTGGCCAACCAGATGGATTCTCTTGTGATATTTGGGAATTAGGGCTGGGCGATATTGACCCTATTTTGTCCCGCCCACTTGGCTTGGAAATGCACTTCCCGTTTAGCTCTGTTAAGGTAGCTAACGTGTTTGTTTGTCTTGTGGGACAATTTTAATTAAATATAATGACAGTTAAATAAACCCATCGACTGAAATCTACAGGCTAAATGCAGCTAATAGGAAGTGCATGTCCTAGAAAAGTAGGCGGGACAAAATAGGGTCAATAGCCAATCATTTCATTTTGGACAATTTTGATTTTTAATCTATTTTATCCAATGTCATCAATGACTGCTGCTTTTTAGCATCTATAAAGGATGAGCCAATGAATTTGTTTTAATTCATATTAAAACTATTATTAACTGTGTGCTGCTGCTGCTGCAGGTTATTAGCATTTGTATATATTAGGCCCTATTAGAATCATCATCATGCTTTGTTGTTTCATATCTAAAAGTTTTAAGTTTGCGTGTGTCTCATAGACTGTATTCTCATTCCTGTCACTCAAACTACGTTGCCATAGTTACTCACACATCAAGGGGAAAGGGGCGGGGCCTGCTGCTTAGGGGAGAAGAGAGGAGACGCACAGTGGACTGCCAAACTTTAACTTTATCGGAGACAACCTCACAAAAAGCACATGTAAGCGGCTCTAGCAACACAGTAAAATCAAATCAAAAAGACACTAGATTGTGCGCGTGACTTTTCCAAAAAATGTCCACGAGTCTGAGCGCTGAAAGCGGCCACACATTGATCCGTGGAGAAAAAACAAACAGATTAAGCCAAATGAACCTCGTCTAAGACTCGTGGCTGTAATTACGTGAAAATAAACAGCTAAGCAGGTGCTAGGTTTTCGATTTGTCTCTTCTTTGTCGTGAAGGCGAGCTCTGCAAAGCCATTGAAGTTGCCCACTCGGGACACGCGGCTGGATTTTACGATTTGGCTATTTTTCACAACGTCGATTTTTAAAGATCTGACCTTCCACTCGCAGGATTGGTTTGGAGTCCGATCCAGTGGTTTAATGGCCCAATCACATCGCAGTGTGGGGGCAAAGGTGGCAGCTTGTTTCTGCTCCTATCGATTCAGTTTTAGCCGAAATACAGACAATTTCATTTTTGGAAGAAGTGCAGAGAGGTGTCCATGTGTGACACTTGTTCTGCTCCACACTGACGTTGAATGTGCGTCATTACGATTTGTCGCATTACAGACATTTCTTGTATTTTGTCATGGGGATCGGGAGTTGATTACATCGTTATTTTGGGGATCCAGGTCTGAAAAGTTTGGGAATCTCCGCTCTAAACCACACTGACTGGTTCTGGAACTTAAAAAAAACACAAAGATGAATAAAAATTGCGTACATAAAGTCTGAAGTGCTAATAAACTGTAAAGAGTTGCTGGTGTTGCCGTGAGAAAGACAATTCTTTAGAGTTATTGCAACACAAAACAGATAATTTTACTTTTACGAACTTCCTTAAGCCTTCAGTCACTTTTACTGTCGCTAAACACCGTTATTCACCTTCACGACGGCTTTTCGGTGCCACTTCCCTAAAGCTGCTTAATAATCCCGACTTTCCCAGCGCTGTCTGAGTCTGACAGATTTACACTTTCTCTGCGTCACTGATAAGAAGTGAAGCTTAGGTATAAACCAGCGACAACTTTAACCAAACACGACCTAAACCTGTGACGGCTCAAGGTTAATTAATGACAGAACAATCGCAGTGGCATCAGGAGGTTGCGTTCACGGGACGTCACAACATATTACAGACCAGTAACTTTGATTAATTCTCTCCCATGTTTATTTCAAAGCTTATTATTAAACTTGTTGCACTTGTTTCTGCCACGTTTCACTGAAATACAAATGCAAAATCAATACTGTGTCATGATATTACTGATCGGAAATAGTAACAAATGTGTAGACCAGGGCTGCCCAAACATTTTTTTCCTCAGCGAGCCAAATTGTGTTACTTTAAAGCATGCCAAGGGCCAAACATCTGATCTGAAATGAACATTAAATTGTTTTTCCTTAACATGATGTATAAGATACACCTGTTTTGTCATTTGACAGTCTTTTCAACACAAAATTGAATCAAAAAGATTGTCATAAAAACCCTGAGCACCCCTTCACAAGCTAAATTAGACCACCTGGCGGGTAGGGATGTCAAGATTAACCGGTTTTTCAATAATCGTGAATATTTTCCCCACGGTAGGTTATTCGTAGAATTTTTAAACTCACGGTAAACCGCAAACACGTCTTACGTCTTCTGTGACGTGACTGCCGTGCTCGGGCAGCGTGAGGCGGAGAACAGCGTGTGTGTCGTCAACTCACCGCTGGCTGCTGAAGTTAGCGCTCAGGAGTTGTATCCATCCAAAATATCAAGTCGAGTTGTTTTTAAGATGACCAGGGCTTTGTGCGGCTGAAGAGTGTCCAATATGCAAGACGTGCCTTTGAAAGTAGCCGCTAAAAGCGCTAACACATCCAACATGATCCAGCATCTTCGATACGATCATTCCTCGCTGTTCGTCGAAGTAAAGGTCAAGAAATCCTTTAAACGAAGCGCTCCAGAGAGTGACGCGCAGCTCACGGCAAAAGTAACCGAGTATTTATGCTTCGTTTGACATAAACTCCGACCTGAAAGTAAAACGAAAGCAGAGACGCGTCCAGGCGGTCACGTGACGACGCTGGGAAAACAAAACGTGTGGATGACGTCGCCTTCGTGAGTCACGTGACAGATATCACACATAATAATATTATTAGTAATCGATCTCTCCTTGTAAGTATAATGAGAATATTAAAGCAATCATTAAAGGGACAATAATGTTTTTTTTAATGCTTGAATGATCATTTGTTTAAAACATTAAATTATTTTTAAATAATTGCATTTATTGTTTTTAATCAAACCTACATCATATTTATGTAATACAATCAGTGTATTGTCACTGTCAGCAAATCAAATGCCAATAATTTAGATTTAAAAAATAAATACATGTATATAATGTATTTATTTTTTCTTTATGCCAATAATCGTGAATAATCGCAAAATCGTGATTTTTCCTTTGCTATAATCGTGATTCTAAATTTGATATCGTGACATCCCTACTGGCGGGGCAAGTTTGGCCCCCAGACCCCACTGCCCTGCTTTTCTGATTATGAAATAACCAGTAAACGAATTTCCAATCAAAGCGCTGCAGCCTAAAGTTGTAGAACCTGCTCTAAAATAGTGTGGTCCAGACCTCGTAGAAACATAACTGCATACTGGCATGACAATGGACATATTATTATCGGTCGATATATAAAACACCCATGTTCCACTAAAAACATGTGCAGTAGCTCCTCCCTTTCCCCAGTACTTGTCTTCAGGATTACAAATGGAACTTAGCCGTAAAAGCCTGAATCTGGTACAAGTTTGTCTGCCTTGTCCTAATGGTAAATTATCTCTATTTATATAGCACTTTCATTTTTCAAGCCATTCAAAGCACTTTGCACCTCATGTCCAGCAGTCTCCCATCCAAGCACTAACCAGGCCCTGACTTGTTTAGCTTCTGAGATTTGTCAAGATCAGGCTTTGACAAGCTGGTACGGCCAAAACAAGCTTTATCACCATGGAATCAAACATGGTCTTCATCAGAAAAGTGTGCACTTAAATCTGTGCTTAACAGAAAAAAGTCAAGTATATTTCTCCTAAGTCATAATTCTTATACTCTATAATGTAAATATAATATAAACCATATGCCCTCACAGCTGTAGACTGCTTTATGTATTTTGTATTTGTATTATTGTTACTTTGTCAGGTGAGTAGCCCTTCAGCGACACCTGTTGTGTTCTAGTTTTAAATCTTCTTGTAGTTTTTCTAGTTTGATGGACCAGTTCAGTGCAGATGTTTGGTTCGGTGCTGCCCTCTAAGGGATTTTTACAAAACTACACATAAAAAGCAGCTCATTACAAAAAGCATTGTATTAATGTTGATGTGGCAGGGGATTACTAATTCTTTGCCTAGAAAAAATAAATATATTAGTGTGTTTTTGCTTCTGGTTGTCCTTAGTCTGCATTATAAATACAGAGAAGTAATAGTGTTTGCTTTTGGTAATAATTAACGAGACTCTGACATCTCGTGAATGTTTTGTCTTTGTGCTTTAGGTCTCACATGTCGTGTCTGATGTTGGTCTCCAGGGACGGTTACTCTAAAGCCATCAACCTGTTGGTTTCCCACGGAGCAAGTGTCAACAGCCAGGATCTGAACGGATTTACGGTGGGTTTACATCTCTGTTTAGAATAGGTACTTTGACAACTGCTCTTAATACAAGGACAGGCCATTAATATTACATTATTGTATTATTTTATAGCAGTTATTCAATGTGTCTATTGCTCATTTTATTCTTATAAATAAATGATAAAAGTAAAATAATTTTGTTAAAGGGGCACTATGTAAGAAAAGCAAACAAACAAAGTGATTTCCACTTTTGAACACCAGAGGGAGCCTTTCACATGCATTTTGCTATTAAGCATGCTGCATCTAGCGTCAATAATCCACATTCCGGCCGTAATAAACATTCAAATACGTATAAAAGTATCACAGTTGATGTGGATTGGTTAACAGTGCTCTCTTAAGTATTCATTTGTAAAGAATAAATATGATTTAAATGTTTGTGGACTATATGTGATAATTAAATTCCTCTCAATCTTACACAGTGCCCTTTAAGTCAGTCTGCTCTTCTGATCTCTCTCTATCGATCTAGTTCCACCCACTCACCACTTCAATCACAGCTGTCCACAGAGAGGACGCCTTGTCCACTGTATAACGTTATAGGTGAAAAGGGCCTAATTATTTTCTCATGGACCAAGTTGAAACAAGGTTTAAGAGTGAAATAAACCACGCTGTTTCTAATGTCCGTGGTTAAACTAAGCGCACATTTATTCACGATCAATTTCATTACAAAGTTTAGGAATAATTATCTGCACCAGTTTTGATTCTTTGGGCTGTGCAATCAAGGGGGAATTTTTTCTTGAACAGTTTCCTATTTTTCTTTCTTTTTTTTTTAGTTTTTTTTTTTTTAACAAAAGAAAAATGTCTTCTTTGACTTCTGCTCCAAAACCACTTTAACCACCAAATAATTTCCAGATTTTTTTTTTGAGTAATTAATTGCCCAGCCCTACAACTAAGAAATAAACAGGGTTTAGACTTTTCCATCAGAATGTAAATACATATTAAGGCTTATTCCAACAATACATAAATGAAGGAGCATTTTTTTTAGTACGGGAACGGTTTGTGTGCGTCATATTGATTTAATATTGCTTATCTAGACTACTTTTTCACATTTTCTGCAGGTGTATTTTGCACTTGCCTAAATGATTATTCTCAGAACATATGATTTAAACGGCTACTCTTAAGTTTTTACTGTAACATGTTTTGTGTTTTAGGCCTTGTGTTACGCGGTGCAGTACGGCCGAGAGGAGTCTGTGCTCAAACTGCTGCAGCTCGGAGCCGATAAAAACATCAAGACCAAACTGGGGAAAACTGCCACAGATCTGGCAACGCAGTTCAAACATCTACAGGTTCATAGATGACACTGTTTTACACTAAATGTGATGTAAACGTGGATCTGCCGACACAGTTTAAATATTCTCTGCACTTTTGTCTTTTGTCAGATTATAAGGATCCTGGCGTCCACTTCCGGCCAAAACTCCTGTGCTAATCCTTTCTACTCAGAGGAATCTCGAGACTGGTGAAACACTTTCTTTTATATAAAAACAGATAAATCAGTTTAGTGCAGTTTTACAGCACGTCGCATTGCATTTCACTAACTTTGACTTAGTTTGGTGTGATGTCAATGTCAATGTCAACTTTATTTGTATAGCACATTTACAACAACAGGGGATGCCCAAAGTGCTTCACATGCACAATAATAAAAACATACACAAAACAAGATAAAGAATCAATTAAAATACACTAGTAAAAATAGAACAAAATATATACAGTAAGGTGCCTCAGCTCAGCTTGTGTTAAAAGCCAGTGCATAAAGGTGCGTTTTTAACAAAGATTTAAAGTGCTCTAGTGACTCAGCAGCTCTAACATACAAGGGCAGGCTATTCCAGAGCCTGGGCCCTGCTACCGGAAAAGCCCGGTCTCCTCTGCTCTTAAGGTGAGACTTGGGCACCTCCAAGAGAAGCTGAGAGGACGACCGCATGGTGCGAACTGGCACATGGGGAGTAAGCAACTCACACAAATATAAAGGAGCCAGACCATTTAGACATTTGAAAACCATAAGTGACACTTTATAATGAATTCTCTGAGCAACTGGAAGCCAGTGCAGTGATGCAAGGACTGGTGTAATATGCTGCTGCGTTTTTTACCAGTGAGCAAGCGTGCAGCAGCATTTTGGACCAGCTGCAAACGTTTGACGGAGGCCAAGTCCAAACCGCAATATAAAGAGTTACAATAGTCAAGGCGAGTTGTAATAAAAGCGTGAATAACTCTTTCAAAGTCCTTGGAAGGGAGATAGGATTTAACTTTTGATAAAAGTCTTAGTTGAAAGAAGCTAGTGATAGTCTTAAATATTTATTATAGTTTTAACAGTTAAGTTGCAGTTTATGAAGAAATTGACAAATAATAATGGACCCAAGGCTGGGTTCATTCATGCATTTTCGCAGCGTTATTGCACAACATAATGACACATGACATTATGCTTGACAAAAATGAGTAGTGGTCAAACTCTGACGAAGAACAGATGTTCTAATCTTACCTCACGGATTAAGCTCAACTTCTATTTCCCGCCACAGTCCTGCCTACAACAATCCATGCTCGGCTGAAAACTTTTTATCTTTATTTAATTATTTAATTAATTTATTTATAACGACAGTGCACATTGACCAACATTAACTGCCAGAATTAGCCAAGAGCTAGTTTTCATCTGTTGTCCTGTGCCTGATAGAATGATGGCTCCCTGGAAAAAGTGAAACAAAGTAAGTAACAACAATAAATAACATACATTATATTAAATAACACTAGTTGTAGTAAGACAACAAGCAGAAAGGCAGTTGTAAGCGCGATTAAAATTTGGAAAAAGCAACAAAACAAAAGTCATAAGCAGCAGCATAGACAATTGATACAAGCAAGGTGATTAAAAGCAAGATTAAAACAATTAAAACAATAGCAAAATAAGATTGTAATAAGCAAAGAAGACACGGGTACAATATAAAGCAGAATACTAATTAGTAAAAGAACAGTAGCAAAAGCACATGCAAAGAGTTAACACTAGATAGCAGCAGCAACTGTAAGCGCCATTTTCGGTTTTCCGCACAATTTTCAAGCGCGCTGATTCGCCACGGGCCAATCAGCCAGCTGCAGCAACTGGCGACGCAGACTTTTCAAGCAAGTCTTCAACTCCCAGCCTCTATGACTTGCCCCACTTTTTCTGACCCCGACAACGTCATTCACACCAAACACACGTGAGCCGCTTGTCGGCAAATGTTACCAAACCAGATCAAACAGGCAACCCTTGGCCTGGTGTGAAAGACCCTTTTACGCTGAGTGTACACTGACTGCTAGGCAGGGTCTTCTTGCAAAGTGCCTCCTGCACCAAGTCCAATGACTTCAAAGTCATCTCAGACTATTGTGGTCTCTCGCACCCATGTCCAAACTGCTCCCAAGTCGAGTTCAAATTTTTAACCACTGCCCAGCACTACAAATTACAAGAAGTAATTTGAGTTCTAATACAAAATTCCTCCACATATGTAGTTAAAAAACCAAAATGCAAAGACAATTTACTCACAACTGACAGTTTCCTGGAGTTTAAACATTCATTAATTTTTCTACCGCTTAATCCCGTTAGGGGTCGCGGTGACTGGAGCCTATCCCAGTGACTTTGGGCCTTAGGCGGGAACACCCTGGACAGTGGCCAACTTGCCGCAGGGTAGACAGACAAACATTCACTCTCTCATTCACTCACTAAGGGAAATTTACAGTGATGCCCAATTAACCTAAACATACATGTCTTTGGCGGTGGGAGGAAACCGGAGAAAACCCACGGTGACACGGGGAGAACATGCAAACTCCACCCAGAGAGATCGTGAGATGTTGATATGGTCCGACCCGGGAGTCGAACCCACGACCTCCTTGTTGGGAAGCCAGAGCTCTAACCACTTGGCTACCGTGCACCCCAAGGAGTTTAAACAAAACTTGTTTTTTTTTTTTTTATTTTAAACCAAAACAATTACCACAATTGTCAAATCATAATGTCTGTGTCATCTGTGAATTATCTCTATATATGTCATATTTAAAACACAATTTTAAATCTCACTAAAACCGACAAGTAAAATCTTAAATATAATTCAGTATGTTTTGCTGTAAAATGTAGTCCAACACATACATATGAGGATAAGTCTACTGCGAGATAAAATAACTGCCAAAGTATTTTTATTTATTTATTTTTTTGTTGGGCTAATTTTGGTGCAATATCTTTGTTCCTTCACGTCCGTAATGGCAGCCACAACAAATATGTCACATTAAGTGCAGGAGATGTGTTTTCAGGCTGAACCAGTAAACTCCCTGTGCTGTACTGCCTCCTGCTGGTGAGTGAGCGAACCGTTCTTCAGCAGGTGGAGCCTCAGACATAAACAATAATAAACTCAATAATCTGTGTGTTTATAACTCGTGACCCGTCCAGTCTCAAGCCGGCTTAGGTGAAAAACTCAATCAAACTCCTCATCACTGACTTTATTTAAAAGAACATCCGTCACAGATTCTCTTCCCTCTTTAAGTGTTTGGTCGTTTTCAGAGGTTGAAGGTTAAAACTCAGGGAAAGAGGAAGCAGAAGTGATATAATTCAGCTCTATTGGACAGAATGAAGTGGGTCCTCAAGTGTTAAGCAGTTTTAAGAGGAGACACTGCAGGGATTAGGATAAAATCTTAAATGTATAGTTATTTATTTAATACTTATTCACAAAAAAGCAAGAAAAAGTACACATTACTAGTTTTTTGTGTATTTTTCATTTAGAAATAAGGCGTTTAAAGTGCAAAAATGGTTATATCGGAGAAAACAAAATGCACAAACTGAAGTCATTTCTCTGCTGGAAAGTGGCGGCTGGACATTTTAAACCCGACATGTTTTTCCTTTGAATCTAAATTTGTTTGAGTAATCTTGACGGGTAAGTGGGAGGGGATAGGTGGTAGGTGAAAACAAGACTTTAATGATGAGAGACGCTGTTAGAACATTGTTAAAAACTCAGAAAAGTGGATTTTACACAATAGTTCCTCTTTTAAATTGGCAAAACTATAAGTTCCTCTCTCTGTGTCACCCTTTCCTCTCCTTTGTCTTTCCTTTCTTTTTCTCCATCTTCTATTCTCTCTTTCCTCTTCTGTCTGTCTGTCCTCTCTCTTACTCTTTCTCTAATTTTTCTCTTCTTCTTCTCACTCTCTTACTGTCTCCTTTCTTCTTCTTCTTTCTCTCTCTTTTAGTCTTTCTCTCTCATTTCTTCTCTCTCCCTTTCTCTTCTCTTTTCCTCTCTCTGCTCTCTGTCTCCTTTCTTTTTCTCTTTCCTCTCTCTGTCTCTCTCCTTTCTTCTTCCTCTCTCCTTTCTTCTTTTTTTTTCTTCTTCTCTCTCTCCCTCTTTTTTCTCTCCTCTCTCCTTTGTCTTCTTCTCTCTCTCGCTCCTTCTCTCTCTACTTTCTTCTCTCTTCTCTGTTTTCTCTCCTTTTTTCTTCTTCTCCTTCCCTCTTTCTTCACTCTCTCTCTACTCTCTCTCCTTTCTTTTCTCTCTCTCCTCTCTTTCACTCTTTCTCTCTCATGTCTTCTCCCTCCTTTTCTCTTCTCTCTCCCTCTCCCTTATTCTTCTCTCTCTCCTCTTTCACTCTCTCTTTCTCCTTTCTTTCTCTCGCTGCCCCTACCTTTTCTCTCCCTTTCTTTCTCTATAACTCAAAAGTTGAAGTTGAAAATCTTTGACTCACATTGTTAAATTACATCAACACAGAGATTTAAGTTAATTTAACTCATTAGTCGTATGATTTTTTACAGTGTGTTTGTCTGCAGTGGATTTCTAACCTTTTGTGTCTCTTTCAGTGCAAACAAACTGGACGATCTGGAGCTTTTGTTTCACGGTTTGGGCCTGGGCTACCTCACAGATATTATCAATGTAAGTCCACAAGGACTAACGCCGGGCTCACACTGCCTCCAGATCCAGATCCAGATCCGTCTGGGTCCGGTCGTCACTCACACTGCAACCAGAATATGCATACGTATGCACGGACTCTGCTGGCCTCGCGAGAACAGGAATAAGCTGTGTGCATGGAATTTCAGTTGGCTTGCGATTGTTCAAAAATGCTAACTTCTGTACTTACGACCACTTCCTGTTAGCGTTAACATTTAGACACAATTATGTCTCTTTTTAAACACACAAGTGTCTCTGATGAAATTTTCCTCTGATATGTAAAGTCTTTAACATGTTTTCTGTAACATTCACCACAACTGTCTGATCTAAAGAGGATTTAGTAGTTTTAAACTGATGTAGTGAAAGCCTCATTGAAGAGTATTGAACAGGAAGTCGTTGTATGTACAGGATGTAGTATTTTAAACCAAAACAAGACAACTGCACTCAGCCAATTCACGGGGATTCACACTCAACTTGGGAGTTTCGGGGAGTTTACGCGATCACTGACACGTGTATGGAAACAAAGAACACATGCGCTGTGTTTTGGGCTTATTTTACGTCACTTCATTTTCTGTTGGATTTGTGTGTTATAAATTCCTGTGAATGTTGAGTATTTTGACGTATTTGTTGTAGTAGTAGAAACGTAATGTTTTTACTTTGAAAACCACTGGATTCACTTCACCCGCAAGCGCTTGGTTTCCAGTTTGTCGTGTCTTGTTTTTACAACTTCACCAAGAAGGGCTCCGGAGCGCTCCGGCAGACTGGAAAAATTTCCTTGAAACGGAAACGATTTGGAAGACCGGAGCAGAGCCGCGCGGCTCGCCGGACCGAACGGATTGCGGTGTGAGAGCCTCTCATTACTTTTCAAGAAACAGAAAGCCTCCGTACGCCGGACCGGAGTACGGACTGGATCCAGTGTGAGCCAAGCGTTAGACCACTTACAACTATTACATTTGGCCTTAAGAAACATTTATACAGTATAATGGGTTTTGTTTGCATTTAGGAATGTAATGATGTCGTGAGGCCAGGTGGTATCACAAATTTAAAATTCGGTGTTTTCTTTTAGTGACTAGACCCATTAATCCTTTGTATTATAAAGTTATAAAACCTACTTACCCTAATTATATGATATGATTATTATGATTCCACACAGCTGCAGTATAGTTTATATCAGGTGTCTCCAAACTTTTCCCCTCGAGATATAGTTTTTAAACAACAAAAATGTCAGTGAGACACTTTTATTTAGCGGTCTTAGATAATTGGAGTTTATTTGTTGTACACAGCCGTTTTTGCTTTGTCATTTATTTTTCATAACTTTAACTTTTTATGTGTTTGTATTTTGAAGGACCATGACATCAGCTGGAGTCAGCTGCTCACCATGGACAGCAATGACCTCCAAGAGGTATTTTCAACTGTAAAGATTTAGAACAGGCCCCACAACCAGTTATATCTGGCTCAAGATCCCTCTTCCAAATATTCAAAAATCTATTTGTTCTTATTTACTGGTTTAATTTTTTAATAGTTCTAGTTCAATTTACAAATGTGTTTTAAATGTAATTGTATTTATTTTGCATAAAAGAATATTAAAGCTGTATTTTACAATGCTAAGACAGATCTAATATAAGGAATATCTTGTGTGGGTCCAAATAAGAATGGTGGCTCCTCAAACTTTCAGCCTAGATGTCACTGCTTGCTCAAAAACCTGTCCCTCAGTAATATAAAATTGATTAGCCCTGGACTTATTAATTAGCGATATGATGGATAGATGCTATGGTTAGTCCTACACTGATGCTCTCTGCAGTATTCGGCTTCATTCTGAGAGTAACTGTCTTGTCTCAGATGGGGATCACAGAGCCTGGCGACCAGCAGAAGGTGCTGAGGGCGGTGCAGCAGATGGAGCTGGACAAAGTGGATCTAGAGACCGTCAGTGAGCTCGGAGCGGTCAACGCCGGGTCAGTAACACAACAAGGAGTTAAAAAGACTTCCTGTTCAAAATTGCAGAACTGATTTGCCCTGTCTTGCAAAATGTTTGTTTCAGAATTTTTTATTTTTTTTAATGGGGCCTTTTGTGTTTTTTCCAACTCTTTAGTAACAAACTAGAAGATATGTAGATCAGCAATTTACATTTTGTTCACTGTAAACCCTAAATTAAAACGGCTTCAGTGACTTCCTGTTTAAAACTGCAGAAGGCCTGCCTCCTCACTTTAACATTTAACTCAAATTCAAATTACTGTTTGAACCAGTTTTAGTTTTTTGATGAGAAAAAAAGTTGTTTTAGTCCAGGGGTGGTGAACTGGCCAGAGGCCAAGAGTCAAATTTTTCAACTGTCATCCTTGAAGAGCCACACCATGAGTCGACCTACTGCCACCACCAGAGGAGAAAGTATATTTTTATTGAATTACAAAGAGTAAGCCGGCACTCCATTAAAAATATGTTTCTATAAAACATGGTTTTGATGTAATTCAGGGGGGTCTGGGGGAATCGTCCCCCATGAGAGTTTTTTAAATTTCGGTACAATTTTCTGCTTTTTGGTGAGTTTTAGATGTGATATTTTAATTATGTGGTGTAATTTTACTATAATTAAAAAAACATAAGTCAGTAAATCAAAAAGCTTCATAGAGACCAGATTTAGATGCCCCTTAGCTCCGCCTCTTAGCTCCGCCCGTGTAAACTGGGCTTTAGCAGCGTCAGTCAGACTCAGGACTGTCCTGTGATAAGAGCAGACAAAACACTGCTGCACACACTTTAGTCAGGGCTTTGTGTTGTATGTCACATTCAGACAAAAGCCACAGCTTCACGACTTTGTTATAATATATAAATGAAGACAAAATGAACGTTGTTGGAGTAAAAGCCACAGCTGTAAACATCACTTTGTAGATTCTGTTTCCCCGCGATTTGTGCCACTGTTATTTTCGCATGTTTTATGTCATTGTACAATTTGACCTTTTCTTCATGGATATAAGGCAGATTTGCACAAATAAGGACCAAAATGAAGCTCCACAGTTTCACAGAATATGAAACTGGGATTGATAAATGCTTCTCAAAGAAACGATCTGTCTGTTAAATACCTCTGCTGTGCCACTGCCCTGACAGTAGCATGCTTCAAAAGGAGAGAAAAGAGAGAGTGTGGAGGAGCAAATGTTTCTGAATGAGCCAAAGAGCCACAATCACATTGTCCAAGAGCCTCATGCAGCTTGCAAGCCTCTGGTTCACCACCCGTTTTAGTCCTTACACTGGTATCGGTCGATATCAACAGATACTTACAGCTAGAATATCGAAATCGGTATCGGAGTTGAGCTGGTTCTGTACATCTCTACTCTAGTTTATCTTTATGATTGACTCTGGCTTACTTTACACTAGGACCTGCTTTCTTCACACATGTTGTAACTGTATATATCTAAAGCTCTTTCACTGGACTGTGGCTGATCGTCTGTGTGGCTCCAGCTTCACATCGTCGTCTCCTCCTCATTTGTCTTTATGTCAGAGTTTCTGATATGAACATGTGCAATCGCAGCTCTGACACAAACAGTCACAAAGACAAGACACTCCTCTGCTTTTCCACAAGTTACCATGGCAGAAAGTTACTAGGAGGTTTAAGAAAATGTTGTATTAAGTTGGAATATTTGGGTCATAACCATATTATATCCATATAATCATAATCATATATCATCAAGAACAGAAATATTTTAAAAAGGCTGAAACATGTTGATTCATTTATCACAAAATGACTGTCAACTGGTGAGTTTACTCTCTCAGTATCAGGTGGAAATAACACAATTGTCCAACCTGCTGCTTTACAGTCTTGAACAAGATTTTGAAGGTTTTTGTAGAAGGATTTATTACGTCTATAATTCTAAGCCCGAGTTAATAAAGTCTAAGTCAGTGATCCACAACCCGTCGATCGCGATTGCTTCAGAGATCGACCCCAAAGCCGAGTCTGTTTATATGAACTTGAAACACGAGTTACAAGCGCGAACTATAACTAGGGTCTACAACCACAATTTACAAGCACGATCTATTTGTAAAAGTCAGATACAGAAGCAGAAATGCTCCTGAACTCACGCGCTTGAAAGAGGGAGAGAAAGAGGAGCAGGATGAGGTGACGGTAGTACCACAGAACTACCTGTTCACGGTGTGTTGTTCAACCTACAACAGTTTGTTTGTTGTTGGTGGAAAGGAAAGGTGACTTTCTCAAGCCGCTCCCCTCTGTGTTACCATGGTAATCACCAATCACTCTTAATAGAGAAATTAAGAGTGATAGGTGATTTTTCTACTCTATGCAGAAAAAGCCTCTGTTCATCTGATTAGCTGAGGAAACTTCTTTGAATAAAACAACAAAACGGGATCTCCTGAAGCTTGAGACAGTGTTTTTCTCATTGTTTTTTCACTCAACTGAATGTAACTTTTAAGGGTTGTAGTAGGGCTGTGCCAAAAATCGAAAGATCGAGAGATCGCGATCTCAACTTTGCTCGATCTCGATGATAAGGCTTGCGCATTAAGATCGACAAGTCTATCAGCCAATCACATTGCAGAAAATGCACGAGGCGCTGCCTGGTAGTTTTAGCCAATCACAACGTGGTAAATGCACGCGGTACAGAGTGGGAGTTGCCGCCCACTACAGCCTTTATTTTAAAGATAAAATGGTCATCGTTAATAAAATGCCTTTAACTTTTACTTATAATGACGAGCCACACATTTTATCCGCGTCCGTGCGCGTCCTGAACCAGAGGCAAGCCTCCGGGATGCCCGCGTGTGTTTGAGGCAGCGGCCGGGGAGGCATGCACTGAGCACGGATCAAGCCAGCGTCAATCCCCGTGTGAGACGAGCCTGGCCGGCGCCGCGGGACCGCGCAGCCCACTTCAGCGCGAGGTTAGTGACAGAAAAGGCTCATACAGACGGCTTCACGCGTAAAGTGTTGTACCTGTGAGTCTCCCGCAGAAACACTCGTCTGTTCCGTTATTATCTCTGTGAGAAGCTTTCCCTCGTCTCTCTCTCTATTCTCTCCCTTTTCTCCACTTCATAAGCGGCGACGCACTTTCATTTACACGCACGAATTCTCTTCACTTCGTGAATTTGGCCGCTGTATTCACGCGTGAGTAAAGCATCTGTCTTGAGTTGAGAAAAAAAAGTATATCGCAGCACTTGTGCTCGCTTCCCTCGGAAGCTGTCAGTCATCCGTTCAGGCTCACGTGTATAAGCGTGTCTTGTTTACAGTCTGACTCTGAACGCACGGACTGACCGCAAAACGAACAAATAATTATAATTAAATAGTCTCCAGTAAATCATGTTTATTTTTCTTTGACTGTTTATTTATTAGCCTTATTATTTATCAAGCTGACCTGGGACGTCTAGTCTATTCTTTCTGGTCAATTTTACCATTAAAATTAGGGGGACTTTCACCTATTAATAAATAATAGTGAAGCTTTTTTGAAAAGACATGTAGTTTCATTTTTTTTTTTTTGTATAATATATAATTTGCATAATACTACCATTTTAGATTATTTTCATTAAAAAAATCAAATCGAAAATCGAGATCAAACAATATGAAGAAAAAAATCGTGATCTATTTTTTTCCCAGATCGCCCAAATTTCATTTATAAATGTTTTAGCAGCAGAACTTTTCTTTTCTCACAGTGATAAACTCTTGTAGTTAGCTGAGTTAGCTCTTTCTGCATATCAGGTGTGCGCGCATTGCCCATGTTGATAAACAAATAATCCCTTTATTGTAGGGTTGGGTATTGCCAAGAGCCTTCCGATACAATACGTATCCCGATACAGAGGTCATGATACAATACGTATCCCGATACAAAGGTCATGATACGATACGTATCCCGATACAGAGGTCATGATACGATACGTATCCTGATACAAGCATATGCAGATATAATTTCCTTAATATGTCACGTATCAAGTGTCAAATAATTGTATTTTCTAACTTAGAATAGAATAGAACTTTATTGTCTGTCATGTTTAGTCATGGCAGAAATTTGTCTTCGGCTTGCTCAGCTAGCCACACACACTCTTCTCTTTATGTTAGACACAAGTATCTTACAAATAAGCCACTGTTCAGCTCAATATATTCAGCCTTAAAGCTGCAGTCCAGGTTCAAAAGTGTAAATTATATAAATTTAAGTATGCTGATACGTATCCCGATACACCTCTTTGTAACGATACGCGTATTGCCAATGAGCTTGTCACGATATATCCCCGTATCGATACATTGAGTACAGCCCTACTTTATTGTTTGAAGCACTAGAAGTGAGGTGATGATAGTTTAAAGCAGGCCTATTCAATTATATTTTTCAGCGGGCCAGATTTTTCAAAGGACTATGGTCTGTGAGCCGCACAACAAAACTGCCTCAAGAACTTATGGTTAGTAAATTGAAAATAAATATAAATTGCTCTGTTTTATCAGAGATAAATCAATAGAACGTGAGCAAATCAGAAACCTAAAGTTAATCCAACTCTATGTCTCTAGGTCCATATTTTTGCTACTTCAAGGGTGATCCACAATTTGGAACAAGCCTAGAGCAAATATCAGTGGCATTTTGGCTGATTAAGTTGATTTAAAACTACTGCAGGCTACTGAAGACCAGATCTAACCAAGAAATGTGGCCCAGTCTATGGCCCACTTTACTATGATGGGACAGTCTTTATTGCTTAGCATTATGTTGCTGTATCCACACTGTTCACTGTAAATCAGATGTGGAGTGTTTCCCAGGCTTCTTTACAATGTGGTCCAGTTCATGGCCCATTTTACCATGGTGGGCCACATTATATTGCTTAGTGGGCCGCTATTTGAATAGCCCTGGTTTAAAGTCTTTCATAACTTCTTTTTTTTTTTTTGGGGGCGACACGGTGGCGCAGCGGTTAGCGCTCTGGCCTCATAGCAAGAAGGTCCTGGGTTCGACTCCCGGGCCGCCTGGGGCTTTCTATGTGGAGTTTGCATGTTCTCCCCGTGTCTGCGTAGGTTTCCTCCGGGTACTCCGGTTTCCTCCTACATCTGAAAAACATGTCTATTAATGCCTCCCCTGACCCTTCCCCCAGGACTGTCCTGCAAAAGAGATTCTGAATCTCAGTGGGACTTCCCTGGTTAAATAAAGGTCAATTAAATTAATTTTTGTTTGTAGCACTGATAATTTATTTTCAGTTATACTGTTACATTGTAGTAGGTTTATAACTTACATTTTAATTAAACATTATTGCGTTATGAAAGTCTATTTAACTGCGTTTCAATCTGGAAATTCGACTTCGCTAGTTAAATAAAATAATGTAAAGGTAGACCTTCAGACCATGCTCAGTCTTAAAGTATCTCAAGAGCTATAAAAAGCTGTGTCCCACTGGTCCAAGTGCACTGCTCCACAGCTGCTGCAGCATTGACTTCGTAATGCTGCTTCTACCATATTTTTCCTAATTTAAGAGCAATGTTTTGTGGACTGAATGATTGCACGAAATACATATATAGTCTGGCCCTCAGAAATAGTTATAGTAATGATTTTATGAAACTTAAACAGACGCTTAAAGTGTTCCATTTCATATAAAATAATAAAATATACATGAGTATTCTGCCTCAATGTTTGGCTTTTGCTCCAAACAAGTTTTTACCGACAGGATTGGCCTATCTTTCAATTCAAAATACCAGACCAAATAATTGAGGATTTGACATGGCAAAAGTCTAAATTTCTCGGGTTTTTGATGAATTTCCCAGCCCTAGTTTGCAGTGGAAGTAGTTTGTCAGTCTGTGCCCTGAAGCGTCAGAGCTAATGCGAGCTGTAATGAGTTAAGCGTCGTTTGGGTCGAGGCGGTGAGATTTGTGAGGTGAGAGTGAAGCAGGAAGAGCCGAGAGGACAGAGCCGCCGCTAACAGTCCATTTGTCCAGTTCCCAGCGCTCTCTCTCTCTCGTCGTCTGGTTCTGTGGGTCTGAGGACGATGGAGTGTTTCTCTGACAGTGTTTACGCTTCACTCTGACACTAGTCTCCTCTCCTCCATTTACCACGCTCAGGCCGACAGCATCAGGACAGCGGCGTTATCGAGACCGCTGCTCCATTTACAACACGCAGACGTACGTTTAAACAAGCACCGCGGGCTTATCGTTTAAGGTGGAAGGGAGTTTGTTATTTTACATGGACAAGTTTAAGGTGGACTGACATAGACTCGGCCTACGCTCCATCGCTCAGACAAAGTGTGAGTGTTAATGTGTTATGTTTGTTTTTCCTGACTAGACCCAGATCATTAATAACCAGCAGGTGTTGTTCTCAACGAATACACCAAAATATCTAAATCCTGGCCTATTTCACTGTGTTTATTCTTAAAAAGAGAAACTAAGCCCATAAAGATGCGGCTCTTTGTCTTCACAAACATTTGTATTAATTAATAAATAACCTCCTTGTCTGTTCATATCAAGACATCGTATCATTGGTGTTCGTTCAGTTCACAGTAAACAGGGACCTTTTTGATTTATCCCTGCTTTTTGGTTTGTTGTCCTGGAAGTAGAGGATATACATGTGTATCAATGATTGTTTGTATTTTGTTTGCTTAAATTATAAGGTACGATATCATATTCCAAGTTACTATTTGACACAAGGTCAAAGTAGGAAAACGCATACTGTCTGCTGACTCAACTCGAGTTGGTTCTGACCACTCTGCTCCTGTTCGCTGATTGGACGGCTGTATTTCCTACTTTTGGGAACCATCTGCAGTCCTGCGATACCTGGCCTAGTAGTTGGAATGAAATTAAATGAAGTGAGGCACTAGTTGGCCCCAGCCGGCCGTCCCAATCTTAGCATATCACGGTGTACAGGCAGCACTTCTGAAAGTCACACAGGTCAGAGAAGCAGAAGGACAACAGCACCTAGACAGAAAGTTGAAACGGCAGCGCGAGGAACCTTTACACAGACATGGTTACGATGGCCCCAGGATAAAGGGTCTACCCTTATGCTGTCCAGGATTTTGCCATTTATTAATTTACATTAATTAATTAAACTCTAGTCTACAGTGCTTTTCACAAGATTTATTAACATGTTACCCTCAGACTCACCCCTTTATTATAGAGGGATTATTTGTTTATCAACACGAGGGATGCAGAAAGAGAAGTGGCTATAGCAGCAACACTAACCAGCGCTGTTGTCAGCTAACTATAGAGGTTTTCACTGTGTAAAAACGAAAGTTATGCTGCTAAATCAACATTTGTTGAACAAATACAGAGAATAACATTGTTTCAAGCATCAGGAGCCATACGTCGTCAGACCAGTTCAGACCTGATCCAAACAGCTGCTCTCATCTTGTTTTGTTGTTTTTACTAAAGAAGTTTCCCTATTCAACTAGACGGATCTTCAACTATTAGATTTATTAAAACTGACTTAAGAAAGTGTTTATCTGGAAAAATATTCTTGGAGTAAATTGACAAAACAAATCTCAAAAAAGAGGTTTGTCCAACACTTGTGCCTGTAGCTGGATCTGAGGGAGTAAAAATAATAAAATCGGTTTATGACATATTTTCTTATCTTACGTCAGTGCAACATTAAATTCAGTTAGTTTAATTAGCTTTTCTTGATTTTGTGATAGAAGATAATATATTTCTTTGTGTCTGTGCTGCAGGAGCGAGGAGCTGCACACGTTTCTGGTCAGTGTGAAGCAGCAGTGCAGTTACCTCACAGAAACCATCCAGGACGTAGTGAGCCGCTTCCCCCGCAGAGCATCACAGGTACTGCTCCTCATACTTTACTGACATTGTTTATGACGCTCTCTGGACAATAGAAACAGTGTAGAGTTGTGTTTACCTGGTGTTTCTCTCTCTCTTCTTTACAGATGGTTTTCACTCTGGATCCAAACGGCGAGACTCAGTCTGTGTGTAACCAGCTCCTCATTCAGACCAAAGATCTGCAGCAGGAAGTGACTCTGCTCCGAAACCTGCTCTGCCAGGTGAACGCTACAGACACACAGATCAGACACAGATTATAAACCAGTGGTGCCCAACCCGCCAAAAAGATCGGGTAGTTGATCTTTGAGGTAGTAGAAGTCGATCCCAAAGCTCCGTCTGTTAATACGAATTTTACCCGTGAGATACAGGCGTGAAACTACAAGCGCACTACTCCCTATGTCTCCAAATCACTAAAACATGCACATTAGGGAATACCATCGAGCTAAGGTAAACCTGACCAAGCCTAGCAAGAAGATGGGTTTCCGAGCGCTGCACTGTGGCTTATGTATCTGTATTGTAAAAGTAAGTAAGCTTTACTTTAGGGCTGGGAAAATTGACGCGGTAACGCAGTGCGATTCATTTTTTCTTTTAATCGCGTCAAAATAAATTAACGCATCGATTAATTTTACTTGCTTCTCCTGTGCTGCTGCGCACATCTCAGCACCAGACCGCGTCAGGACAGGCGCCCTTTGCCTTTTCTTTCCTTCTGTACGTGTGCTTGCGTGACGTACAAAATAATTGTGATTAATTTTTTTTCAGATTTGTGATTAATTTGTTAATTTTTTTTAATCGATTCCCAGCCCTACTTTATTTGTATAGCTCTCTTCACAGAATCACAAAGTGTTTCACAGTGAGACCCCCCTCACCACTCAGTGACAGCAGCCGCCCTGGGGCAGCTCAGCAGAGAACATTTGCCTAAACACCTGGTGCCTCAACCTCAGACCACCACCAAGTGTTCCATAACATGCATGTTATTGATTGGTGGGGAAACTGAACAGCCCGGTGGAAACCACCCGGACACAAGGAGGAACATGCAAACTCCACAGAGAATCAAACCCGCAACTTTTTTTGTTGTGAGGCAAGAGCTCTGTCTACTCTGCCACCGTACAATAAAGATTCACAAAAAGTGAATGGATCTAGTCACTGACAGAAATCACCAGATTAAAAATGTCTGTAATATTTAAATATATTTTGTGGCAAAGTATGATTTTAGGAAAAACTGTCTCTTGCCCACCATCTGGTCTCATGACATAATGACATTGATAAGGTGAACGCAGCCTATTCTCCTCCACGTGTTTGAAATGTAAACTTTGAGCAGATTTCACATACCAGGCTCTGCTGCTCCTGCTCCAACACGTCCGTCACATTAAACATATGAAGTCACACTTAAGACATGAGCTGTCCACCAGGGAATCTGCTCCAGTCTGATAAATCATCTTTATGTTCGCGCTGCATCGTTTTGGGGAAAAAAATGGCAGTCATGTTAGGCTTTTTCTGTTTTTCTAATGACTGCTGTTTCATTAGTTCCCATGAGTCTCGGGTCTGTCTGCAGTGACTAAACTCCATGTGACCAGTTGTGTTGTGAGTGAATCAGGAAGTCCTCAGACATTTGGCAGCAGCACAGGAAGTCTTTTGGTCATATTTAACTCCTGTTTTTGATGCTTTAAAATGATGAGGCCTTGTGCGTCAGACCAAGAATAATCCGAGAGTTTAAGTCTGACCCACTGGCCTCTGCTTCCACTGCTGCAGTGTCATGTGCTCAAGGCACAACTTCAGAGATTAAAATGTCACTGGTGCAAACACGGCTGCAGTGATTCATCAAAGTAATTGTGACCAGTCGCATTTTAAAGAGAACACACACATTTCTTCTGTTCTAGCATTTTTTCACTGTATTCTCTCTGTGAGATACTTTTTGTTCCTTCTGAGCCTCAAAATCTCTGACACCTGCTTTTATGTCTCTCAAATCATACTCAGACTCATTTGAGTATTTCTGCAGATTAGCCATAGTTTCTGACTGGATAAAGATGCTTTGTCCTCTCCAGGTGGAGGAGAGTCCTGTCCCAAGTGGAGGAGTTTAAGTGTCTGAGGGTCTTGTTTAGGGCTGGGCAATATTGTGATAAAAATCGAATCGTGAACTCTATTTGATGCATCTGTCTGTTCAAATATAGATAATTTTTAGTCTTAGCGTTGCCAAATTCAAGTCTTTACAGCACTTTGGGCTTTTTTTTCAAAGTCTCTTCTGGACTACGCTTTTAAGTCATAAAAGGAATGAAGTTTAGCAATTTTTCAGGTTTGATTTGTTAAAATATATCAATTTATATGACTGACACATCATTTTTAGCATGTTTTCATGTCTAAAAGTCGTCGTTAACGTAATAAAAACAATTGATATGGCAAAAACACTTGTGTTGCAGCAAAACAAAATGTTCTAATTAATCAATTCTTTTATTAACTTTTTATTGAAGGGCTGCGTTTGCTTGTTTCTCTCTAAAATTCTGGCAACAGTGATCAGCTTTTGACAGCTGGTTTTGGTTGTTGATAGTGAAGTGTGTTTACCTAAAAAAATATACAAAAATAAATGGTCTACAAGAATTGTGATAAAATCGTGATCTGGCTCCAAGAAAATCTGGGATATAGATTTTTTGCCCTATCGCCCAGCCCTAGTCTTGTTCACACTGAGGGAAGACTGGAGCGTGAGATTGACAGATGGATCAGTGCAGTGTGTCTGCAGTGATAAGGTCACTGTATCTGACCGTTTTGGTGAAGAAGGAGCTACAGTCAATCTACGTCCCAAGCTTTGGGTAATGACAGAAAGGACAAGATCACAGATACAAGCACTCAAAATGAATGTCCTCCTCAGGGAGGCTGGGCGCTCCCTGGCTGCACACTAGAGGAGTTTAAGGGACCAAACACTCTGCATGAGGATTTTGGAGCGGAAGGGCAAGCTAAATGCGTTGTGCAGGCAGGAACTAGGCTCGTTTCACTTACGCGCCTACTTCTGTGGGTCAGATCTTGAACACACCACAATGCACAGAGCAGCCGCGCACCCCAAGTCACAACCAAAGCCGCTTGTCGATCCAAAATATGCTCCAAGCCTATTTTTCTGCTTGAGGCTCGTGCAGTGAAGCGATTTCTGTCAAATTGCATAGAAAATTGGGTGGCTTAAGAGCTTTTGCAATTTTTAGACGCGTCAAAACATTAACAAGCCATAGACTTAAGCACACAAGGATTATTAGTCTGACAGAGGCATCATGTGGCAGAAGAACAGAGACACAGACTTGTGGAGCGCAGCAGCGAGCGGAGAACAGTTGAACTATTGATTTTCTGTAAAACAAATGTTTTTGCATAAACTCTATTGGATTTTTAATCTTTTTGATTACAGTTTAGGTCAAATAAATGATCAGAACAAAAACATATAATTTTTTGCATTTTAAGCTCCAGTGTTTTAGCCGTGCCCTTTAATTTGTGGCCATACCAGCTCGCCAAAGCCTGATCCCGTTAGATCTCAGAACCTAAGCAGGGTTAGCCCTGGGCAGTACTCGGATGGGAGACCACAGAGGAACCTCAGGTGCCACAGTGGGGCAACACAGGAGAAACTCGTTGTTGTGTCCCTAGGCAAGACACTTCATCCACATTGCTTAGTATGGATCTAGTGTGTGTGTGTGTGAATAGTTGGTTTGGTCGGAGGGGCCAATGGCGCAAAATGGCAGCCTCGCTTCTGTCAGTCTGCCCCAGGGCAGCTGTGGCTACAATAGTGTGGAATGAATGAATAATGCAGAATGTAAAGCGTCTTTGAGTCATGAAAAGCGCTGTATAAATCCAATGCATTATTATTATTATTAGTCGACTAATCGGTCAATGTCTTTAGTCCATTAAGAATTTCTTTGGCCTATTGCAGAACAATACAGGAATACTCTTAAAAATGAATCAATCCAAAATACAACTGTGAATCAGCTAATGACGAGAGACACTGTTAGAACATGGCTGTCATTCACTGCACCCTACAAAACCAATTAAAAACACGAGAACACTGGTACAGTATGTCTGCTAAAACCTAATGGAATAAAAGTTAAACTCAAATGAAACTTACCACAGCCCCAAAACACAAGTATAATGTCTTTTATTTCTCTTGCCTCTCAGATGGACCAGGCTGAAGACTGCTCTCACGTCCCGACGCTTCCCTCCGGACTGTCTCTGCGCTGGAGACGCGTTCTGAAGGGGGCAGCACTGAGCTCGCTGGGAGCCGGGGTCCTGGCGCTGCTGCTGCTGAGGCTCTCTAAAGGTCCCAGTGTGAGGCTTTATCTGGGCCAGTGGAGCAGGTGCTGACAGAGACATGAGTAACACAAGACACAATCATTAAGTGGTTCTGATTGCAGTGTGTTCAGTTAATGCAAAGGTTGTTAAATACTCAGACCTGGTTTTTGCACCAATGGACCTCAGTATTTTTTCCTCTTCACATCAAAATCAAGCGTTCTTATGTTTAAAGACGGAAAATAGATTTCTTTGTATAAAACGGGAAGAGTAGTTGCCCAGTTCTTCTTCTGTATATTGTTTTTTTCTATTTATTTTATTTGGCTTTGTGCTCATAACATCAGTTGCTTGTTTATATTCGAAATGACTCTGAAATTTCTATTCACCATAGACGTATAATTAGTAGACGCGCAGTTCAACTCTGATGCTATCGAACACTTAGCATCTGAGCTAGTCCAGAGCGTTCTCCTGTTTGTTTTCCTATACGTTAGCATTAGTCTGCAAAAATGCAAGTTATGAAAGCTGTGGAGAGTGTCGCTGATACAAATCTACCGGCCACGTTTAGCAAAAGTCAGAGCTTCGTTACAACTTAGTGTTGAGTTAATAAACCTTTTAGTGTTTTATTGTAGGCCAAGTTTGTGTATAAAACTGCTAATGGCTAACAACATTAACAAGAGATTTCTGATCAACTTTTATGACCACTAAACATCGTCTTTAGTAAAGCTTCACTTCTCTGTGGAGGAGTATCCAGATCGCAGTGATGGGGTTTGAATTGCATTTTCTGCCTTTAAATGTATCAGTTTGAGAAACGCAATATAACATTGCCAGAGCTTCATAAGACACAAATCAGTCCGTTTTGCTCATGGTTTTGCTGAAATTGTTTGTTTAAGCTAATTGTATCCATAAAAGTGAAACTGATTTGAAATTGAGTTGCGTCGTCACATCTACTAGGAATATGGCGTCGCGCTGTTGATGTTGTAGCAACAGAGCAGAGCTGCTGACTGGCGTCTACTAATTTAATCTATGCTGCTGTATCTATAGAGGGATTTTTGTTTATCAACATGGGCGATGCGCGCGCACCCGTCCTTCAGAAAGAGCCTTCGACCGACAAACGGTGAAAACAAGTCAAAAAGCTCCGTTGTCAGCCAACGCAGAGTTTATCACTTTGTGAAAACAAAAGTTATACTGCTAAGTTAACATTTATGGATGAAATTTGATCCTACGACCCTTAGAAGTTACATTCAGGTAAGTGAGAACGGCGAAAAACGCCGTCTCAAGCTTCAGGGGACAGACGTCTGTCAGACCGGTTCATACTGATTAAAGCAGCTAGCTGTCATCCCGTTTCGTTGTTTAATTCAAACAAGTTTCCCAATGTAAACAAATGGAGATGAGCTCTTTCTGCTTGACGCACACGCAGTAGGGCGGAAATCCCTCTTAAGTACAGAAGTTGGCTACTTTGAATATAAACAAGCCAACTGACCATTTGTGCACAGCCTATTAAGCTTTAAAATACTATTTTATTTGACTTTTTTAAGCATTTAAGTTGTTAATAGTTATAGTTGTTGCATTAGGTTGTAAATAATGCCTTGTTTTAGTTCATGTTGCAATTTATAATTTTGTTTTTAGTTTTGGAAACGTCTGTTTTTGGTTTAATCTAAAAAGTAAATGAGCTTAGTCATTAATGTAAATTGAAAATGTGTGAAAATGTCCTTCAGAAACAATATTTCATGGCAAAGTACTAATAATATTAAAAAACTGGCTCTTGACTGTAACCTGGCTCATGACATCACATTCTACAACAGGAAACACAACCTACAGTAGAGGTTATGCAGATGACATCACAGCATCTAAATGTCAGCAGTGAGTGACAAAAATATATGATCACGTGTGAGAAAGAAAAGTCAAAACACGACTAAAATATGAAAAAGCAGCTAAAGACTGACAATAAATATACAAAAACACAACTCCTGCTGAATATTGAGTTTGTTTGTGACTCGTAAAAAGAGAAAATCCGATAAACAGTGGCAGAAAAGCAGATAAACAACAACAGCACTTCTGTTTCTCTCACATTTCTCACTGATACAGACTTTAGAAACTTAATTACTTTATGTTAGATGCTGTGTGACAATAAAAATGTTCTTAATCTCAAACTGTTGTTAGCAAAAAAGCTAGCTAAGCTCTGGACAGGCATCGTGACAACAGAAAATTTCAATTCATTCAATTCAATTTATTGTATAGCCCAAAATCACAACAGCAGTTATCTCAGCGGACTTCACAAGATGTTGATTTAGCAAACAAGATTGTCAGAAAATCAAACAGTGAAACATTTGGTCAATGTCAACAGAAACAATGTAAAATTAGAAACAATCATTATTAGGAAATGCAGGCAGATTGTTACAACAACAAAGTGGCAAATAAGATTTGTCCCAGAGCATCCCCTGTCCTTAGACCCTCCTTCTCGGCAAGGAAAAACTCAAAAAAACCCATTGGGGAAAAAGAGAAACCTCGAGGAGAACCACAGTGAAAGAGGGATCCACTCCCATGGACGGACAGGCTGTAGATGTGACCAGGACTGACGTATGTCCAGATGAAAAGCTACTTTAAATTCAGTAAAACAAAATGAGGCCAAAAAAAACAAAGAATTACAGTAATTTTAGCTAATTTTGTCTCAGTCAGAATCTTTAGCAGCATTTTTCTAATAAATTGATGTCAGTGCAAAACTTCTATTGTTTAAAGAACTAAATCATTGCAAGTTATGAGAACATTTATCTGTTGTAAACACATGTATCAAATAATTTTGTTTTTGCTGCACAGTTTGATAACTTTGGTCCTGTATTAACCAAGTTGCTGAGTTTGTTTTAACTGCCATTATATCTGCTTTACTCAACAAGACAGGTAAGCTAACATTTAGCTTCCTAAAGGAGAACCTATTATGTTTTAACATTAAACTATGACAAATGTAGATAATTTACATAAATGAACTAAAACGGATTAAAGGAACCGTATGTAAGATTTTGATGTCAGATTTCATAAACATGACCTATATCTGCCCAAAGGTAGAAGGTCAACAAGTCCAAATATACTATTATTTTTACTGAAAGTCAATGTAATTCTGAGTTATTCTTAATTTAAAAAGCAATGGACATGATGTCCCTTTGTTGATGTTTACATTTATTATCCAATCAGAAAGCAGAATGAGCCTCACATGACTCTCTCAGTTGGGTTGCCAGTTTGGTTTCTTAGAAGCTGAAGTTAATTTGAATCAGTAATCAGTACCTTCCTATCTTCAATGTATGGGCCATTTCAAACTCTGGCAACCCATGTTCATTTGTGATTGTTATACCTTTCTAAAACCACTAGTTGTGGATATTACATACGGTTCCTTTAAGCTGTGTTAAGACTGGACAACGTTTAAGCGTCCAACTTCACGTGTTAAAGCAAATTTTGACGCAGTATATTTTCGAAGCTGATGCCCCAACAAGCGCCCTAAACGCCCCAAAGTGTGTCACGTCATTGGGGACAAGGACACCTTTTTACGCCTCAAAGTTCTGTGTTTCTGCTTTTGGAAAAAGGGTTTGTTTTGCACATTGGAAAAACAAAGGATCACATTGAAAGAGAGAAGGAGGGGGGAGAGAGATGGAGGCTTGCTGCATTTATAAAACATTGCTAACTTACGTGATAGCACAATTTTTCCTTTTACTCTCTCTGTCCTCCTTCAGTGTCCCGTCATACATCAGTGGTTTGAACACGGCAACCAGCATTTTTAATAGATTAATTTGAGCTCTGTCAGTCCAGGTCAGGTCCCGTATGATCCCACAATGAGTAACCAAGCCTTTGAAAAAAGCCCCAAAACATATGACCGTTCGATAAAAAAAAATTAACAGTCTTGATGTGAGCGCAGAGCAGCATGTCACTACGTTACAGGAGAGCAGTTTCTGATTGGTGGACACTGGTGTTCAGACGGTTGAAAGTTCAGCTGTGTCTATGTGTCCAACTCGAGCGTTGACGCCTATTGAGGCGTCCAAAGCGTCTGACTTCGCAAGATGCGGTGTCAGCAGACGCCCCGAACAAGCAAATTTTGACTTTCTATGTGCAAATTTGCGCCGCAATTTCAGTGACCGCCTCAAGATGTGGGTTTGAATTGACTTAACATCTAAACTGGACACATTGGACGCTCCAGCTCTGTCGAATCTGAAGGCAGAATAAGATAACGAAGCAGGTTGATTGACTTCCTGTTCAAAACTGTAGAATTGATAAGCCTTTTTGATGTAAAATTGAAGTTTATTTGCCTGGGATCCAGAACCCACGCTTCAGCAAACTGCGAAAAGTGAGTCTGGTCACCACGCCCTTCGTCTGTGTTTCAGATCAAATCTACATCGTACCGTCCAATCAGATTAGTTTATTTGTGTGACGCAGATGAAACAAAGGAGCTGATTGGTCGTCTGTCATTTAGACCAAAATCTAACTTCACTCACCTCACATTAAAATAGTTTTTTTGCTCCGCTCTTTGATTCTGCAGAAATCCAACATGTTTTTTCAGTTCCACCTGATAATTTTTTTATGTATTTTTTTCATCGGGAGCAGCCATGTTGGTTTTTACACGGTAAAAGATGCACGTCTCTGATTGGTTAATTTATCTGTCAATCACGGCTACAGAAAGCCAAAAGAGGGACACTGTGACCAGACGATATATTTTGTATACGGTATATCGTCTGGATTTTCCAGGAAAGAACTTTACTAATCAGCTGATTTTAAATTTCCATGTCTTTGTTGTTGAAAAACATAAGTTTTGAACTCTACACACTTTTTGAATAACCGTAAGCAAATCTAGTGGGCGGGGATTGGTGGTAGGTGATAACTGGGATTTACTGACTTCTAGAGCATCATCTGCAGGACAAAACAAGATTACTGAAACATACATGACTCAATCAAATACAACTGTGGTTAAATAATCAAACAAGTGAACTTTACATAACAGGTCTCCTTTAACAGAGCTAAACAGGAAGTGTGTTGTCAAGAAAAGTGGGCGGGGCAGAATAAGGTTTGTTTTGTGAATCAACGTTTGTAAGCAGCTGAGACTTGCTCAAAGTTTCCACAATCGTTACTGAAAAATGTTATTTTCTTCGACTCTAAATGTAAGTTTGAATTAGTTTGAATAAATATCAAATTCTTCTGCAAACCTTTCTAACGTGACCCTCTTCAGCAGCAGCCGTCCTGTGTTTTTGTTGTGATGGCTGAGGTCGGTCGGCTTCGTGGGAAAATCCAGCGTGTGGAAGTTTGGTCTCGTGCTCCGGCCCGGCAGATCAGATCAAAGATGGAGGAAACGCAGAACGACAAAGCTTTTCCACGACTCAGAACTCGGACGGATAATCCCAGCGAAGAGCCGGGCCAAAACTAATGAACACACTCAGGTAGGTTACATCAGTAAATCTTCTCTTCGTTTTGGTGTTTTTGTACAGAATGGGATTGACTAGGTTTGAAATTAACCATATTATTGGATTAAATGGGCACTTTTCATTTTTACGTGAATGATTCTTTGTGATAGTTACTTCGATTGTAATGTTTCACAGAATTTATTCAAACTTGACGCAGCTAACCAGGGATAAGTCGTTCTTGGCAGTGCTAAAGCAAACTTGGCATGCGGCTGTTTGCGTAGGTTTTTATATTGCAAAAGAGGCGACTATAATAGATCAATATTGTTCAGTAGTGAAACCTAAAATTAAGAATATCAACTTGAGCATATGCTTCAAAATATTTCTTGAACACCTGACAAAAATCGTCTAAAAGTCAAAATGAAACAGATTTAGAACAAATCCTTTGCAAGTTTAGCCTGATTGCTGATTGACTCTGGTTGTATCTGAAACCAAGAACTGCACAATAGAACGTCAGATTGAAAAATGCAGAGCAGTAAAGCTGGTGTCTTTAGCTTGGTTCAGAATAACACCTGATTCAGCATCTGCTCGGTTTTGACAATTCTTATTTAATAGTTGCAATTCTTCAACCTGGCCAGTCAGTCGAGATAAAACCATGGCCTTCGAGCCGCCGATTGGTTCGAGAGTCTGAAACAGCGGTGTTTCGGCCCAATCACATCACAGCAGTGTGGTTTGAGGCCCAATCACATTGTAGCAGGGCGGGCTGACACGGCTGTTAGCGCAGAGACTGATTCAAGCTAAACAAAGATGGCTGCTCCCCTGGATGTACGTGTTTCTGCTGCTTTTGACGTGGTTTTAGCAGAAATATGGAGTAATTTCTTTTTGAAAGAAGAGCAGTATGTGAGACACTTGTTCTATCTCACGCGGACATTGGATACATCATTACGAGTTGTTGCTGTGATTGATTGAAGCACAAATAAGGTCGGCCGCTCACCCAATCAGCTCCCAAGTATTTCACTAAACGTACCACCTTTTCTCGAACACTTTCAGCGAGTCAAGTTCCAGATGAAGACTGTGAAGAACCTAAATCAGTTCAACATAATCCAATTCAGAATGCATTGGGAAAGTGAGCAAAACTTGTGACTGATGTAGGAAATTTAAAATAAATGATTTCTCTTCAAAAATCATGTCGGCTATTCACCTTATTTTGCCCTGGCCCCTTTTTTTCGGTGTGCACTTCCTGTTTAGCTCTGTAAAGCTAACTAACATGTTAACATGTTTGTCTTGCAGGGAAATCTCAAATAGATATAACTACAAAGGCAAAAAAACCTATTAATGTTATAATTAGGCTAACTGCAGCTAAACACGAAGTCCGCTGCCAAGAAAAGTGGGCAGGCCAGAATAAGGTGAATAGGACCTTCAAAAAGTAAATTAGTTTCAGAAAAGTTTAGGAGAAGCCCATAATAAAGCTAATAATCTTGGTCTTTCTGTAACAACCAAAGCAAAGTAATTCGTAAGTTTAGAGGCAAACCGAGTCTGACTCTAAATAAAAGGGTTTAAACTTTATTTTCAAATTTTAACCAGTTGATGGATGGAAACAATTTAAGAAAAAGTGTCACAGCCCAATGATAGATCCTCTGCCTTTCACGGAAAACATACGCCTATTACAAACATGTTTCTAGCGTTTATCTGTTCATGAATTGTATTCTTTGTTTGCCAGATTAATGTTTTTATACATATGAGAAACACAATTGCGTATTCTGCCGTACTGTTATTACGAATTATAAGCGATTTATGTTAGTTCTCTTCATAAATGACGAGAAACAACAAAGCTACGCACCAAAGTATGAGACAGACTCATTATCATGGCTGTAGTTTCGCTTGCTTTTGCCTGCGCGTCACTGACAGGTCGCCATCCTCCTTTTACGCACGGTTCCTCTTCTCTGCGCGCGCGTTTTTTCCAGTTTGACAGCGTCCCCTTCGCGCCGCTTTCCTCTGCCGCGTTGGCCTCGCTCCAGACGCTCCTGTCAAACCCACAGACACACCAATAAAAAAAAAAAACGCGCCCGGACAGATCCTCCCTCCGCCTACACAGCCTCGCATTTAACGCGCGTCAAGCTCCAGTCCAGTCACCGCTCGGCTCTGCACCGCGTCGCGTAAAATGACCCGGGCCGACCGCTCTCCTCACGCCGCTCTCTGCGCTCTCTCCCCCGGGTCGCTGTAGACTCTCCGCCCGTGGAAATGTTCCCCCCGGACCCGTGAATATGAACTTGTGTGGATTGTGCCTGCTGCTGTCTGTGGAAGTGTGCTGGCTCACGGACAAAGTGGAGGCGTCCTGGTGGTAAGTGAAGCTCATTTAATGATTTTAGGCAGTGGCAACGTTTTAACAGAGATGGCACGTAAATAGCCTACGTATTTTTACTCAAGTACAGTTTTCTTGAGTATCTGTACTTTACTTGAGTAATTTAAAATCCGGTGACTTTTCTTTTACTACATTTTTCAAGAAGTATCTGTACTTTCTACTCCTAAATTTTAAAACAGGTTAATTACTTTTTTTTTTTTCTCTTTAAAACCAGTGAAAATCTCCTGCTGCTGTAACAGAGTTTTGTGAACAAATTAACACTGAAAATCTGTCACATTTCTAGCATTTACATATTTATCTCATGGTTTATGATTTATCCCCAAATGTGTTTCTATATAGAGGTTATGCATGGTGACATCACAGCATTCTACTGTGAATGCTGAGTGGCAAGAATGCATTAGAGTCAATGGAGAGAAAGGACATTTTCTCTTGTAAGAGTTCAATAAACAGCTAAAACAGGAAAACTAAAGTACAGTTTGGTAACAAATTCAACCCACAACAAGTCTACTGAGCACTGGGTTTGTAACTGACATGTAAACAAAGAAAATCAAGTCAACAGTTGTAGCAAAACATGCAAAACAACAAGACTTTAGCTTCTCTCACATTTATCAGACATTGAAATCACACACAGTTGAACTTATTACCTTTTTCTTCTTAAAAAAGATGTTTTTAAGTCCGTTTGTTGCAGTTAAAATGTCCTAAATCATCAACTGTTGTTAACAGACAACTTTGTGGCAGAAAAGCCGTTGCCACGACAACAAAGAAATACACTGAAGAAATGCCACTCATTCTAAAGTTGCTAAGCATTTTTGGAATAAAATTAAGTCACCTGCATAACCTCTATAGGTTAAAATGTCGTAAAACATTGATTTTAGATTTCATTTTTGTTTTTTTTCTGGTTAAGATGGTTTTACCTGACCTAGATTACATGACTTGTTTCGATGTTTTTTTTTGCCTTGTTTCAATAAATTTGTTCTTATTTCAAGCCAAATTATTTGCCAATGAAGTAACCCGTTTTACTCACCTCTTTGGCAAATTTGAGTCAAGCTCAAATCCCTTGAAGAGAGTCAAAAATGTCTTGAAACAAGTAAAATAAGCTGCCAATTTCTACTATAACTGAATAGAGAATAACTTTTGACAGTGTGATACTTTTTATTTTCTTTACTTAAGTACATTTAAACACAATTACTTTACTCTACTTATACTTTTACTCAAGTAAATAAATTCAGTAAGTCGTTTTTTTACACTTTTACTTTAGTGTACTTTATTACTTTTGTTATTTCTGCATTTTAAAGTAGTCTTTCTGTACTTTACTTAAAGGTTCTGTATTACGCCAATTTTTCAACAGTTTATAATGTGTCACCATCAAAAACATACCTAAAGTTATGTTTTGCTTTGTCCACAACCATTTTAGTGCAGAAATCTAGAATGTTCAGGTTGTATTCTTTCCTCAAACTGAAAATATGCAATTTCGCCTTAAAGGGGCCTGTGTAAGATTGAGAGGAATTTTAATTATCACTTATAGTCCACAAACATTTAAATCATATTTATTCTTTAAAAACATGAATACTTAAGAGAGCACTGTTAACCAATCCACATCAATTGTGATACATTTATACGTATTTGAAATGTTTTATTACGGGCCGGAATGTGAATATTGACGCTGGATGTCAGCATAGGCAAACTGCACTGGAAATGCTCCCCCTGCTGTTCAAAAGTGGACATTACTTGGATGACTGGATACTTTTTTTTTTTTTTTTTTTTTTTACACAGTGCCCCTTTAAGTGAAAATACATAAAGTGCCCCACTGTAGTTTAAACTTCACCAGAGATGGCAAAAGTACTGACTTAAACTACTCAAGTAAAAGTACAGATACACGACTCTGGTTAAAGCAGACCTGGGCAAACTGCGGCCCGGGGGCCAGATGTGTCCCTCTGTCTTTTTTAATCAGGCTCCCAGCATACTTTAATCCCAGCATACTCACTGGCTTCCAGTTTCTTTTAGAATTGATTTAAAATTAAAATTTTTGTTTTTAAGGCTCTTAACGGCCTAGCGCCATTTTATTTGACTGAACTTTTATGTGTTCGAAACACTAGTCGGGCTTTAAGGTCGACAAACCAGCTCATGCTTGAGGTTCCCAGAACCAGGCTGAAACACTGGGGTGACCGAGCTCTCTCTGTGGCTGGTCCCAGACTTTGGAACAAACTCCCTTCTGATATTCGCACCATCACAGACTTTGGCCTTTTTAAATCAAGGCTCAAAACACATTTGTTTAGGATGGCTTTAACATTCAGTAATGTAGTAACATGTCTATTTTAGATCTTTTCTTTCACTGTTTACTGTTACTGTGCACTGATTTTATGTATTTTGTATTTTATTATGTTTTAATGGGAAGCACTTTGGTCACTTTTTGTGTTGGGCTATATAAATAAAGGTTGATTGATTGATTGGTTTTATTAATAACAAACATTTAATGTTAGTGTTTAGTGTCACATTTAATGTCTTAGAATTCCACAAAAAAGCATAAAATGTCCAAAATGATCATCTTGAATTTTCTTTCTTCTTGTAAATTCATATCTTGTCCAGTACTTATCTTGATATACGATACATATCGATATATCGCCCGCTCTACTATCAAACGTGGGCACTTGTTCCACCGCTGCCTTTTCTGTTCACATCACATTTTATTGGTCAATATTAGTTAATACGTTTGACAGTTAACATTAAAGTTGTTTAAATGCAGTAAAGAAATGCTGTTTAGTATAATTAAAGTTAAAGACACAGGACAAAATAATAAAATGTTAAACTGATTAGAAAAAACACGTTCTCTCTTCCAACAGAAATAATCCTGAAAGTCTGAATGTGTTTTTTCAGAGGACAGTGGAATATTTGGACAGACGCAGCAGTAGTAACTCAATAGAATTTAATTTCCCTCGTATTTGCTTTATTACATAAGCTGGTATTAATATTTCCTTTGTTTTAAACTCCACACACTTTCACTTTTGCTCAACTTTGAAACAGCAGCTACTGTTTTAGTTTTGTTGAATATGCTTCACTTTGCTGCAATCTCTTACCAAACAGTATAAATAAATATAAACGGCTAAAAGGCAGCAAACAGTAGAGTGTAAGTCCAGTAACACTTGTGGAGTTCTTTAGTTTGTAAGAGTTTTAATAATAATACACTTGAATTTTATAGAGTTTTTAAACTCCCACCATTGGAAAGTTTCAATTGTAGCCACAGCTGCCCTGGGTCAGACTGACAGAAGCAAGCCTGACATTTTATAGAATCGGCTCCTCTGACCACCACCAACCATTCACACTCACACCAGATCCAGACCAGGCAATGTGGGTGACGTGTCTTGCCAAAGGACACAATGACAGTTTAATTTCTGTTTGTCCGACTGTGGCTCCTGAGGTTCCAGAGTCTCCCATCCAAGTCTGCCCAAGCCCAACCTGCTTAACCTCTGAGATCTGATGCGAGCTTTGACAAACTGCTGTGGCCAAACCTGTGATGTGTAAATGGAACAGAAACAGGAAAATGTTTATTTATACAGGCATTCAAGCGCTTTACAATCTAGAATCCACTCACCCAGGTAGCAGAACAGTGAGGCAATGTTGGTGAAGTGTCTTGCACAAGGACACAACGACAATCTATTCTTGTCCCAATGTAGCACCTGTGTTCCAGGTTCCAGGCTCTAACTTGCTTAGCTTCTGAGATTCGATGGGATCAGGCTTTGTCCAGCAGGTATAGCCACTAATCGAAAATCAAGACGTAACAACCACCAGATATCTAAAAGGACTGCTTTGATCACAGGACATTTTTAATTTTTTTTGTGTAACTTTTGCATTTTTTCACTGCTTTCATCTGTAGAGAGGACACAAGGCGGTGTTCTGTTGAGATTGTCACCTCTTGTTTAAAGTTAGTGCTAGAAAATCAGTATTTTTTTTATTTCAAATGACTTCAACTAAGTCTGGAGCAACTCTAAGCTCCAATCTTGGGGAATTATGCCTAAACCTATCCAAATAATTGTAAAAATACTGCGAAAGCTTGGTACGGCACAAATCGTTACAAAGGGTAATGGGGGGACCCATCTTCGACTCCCACAGCGGCTCTACAGCTCACACAAACCCTCAGATAGTGCAGTACAAGATCCAGGATGGCTTTTTTGTTTATCAGCGCAGTGCGAGTGTGTGGACCAGACCCAGGAGACCAGAGAAGCTCTAGGAGAGTAACAACCCTGCAGCAGGACCTCTGTCTGCTCCTCAACCTCATCACACTAATGTGCATGTGTCTGCCCAAACGACTCACTCCATGAGGCTTATTTGAGGCACACAGAGATTCACCTTTTATGTTCTGAGCTCTTCATGAGCGAAGCAGGTTCACTTGAGAATGTTGACTCTCAAGACCTCAGGAGAATGAGGCATTTTCTGGAGGTCAGCAGCCTTGGAGGGTCGACCAGAGATGGAATACAACATGTCATTTTATAAACATGCTTACCAAAAGCAAAAATCTGCTTTTAGCCTTTTTTGCGTAAGATAAGACCTTTAATAAAGCTTTTAATCCTTTTCTTTCTCGTCCAAACCGGTCGCGGCGTGCATTTTGGGAACTACATCTTGGAACATTTATTTTTATAGCCAGATAACAGACTGCGTTGGGATTTTTATTTTTGAAGAACTGCGTCATCGTCGGTGACTCAGACTTCACCAAAACACAGAGATCTGAACCTGAGGCCAGTCTGGTGTCGAGTGTCTGGCTCAAAGGCACGGCAGCAGTGAAAACAGAGAAACTCAATCGCTCTCTGGCTGAAACCACACAAGCTCTAAACGTGTGATCTGTCTTCTTTTACTCAACGTTTTTTCTTTAACCCTCAGTTCATCCTTCAAAAAAAAGACTTTATCGCTAGATTGTTACAGCTTCATTCCAAATTGTATTAAATGAATCTCTTACCTCAAAATTCTACACACAACACCTCATTATGACAATGTGAAAATATTTTTTGGACATTCATTGAATTTATTAAAAATAGAAAACTTAGGAAATCACAATTTACGTGAGTATTCACAGCCATGAAGCTCAACATTGAGCTCAGAAGCATCCTTTTTCCACTGATCATCCTTCAGATGTTTCTAGAGCTTACTAAGAGTCCACCTTTGATAAATTCAGTTGACTGGACATGATTTGGAAAGACACAAACCTGTCTATGTAAGGTCCCACAGTTGAGCTGCAGGTCAGACACAAACACCAAGCATGAGGTCAAAGGTTCTGTCTGTAGACCTGAGAGACAGGATTGTCTTCAGGCACAACTCTGGGGAAGGATACAGAAAAAAAATCTGTTGCTTTGAAGGTCCCAGTGAGCACAGTTGCTCGATTATTCGTGAATGAAGACATTTAAAACCACCAGGACTCTTCCTGGAGCTTACTGTCTGCTTAAACTGAGCGATCGAGGGAGAAGGGCCCTAGTCAGGGAGGTGACCAAGAACCCTGGGTCACTCTGTCAGAGCGCCAGAGTTCCTCTGTGGAGAGAGGAGAGTCTTCCAGAAGGACGACCATCTCTCCAACAATCCACCAATCAGGCCTGTGTGGTAGAGTGGCCAGACTAAAGACCTCAGAATAGAAAATATGTTTTCACATTGTCATAATGAGGTGTTGTGTGTAGAATTTTGAGGTAAGAGATTCATTCAATACAACTTGGAATGGGGCTGTAACATGACAAAATGTGAAAAAAGTGAAGCGCTGTGAATACTTTCCAGATGCACTGTATGTGTAATATTTCATCCGATTTTTGGAGGACTGATTTTGCACCCAGGCCTTAAATGAATAGGCCTGGGTTATGTACTTTCGGCTTCTATTTCTTGCTAATAATTTTCCTAGGGCTGCAAATAACATTTTGGTTGGTAATCTATTACTTTGTTGATAAGTTCTTTTTATTAGTTTTTATGTTGCAAAAGGCTGATAAGTGTGACATTTTTATTTTATTTGACCAATAGACCCTTTTCATGCCACGACATGGTGATGTCACAGCTCTAGCTGGAGGCAAAAAATGAGAGCCCGTTAGCCGACGCATTATAAAGTTTGAGGTTTTATCGTGGTTAAATGTCATTTCGTTGTGAACTGTGACTAGGACATCTGTGTTAAATGTTAGCCTGACATTACCCAGACGTGCAGGTGCAGTTTGATGTTAAAATTGATCTGGCAACGTCTTCTTTTGCCTCAGGTTCATGGGTTCTCTGGGCTCTCGTCTGGTCTGCGATCATGTTCCCGGTCTGGTGAGCCGGCAGAGGCAGATGTGTCGACAGTTCCCGTCCGTGATGAAGGTGATCGGAGCCGGCGTGAGCGACTGGATCCAGGAGTGTCAGCATCAGTTCAGAGCAAACCGCTGGAACTGCAACACCACCAACGACCACAACCTGTTCGGACGACTGCTGCTGCGCGGTGAGTGTCCCGGACCGGCCAATCAGAGGGAAGAGAGAGGTCATGTGATAGAGTAGTCCTTGTAGTAAATCTTTATTATAGTTTTGCACCAGTTAAGTTGCAAATAATGAAGAAATTAACAAATGAAAGTTGACATTTACAGGACAACAGAAACAAAAACAGAATCCCTCCACGTGTGTCGTCAAAAAGCACCAAAATGCAAAAACAGTTTACTCACAAAAGTCACAGTTTCCTTCATTTAAAGGTGAAGTAGTAGTAGAAGCCACAAAACCTGAACCAAGGTCCAAGTAGTCCTAACTCTCACAAATCCTTCAAGTTAATATTCATTAAAATCTTGTTTTGTCTGCAATTAAACCTTAAAACATATTTTTACAAATAGTACAATGTGACCACTCAAGCACAGCCAATCAGAGCGCTTCATTTAGCTCTTAAAGAGAAATAAAATGCTTTTGTTTTGATTTAGACAGTACACAGTGGTTTGTCACAATCTGCTGCTTATGCGATATAGTTTTGGTAGAAAAGACAAATTATATATCTTATAACACAATTAAAGTGTTATTGATATTACCATTTGTCAAATCATAATGTCTGTGTCATTTATGTGGATTTTGGCCCAGATTTACAAAGTGGTTGCTAGGTAACAGTTGTGGCATTACCTCTACATACAGTATGTCATATTTACTGGACAAAAGACTATTAGAAACCTCATTATTAAAACAGACAAACTGTGGAAACAAAACGATCTTAAAGAGCCAGTATTCTGCACAACGGACTTTTTTGACTTTTGTTTGTTTGTTTGTTTGTTTGCTCGTTTATTTCAAACATTGACAGAAGTTACAACAGACTTGCAATAATCACATAGCAACATTGCCTTGTTTGAAATGGAGGATGGTGGAAGCTTTCGCTTTTAGAAAATCCACCCCCCATGTCCTGTTCTAATATGACTTCCTCATCACAAACTCAGCTGGAGTTGTGTCTGTGAGATATTGTTCTTTCCCCTCTGAGCCTCAGAAAACACTGTTCTGAACGTCCCACACGTGTGATGTCATAGGTAGATCTCTGACATCTTCTCTGTTTTTAACTCCATTAATCCAGACTCATTAGGAGGATTTCTGCAGCATTAGCATATTAAGGAAGATCAGTTTGATTATTTTCACTGTGTAATTTCCTTTACAGCCTCTAGTTGAAGCTCTAACGCTACTCCTGATGTGAAACACAGGCTGTCATGTAGGTTTTAAATGATAAATATAATGCACTAATTGCATTATTCTCATTATTCTCATTATTTAAACCAGGCACCAGAAACCATAATAAGAGTGTAGTAAAGCACACAACAGGCATTTCTAACAACAGGAATTGAGTTAGAGCTCCATCTACTGTCTGTAAAGGAACTTTCACAGGAGAAATAATCAAACAGATTATGCCTGATATGCTAAAGCTACAGAAATGAGTCTGGATGATTAATGGAGTTAAAAACAGAGAAAGAGATCATAGAGATCTACTTGTGACATCACAAAACTAGAACATTCAGAACAGTGTTTTCTGAGGCTCAGAAGAGAAAGAATAGTATCATCCTGAGTCAAGGAAAAAATGTTAGAATAAGACTAAAAAAAAAAAAGATTTTTTTTTTTTTTCCAGTGAAGTCCCACTGAGATTCAGAATCTCTTTTGCAGGGGAGCCGTGGAGAGGGGAGAGGGGAGGCATTAATGGACATGTTTTTAGAGGTAGGGGAAACTGGAGTGCGCAGAGGAAACCTACGCAGACACGGGGAGAACATGCAAACTCCACATAGAAAGGCCCCGGGTCGAATCAAACCCAGGACCTTTTATACCCAGGATTTTTATACTTTTGTACATCAGAGTGCCTCGGTTTTCCTTCTTTGCAAACCCAGGACCTTGTTACTCTGAGGCCAAAGCCTTAAGCGCTGCGACACCATGTCGCTGACAGCAGCAGCCCTGGGGCAGCTCAAACGAAGCGATGTGCACAAACAACTGGTGCCTCAACCTCCGACCAACACCAAGCGTGCTTTACTCTTGCCTGGGATCCAGAACCCACACTTCAGCAAACTGCTCAGAGTGGGAGTGGGTCTGGTCACCCCCCCGGCCTGTGTTTCAGATCAAATCTACATCGCATGGTCCAATCAGATTAAGGAAACAAAGAGAAAACAAAGGAGCTGATTGGTCGTCTGTCATTTAGACCAGAGTCTAACTTCACTCACCTCACATTAAAATCTTTTTTTCTTCGCTCATTGATTCTGCAGAAATGCGCCATGTTTTTCAGTTCCATGTCATTATTTTTTCATGTATTTTTTTTGTCAGGAGCAGCCATGTTGTTTTTACATGTCAGAAAATGCATGTCTCTGATTGGCTAATTAATCTGTCAATCACAGCTACAGAAATCCGAAAGAGGACATATTGGCCAGACGATATATTTTTAATATATCGTCTGGATTTTCCAGGCAAGCTTTACCCTGCATGTTATTGGTTGGTGGGGAAACCAGAGTTTTAATTGTGTTAAATGATTGTTTAAACTCCAGGAAACTGTATCGGTTTTGTGTAAATTGTCTTTGCATTTTGTGATTTTTGACGACACATGTGGAGGGATTCTGTTTTACAACTCAAATTAGCTTTTGTAAATGTCAACTTTTGTAATTTTCTTATTTACTTAACTAAATATTTACCACACCAAACTAAGTCAGAGCGAGAAAAATGTGATCATTTCTCAGCTGTAGTTTGAACTCTGTCTCTGTTCCAGGCTCTCGTGAAGTGGCCTTTATCTACTCCATCTCTTCTGCTGGTGTGGTTCACTCTGTGGCTCGAGCCTGCAGCCAGGGGGCGCTGGACTCGTGCTCCTGCGACCCCAGTAAAACCGGCCGGTCCCGGGACAGCAGAGGCTCCTTCGACTGGGGCGGCTGCTCAGATCACGTGGAGCACGCGGTCCGGTTCAGCCAGGCTTTTGTGGACGCCCGAGAGCGGAGAGAGAGAGACGCCCGAGCTGTGATGAACCTGCACAACAACAGAGCCGGACGCAAGGTCTGCTTTTTATACGATTATCTGAATTAGTCTAAAACAGTTATTCTACTTGTTCCATTTTAGCTCCACAAAAATATCAGGTAGAGCTAAGCAATATCATATTGTAAATTATTGTGTTATAGGTGAAAAAGTTCACATTTGTAATTGCTGGGTTTCAGTCACGTGACCTGGAAGAGGTACAAAATGCAAACTGTAGAAAGGAAGTGATTTTCTTCAGTTCAAAACACGGAGCAGTGAATGACAGCAAGGACTTCAAAACCTTTAAGGGAGCAGCACTAACATTTTTGTGGAAAAGTTACTGTACATACAGGATCTGACCCCTGCAGTTTGACAAAGGTGGACTTTTCATATAAACTGGAGGTTTTACTCGCTGTGAGGCCAGTGGTCTTGTGCTGCAGCCAGTGCAGTAAGACGGCACGGTGGCAGAGCGGATAGCACTCTCGCCTCACAGCAAGAAGGTCGCCGGTTTGACTCCTGCACGGGCCGGGCCTTTCTGTGTGGAGTTTGCATGTTTCTCCCCGTGTCTGGGTGGGTTTTCTCCGGGCACTCCGGTTTCCTCCACCAACCAATAACCTGCATGTTAGGGTAATATCCTTCAGCTAAGGTAGTCCTGACCAAGCCTAGCAAGAACACCTGGAGATGGGTCCCCGAGCGCTGCACTGCGGCGATCACTGCTCCTGAGGAGATGCTCCAGAGGCATTGAAGGATCCAGGGTCAAATGCAGAGGACAAATTTCCCTGTGGATAATAAAGTAAACCTTAACCTAAACCTTAAATGAAGCCTTCAAAAGACTTAAGGCTTATAATTAATAATTGGGATCCAAAGAATATTATACGTTCTAGGGTGAAATGCAGTTTTTAAAATTATTATCTACATTTACTTCCTGCCTCTGGGCAGCTCCCCACACTGTGACGTCATCTGAAACCCAACAATATTGTCATACGTCGCTACGTATAATGTGTCTCAATGTAATGAAAAACTGACTGAAACAGAAAGAATTGTTTATGCAGTGATATTTATATCATCTGTATTAGTAAATAATGGAGCTCAACAGTGAAAGCCCTGGTTCAGGAAATAAATTGCTCCGTGTAAAGTGTCATAGACTTTTAACATGGAAACCCGTACTTGTTGAACCAAGAAGTGGACTTCACTGTTGAGCTCCATGACTTTGAAAAGACTTAAAGCAGAGGCCTGAGACTTGACTTGGACTTGTGGGGCACTGACCTGGGACTTGACTTGGACTTGTGGGACACTGACCTGGGACTTGACTTGGACTTGTGGGCACTGACCTGAGACTTGACTTGGACTTGTGGAGCACTGACCTGGGACCTGGGACTTGACTTGGACTTGTGGGACACTGACCTGGGACTTGACTTGACTCTCTCTGACCCCTGTCCTGCGCTGTGTCCTGCGCTGTGTCCAGGCGGTGCGGCGCTTCCTGTCTCTGCAGTGCAAGTGTCACGGCGTCAGCGGCTCATGCGCGCTCAGGACCTGCTGGCTCGCTCTGTCCGACTTCAGAAGAACCGGAGACCACCTCATGAGGAGGTACGACCGCGCCGTGCAGCTGTCCATCAACCAGTACGGCACCGGCTCCAGCGCGGGGTTCACCGCGGGCCAGCGCAGGGGCTCGGAGCGCCGCAGACCCACTAAACACGACCTGGTTTACCTGGAGGAGAGTCCGGACTACTGCGCCAGAGACCCACAGCAGGTAAGACATGACACTGGTACAAGGATTATTAAATATACTGTTCTAGAGGTGAGAGCAAGTCAGGGTTTTGTAAAGCTCAAGTGTTTGGTCTGAGTCATGTCCAGTCTCATTTCAGTCCCCATAGACCAGGGCTGGGCAATTATTTTGACTCAAATGCCATATTCAACCCCAGAATAACAGTGGAGGCCGGACTGCCAACACTGGTAGAACAAACTCTCATTATTGCAAACACATTTCTTCAACAGAAGATCAGTAGAATCGTTTTTTGTAAAATTATGATTTTATTCTCATAAACCTCAAGTTTGATCTATAAAATATCTTCTTTTTATGGCGTCAACTTTATTTCAGAAAAAATATGACTTTTTTTGTATTAATTTTTTTTCTAGTAAAATCTTAACTTTTCTAAGCTTCAAATGTATTTTTTTTATAACTATTTAGCTTAATATTAGCTCTCAAAATGTTACAAGTTTATTATGGTAATTTTACGAGAAAAAAAAATATATATATATAAATATAAATAAATATATAAATATATAAATATATATATATATATATATATATATGTATATATATGTATATATGTTATATATGTATATATATATATATATATATATATATATATATATATTATATATATATATATATATATATATATATATATATATATATATATATATATATATATATATATATATATTATATATATATATATATATGTATATATGTATATATTATGGGTGCACGGTAGCCAAGTGGTTAGAGCTCTGGCTTCCCAATAAGGAGGTCGTGGGTTCGACTCCCGGGTCGGACCATATCAACATCTCACGATCTCTCTGGGTGGAGTTTGCATGTTCTCCCCGTGTCACCGTGGGTTTTCTCCGGTTTCCTCCCACCTCCAAAAACATGCATGTTTAGGTTCATTGGGCATCACTGTAAATTTCCATTAGTGAGTGAATGAGAGAGTGAATGTTTGTCTGTCTAACCCTGCGACGAGTTGGCCACTGTCCAGGGTGTTCCCGCCTATGGTCCAAAGTTAATGGGATAGGCTCCAGTCACCCGCGATCAGGATTAAGCGGTAGAAAATGAATTAATGAATGAATATATATATCATCAGAACTTGTACTTAAATGACTCAAATATTTGCATAAAAACACACATAGGTTTTTATATTTATAAAAATATTCCATGATCCAAATTACAATTTTAATCTTGTAAAACTTAAAAAAAAAAAGCTTTTTATGGCATTGACTTTATTCTCATAACATGGTGAATTTAATATCAAAATGTCAAAAGTTTGTCGTCGCAACCTAAGTTTTTGTATCTTGCATCTTTTCTGTTTCTCAAAAACCTGCAGGGGTCTGAATGAAACAGGTCGCCAGCCGCGTTTGGCCCCCGGGCCACGGTTTGCCCAGGTCTGCTATAGACTAAAAAAATACAGACTAGAAACCGACAAATTATATTTTATTATTTAGCATTGTAATCAACAAGTTTAAGTAATTTTAATTGATCTATAATCAATGTTTTTGATCGGTAAAGGCAGTAAGTGACATTTATATTCCTAAAATAGTCTTAAATAAATATGGAGTCTTGTTTAAACTTGTGGGAAACACTTCAAGTCCCAAGTCAAGTCTTATAACAAGGACAGACAAGTTTTAAGTCAAAGACACAAGTCCAAGTCTAAAGTCAAAGAGAGACAAGTCCAAGTCAAGTCTAGAGTCAAAGAGAGACAAGTCCAAGTCAAGTCTAGAGTCAAAGAGAGACAAGTCCAAGTCAAGTCTAGAGTCAAAGAGAGACAAGTCCAAGTCAAGTCTAGAGTCAAAGAGAGACAAGTCCAAGTCAAGTCTAGAGTCAAAGAGAGACAAGTCCAAGTCAAGTCTAGAGTCAAAGAGAGACAAGTCCAAGTCAAGTCTAGAGTCAAAGAGAGACAAGTCCAAGTCAAGTCTAGAGTCAAAGAGAGACAAGTCCAAGTCAAGTCTAGAGTCAAAGAGAGACAAGTCCAAGTCAAGTCTAAAGTCAAAGAGAGACAAGTCCAAGTCAAGTCTAGAGTCAAAGAGAGACAAGTCCAAGTCAAGTCTAGAGTCAAAGAGAGACAAGTCCAAGTCAAGTCTAGAGTCAAAGAGAGACAAGTCCAAGTCAAGTCTAGAGTCAAAGGAGACAAGTCCAAGTCAAGTCTAGAGTCAAAGAGAGACAAGTCCAAGTCAAGTCTAGAGTCAAAGAGAGACAAGTCCAAGTCAAGTCTAGAGTCAAAGAGAGACAAGTCCAAGTCAAGTCTAGAGTCAAAGAGAGACAAGTCCAAGTCAAGTCTAGAGTCAAAGAGAGACAAGTCCAAGTCAAGTCTAGAGTCAAAGAGAGACAAGTCCAAGTCAAGTCTAGAGTCAAAGAGAGACAAGTCCAAGTCAAGTCTAGAGTCAAAGAGAGACAAGTCCAAGTCAAGTCTAGAGTCAAAGAGAGACAAGTCCAAGTCAAGTCTAGAGTCAAAGAGAGACAAGTCCAAGTCAAGTCTAGAGTCAAAGAGAGACAAGTCCAAGTCAAGTCTAGAGTCAAAGAGAGACAAGTCCAAGTCAAGTCTAGAGTCAAAGAGAGACAAGTCCAAGTCAAGTCTAGAGTCAAAGAGAGACAAGTCCAAGTCAAGTCTAGAGTCAAAGAGAGACAAGTCCAAGTCAAGTCTAGAGTCAAAGAGAGACAAGTCCAAGTCAAGTCTAGAGTCAAAGAGAGACAAGTCCAAGTCAAGTCTAGAGTCAAAGAGAGACAAGTCCAAGTCAAGTCTAGAGTCAAAGAGAGACAAGTCCAGTCAAGTCTAGAGTCAAAGAGAGACAAGTCCAAGTCAAGTCTAGAGTCAAAGAGAGACAAGTCCAAGTCAAGTCTAAAGTCAAAGAGAGACAAGTCCAAGTCAAGTCTAAAGTCAAAGAGAGACAAGTCCAAGTCAAGTCTAAAGTCAAAGAGAGACAAGTCCAAGTCAAGTCTAGAGTCAAAGAGAGACAAGTCCAAGTCAAGTCTAGAGTCAAAGAGAGACAAGTCCAAGTCAAGTCTAGAGTCAAAGAGAGACAAGTCCAAGTCAAGTCTAGAGTCAAAGAGAGACAAGTCCAAGTCAGTCTAAAGTCAAAGAGAGACAAGTCCAAGTCAAGTCTAGAGTCAAGAGAGACAAGTCCAAGTCAAGTCTAGAGTCAAAGAGAGACAAGTCCAAGTCAAGTCTAGAGTCAAAGAGAGACAAGTCCAAGTCAAGTCTAGAGTCAAAGAGAGACAAGTCCAAGTCAAGTCTAGAGTCAAAGAGAGACAAGTCCAAGTCAAGTCTAGAGTCAAAGAGAGACAAGTCCAAGTCTAGTCTAGAGTCAAAGAGAGACAAGTCCAAGTCAAGTCTAGAGTCAAAGAGAGACAAGTCCAAGTCAAGTCTAGAGTCAAAGAGAGACAAGTCCAAGTCAAGTCTAGAGTCAAAGAGAGACAAGTCCAAGTCAAGTCTAGAGTCAAAGAGAGACAAGTCCAAGTCAAGTCTAGAGTCAAAGAGAGACAAGTCTTGCTGCTGTGTTCGTGTTTGTCCTTCAGGGCCACCGTTGTTCACTGTAGTTAGAGGTGTTTATGGAGATGTGGGTGAAAAAGCTGCTTGAAGGACGATCAAGTGACAGAGTTTAGACTGAAACTGTAGAAGAGTTTGTCTCCATCAATCACACTGAGCCTGAGGGAGAGAGACAGAGGAGAGAGAGAGAAGAGAGAGAGAGGTATTGGAGAGAGAGAGAGAGAGGAGAGAGAGAGGGAGGGAGGAGAGAAGGAAGGGAGAGAGAGAGGGAGGGAGAGAGGGGGAGGAGAGAAAGAGAGAGGGAGGAGGGAGGGAGAGAGAAAGAATGAGAAGAAGGTTGTTGGAGGGAGAGACAAAGAGAGGGGGAGAGAGAGAAGAATGGGAGAGATAAGAGAGAAAAGGGGTGAAAGAAAAAAGAGAATGGAGACAGTGGAGAGAGAAAAGGATCGTCATGGTAATATTTCAAGCTGATTCTATAAACAAAGATACGTTTTTAGAGTCAAACATATCTTTGGGAACCTATAAAGATTAGTTAACAGTTATTCAATTATTAAATTAGTTGATGATTAATTAAATTATCAATTAGTTGCGATTAATCGATTAACTTGTTGCAGCTGTTAATGGACCGGACTCACATCTTTAACCGTACGAACAGAAAGGAGAGAGGAAGCAAGGAGAGAGGAGACAAGGAGAGAGGAGACATGGGGAGGAAGCAAGGAGACGACGCTAGGAGACAAGGAGAGAGGAGACAGGGGAGGAAGCAAGGAGAGAGGAGACAAGGAGAGAGGAGACATGGGGAGGAAGCAGGAGACGACGCTAGGAGACAAGGAGAGAGGAGACAGCGGAGGAAGCAAGGAGAGAGGAGACAAGGAGAGAGGAGACATGGGGAGGAAGCAAGGAGAGAGGAGAGGAAGCTAGGAGACAAGGAGAGAGGAGACAGTAGAGGAGACAAGGAGAGAGGAAGCAAGAAGAGAGGAGACAAGGAGAGGAAGCAAGGAGAGAGGAGACAAGAGAGGAAGCAAGGAGAGAGGAGACAAGAGAGGAAGCAAGGAGAGAGGAGACAGGGGAGGAAGCAAGGAGAGAGGAGACAAGGAGAGAGGAGACAAGGAGAGAGGAAGCAAGGAGAGAGGAGACAAGGAGAGAGGAGACAAGGAGAGAGGAAGAGACAAGAGAAAGAAGGCAAGAGAGGAAACAAGGAAAGGAAAGAGAAGACAAGGAGACAAAGGAGAGAGGAGGCAAGGAGAGAGGAAGCTAGGAGAGAGAAGACTAGGAGGCAGAAGAGAATAAAGGGGATGAGGAGAAAGGAGGCAAAGAGAGGAGAGACAAGACTGAAGCTGATTCTTCTTCCGTGTTTCTTCTTCCGTGTTTGTATCGAGTCGTACCGGTGTCTCTCTCTCTCTGTGTCGAGCTGCTGCTGCTGCTGTAGATGTAGATGAGCCGTCGTCGGTGTAAATCTGAATCTGTCGTCGCCGGATCATTTGTCGTTCACATACCAGAGCCACAGTCAGGTCCAGACGCATGAGCTGAGTCAACACGGCATTCCTCACTTTCACTCTCCAACCACAAACCAGCCACGCGCCCAGGACCTGTCGATCAAGAGACGCTACCTGAACCTGAAACACTCACAGTAAATGAATGACAAAATTAAGATCTAATTTTGACCCAATGAGGATATTCAGACTAAAAAAGATTGTGAGCCTCTTAATGGACCTAATATTTGTGGATAGTTCCTTCTTGTTCCATTCATTCCTTATTGAGATGAGCTAAAAATTATTTAAAAGTGACAGAGACAAACAAATAAATGAGGAAGTGCAGCAGCAGTGCATCTCCCGACAAGGGATGCACCGATCCGATACCTGGATCGGATATCGGTGCCGATCCAGGACATTTTGCTGGATCGGGTATCGGCTCCATGATATCGGTTCAGCCGATATTGTGGCTGTGCCTTTAATTGGACATAATGAGACTATTCTACAGGCTGGTGTTGATCCATTACATTTCATAATATTGGCATTTTATTCAGATTAAGTTGTTAAGTTGTGACTTGTACTATAAACAACAGTTACATAACACAATATGACCAAATGTATTAAGTTTTTAGAAGAACAAGAAGCAATTTCAGTCCTTTCACTGGTATCGGTTGATATCGGGCATTGGCAGATAGTTAAAGCCAAATATCGGGATGGATTTCGGATCAGAAAAAGCTGGATCGGTGCATCCCTACTCCCGACTTTCACTGATTCAAAACTTCAGCGTCTTTTAAAAATGTCCAAACACATGAACACACTGAGATGAAACATGTTCAAGTCACAGATGGATTTTTCTATTTCACGTCGCGGTACATTGTGCCTGCGGGGTGCATTAGCGGAGGTCACTCCCTGCACCTTTTTTTTTTAGCATAATGAGACTTCTAAATTATTTATAAACAATCATTTGTATTATTACATAACCAACAATGAAGTAGGAATTTAAATTTTAGACAGAAATATATAAGAAATTTATTTCTGAAACAGCAGATGTTTTGTTCTTATGAGTGCTTCTGAGTGTTCTTAGGATTTGTTCTTACGGACGAACATTTTCCATTAAAGGGGCACTATGTAAGATTGAGAGGAATTTTAATTATCACTTATAGTCCACAAACATTTAAATCATATTTATTCTTTACAACATGAATACTTAAGAGAGCACTGTTAACCAATCCACATCAACTGTGATACATTTATACGTATTTGAAATGTTTTATTACGGGCCGGAATGTGGATTATTGACGCTAGATGCAGCAGGTAGATAGGCAAAATGCATTGGAAAGGCTCCCCTGGTGTTCAAAAGTGGGATCACTTTATTTATTTATTTTTTACACAGTGCCCCTTTAAGAACAAATTTGTTCCTAAAAACATGTCTAAATGAGGCTTAGTCTTTTGCATTTAGTCAATTCAAGGCTCCTTCATGCTCATGTTTATTCTGTGTAGCTTTTATCAGTGCAAAGTGATGCATTCTCTGTTGTATTTTGCATTCCATTTCTCCTTTCACTGATGGAACATGTCAAAGTAGTGAAAAATCAGGTGGGACATGTCTAGTGTAAAATTGGAAGGGGGCAACAGTTTTGGATACATTTGCTGGGACATGGGACGCAGGGCTTAAAAATACGGACTGTCCCAGGTAAATAAGGACGTCTGGTTGCCCTATGTTTGTTGTTGATGTGGAGTTATATCTAAAAAGTAATCATTCACATTTAACTCACAGCAATCATTATAATTGTTGGATAAATTTACATATTTGGACAGTTGGATCAGTTTTTTCATCTCCATGTCTTCGCATCTTTATTAGATACAATACATTTCCTTAAGTCCACATTTGCTGTCGTAGTTGTTGAGCAGTGAGTGACAAAGCTGTTGTTCCGATGCACTGTTAATGTTATGTTTACACCAGTCAAAGTGCCATTTGTGGAGAAAAGACTAGTGCCGTCAAAAAGAGACGAAAAAGATGATTAGATATTAACCTGGCTCATGTGTAGAGCTAAATTCAGAGAGGCAAAGTTAAAAGTATCTGAGTGTGAGAGTTCAGCAGCCAGAGCCAGAGGGTTTGTGGTTCAGTTCCCAGAGCGTGTGGGGTCTTTTATCACTAAAGTCCATCTCAAGGTCGTCCGGGGCAGAAGAGACGAGTGATTGAGAGCAGACAAAAGAAACGTGGTCCGAAGCCAAGAGATCAGACAACGAGATGAGTTTAGATACACGAGGAGATGAGGGAGGAGAGAGGAGACAAGAGAGGAGGCAAGGAGAGGAAGCAAGAAGAGAGAAGGTAAGGAGAAAAGAGAATACTAAAGGACAGCAGAGGAGAGAGATGATGAGGCAGGAGAAAAGACAAGAAAGAGAAGAGACAAGGAGAGAGGAAACAAGACAGGAAGCAAGGAGAGGAGAGAGAAGACTAGGAGACAGGAGAGGACAGAGGAGAGAGGAGAGGAGGAGACGAGAGAGGAAGCAAGGAGAGAGAAGGTAAGGAGAGAGAAGGAGAGGAGAAAAGAGAGAAGGACAGTAGAGGAGAGAGATGATGAGGCGGGAGAGAAGACAAGAAAGAGAGAAGACAAGAGAGGAAGCAAGGAGAGGAGAGAGAAAACTAGGAGGGAGGAGACTAGAGAGGAAGCAGGAGAGGAGGCAAGGAGAGGAAGAGACGAGAAAGGAGAAAAGGAGAGAGGAAGCAAGGAGAAGAAAGAGAAGACTAGGAGAGAGAAGACTAGGAGACGAGAAGAGAGAGAAGACTAGGAGACAGAAAAGGAGAGGAGAGAGGAGACTAGGTGAGAGGAGAGAAGAGAGAAGACTAGAAGACAGAAGAGGAGAGGAGAGAAGACTAGGTGACAGAGAAGGAGAGGTGAGAAGACTAGGAGACAGGAGAGAAGAGGAGAGGAGACTAGGAGAGGAGGAGACAAGAGGGGAAGCAAGGAGAGAAGAGGAAATGAGGAGGCAGGCGAGAAGAGAGGAGCCAAGAAGAGGAGATGAGGGGAGAGGAAGCAAGGGGAGGAGGGAGAAGACCAGCAGGCATGAGAAGAGATGATGAGGCAGGAGAGGAGACAATGAGAGAGGAAGCAAGGGGGGAAGAGAGAAGACTAGGAGACAGGAGTGGAGACAAGGAGGCAAGGAGAGAGAATGCAAGGAGAGGAGAGAGAAGACTAAAAGACAGTAGAGGAGATGACGAGGCAGGAGAGAGGAAGCAAGGAGAAGAGGATATAGGAGAGGAAATGATGAGCAAGGAGAGAGGAGGCAAGAAGAGGAGGCGAGAGGGGAAGCAAGTAGAGGAGTGAGAAGAGTAGGAGACAGGAGAGGATAAAGGAGATGAGGAGACAGGAGAGGAGATGAGAAAGCAGGAGAATAGAGAAGACTAGGAGAAAGGAGACGAGAGGGGAAGCAAGGAGAGGAGAGAGAAGGCTAAAAGACATTAGAGGAAAGAGGAGATGATGAAGCAGGAGAGAGGAAGCAAGGAGAGGAGGAAATAGGAGAGGAAATGAGGAGCAAGGAGAGAGGAAGCATGGGGAGGAGGGAGAAGACTAGGAGGAATGAGAGGAGATGAGGAAGCAAGGAGAAGAGGAGAGAGAAGACTAGGAGAGGAGATGAGGAAGCAAGGAGAAGAGGAGAGAGAAGACTAGGAGGAGAGGAGATGAGGCAAGATACGAGAAGAGAAGAAGCAAGGAGAGAGGAGAGGAAAGAGAAGATGAGGAGGCAGGAGAGGAGAGGAGACAAGGAGGCAAGGAGAGACGAGAGATGACAAAAAGACAGTAGAGGAGAGAAGAGATGATAAGGCAGGAGATAGAGGAAATGAGAAGGCAGGCGAGGAGAGAAGAGGTAAAAAGAGGAGACGAGGAGCAAGGAAGCAAGGAGAGAGGAGGCAAAGAGAGGGGAGAGAAGACTAGGCGACAGGAGAGGAGATGAGGAGGCTAGGAGAGAGGAGAGCAAAGACAAGAAAAGAGGAAACAAGGGGAGAAGAGATGAGGCCAGGAGAGAAGAGACCAAGAGAGAGGAGAGGAAAGAGAAGATGAGGAAACAGGAGAGGAGACATGAGACGAGGAGAGAGAAGGAGAGGCAAGAGAAGACTAGAAGACAGGAGAGGATAAAGGAGATGAGGAGACAGGAGAGGAGATGAGAAGAGGAAGCTAGGAGAGAGGAGAGAGAAAACAAGGAGAGAAGAGACTAGGAGACAAAGAGTGAGGCCAGAGGATCCAGACAACAAGATGAGTTTAGATGCACAAGGAGACAGAAGAGAGAGAAGAAGAGGAAACAAGGACAGAAGGAGGCAGAGAGAGAGAGAGAGGAAGCAAGGAGACAAGGAGAGAGGAAGCGAGAGAGAAGACGCACGAGCAGAAGTGTGTGAGATGAGTTTGTGTTGATGGACAGAGTGAGACTTCTGCTCCGTCTGCAGCTCTTCATTACAGACGCGTTTAAAAACTGAAGGATCCATTTCAGACGCCGATAATACGACTGATGCTATCGCCCAACGGCTCCTGACCACTTTTTCTTTTATTAAAACAACTTCACAACAAACATTTTGCAAAGATCATCCCAGTTTAGCCTCTTTTTAGGAATTAAAATGTGCTTTCTGATTGTAGATGATGCGTTACACCAGAGAGTTGCGATCAAGGAATAAATTGGGCTAAAAACTTCCTATGTTCAACTTTTTCCTACTGTAGGGGAGAGCGGGGATGGTTGTCACATTTTTACTTTGATTTGAATTTCTCAAAACAGAAAATCTCACATTAACCATTTAACCTCCTGCTGTTCTCTGTCTTATTCTGATCAAAGTTATTGATCATTAAATGTTAATTGTTCACCTGTGACAACCAACCCCGCTCTCCCCTACTGCACAAAGATGTCTGTTTGTAAGTGTAACTGTGTCTTCTCTGTCTCTGTTCAGGGACTCTGGGCACGGCCGGTCGCGTGTGTAACCGGACGTCCCGCGGCGTGGACGGCTGCGACGTCATGTGCTGTGGGCGGGGCTACGACACGGCCCGGGTCAGACTGAAGTCCAAGTGCGAGTGCAAGTTTCACTGGTGCTGCTCCGTGCTGTGCCAAGACTGTGACCGAGAAGAAGACATGCACTTCTGTAAGGGACAAACGTGATTAAAAACATGAACAAAACACATAAAGAAGAGGATGTACGCTTCTGTAAAGGCCAAACGTGATTAAAAACATGAACTAAACACATAAAGAAGAGGATGTACGCTTCTGTAAAGGCCAAACGTGATTAAAAACATGAACAAAACACATAAAGAAGAGGATGTACGCTTCTGTAAAGGCCAAACGTGATTAAAAACATGAACAAAACACATAAAGAAGAGGATGTACGCTTCTGTAAAGGACAAACGTGATTAAAAACATGAACTAAACACATAAAGAAGAGGATGTACGCTTCTGTAAAGGCCAAACGTGATTAAAAACATGAACAAAACACATAAAGAAGAGAATGTACGCTTCTGTAAGGGACAAACGTGATTAAAAACATGAACAAAACACATAAAGAAGAGGATGTACGCTTCTGTAAAGGACAAACGTGATTAAAAACATGAACAAAACACATAAAGAAGAGGATGTACGCTTCTGTAAAGGAAAAACGTGATTAAAAACATGAACTAAACACATAAAGAAGAGAGTGTACGCTTCTGTAAAGGAAAAACGTGATTAAAAACATGAACTAAACACATAAAGAAGAAGAGGACGTACGCTGCTGTAAAGGCCAAACGTGATTAAAAACATGAACAAAACACATAAAGAAGAGGATGTACGCTTCTGTAAAGGCACAAACGTGATTAAAAAACAAGAACTAAACACATAAAGAAGAGAGTGTACGCTTCTGTAAAGGCCAAACGTGATTAAAAACATGAACTAAACACATAAAGAAGAGGATGTACGCTTCTGTAAAGGCCAAACGTGATTAAAAACATGAACTAAACACATAAAGAAGAGAGTGTACGCTTCTGTAAAGGCCAAACGTGATTAAAAACATGAACAAAACACATAAAGAAGAGGATGTACGCTTCTGTAAAGGCCAAACGTGATTAAAAACATGAACAAAACACATAAAGAAGAGGATGCACGCTTCTGTAAAGGCCAAACATGATTAAAAACATGAACAAAACACAGAGAGAAGAGGATGTACGCTTCTGTAAAGGCCAAACGTGATAAAAAACATGAACAAAACACATAAAGAAGAGGATGTACGCTTCTGTAAGGCACAAACGTGATTAAAAACAAGAACTAAACACATAAAGAAGAGGATGTACGCTTCTGTAAGGGACAAACGTGATTAAAAACATGAACAAAACACATAAAGAAGAGGACGTACGCTTCTGTAAAGGCCAAACGTGATTAAAAACATGAACAAAACACATAAATAAGAGGATGTACGCTTCTGTAAAGGCCAAACGTGATTAAAAACATGAACAAAACACATAAAGAAGAGGATGTACGCTTCTGTAAAGGCCAAACGTGATTAAAAACATGAACAAAACACAACAAAAAGAAGATCTGGACTTCTGTAAGTAAAAATGTGATAAAAATATGCCCAAAAGAGAAGAGGATGAGGGGAGAAGAGGATTTGAATAGGAACAGGCCTATTCAACTTTAGGCTCGCGAACAAAATTGGCCCTTCAATAATCTGATCCGGCCCTCCTTCAGTCTTTCTTTCAAATATTGCAACTAAAGTTCCGTGTGTATCTTAGCCTAAGCTGGTTTTGTTTCAGTTTTGTAAGTGTCATTCTGCTTTAGACCAAGCCTGGTTTTGGCTTAAAGGTGCATTGCGTAAGTTAAAATGCTCAATATTACGATATATCAAATTGCCGTCCACTGGCACAGGCCTGGATGTGGCCATGATGTTTTGTAAACTTACCTAGGTTGCTTCTGTAAACGCAGACAGACTCATAAATGTGAGTGGAGCTGGTCCTAGTCCTCCTTCTCTGGATTATTGTCATTATTTCTATTTCGCAAAAGCTCTTGGTTTTATACAACAGACGAATGTTGTAAAGACTGTTTAATAAAAAATTAAATAAATAATCAGTGGTAAATACTGCCATCAAGCTTCCGAACATCAACAACACAGAAGAATTAGGTCCGATTAAAACAACTACCGCATCGGCATGAGGCCGACTGCAGTAGCGATAGCACTCGGACATGTTTTTGAGAAAGAAGAAGTGTACTGGAGATCAATAAGACACTTCATCTGTTGATTATTTTCATTAGAAGGAAAAACTCAGGCCTGTCAAAGTACATCCACATTTAGACACAGATTTAGTGGTTTAGCTGTTTGTCTTTATAAGATTTATGTTTTAGTAACAAATTGCCATTGAACATTTAGTTTATGAGAAGTGAGTCCTGTAAAGAGCTTGTTTACGCTAAAACAAAGCTTTTCCTCAAACTCTCAATAATCTTTCCTTCTGTGACTTTTGGAGTTTGAAAACTGATTTGTCAGTCAAAAGAATATTTTAAGCCTAAATATGTCTTCAGCTGAAGATAGTAGGGTGGGTGCAGTGCCACAAAAAGCCAAAGATGGCGCCCTTGTTCAAAACCTTTGCCACTTACCCCCAGGGACACACTGCAAGCGTATTTCGCGCTACGCAAGCCCTACGCGCGTTAAAAATAGCCCAACGATGCACGCGTATCGTTTAGAAAACATGTAAAGTCAATGAGACCGGCCACACACCCGGCGCTTGACGCGCGTAGCGAGCGAGCGTTGCGCGCGCGAGAATCGGGAGCGAAAGAATCCAACCTATTTTTCTTGTCGCTTGACGCTGGCGTAGCTGCGTAGAATACAGAAAATACATAGAAATCAGGCTTCTATTGTATTTGTATACTTGCCATCAGCACCACACGTCCTGGGACAGACCTGGACTGTGTGACGGAGCCCTGCTTCAATAGAACTGCCTGCTTGAGTTTCATATTTACTATTGAAACCTGGTGTTGCCGTGATCAGCCGGTCCAGAGGGGAAATATAAACCTGTTCATGTGATTATTTTCACTATAGACCTGATACAAGAGCAGAAACACAGACAGATAAACTTGTACAGTTTTCCTATTGAGAAACACAGGGTCAGTGGCTCGCGATGACGCACCACAGGCGCGCAAGGGCACGCTCACATATTGGCGGTGTGGCCACCCATGACGCTCGGCCTGTCGTTTCGCTTGTTCACGCACGTCATTTTTGTCGCTTGCTGTGTGTCTGGGCCCTTACGCAGTGCACCTTTAACTAAAAGCAGAGGACTTGAACTTGACTTGGACTTGCCTCTCTTTGACTTTTGAGAAGCAAGCCTTGGACTTGAGACTTACTTAAGACTTGCAAAACTGTGACTTGATCCCAGTTCTAGTGATATATGTTTTACTGGAGCACTCTGATTGGCTGCGCTTGAGTGGTCACCTCCAGTCTCAATGTGTCATCAGTAAAAAATGTTTTTGAGGTTTAATTGCAGACAAAAAAGGATGTTTGTGGATATCATCTTGTGCTTAAGGATTTATGACAGTAAAGAGATAGTTGGACCTGCTTCTGGTTTTGAAATTTCACGTTGAAAAATACAAAACACAACTTAAAGGCTCCAGAAAAAAAAAAAGTATGTACTGCATCTGGTCACATTTGGTATTTATTGTGTGTTATCTGCAAAACTTGTCACTGAAGTGTGAAGATTGTCCTCTGTCTGACCTGTAAATATGTGTTTTAGTTAAATTAGTTCGTCACTGGATTGTGTTCTGTGTAATATTGTACAAATGTTTCCTCATTAAATATTATTAAAAACATGCTCAGTCTGAAAATACATGTTTCTGTGTCAAGTCTAAATATTATTTATCACCCTGTTTGTTAAAAGTGCACTGTGTAACTTTTTGATGTGGACTTGAATAAAAGTTTTTGTTACGCTAAAATATCAAGTGTATGGGAAAATAAAATGGGTAGAGTGCCTTTAAGTATTGTAAAAGTATTGGCTGATGATTCTACTTTTAGAGCAGGGGTGGTGAAAAGGTCAGAGGCCAAGAGTTGAAATTTTCAGCTTCATCCTTGAAAAGCCACAACAGGAGTCGACCTACTGCCACCACCAGAGGGCGAAACACAGACCCTTAGATCCAGAAGACCTTTATTACAAATATATTTCAATATAAGAAACGTTTGATGTAATTCTGGGGAATCCGGGAGAATAAAAAAAAATCGTACTTTTGGTGTTTTAGATGTGATATTCTTTACTATAATTAAAAAAACAGAAAAAAAAATGGGGGGCTCACATAGAGGTCAAATTTAAGAGCCCCAGCCCGGGATGCCCCCTTAGCTATGCCCCTGTAAAACTGGGCTTTAGGAGAATCAGTCCTGTGTGTTCAGAGCAGGCAAAAAACTGCTGCACACACTTCTATTTATTTGCACCACTGTTATTTTTGCACGTTGTATTTCATTGTATATTTTAGACCTTTTCTTGGTGGATATAAGGGAGGTTTTCACAAAATAAAGATCATTATGAAGCTCCAGTTTCACAGAATATCACTGGGAATTCCAATGGTTAAAAGCTCTGCTTTGACGCTGCACTGACAGTAGCACACAGTAGAGGGGGAAGGAGAGAAAGAAGAGAGAAAGCATGGAGGTGCAAATGTTTCTGAATGAATCAAAGAGCCATACTCTGATTCGCCAAGAGCCACATGCAGCTCACGAGCACTTTGTTTATATTTCAGAACTAGTGTCAAACATAGTCATCTTTTCTGCCTCCTGGTGCAAGTTTAGTGTGGTAATATAAAAGGTGGTCTTGATGTCCAAAACAAGACCAAGTTCAAACAGTGGCCCTGATACCAGTCTGGAGTACTACAAAAATACTGCTAACCCTGACCTTAGCCGTAAGAATTGTGCCTGAACTCAGCCAATTAACCTTCACAATTTCCTTCCATTTCCTTCCTTTCCTTTCACAAAAACAAGTGAATAAATTCCATCTCGATGAGCTGACCAACTTGACAAAACACCAGACTTTAAGTATATCTTCAGTTTGAACCTCTACCTCCTCGTTTTCATCCTCTCCGTGTGTAATTCCTGTATATGAAAAGATCAAATCTGAGACGTCGTAAATGCAGCGATACACAAAAGTCCTTTATTGTGTTTTTGACATTTTCACCCGATTTTGTTTTTGTACCAAACTCCAGCAGCAAATGTCCATCAAATTCACCAAAGTCTTGAAAATCCACCTGAAGAATCTGCGGCCGTCCTGTCGTTGGCACCGGTTCGAAGCGGCTTAGTCCAGCCCAGGTCCGGACTGTCGGGACCTGGGCGAGATCTCCATAAAGTCTCGTTTTTAGTACCACATTCGGGGAAAAACTGTAGTCCTGGTTGAAGTTCTGGTTTAGATCCTTGTCATAATGCTGTTTCCTTACGACATTTTGGACGATAAATTCATTCGACATGATTAGAGGAAAAGTCAAGTTGAGTCCAGGTCCAGTCCATGGATTTGGGATTTGTGTGACATGATATTGTTTGTTTAACTTGGTTCTTGGAGGGGTTTTGAGTAATCCTGGTTGAGTTCTGGTTTAGTCCTTGTTTGTGGACCCAGATGGTGTTTTGTGTGAAGTCCTGACTTGGTTTTTTGGAGGGGTTCTTGATAAAATCTGGTTTAGTCCTTGTTTTGTGGACCAGATGAGTGTAAGCTAGTCTTTGCGGAAAGTCCTGACTTCGCTCTTGAGGGTTTTTGAATAAATCCTGGTTTAGTCTTGGTTTAGTCCAAGTTTTGTGGACCAGATGAGTGTAAGCTAGTCTTGCCGAAAGTCCTGACTTGGTTCTACCACGAGTTTTTGAGTAAATCCTGGTTTAGTCCTTGTTTTGTGGACCAAATGAGTTTAGCTAGTCTTCTGTGAAGTCTGTCCCAGTTCTTGGATCGGTTTTGGAGTAAATCCAGGTTTAGTTCTGGTTGTCTTGTTTGTAGACTCCAGATGTGTGTGTGAGCTGGTCTTGTGGAAGACCTGACTTGGCTCTACGAGGGGTTTGTGAATAAATCCTGTTCAGTCCTGGTTGGGTCTTGTTTTGTTGTCACAGATGTGTGTTTTGTGGAAGTACTGACCCAGTTCTTGGAACGGTTTTTGAGTAAATCCTGGGTTGAGTTCTGGTTTAGTTCTTATTTGTGGACCCACATGAGTGTGAACTGGACTAGTTCAAAGTCCTGACTCGGTCCTTGGATTGGTTTTGAAGTAGTTTAGTCTTGGTTTAGTCCTTGTTTGTTGACCCAGATGTATGTGAGCTGATCTGACCTGGCTCTTGAAGGTGTTTTAAGTAAATCCTGGTTGAGTTCTGGATTAGTTCTTGTTTTGTGGACCCAGATGCGTGTCTTGTGGAAGTCTTGACCCGGTTCTTGGAGGAGTTTTGGATTAAATACTGTTTTAGTTCTGGTTTAGTCCTTGTTTTTGTGAACACAGAGAAGCGTGAACGAGACTAGTGCAAAGTCCTGACTTGGTTCTTGGAGGGGTTTCAATAAATCCTGGTTTAGTCCTGGTTAGGTCCTTATTTTGTGGACCCAGATGTGTGTCTTGTGGAAAGTCCTGAACCCGGTTCTTGAAGGATTTTGAAGTAAATACTGGTTTAGTCCTTATTTGTAAACACAGATGCGTGTGAGCTGATCTGACCTGGTTCTTGAAGGTGTTTTGAGTAAATCCTGGTTTAGTCCTGGTCTGATTCTCGTTGTTGAAGTTGTTTTTGAGTAAATCCTGATTGAGTTCTGGTCTGGTTCTTGTCCTTAAGGTGTTTTTGAAGTAATCCTGGTTGAGTTCTGGTCTGGTTCTTGTTTTGAAGGTGTTTTTGAGTAAATCCTGGTTAGTCCTGGTCTGGTTCTTGCTTTTTGGGGGGTCGTCAGTCAGATGCGTGTGAGCTGGTGCCACAGACTGGAGGGTAAATACTTTCCACTTTCTCCATGATGAAGTTGAGAGGAGCGACAGCGTGCTCAGGAACTAAAAACAAACAGGAAATATACGTTAGAAAAGGTAAAATAAAAGTATAATAATCAAGGAATCATCAAATAAAAATCTAGTTGTGTTTATTATCGTGGATAGATGAATAAAATTGTACTCACGGCCTTGGCGAAGACTCCCATGAGCTCGGGAAACTGGTGCGTGAGCAGAGCCAACATGGCGGTGAGGAGCAGAGTCGGCCGTGAACAGGATGAAGAAGGGCAGCTCCTTCTTGGGGTAAACCGACACCTCGTGGAACCTGCTTCCACCGCAACGGCACGGAGAGGAGGAGGAGAGAGAAGAGAGAGGGGGAGGGAAGGAGGGAGAGGAGAGAGGAGGAGGAGAGGAGGAGGGGAGAGAGAGAGAGAGAGAGAAGAGAAGGAGAGAAGAGGAGAAGGAGAGGAGAGGGGAGAGAGGAGGGAGGGGGAGAGAGAGAGAAAGAGGGAGAGAGGAGGAAGAGAGGAGGAGAGAGAGAGAGGGAGAGGGGAAGAGAGAGGGGAGAGGGAGAGAGAGAGGGGGGAGAAAGAAGGAGAGGGGGAGGGAGAGAGAGGGAAGTGAAGAGGAGAGCAACAGCAACGGGCAGAGGAGAAGAGGGAGAAGGAGGAGAGAGGAAGAGGAGGAGAGAGGAAGAGAGAGAGATCAGAGAGAGAGGAGAGGAAGAGGGAGGAGGAGAAGAGAGAAGGAGGGAGGGGAGAGGGGATAGAGAGAGAGGAGGAGAGAGAGAGGGGGAGAGGAGGAGAGAGAGGAAGAGAGCACGGGAGGAAAGGAGAGAGAGAGGGGAAGGGAAGAGAGAGAGAGAGGAGAGGGAAGGTAAGAGAGAGGGGGGAGAGAGGAAGAGAGAGAGAGAGAGGAAGAGAGAAGAGAGAGAAAAGAGAAAGAGAGAGGAAAGAGAAGAGAGGGAGAGAGGAGGAAGAGAGAGCGAGAAGGGAAGGGAAAAAGAAAGAAAGAGGAAGAGAGAGAGGGGAAGTGAGAAAGAAAGAAAGAAAGAAAGAAGATGAAGAGATGAGGAGGACCGAAGGAGGAGAAAAAGTGGCAGATAGTGGAAGAGGAGAAAGAGAAGGAGAGGAGGGAAAAGATAAAATAATGTTAGCCCAAAAGAAAGAGTCAAACTCAAAAGTCAATAAACACTTAAACTCTCTGGGTGTTTTGAGCTGATGCCAGACACAAAGTCTCTACAGCAGCTGCAGTAATTATGGATTAATTATTGTATTTCTCTCCTGAGGTTTTAATAAAGCATCTGATTTTAGTGCAGTGTGTATAAACAACTCCATGCGTTTCACGAACTGGAACAGGCTTCATACTCACACTCTTTAATTCCAAATGAGCATTGATGACGAAGTGTGCAGGGTATATATATATACAACTGTGCAGGTTTTTAAGTAATAAGCAACTGCTGAGGTAACAACATGGTGAAAACATTAGGCGTTTTCCCCACATGAAAGTACCAAGAACTAGTCCCCACATTCTTCCAGTCCCTGTTTAGTCAGAGGAACTACCCTGTCCCCATGTTTGTGTTCACACAGCAGCAGTTTCTGAAAGTGGGTCTAACTAGATTTAGCTTTAGCATCTGTACAGTCTGGAACATTTAAATAATTCATTAAGTGTGTTAGGAAAACAAAAGTTGTCTTTTTTTGATTCCACATAAAACTATAATGTGCAAAACTAATAACATCACTGAAAATAACAATAAAACTAAATTATTCACTGTAATTCCTAATAATAGTATTATAGGCTACTATTTACAAATTAATAAATACATTACTGCCGTTAAATAATTCTTAAGGATAAGGAAAGATTATCTAAATGTGAAAATGTGTAAAACATGTTTAAAAACAAAGTTAGCAGTGTAAAATGTGTTTGTGTCACCAAAAGGTTCCTGGTCTGACTGGAAAGTACTTGCTTCAGAGCAGGAGCTAAAAAAGTCCCTAAAATGTGGCCCCAGTCCATAGTTCCTGCTCTGTGTGAAAGCTCCCAAAATGGGGACAGGAACTAAATAAGTACTAGGAACTGAAAAAAGTTCCTACAGTGGGAAAAGGCCTATTAAGTACATAGTTCCTGAATGAGCCTTAATGTGAGTGTAGTGTGATAGTTTTTTACTGTCTCTGTCGACTGTCTCCAGTGGTGATTTTTGACATGAGCGAGGGGCGGCAGGAGGATGCACCTTCACACGCCCCATACAGTCTGCAGTCTTTCATTCATTCTGTTCATTCAATCTGTTGTTTTCTCCGAGTCTCCATATGTGAGTCTGTCCCAGTCCCAGCTCCTTATCATTGTCCTGATGTCACTTTAATGGGCTGTGTGCACGGAATTTCAGTTGGCTTGCGATTGTTCAAAAATGCTAACTTCTGTACATACAACCATTTCCTGTTAGTGTTAGCATTTAGACACAAACATGTCTCTTTTTAAACATGATGAAATATTCTTCTGATATGTAAAGTCTTTAACATGTTTTCTGTAACATTCACCACAACTGTCTGATCTAAAGAGGATTTATTAGTTTTAAACTGATGTAGTGAAAACCTCATTGAAGAGTATTGAACAGGAAGTCGTTGTATGTACAGGATGTAGTATTTTAAACCAAAACAAGACAAATGCACTCAGCCAATAAGACCCAACAGAAGGGAGAATTCTGTTCCTTAGGAGTGTTTTAAAGTACACAGTGATACTACTGCTCACAAGCTTTCACCCACTTGTAATCCCACAAAGATACTCCTCAGGCTCATGATGGTTTTCGACTTTACAAAAAAAAAAGGTCTTTTGGGCGCACGCGAGGCATGTAAGTTCAATGTTCATTCAATGTCCCAAAACACCGGACATGTAAAAGTGAGTCCAGCCAAGTATGAGTCCAGATGTCCTGATCAAAGTCTGTGAAGTGTGTGGTGTTTTAAAAACCTCTACAGCTCCAGCTCCAGTGTCACTGCTGCGTAAAGAACGACTCTGTGTCTATCCACACTGCACTGGGAAGAGCAGGGTTGTTTTAAAGGAGGGATAATAAGGACCTTAGAAGAGGAGTGGGATCTCAGCAGGATTGTGGGAGAGTCACAGAGGTCTCAGGGCATTATTCGAGCAAGAAACATCACTGGCTTTCTCCCTCTCTGTTAGTGTGTGTGTATGTGTACTGTGTGTGTTGTGTTAGTGTCTTACTGGGTAGCAGCTCTCTGTCGGCTGTCTCGGTGCAGATTGGATAAGGATAGAACAGGTGACCTTTCTCCAGAGGATACGGGATCATCCTGAACGCTACAGGAAGCACACAAACACAGTTAGAAATACCATCGTTTATATAAATCATTATCTAGTTAAACAGATGAATACGTACTTCCTTCCCAGGTGCAGTGCAGCAGGTTGAGAGCTCCTTCCACTCTTTTCCAGTGCTGCAGGTGAAAGAAGGCGTACGCTATGGCCTCACTGTCTCCTCGCTTCAGGATGTGCTCTGGAGGAAGAATCAGGCTCTTCATCTCCAGCAGGTACTGAGGAGAATGAAGAGGAGAGAGAGGGTTGAAGTGTGACTGTCTCACAGAGAAAAGCAGCAGGTTCAACAGGGTCACTCACTTTGGAACGTGTGGATTAAACTCCACCGCTCTGTGAATCGCTTCTACTGCGTTCATCTCTGCTGTGCTCAGGCTCGTCTGGACGCAGCCTCTGGAGAAAACCTGGAGCAGAAACACTCAGGTTACAGTTCATACTTGAATAAAGCTCCACACACACCTACAGTACAGCCTAACACAGGGTTGTTTCTACAGGGTTCTCACTCAAAGGTCATAATATGTTCAGAGACATTTACAATGGGATTTTAAATAATCACAATATCTATGGCAGCCTAATAGTTAACAATGATGACAATCAGGTATAACACACCAAGAAGCAGAGCCTGATTTGTTTTTTTCTCAAGAGGCCAGAAAGGACTGTAGCCATAACAAGAAGAACAAAAAAGTGGGGGCTAGGGGTCATCCCTCAGAAAAATTTGAACCAAAATTTCTTATTTTCTGAAGAATTCTGAAGAATATAAGCATGATGATGGAACAAACAATAGAAAATAAGTTTTTAGTTAAGGCAGCATTTAGACCAGCTCAGTGTGTTTCATTGGAAAAGGTGGTAAACAAAGCAGTGGATGCATCTAGTGCATGTTAATACATCTGTCTGTGGAAGTAGGACGTCTTTTAGATGCACAAAGCAAGGATTTGGAAAAGCTCATGAATGCACAGATCCAGACCCTCTTCCTGCTATGTTTGCCGAATAAATAAATGTACAAGTTTGCCTGACTTTACTCCTCATGATTTGTACCATTCTGTGGTAAACAGGGTTTTGTCTCACACTGGAGCAGATTTGAGGCTAGTGTTAGCCACACATGATGCAGGTTGTTTCAGAGATTCGTTCATCTTTTTTTCAAATTCATAAACATTTTTTCTCATTGGCAAAAGTGTTCACTGCAAATCTGAACAAAAGAGATTCCAGTTCTTTTCATGTATTGCTGCCACCCACTGGAGTCTTCTTCTTCATCAAAATATAAACGAAAAGCTCCAGGTTTAGGCTTAACAACCTCCTGCCTGTTAGTGCAGCGTGTGCCACAGATTCAGCCATTTTACAATTTGAAATCATAAAAAGTAACTTAGAATCCTGGCAGGTTTTTGGGCAAAGTTTCCATTGGCTGTAACTGGCGCACAGACAGACACTTTTGCCCCTCCAGCATGGAGAAGTGGGTGTTCAAAGAGCCTGACCTCATGTGCAAAGGGTCAAAAGAAAGTCAAGCTAAATTTTTGTGAAAGGCTTCAATGTGCCTTTTCAAAGACAGTTTGCAGTCCAGCAAATACTGAAGAACTTGTTTGTGAGGTCTTAATTTACCAATATAAAGATGATTCTGTGTAGACAAACTCAATGAATCTGTGTAGCCAGTGTAAAGTCTAGGAAGCCTTTCAAACGTAACAGCGTCTTGTCATCCTGAATATAATCTTTTGCCAGTTTAAAGCTCTGGTGAAGTGTCTCTAAATGTCCACAGACACAGTTTAAACATCTCTAAATGTCCACAGACACAGTTTAAACATCTCTAAATGTCCACAGACACAGTTTAAACATCTCTAAATGTCCACAGACAGTTTAAACATCTGTAAATGTCCACAGACAGTTTAAACATCTGTAAATGTCCACAGACAGTTTAAACATCTCTAAATGTCCACAGACACAGTTTAAACATCTCTAAATATCCACAGACACAGTTTAAACATCTGTAAATGTCCACAGACACAGTTTAAACATCTGTAAATGTCCACAGACACCGTTTATACATCTGTAAATGTCCACAGACACCGTTTATACATCTGTATATGTCCACAGACAGTTTAAACATCTGTAAACGTCCACAGACTGTTTAAACATCTCTAAATGTCCACAGACACAGTTTAAACGTCTGTAAAGTTCCAGACGCAGGTGAAGCGGGTGAAATGTGAGTCTTACTTGTCAGAAACCGCCCGCGCCTTCAGCAGAGCCGCCGTGTAGCAGATTGTGGCTGATTTTGGTAAACTTATATCTGTCAAACACAAACAGACAAAGGATCAGAGACACAGGAGAAGGCTGGGACTTTAAAAGAGCATCAGGACAGTTTCATGGCTCCGGGTCGACTCAGGGTTTTTAACAGACGGTAGGAATGTAAACGCTCATAGATGTTGTAATCTTATATCTGCTTCAGTCGCGGCAAATCATACTGTAGATCTTAAATGACACATAAATTGGCTGAAGTAGTTCAATCAGTGAAAGCCGCAAGTGGCCAGTTAATGTCTTCTGTATAAAATTACTGTTAGTTTATCTGAGAGTTTTTACCGTCGTATTTTGCGAGCACGGCCTGGACGTCTGCGTAGTTCTGCAGCTCCAGCAGCGACTCCAGCAGATTCTCGTGAATATTAAACATGCTCAAGAGAGGAAACTCCTTCATTAACTAAAGAAAACAGACAAAGCACAAAAAAATCAGTCAGATGTTACAAGAAAACCCTTAAACTTAATAATAGCTTAATAATAGCTCGAGCTATGTAGTTCGGTTTGCAAAAGATGGATTGGGTTGAGAGAGTGGCTTGGATCAACTTGAGACACAAATGCTACAACGGAGACAGGGTCGACGACGTCGTATCTAGTACATAAAACCCTCCAGAGGTGCACTGAGCTGGGGGAGTTTCATACTTTGCTCCAGGAGCAGCCCCTGGATGAAGACTGCTTCCCGCAGTACTTTCCTCTGATGTGGGCCCAGTTTGATGACCTGCTCTCCTGCACTGCTGCCTGGATCACTCACCAGGACACCAACTACAAGCGCTCCATTCCAGCTGCAGAGCGCTTGTTCATCTGGCTACGGTTAGAAGTCTCTGATTGGCTGATGCGGACTTCCAAAGTGTCTGAAGATAGATTTTCCCAACTCCTGCGTTTGCTTTGTGCGAAGTTGTGGCTGCCGCAGGTTTGAGCTTCCACATCAACAGATGCCCCAGATGCCAATTTGCACCACAAATTTGCTAAGACTCGCTCAAGACAAGGGTTTACATTGACTTAACATTAAAAATGAACGCAAATACGCTGTCCGGTGTGAACGCACCATAATCTACCTGTGGACTAGCTGGTCTTGTAAATGCAGGTGTTTACTCACATCTCTCATCATTTTCACAGCTTCTCTGGTTCGTCCCAGTTTTCTCGAACACATGGCCAATCGCCGCTTTATGTAAACCAGCACGTTAGTGTCTCTTCCTGCAACAAGACGAAAACATGTCTGACTTAAACACAACATTTGGTCGACAAAGACACCATTGATTGTCCTATTACAGTAAATACACAGTAATATATTTTCAAGATTGTTAAAAGACTAAAATGTAATGATGCATCTTTGCGTTATCTTTGCTTTGGCATATGTGTCATCACTCAGTCCTCGGTGCTGCTTTAGTGACATTCTCTAACTCAAATCTTGATGTGAGAGACATAGGACAATCATAGGTGTGCTTTATTACTGTTCTCTCCTCTCAGACTCACTGTGCTGGGCCTCGTACTGCGTCCCGTGATGCTGTAGTGTCTGACTCCTCCTGTAGCACAGTTCTCCGGCCTTCAGAGCCTGTTTGAAGAGTCTCTCCGCCTCCATGATGGTGGTGGCTTCCTCCTCGGCCAGAAGGATGTAGGCCGTCGCACAACTGCAAAACAAACACAACGCAAAAATACATTCAGCGTTTTCAGATATTTCACACTGAACACTAACCCTTTGTTTATATCGCAAAATAAATAATTGAGCGAGGCCGACTCAGGGCTGAGTAGCACTTGGACATGTTTTTCAGAAAAGAAATAATTTTGATCAGAAGGTGAGTCACTCAGGCCTATCAAAGTATATCACACATTTAGACATATGTGACTTAACTTTACTTTGTTAGCGGAAAATTTACAGAAATAAATTGACATCTAGCATTTTGTTTGTTAGAAATTCTTCCTATAAAGAGCCTGTTTACAGTTTCTCTCAGACAAAAACGCAAACAAACCTTTCCTTGTCTAACTTCTGGAGTTTACAAACTGGTCAATCAGTGAAAAATAACAGATAAAATAGTCAGCATCTTTATTTTCATACTAATAACTTTGCTTTCTTACCTCAGAAAACATTCTGCTGAAAAAACGACGTGTCAACAAGAAATTTAAGCCGTAAACTGCGTCTTCAACAAGAGTAATGGTGTAGGTGCAGAGTCCAAAGATATATCCTTGTTCTAAAACTTTGCTTCTCGCACAACAACCTTTAATCAGAGTTGGTACAGATTTTAACTTCAGATTTTCCATGACTTTTCCAAAACAATTCCCTAAATTTCCATGACCTCGTCTCACATACTTTTCAATCAATTATTTGATTTTTTTATTAACCGATTAAAACCACAACACAAAGATTTCAAGGATTTCTAGACATGAAAAATGAAAATATTGATTTTTAATTAATATACTATAAACATACTTGGAAAAAATTGTGATTTCTTTCACAGTTTTAAACTAAGTGACAAAGATATTTTCTAATTTGTGGGCACATATTTAAAAACATGATTTTTCTCCATCTCAGCTCAACATGAGCAGGACTGTGTCAAAGCAACTTATCTCCAAGTTGTTTTTGAATCCAATATTTTTCTAATTTTCCCAAAACGTTTCCAAAACCTGTAAAAAAATTTTTTTACAGTTTTCCAGGGCCTGGAAATTGTAATAGAAATGTTCATAACTTTCCCAGGTTTTCCATGACTGTACGAACCCTGTTTAATGAAAATACTGATTGGATATTCTATTTTGCAAATTTGATTTAACCCCGGAGAACCCAAGAACCTCTTTCTTTTTTTGTAAAGTTGTGAAACATGATTTAAATCATTGCTATAACTTCACTGAACAACAAAATATCCACTTTATAAATGTTTATAATGCCTCTGTCTTTGTTATAGTGATCTGAACAGAGGACTAGATAGGCTTACTCCTGTTAAAGTCACAGTTCTCTCCCTGACAGTGTCTGTGTTCAGTCAGTGTTGGTGCAGTAACAGTGTGTGTCCAGGTGAGAGCGCTGTACTCACTCCTCCAGCTCCAGAGCTTCATGAGCCGCTGATATTCTGGCCTGTGGATTTCTCTCTCTCCAGGCTTTCTGCATAACTGAGAGAGAGACAGAGACACAGCGTTAAAGAGTTGAACCCACAACCCTCTGCACACAGAGAGACGGAGGCTAACCACTCTGCCACAGTCTCACTCGGTCTTACTTGCGTCTGCGGGTCTGAGATGGTCTGAGTCGCAGGTGAAGAAAGTCTGATGATCCTGCGCTGATAGATTCATGTCGTAGTACGTCAGAGGCTCTCGACCCGTCACCCACGTGTAACTGCAACCAACAAACAACAAGATTTACACTAAACTGAGGAAAAACTCGAAAAACACTAACACTATAATCAGTATTCATTCTGACACTTCTCTGTGATTCAGTATTTATTCTAGTGACTCAGTAGTTTGTTCCAGAGACATGTTTGACAATAAGAATTACATTTTAAATTACCACTAGCTTCCTTTAGGTTTAACAAGAGCCTGTAAGTTTATATTTATGTAACAACTCACCGATTATATTCTGCTCCTCTGAATAAATTTAAGGATTTCTCCAAACTTTACATTCTGTGGAAGAAAAAAAAAAGAGAGAGAAGCGTCAGAAAAAATCAGTTTTGGCACTCGGTTCATTTTGAAAACAACAGACACTTAAAACTTTAGCCTGAGCATCCAATCTCTGTGTATTATTATTTTTATATGACTGCTGGTAAGCCTTGCCTCTTTTTAGTGATAATGTCATTATACAATTCAACAAGCAGCAGACTTTAACTTAACTTACGTGACAATTTTAAACCCAACATGTTTTACTGTTTAAAAAAGGCTTTATGTGATCATGTGACATTGTCATATGACCTCCTCACCTTTAACCTGTTCATTCATTCTCAAAGGGGCAAAAACACATCTGTGTCAAAACATTAGTCCCAATTGATCAGTCTTGGACCATTTTGTTGACTTCTTTTTAACGTTTTACAATAAGTTCATCATCAGCATGTTCACTTTTACTTATTATCTTTGGAGCCTGGTTCTTGAAAAGCACAGCACCTGTTTTAACATTTTTAGATCTCGTCTGATGCACTACTCATCATGTAAACACATATGGAAACAGATTTTCTGGCACTATCATTAGTGTGGAAATCCAAGATAAATAAATGAAATCCAAATACAACTTTCATTACACTAATGATGAGAGACACTGGAACATACAGAACTATCAATCTTGATAAGAAGTAAGGCGGGCAGACACTGTGTGATGTTTTCAGTGGCGGATATGCAGCGCCTGCTCAGACTGTACGAGTGAATCTCTGGAGTCAAAAGTTACAGCTCACGATGCATGTCCTCACACTACACGGCCGGATGGTCTGATGTGATCTGAGTCTCACACTGTACGCCAGACTCTTGTATCCAGAAGCACAACATAAAAGGTGGAGAAGTAAAAGAATCCAGAAGTGGAGATGCGCTCGTTTCCTGGGTCATTCGGAGTCCAAATAACCTGCTGCGCTGCCATCTTTCCCTTGTTTAACAACAAACATTGTTTGCACTCGTGGCTTTGTTTCTACAGAGCGATGTTCCCACGAGGAGCGACCAGGATTTCAAAGCACGTTCCAACGATTGTTGATCAGTAGCTGGTCGTGAGGTGTTACTTGCTACACCGACCACGACACACCAAAACTCAATCTCCAAAATTGTCGCACAGGTGAAAAATCTTCCTAAAATGAGTCAAAAATCGCCAGTGTCTGCCCGCCTTTGGAAGCAGCAGTAGTTCTCACCTGATACACTTTTTACTGACTCTCACCTGATACACTTTATTTAATTTAATTGACCTTTATTTAACCAGGGAAGTCCCACTGAGATTCAGAATCTCTTTTGCAGGGGAGCCCTGGGGGAAGGGTCAGGGGAGGCATTAATGGACATGTTTTAGTTGTAGGAGGAAACCGGAGTACCCGGAGGAAACCTACGCAGACACGGGGAGAACATGCAAACTCCACATAGAAAGGCCCCGGGTCGGCTGGGAGTTGAACCCAGGACCTTCTTGCTATGAGGCCAGAGCGCTAACCGCTTCGCCACCGTGTCATCCATTGTCGACTGGACTCTCACCTGATACACTTTGTCGACTGGACTCTCTCACCTGATACACTTTGTCGACTGGACTCTCACCTGATACACTTTGTCGACTGGATTCTCACCTGATGCACTTTGTCGTCGACTGGATTCTCACCTGATACACTTTGTCGACTGGACTCTCTCACCTGATACACTTTGTCGACTGGAGTCTGTCTCTCCGTTACTGTTGCTGCTGCTGTTGTTGTTGTTGGGAGCTGCAGTGTCCACTCCTCCCAGCAGAGGGCGCAGGTGACTCACCGACACCTGCTCGATGAAGGAAGTGCCATACTTCCTGAAATACCACCACTCAAAGATCTGGAACACACAGAGGGACACAGAACGTTCACACATCTGAGATCGCTAATAACATTTACAGCCCAGTCTTCGAAGAAAACGTAGATATACAACGAAATGTCAAAATGTAAAATAACCACAAATTTTGGTTGAAGCTACGTAGCAACATTTTCTTTGAGTTTAATAAGTAAATCTTAACCTACTCCAAGCTCCAGCCCTAAACTTATCCGCTAAACCTAAAGAAAATGTTGCCAGGTGGCTTTATCCAAAATTTGAGGTTTTTGACGTATATTTGGCTTTTCATTAGACATTTACATAATTAAAAGGTGAGAAAACATGCTTATTGTTTTGACATTTCGTTGTATATCGACATTTTCTTCAGAAACTGTCTTGAAAATTTCTCTGGGGTTCAATCAAGCAAGTCAAGGTCTGAAGCTTCATGGCGAATTGCTAGGAAAGACTTTTTTTTTAATATAATGAAGGTTCTCTCTGCACAGCTCCCTTTATCTCACTGGTCAGAATGGTCACAGAATGCAGCGATGTGATTGGCTGATTGGCGATAGGACACATGTAATAACACTTTCCATCTTTCCGCAGGAGAAGACAGCCACAAACAGCGCTCAGTAGAGCTCAGCACACAAATGTACGCACACGCATGTGCACACCTGCGCAGGCGACTCTGAATACACCCGCATTATTAACGAGGGCTACAACAAGTTAAACCATTCATTGCAAATAATCGATTATTGAAATAATTGTCAACTACTTTAGTAATTGAATAATCGTTAACTGTCTTTATAAAACATCCCAGGAGCTTCAGATTAAACAGAAATGACTCTGATTTTCAATACTACTTGCTAGAATAATAAATTTGTATTTTTTTCACCTGTTGTTGCAGCTCGATAAACAACTCAAAATAACTGCTGTAAAATATGTAACAAAAACATGTAACTAGGGCCAAAAAATAACATCTCAATTTTATTTTCCTTTTGGACAATTTTAATTCTAATCGATTTATTCAACGTCATCGAAAACTGCTGCTTTTTATTATGAACTCATAATATTTTAAAGAATGAGCCAATGAACTTGTTTTAAGTGTTTTCTACTGTAACTAACAGGCCCAATTAAGATCATCATCATTATGACTTTGTTGTTGTTTCATATCTAAAAGTTTTAAGTTTGTGAGTGTCCATCACTCGCTCCTGTCACTCAAACTGCGTTGCCATAGTTACTCACACATCAAGGGGAAAGGGGCGGGGCCTGCTGTAGTGGACCGCCAAACTTTAACTTTATCAGAGAAAACCTCACAAAAAGCACCTGTAAACCACTTTTGTAACACAGTAAAAGCAAATCAAAAAAACACTTTTGTGCTCGAGACTTTTACAAACAAGTTTCTGCGAAAGCAGTCGATTGGCCCGCGCAGCAGCAACAAACTTTTACAGATTAAGCTATATGAACCTCTCCTGAGGGGTTGCTCACAGCTGTTATTACGCAATAAAAAGGCTCACTAAACAGGCGCTAGGTTTCTGTTTGTCTCTTCTTTCTAAAGTCCTATCGCACGGCCTAATATTTACCTCAGGACTTCATGTAAATTGTAATCATTCCGGACGTCGTCTGAGTTTCTACTCCTGTGTGAATCGTCCATGTCTGTAAAAATGTCTGTAAAGTTTCCCCCGAATTTCCCCTCCTGTAATTCTCCAAACTTGTCCTGGTGTAATTCTAAAGCCGTGTGAATGGTATGTCTGTGTTTTCAATCCGTGAAGCGTTTATAAATAAATTAATAATGACTCTGCGACTTATTTTACCTTCAGATTTGAACCAAATTATTATTATTATTCTTTACGGATCATTTTCAAATGAAATTGTCGTTTTTTTCTACGATTGAATAGCTAAAGATTAATCAAACTACGATTGAAAGTTCGTGAACCGGAAGTACAACACCCTCGTTGTCATAGCAACGAAAGGTCAAGAAGATGGATGTTTGGGTAAAAGTTTGGACAGAACAGAGGAAAGAATGCCGCATAGTTTGGATGTTTGTATTTTATCAGCGTAAATGGATTAAAAGAGAGTCTTCGGTTGTTTTTCATAAGAAATCTGATGTTGTGGATGTGATTCTGATGAACAAACTCAACAACGTGACGAGGAGCTACTTTGCTGCTGCAGCTCAGGTCAGTTTAACGTTAGCCAATTCACGTTAAAACAAACCGAAAACACAAGAAACACTCATTTCATGAATGAAGTAAATAGTTGTTGCCATAAATCGCCCGTCGCCGTTTCCGGAAAGTCTGTGAACACAAGAAAATTACAGACATCGTATATGTCCGCGTGAAAAACTCAGAGGTCGTGGGGGAATTTAAAGTTTACAGACGTCCTGAGGTAAATATTTTGCCGTGTGAATAGTTAATAGTCGTAAGATAGAGTTCCGTAAAGCTGTTTAAGTTGTCCACTCGGGGCGCGCAGATCTCGATTATACGATTTGGCCATTTTGCACAACGTAGATTTTTAAAGACCTGAATGAATTAGATTTATTGCCCAGCCCTACATGCAACTATGTCAAAGGGCAACTACGTAATAAAACGCAAAAAAAGGCTTTCTCTTAATTTGCTGTGACAGTGGGAAAAACTAACAATGCTAACTACAGTAAATTATATGTGTGAAGAGTCTATACACCGATGTTTTTTCAATCTAATGTTGAACTGACCAGGATGAGTCCGGAGATGAGGGAGGAGGTTCCAGTCAGGGCCACGTAGAATTTCGGGGTGAGTGTGTTCAGAAACATGCTCACTGTAAAAACAGAAGGAAAAAAAACAAAATCAGTCTCAATTCTATGAAAAACAACCAAGTTAAAACCAATCGTTCTCTCCTTCATGGCTGGACCCTTTCTCTTTTTCTTGTCTGACCGCCCCCCTCCCACCCTCCCTATTTTCATTCACCTCTTTTTGCTGCCCCTCCTCCTTTTGCTCATCTCTCTTTTTATCTTCCCCCCACTTCTCTCGGCCCACCCCCTCCCTACCTCTTTCTTTTCCCTCTTTCCCCTCTCTCTCTCCCCCCTTCTCTCTGTCTCCCTCCATCTCTTTCTCTCCACTATACCCCCGACTTTCTCTCTCCCCTCTTCCTCCTTCTTCCGTCTCTTTTCCCCCTCCATCTCAGTCCCTTTTTCCTCTCTCTTCCCCACCTACCCTTTTCCTCCCTCCCTCTCTCTCCTTCTCATTTTCTGCCCCTTCCCCTCTCTCTTTCCCCCCTCCTTGCTCCCTCTTTCCTCTCTCCCCATCTCTCTTATCCCTCTTTCTTCTCTTCTCCCTTTCTCCCTGTCTGCCCCCCCACTCACTCTCTCCTTTCTCCTTCCTCCCCCTCTCCCTTCTTCCTCCTTCTTCCCTCTCTTCCCATCCCCCTCTCTTCTCCCCTTCCCTGCCTCCTTCCTCTCTTTTCTCCCTCGCCCTCTCTCCTTCTCACTTTCTCCCTTTCTCTCCTCTTCTACCCCCTCCCTCTCTGTTCTCTCTTTCTCTCCTCTCTCCCCCCTTTTCTCTCCTTCTACCCCATTTCTTGTCTCCCTCTCCCCTACCCCCCTTCTCTCTCTCTCTACCCCTCTCTCTTTTTTCCCTCTCTGTCCTCTCTCTCTCTACCCCTCCCTCCCCCCCCTTTTCCCACCTCCCTCTCCTCTCTCTCTCTCTCTCCCTCTCCCCTACCTCTCTCTCTCTCTCTCTCTCTCTCTCTGTCTGAAGTGGCAGCAGCTGTCTGTGTTTCTCAAAGACTCTCTGTGTGAGAAGAGTTTCCACTCGAGCTCAGACACTGGACCAGACTGAGGCCAATGAAGACGGACTTTACAAACATGAGGCCACAAGATCACTCACTTCAATCATCATCCATCAATCACTCACTCACTCAATCAATCAAAATGTATTTGTAGAGCACTTATTAGTGTCATTCCCCAATCAGAGTCAGTGTCAAATTTTAGTCAAATTGGATGTGCGCATGTCCAGAAGCTTCTGTGCTAGAACATAAACATTAGTGTTTGATTATGGCAATACCTACCAGGACAACAACATAGAATAAGCCTTATAAATCATTTTCTTTTAAATATGCTTTTTTTAGGCTAAATATATGAGCTAAACGTTTCTGAAGCTTAAAATGTAAACAGCTCAAAGCAGAGAAACTTCAAGTAACTGACATTAGTGTTAATTTATGTTTTTTATGACTAACAAAAGTACAAACTTTCAAGTGACTTTATCAAAAAAAAAAAAAAAAAAAAAAAAAAAAAAAAAAAACATTCAAAACTTTCTTAAGGAACTTGATTTATCTCATATGAGGCAATCTAAGGCTTCAACTGACAGATGACATTTTTAGCGTTCTGGCAGTTTAAACAATGAAAATACGTTTAAGCTAAGAAGATTTTCGGTAAATGCCTCCAATTGGGAATGACAGGCACTTTCCAAAAAATCGCGTGTGTTCCGATCCGAACACTGACTGCAAGGCGGGTGCATCGGGAGGCGTAGAATCATTCCATGGTCCTGTAATTTTCAACTTAAGATGGGCAGATTTTTAATAATAGTGATGCACGATCCAGCTTTTCTGTTCCAATCCCATCCCGATACTTTAGCTTAAGTATCTGCCGATATCAACCACAGTGTAGGGACTGAAATACCTCATCTTTCCTAATACTTACATAAGACTATATGGTCATATAGTCTTATGTAAGTATTATTTATAGTGCAAGTCACAACTTTACAACTTAATCTGAATAAAATATCCAATATTTTAAGTAGTGCTGTCAAGCATTAAAAATGAGAGAGATTAAGTAATTATGATCTGTAATTAATAATCTAATAATTATTTTTAATCTCACCTAAAATTGTTGAGAAATAACACTCAACTTAAGTGTTTTTGTTTTGTTTTTATCCAATTTAATTAATGACATTATTGTTGCAGATGGAAATATTAATATATTGTAAAAAATGAAGACTTTAGGAAGTGTTTTGTTGCCAAGTTGTCAAGTCGAACAAACCCTTATGTCCTTTGAAACTCAATGGAAACAACATAAAGATTGTGAATAAACGATTAATTTCGTTAAACATTAACTATAATTGTTTAATTAATCATTAATTTGAAGCCCTAAGACAGATTTTGAGACGTTCTGGATCAAAATCTGCATTGAAATTAATCTTTTACGTTCAATTAAAGGCACAACAGTGATATCGGCTGAACCGATATCATGGAGCCGATCCGTAAAATGTCCTGGATGAGCACCGATATTCGACCCTAGTATCAGATTGATGCATCCCTATTAATAAAATAGCTTTTCTGTTGTCATGACAACAGTGCAGACTTTGGCTAGCTTGGATGCTAATGGCAGTCGGAGATTATTTTTACTTGTTGCATAATTAATAATTCAGTCTTCAAACTAATGTAAAAAACATCTTGTTTAAGCAGAGAAAGTGAATGAGTTAAACTGTGTGTGATTCTAAAGTCTGTGTCATAGAGAAACGTGAGAGAAACAGATGTGTTCCTGTTGTTTTCTGCTTTTCTGCCACTCACTGCGGTTACATGATTAGGGAAATCAGACTAGGCTAGAAAACCGGACTCTACTTGGTTTTCCCCTCAAACCGGTTGGACCAGTTTTGCTCCTGTTTACATGTGAGAGAATAAACCGATTACCCTGGAGAGACTGGTCCTGCTGTGTCAGATTCACTACTGCATGACTGAGGCTGTAATTGTTGAACTACTTAAACATTGTTAATGTTGTTTACTTGTATTAACTGTTTGTATTACTGTTTGTTAAATGATACGTTTTTCTGGAACATGTAGGACTGTTTTAAACATTTAGATCAGTGTGAGATTATGTGAGCCACTTTGTGTAAGGCACTTTATAGTTCTAAAATTCTTAACTTATGGTTGGAATGTGCTGTGGACAGTGGTTGTGAGCATGCTCAGTTGCATTTGTCCAGCTGCAGACTGATTGTCTGTTTACATGAGTCTGAAATCAGACTACAATCGGTCGGGACCACATGCGCCAACTGGTTTTCCGAAAACCGGTTTACAGCTCCTCAATAGGTCTGCCCGGGTTTACATGCGCTTTGGAAAACCAGTTTAAATCGGACTAGGCTAGTTATCCAGTTTTCCTGGCCTCCATGTAAACACCCTGACTGTTTACCTGATTTTCTGTTTATACTTCACAGTATTCAGCAGCAGTCGTGGTTGTTTATATTTATTATCAGTCTGTAACTGCTTTTTTCTATTTTAGTCGTGCTTTTTACTTTTACATGAGAAATTCTAATTCGTCTCCACTGACTCTCATTCATTTTTGCCACTCACTGCTGACATTTACAATGCTCTAATGTCATCTGCATAACTTCTATTGTACAATACATTTACTGTTACTGTTGATCTCTGTGATATAAGTCACCTAATTCATTTTTTCTACATTTAAAATCATGATTTCAACTAAGATTTAAACAACTGTGATTATATTTTCATCATAATCAAACAACTCTAGTTTATATTGAAGAAAAATGTGGATAAATGCAGCCCAAAAATCATAAATGTCTCAATGTACAAAACAAATAATCACTTGGCTTTACAACACTGAATATTTTTGCATAAAAAGCGACGTTAAAATGAGCTAAAACACATTTGTTTGCTAGCATTCAGAGCCCAAACACATTAGCCTGCTTGCTATAATAAAAGCTAGCTGCTAGAGTTACCTAACCTGAGCTATTCTGAGCCTGAGTGAAAATATGCAAGGATGCTACAATTAGCAGCATGTGTTGTTAGCGTGCACGGCCAAAACAGACAATAAAAGCTATTAAAATGAGCTAGTTTTAACAGGCTAAGCTAATATTTGCACAAAAATCCTGGTTAGTAGCATGTTTTGTTAGCATTGGGAGCAAAAAGAGGACGAGACAAAACGGGAAAATAAAAAATGTGCATTAATAAATTGTGCGTTTACTTACGTGACGATTCCGTTCCAAACATGTCTAGGCCTCGAGCAAAGCAAGGAACGGGAGAGAGGAGGAGGAGGAGGAGGAAAGGAGGAGGATGGAGGAGAGAAGAGAGGAGAGAGAGTGACAGCTACACCGCGGGGGGCATCCGAGCGACAAAAGCATCAACGCTCTCCAAAAAAAAAAAAAAAAAAAACGTGCAGAAAGTGTCGTTATTAATCCATGTTTCCTTGCGGCTTCTTGCGCGTTAGCATCTCCGCGTTGATGGACGAGGAGGAGGAGGATAAGAAAGGAGGAGAGAGAAGAGGAAAGAGGAGGAAAGAGGAAGAGGAGGGGGAGGTGGCGACGGACGGAAGGAAAGCCCAGAGAGAGAGGCCTCGGCTGGGGTTTGAGCTGTAGCGGCGCTGGGAGGTGGTGGTGGTGGTGGGTGGTGGTGGGGCCTCCTGGGTGATGGAGAGACGGTGCTGGAATGAGACAATAGCAAAAAACAGTGACGTCACAATGGGGAGGAGGAAGAGAAAGAGGGAGAGGAGAGAGAGAGGGTGGAGAGGGAGAGGGGGGGGGGGCGATGGATGGATGGAGAGGTAAATGAGGCTGGACATGAACTGGAGCCGGAGATAAAGCGACGCTGTGGAAGTTAATGAAGCCGCGGTTAAGAATGGGACGAGGAACAATAGATTTAAGGCTGTTTAAAGAGGACTTATTGTGATTTAGGAATAAAGTGTAATAAATGCAGATTAGAGATGCAACTAACGATTATTTTGGTAATCGACTGCAACAAATGAATCGACAACTACTCGATTATTGAATGAATCGTCAACAAAGACAGGGCAATGTGGCCTAAAAGATATAAAAAAGGACATTTGCTATAGCGACATTATTGACGTTATAGCTTAAGATAGGCCTGGGCGATCTGGTTTTTGATTTTGTTCAATCTTTTCAAAAACTAATGAAAAATGCAATTCATGAACATAAAAACTTTACTTTTTGAAACTTTACATTGAAATTCTGCCTATAAGTTTGACTTTTGCTCCAAACTACACATTTTTACTGACAAAAAGATTGGTTTTCAATCTAAAGCCCACCACCAAATAATTGACAATCGTTTCGATTCGATCTCTCGATTTTTTGAATTAAAGAGTTTTATGACAATCTTACATAGGTCAATGTTACTAGTGAACAAAAATTGTATCTTGATTTGAGTAAATGTGACTAAAGTCGAATAGAACCAGCTGATATTTGAGTGACGACTTCAAATACAGTGGCTATTTATACTTTTTATTCTTTTCATTAGATTATTAAGCCACTAACTAACTCATTGAGTCTGAATGAACTGAGGGGTTTCCACAGAGAAGAGCTCTGACTGAAGCTGGTGTAAAGTTTCTGCTCTAAATAAAGACACTGGCAGCAGCAGCATCTGTGTAATATATATAACAATGTCTGATATAACAACTGTGCTTTTACAATAGGACTGTCGTAGAACAAACCAGGAGCTTCTCTGAGGGACGGGACACGATCAAAATAACACAAAATACAGATCTGGGCAGGGGACGACAGCATTTGTTACTGGTGTACATTTACTGAAAGAAGGAACATGTGCCTAGCAAACGTCAAAATAATATTACTCAAGTAAATTTAGACTTTTTTGCAGTGCCAGTTCTGCGCAAACATGATTTCATTTGAGACATTCAACATTCTGATTGAGGCAAAAGTCAGATAAGAACATCTGATAAAAAGTTTTTTTAGCTTCCTTGGGGCATTGTTTTCTTCTTTTGGTAGCATTGTTTGGCAGAAAGTTAAAACAGCTTTTCTGTTGTCACGGCAACAGTGCTGACCTTAATTAGCTTGCTTGCGAAAGGCAGTTGGACAGGTCTATTTTGCCCTTTGTCTTAGCCTTGGTCTTAATTATTCCTCTGTTGGTACTAGTGGTTCTTCCAGGCCTATACTCTGTCAGTGTAGAAGGTGTGGCTTCAGCCAGATGTGGGGTGCAATTTCCTTCAGTGAACCTGAGATGTGTCACGTCTGTGACAAAGTGAGCAGCTGCATTAAGATCACAGGCAAAAGTGAACTGTAGCAGCAGCTTCAGTTTGGGAAAAAAGTGTAATAATAGAAATCTATTTGGTGAAAGTCTATTCATATGACAGACTTTAACAACTTTGTCTAAAAATGCGTCTTTTCTTTTACATAAGGTTCACTGAAGAAACTGCACCCCACATCTGTGAAGCACACCTTCTACACTGACAGTGTAGCACTGGAGAGAGCCACTAGTGGCCAACAGAGGAATACTTAAGACCAAGTCTAAGACAAGGGGCAAAATAGACCTCTTAAAGTATTTTCACTGCTGCACAACAAACTTTTCACTCATAAAACAGATTAAAAATCATCTTTTATAGTCATAGAAAGACGCTGAGTTTCTCTGTTTGTGATCCTAAACTCTGTGTCAGTCATAGACATTAACTTAGTAGACGTGCAATCAGCAGTTCTGTTTAGTTGTTACAACACAAACAGCGTGACGCCATATTCCTTCAGTAGAGGTGATGACGCAAATCCATTGAACTCAACGGCAGAAGTTGCACTTTTATGGATAAAACGAGTTTAAACAAGCAATTTCAGCAAAACCACGAGCAAAACAGACTGATACTGTATGTGTCTTATGAAGCTTTTTTAAACAACACCGGCGATGTGACTCATATATTCTTAGGCTGGAGATGCTATACACTACTTCACTTGCCGATGTGACAGACGCTCCTCCACAGAGAAGTGAAGCTACAACTTTGTTTGGTGTTATTTATGTAATTTGTCTCACTAGTAACATGTAAAAGCGAACGTTTGGAGGTCATTAGAATCTTAAAGACGCACAAGATCAGAAGTCCCTTGTTGAAATTTGCTAATCCTTTGCAGTTTTATACACATATTTTATCGACAATAAAATACTAAAAGGTTTGTAAACTCAACACTAACCTGTAACAAGACTCTGACCTTTGCTAAATGTTGTTGATAGGTTTGTACCAGCTGACACTCTCTGGATCTTTCATAACTTTCCTTTTTTGAGGGGCTAATGCTAACGGCTATAGGAAAATAACAAGGAGAACGCTCCGGACTAGCTAAGATGCTAAGTGTTCGATAGCATCAGAGTCAAACTGCGCATCTACTAAATATATTTCTATAGTGTCAGTGAGAAATGTGAGACAAAAAAAAAGGATTCTTGTAGTTTTTCTGCTTTTCTGCCACTGTTTACCTAATTTTCTCTTTGCACATGTCACATATTAACTCAATATTCAGCAGTAATTGTAGTTCTTTACATTTAATATCAGTCTGTAGCTGCTTTTTCCCATGTTTTGAGTCTTACAGAAGAAATTAAAACATGTCTCCATTGACTCTCATTCATTTTCACCACTCACTGCTGACATTTAGAACATATGCGTAACCTCTATTACAGAAACATAAAAAACCCACGTCCCAGCCACACTCTGAGCGTTAAATGATGTATTCAAATGTTCCCTGAGCGCGGCAGGTTAAAGGTGACCAAAGCCAGCGGTCTCAGGATTCTGTCTTTGCTCAAGATTCAAATTCAAACATTTGCATCGCTGCTTTTGTCCTGGACTTGAATTTGAATTTGCAAAACATTTGACTGGATCCTCGGCTACAAGTCAAACACGGCGTGATGATGGCTTTTCCACGGCTTTTATGAGGAAATGTGTTCAGTAATGATCACCTCGTGGCTTATAGTTCTTACCTCCTGCATTTGACTAAACCCAAAGTCAAATGTAATGTACTTGGTTTTTATCCTTTTTCTCTTTTTGTATCACAGTTTTCTTGGAGCCAGTAGTTCATAATTAAGATTTTATTACGATTCATGTTCTGTATTTCTAAGTTTTCCCTTCACTGTGATTGGCTAAATCCAGCAGAACAAAGGTTGACCAATAAGAAACATAGGAAAAAAAAAAAGTAGTTTTGAACAAACAGCTACATTAAATACAAAAATTGTAAACATATGTCCTACCTAATTTTTCCACATGTTACTATAGACAATAGGGCTGGGACAAGAGACAAGAATAGAGGGATTATTTGTTCATCAACACGGGAGATGTGCTCATTGACACAAGCTGTAGCAGCCATTAGGTCTGGGCAATATCACTGTTGACAATCTGATTTTTTTGGTGAAATCGTCAAATTGTGATTTCCCATTTCTCTATTTAATTCATCTGTTTGTTAAAAGACAGACAATTATTTCCAACCTACTTCTCTGAGCCTCAGAGTTGCCAGGTTTGTTTCTTTATAACGAGTTTGGCCGTCTGTTTTTAATAGTTTTATGAGTTTTGAAGGTCATGTGTTGAAGTCTTTTGTGCTGCAGCTACAAGTCAAGTTCCAGGTGAATTTTAGTAAATTTTCAAGTTTGATTTACAAAAATATATCTATTTATGAATTAAATGTGGATTTTATCACATTTTCAAAAGCTGTTATTAGTGTTAGAAAAGCCAAAATTGTATTATCACACAATGTTCTAATTAATCGATTTTTGAATATGTTCTGAAGTCGCTTGTCTTTGGATTTTTTTCAAAGGCTTCATCACGTTTTTGTTTTTTTGTTTTTCTGAACTCTGGTGAGTCTTTGTTCTGCTCTGAGTGAGTGACAGCTGGATTTAACCAATCACAGTAAAGTAGGAACTTTCAGAAAAAGCAGATGATTGTATCTACCTAAAAGGCAAAAGACAAGAGTCTACAAGAATTGTAATAAAATTGAAATCGTGATCCATCTCTAGGAAAGTTATGATGATCATTTTTTGCCATATCGCCCAGTCATAGCAGCAATACTCATCACCAGCACTGTTGTCAGCTAACTACACAAGTTTATCACTGTGTGAAGATAAAAGTTGTGCTGCTAAATCAACATTTGTGAATGATGCACGTGAGTTTTGACTCAACTTGAATTATGTGATAATTTTATGATAACATGTGGAAAAAATATAATAAGTCAATTTAAGTCAAATGAACATCTGGATTGTACAAAATGTCTTCTCTTTTCTCTGGATCCACTTTGGTGCTGATTGATTGTGAAAAGTTTAGTGTTGACACAATCCTGATGTGAACAGCAGCTTTGACTATGACACATGTAAATGTAACAAAGTCTAAAAGGACATTTAAAGGTTCTTTGCATTTATTCATTAATTTAAGTATTGTGATACATGTGCTACGATACACACACAATCACATCACAATAGGGCTGGGCGATCTGAGCAAAAATCACAATGTTTATCTCATATTGATCAATCTCGATTTTTGGTTCAATGTTGTTTACCTTTTACAAAAGCAAAAAGAAAAAAAGTGGATGAAAAAACTTTGAATATCCAGTCACAGGAAGTAGAATAAAAAGCCTTTATTAACTTTGCCAAGCCAACATGTTTCAGGGCAATAAAAAAAAAAACTAATTTTTGACCCACGAATTTTGGATGTTGCTCCATGGCTGTTTTTGTTTACATTTTTATATTGTTTTGATTAATATTATTCTATGAAAGTTCTGCAAACCTGACAAGAAACATGGTGGATTTGGCATTATTTCCAAGCCTTCTCAAGCCTTTTAAAACTGCATCAAATACAGACTTTTTTCTATAATTCCAGTAGATGCAATTACTGGCTCTGATATACTCCTAGGGGCGGGAGATAATATATCATTTGTGAGAACGTCGCAATAAAAATTTATAAAAATTAATTATATAGATTTTGGATTTTGTTATATAATTGTGCACACACAGAAACTTAGGCCAACTGCTGCTTAAGTTTAGAATTTAGTGACTTTAAGAGAGTTTAAAGAGGCTAAAACAGTACTATACAAAGAAGAGAAAATGTGAAAACAGAACTTAAGTACAACTAAATACAAATATATATAAAGAAATTTTAGAAACGTCATGTTTAGGCAATCTTTGATATACACAGTCAATTATATTGTTCTCGCAAACATTGTCTTTTATATCACGTTGTCTTATTGCCCTGCCTTATACTGCCAATGTCTGGTTTCTTTATAGTGAACTAACAACAAAAACACTTTGATTTTGCTTCTAAAACTGGCACGTTTATTATTATTTCATACCTGCGAATATTAACCTAACAATCTTGACATTTCTAGACTAAATGTCCAAAATGTGTAACTTGTCTATCCATTTTTGTCACTTTTTGATAAACCCAGCTGTGTTTCCTGTCATTTTCAATGTCATTCTGTCTGATGTAAACCGTGATAAATATTTACCGCAGAGACTCACTGACTGTCACAGCAAACTAGGTCATAATTACAACAAAATGAGAACTTGTCATGTGGGCTTTAAGTCTTGTTTGTTTAGCTCTTGGTCAACTGGTTTCATCCTAATTTCACAGTTGTTCAAACAAGGCTTGTCTTTGGTTCAGAGTGGACTTTGTTCCTGGTTTGTTTTGTTTAATTTAATGCCATTTTAGTACAAGTTTAGTTAACATTCAGCTACTTTAATGATCCTTGTTTGAACAAATTTGACAAATATATATTGAAGTATTTTGGCACAATAAAAAGTTAAAAATATTGGTTGACATTTTGTCCTTTTGTGTTTTACTTCATGAACAAATAACACAGTTTATTAAGCATTCAAAGCTAATTTGTCTTGTTAAGTCAAAGCCAGCATTTCTCCTTTTGCTGTTGTTATAGAAAACATAGATAATGATCTGTTTTTAGCCTTTTTTTTCCAAGTACAACAAACCTGTGTATAATGCAAAAACCTAAACTTAAACTTTACAGGAAAAATCCACAAATTGTATTGTTTTAAAACACAATGCATTCTCACCAAATGCAGAAAAACATCATGTCTTGCTCCATTTTCGTGACAAATTTGGAAATATTGGCAAAACCTAGTGTCTAATATTAAGCATAAGACTGTATTTGTTTGATTTAAGTTTGTACAAGTAATAAAAAATGTCATGCAGATGTGTTTTTGGAGAGAAAAGGAGCCTAAACTTGAAGAGTGGAATCTACTATTAAAATCTATTGAGCGTTAGCCGCTGTTAGCCACACTGCTAACGAGCTTAAGTTTATTAAAAGTGGGATTACTGTAAAAAGAGGAGTGTTTTCCAGCGCGGGGATTAAAGGGGATGTTTGGCTTACCTCTGAGCGGGATAAAGCGCGTTAGATCCGTGTCAGATCCGCGTTAGGAGCGGGCATTTCCCCCCGAGCAGCAGAGACATGTGTCGGAGCAGCGGCAGACTGTTGGAGACGTGTCTGTTAGCGGCTGTTAGCATCTGTTAGCTCAGCGTTAGCTCGGCGGTTAGCCACAACTTCTGTTAGCCGAGAGGAGGTGTGTGTGTGACTTGTCAGATGTTTGCGTTCTTTCTTCAACAATTTTTTATTTTTTTTTTCGCGTCAATTTTTATCCTCTGTAAAGGCAAATAAATAAGAAAAATATATTACTTTTTTTATATCTATTTCGTAGCTATAAATAATGAGAAGAGGATACTTTGAAAATGTTACATTATTTACCTATATTTTCATAATACACTATATTATTATTATTATTATTATTATTATTATTATTGTTGTTGTTGTTGTTGTTGTTGTTGTTGTTGTTATTATTATTTTCAATATTTTTGTAATACCTGTATTTTGTATTGCAATCTGTTATTAAATCAAATCAGAGAATTTATTCTTAATACTTAAAAAACTTCCATACTGGAGACATGTAATAAAAGTTTATTTAGAAATCTGTGGGTCTTTTGTTTGCAATTGGAATTAAAAATATTTGTAAATTCATGGGTACATTTACTGATTTTTTTCCACTTTTTCTTTAAAAATTCCATTGTATTCCTTTTATTTAGAGCAAAATCAGCCTCTGGGATGATCCAGACTCGGATTTCAGCTCTACTGTAAGCCTCCAAATAAAAAAAAGTCCTCAAAAATTCAAAAATTTTAATAGGACTTTTGTATTGGCTCCGCCTAAATTTTTTTTGCGTAATTTTGGGTCCCTAAAACTCATTTTTACTTCAGCTGCCTTCAGCCTCCATCCATCCATCTTCTTCCGCTTATCCGGGGTCGGGTCGCGGGGGCAGCAGCCTGAGCAAGGACGCCCAGACTTCCCTGTCCATACACACCTCCTCCAGCTCTTGCGGGAGGATCCCGAGGCGTTCCCAGGACAGTCGAGAGACATAGTCCCTCCAGCGTGTCCTGGGTCTTCCCCTTGGCCTCCTCCCAGTGGGACATGCCGGAACACCTCACCAGGGAGGCGTCCAGGAGGCATCCGGTACAGATGCCCGAGCCACCTCAGCTGGCCCCTCTCGACGTGGAGGAGCAGCGGCTCTACTCCGAGTTCCTCCCGTGTGACTGAGCTTCTCACCCTATCTCTAAGGGAGCGCCCAGCCACCCTGCGGAGAAAACTCATTTCGACCGCTTGTATCCGCGATCTTGTCCTTTCGGTCATTACCCAAAGCTCAAGACCATAGGTGAGGGTTGGAACATATTGACCGGTAAATCGAGAGCTTTGCCTTTCGGCTCAGCTCCTTCTTCACCACAACGGTTCGATACAGCGACTGCATCACTGCAGACGCTGCACCGATCCGCCTGTCAATCTCACGTTCCATCCTTCCCTCACTCGTGAACAAGACCCCGAGATACTTGAACTCCTCCACTTGAGGCAAGGACTCTCCACCCACCTGGAGAGGGCAAAGCACCTTTTTCCGGTCGGGTTCAGCCTTTACAGAGGAATTGTCAAAACCCCAAATATGCCAAATCTAGAGTCATTTATGTCTCAGCTTTAACACCAGATATATCAATCCTTATATCCAACAAAAAAAATTACAGAGATACAGCTTTAAAAAGACTCCAGACATTTGCCTGGAACAGTTTTAGTTTGAATTTTTAACCGATTTTAGTCAAACGTGTGAGGGAAAAAAGGTCATGTGTATTGGCTTGTTATCAAGTAGTTATAATCAAGTTATCACTGCGGTTACATGTTAAGAGAAATCAGACTAGGCTAGAAAACCGGTTGGACCAGTTTTGCTCCTGTTTACATGTGAGAGAATAAACCGATTACCCTGGAGAGACTGGTCCTGCTGTGTCAGATTCACTACTGCATGATTGAGGCTGTAATTTGTTGAACTACTTAAACATTGTTAATGTTGTTTATTTGTATTAACTGTTTGTAATACTGTTTGTTAAATGATACACAGTTTTTTTTCTGGAACATGTAGGACTGTTTTAAACATTTAGATCAGTGTTAAACATGTAGTTAAATGTGAGATTGTGTGAGCCACTTTGTGCAAGGTACTTTAGAGTTCTAAAATTCTTAATTTATTGTTGGAATGTGCAGTGGTCTGGGGTTGTGAGCTGCTCAGTTGCAGACCGATTGTCTGTTTACATGAGTCTGAAATCAGACTACAATTGGTTGGGACCACGTGTGCCAACTGATTTTCCGAAAACCGGTTTACATGGACTTTGGAAAACTGGTTTAAATCGGACTAGGCTAGTTATCCAGTTTTCCTGGCTTTCATGTAAACACTCTTACAGAGATGTAAGCCGCTGTCAGGGTATCACAATAAATGATCAAAAACACAAAAACGCTCTTACAACGATGATTTGTCACACCAGTGAGTTCACCTGGACCTTTGACGCCGGTTACATATTAATAAAAATTCAATAGTTCATATTATTTTCATAGACATTAATTTATCTTCAAAAACACTGGGGGAATCCCGAGGCGTTCCCAGGCCACTATGTCTCTCGACTGGCCTGGGAACGCCTCGGGATTCCCCCAGAAGAGCTGGCAGAAGTGTGTGGGGATAGGGAAGTCTGGGCCTCCCTGCTCAGACTGCTGCCTCCGCGACCCGACTCCGGATGAAGCGGAAGAAAATGGATGGATGGATGGATGGAACACTGTAAATGTAGGCCTGGGTTTTCTAGAAATAATGTGACAAATGAAAAACTTAATTTACCTAATAAACCAAAAACTTCACCTCTCTCAAGTTCCACAAAGCAGAGCCGAGTCGTTGATAGAAAATTTGACTTTTAATGCAACATTTTGTGAAGTACAGTGTTCGGATGAGGACTCCACTGGACAGACTCAGACACGCGGGTTAGAAGAAGTGTGAACCATGGTACAGAATATACAGGCTTTTATCATGAAATATCCAGGTTAATATCATAAAAATAAACAGTGGAAGATAGAGAGCTGTATTTTTATTCATTTTTTTAAACCGCTGCACATAAAAACGTAACATTTCCGTCGCTTAAATTTCGTTACAGTACCGAGAACAAAGTCGAGAATCCGCGTCGAAGCTAAAGGGAAGCCCAATTTAGATTACGTTTGACTAATTTGGACAATATTCTCCCCAAAATGTTTTACAATCGGCACAAGAAAAAGGTACAAGTCTCACAGTTTTGTCGTGTTTGGAGGCGGCGTTTGCATACAAGTGCTGTTCCCATGTCTTGTAAATCCACTTTTGAAGCAGTAGTTGTGTTTTTGTACAAAGATAATTTCATATTCGATTAAAAAACATGTCTAACGTTTGACTGAAAGCGAATGGAGCTAGTCTGGATCGTAAATTAAAAGATGCGAACCTATAATAATCTCATATTTAGTCAATTTGTTAATAACTACTTGCGCTTTTCGAACAAAGAATTAGCAACTTTGCATATTTTAATGGAAGCACAGCAGGAAAACATAATGGAAAATGTCATAATTGTGTTTGAAATAGCAATTTTACAAACTTTAAATGAAAAAAACATTTAATTTTCGAAGCAAATCATTGGTTTTCTATGAAGCCACGTCAGATAAAACAACGCAAATTTCAGTAACAGCATTTAAAGATTTGTTTAAAGGAACCTTACGTAAGATTCTGATTTTAGATTTTTATAAACGTGACCGGATATATTCATTTGTAATGTTATTTTTAATGAAAGCCAATGTAAATCTGACTTATTCTTGATTTAAAATGGAACGGGAATGATGTTTAACGGATTATCCAATCAGAGAGCAGATGCAGCAGTTGTTTCCACGCAGTTCTCATCGATCTTTAAGCTTAAGCTCGTCTTACGCTGAAGAAGAACGCGCCTGTCCGGTGGTTATTACCCATGATTCATAGCTAAGTTTGATCCCGTTTGATCAGTAGTTTCTTCTCAATTTAGTTACAAAGACAGGCTTGTTTCTATTTTAGATTAAATAATAGACAAAATACGGTTAGGGCTGCAGCTAGGATCTTTACAAATTTTCTCTCCAGACAAAGCTAAGTTGTTGTCTTGGAGTTGTGGCCTAAATTTACAAACAAAATCAACCAAAAAATTACCCAAAAGAAGATCCTGACGTTGAGTAATTGAATAAAGGTGCACTGTGTTCTTATATTTTGAGCAAAAAGACTTAAATAAATCATAAAAATCTGCATCTTTACTTAGACTGAGCTCAGTATGTCCTGTTATTTATCCTGGAGAATGTTTGTTTCTTTAGTAAAGATGTTGCTGTAGCTGTATTTTTCTCAAATAATGACATTATTTAGACTGATTCAGAATGAGGTAATATATGGTTTTAACATTCTAAATCTTTGTTAAGTAGCATTTATTTTAATATTGAGCATAATTTAACTGCCTGAGAATAAGATTTGCCAATGGAACAGTGCTACTGATGGAACAAATGCTACTGAGCTTGACAGAATCACAAAAAATATCTGGTTCTTTTGGCAAATGTTTATAATTTTGACTTAGTTAACCACTTGGCGGACATATACGGTACCTCCAGCCTTTTTTCTACATTTTCAACTGTGTTAGTTTTCTCATAGGAATAAACTAACTTCTGCATATTTAGAAGAAAGGGTTAGTTAACACACAAGACAGTTAAGTCAATAATTGTAACTTGTTGCAGCCTTGAACAACTGTAAATATAGGTCTGGGTTTCAGGAATTTTGTGAGAAATCAAGTCAAAATTTCTCTAATTTAACACACTGGGCTTTGACTTGGATAAGAAGAAAATAATTAAGACTTTAGGTTTAGTTTTGTCTTGGTAAATTAACTCCAAATGTTTCAAAATGTTCCAACACTTGATGCCTTTTGAAATCTACTTAATCTTACATCTTACATACGGTTCCTTTTCTGCTGATCCTGAGCTAAAACAAAAAACTCCAATTTCATGTTAATATTTATTGGTAATTTCACAAAAACAGAACTACCGCCGCTGCTGCCGTCAACGCGAGTGAGACCAGACCTAATTCTGCGTCTTGTTTTTCCTCTAGTTTTTGTACAAAGACGAGACATCTATCCATTCATGCAGAGAGTGGGGTCAGAGGGTCATGAGGAGGAGAGAGAGAGCTTGTCCGTTTGGATTTTGGTGAAGAAGTTTCGTGGTGGTTGTTGTTGTCGTTAAGTCGCTGCAGTTGTCGTCGTCGGTGTCGTCGTTTTAAGCGTTTTGCATCTCTTTCCCGATCTTGTAGCTCAGGATCTTGTTCCAGTCGATCTTGGTGCGCGTCACAGGGAGCTGGCGGCGTAAGGCTTTGAAGGTGGTGTCCGACATCGTCTGGTAGTTCTCGTTGATGGCCGTCTGCAAACAAAAAAGAAGCATTTAGAATATAGTAAATTACAGTAAAATCTCTAATGAGGGTTTGTTAAGGATTGAGATGTCACATTTAAGACCTTTTTAAGAGAAACCTAGCGCCTGGTTAACTGTTTAGCCGGTCTTTTAATCATGTATAACAGCCGTGATGAGCGTCTTGGAGGAGGTTCATTTAGCTTAATCTGTAAGTTAAGTTACGAGTTTGTTGCTTCTCCGAGGGTCGGTCGGCCACTTTCAGTGCTCAGGCTCGAGGAAATTTAAATTCTGGAAATGTCCCCCCGCACAATCTGGCGTCTTTTTGCTTTGCTTTTACTGTGTTGCTAGACGCGCTTACACGAGTTTTTTTCTGATAAAGTTAAAGTTTGACAGTTCACTGCGTGTCTCCTCCGGACTCGCCCCAAAGCAGCATCATCGATGATGTCGAATAAAATCGATGAAAAATAGAAATTGTCCAAAACGAAAATAAAATGGCGATTTTATTTTTTGGCCATATCGCTCAATCCTTTGTAAAGATCGTATTTTTATCATAAAGCAGGGCTATTCAAATGGCGGCCTGGGGGCTAAATGCGACCCACCAAGACCTATGTTTTGGCCCAGCTTGATAAAACAGACCTTACTCAACTGGTGTAGTTTTTTCGTTCATTAGCCTGAGAAAATATGTATTATTTGCCACATTCTGCGAGGACACTGGCAACAAAATGTGCTCTTTCTTTTGCACGATTCTGAAATATTTTTTGTTGTTATTGTTGTGGTTTTATGCTAAGTTGGAGTTGGAGTTTGGAGATTTAAGATGTTTCAACTGCTGCCCAATTAATTTCCCCAACAAACAAATCAAAAACTTTTTTTTTGTCTTTTTAAGAACATAAGATAAGATAATAAGTTGAACTGTGAGTTACCTGTGAGTGCGGTTTATATATGTACTTTATCATTTTTCTTAGTTAAATCTAGTGGGTGCGGCTTATATTCAGGTGCACTCAATAGGCCAGAAATTACAGTATTCTAAAATCGGTTAGTGAAAAATGTGAGGGAAGCCACAATGTTCATTAATTCATTTTTTCTACCGCTTAATCCCATTAGGGGTCGCGGGTGACTGGAGCCTATCCCAGTGACTTTGGGCCTTAGGCGGGGAACACCCTGGACAGTGGCCAACTTGCCGCAGGATTAGACAGACAAACATTCACTCTCTCATTCACTCACTAAGGGAAATTTACAGTGATGCCCAATTAACCTAAACATGCATGTTTTTTGGAGGTGGGAGGAAACCGGAGAAAACCCACGGTGACACGGGCAGAACATGCAAACTCCACCCAGAGAGATCGAGAGATGTTGATATGGTCCGACCCGGGAGTCGAACCCACGACCTCCTTGTTGGGAAGCCAGAGCTCTAACCACTCTGCTACCGTGCACCCCAATGTTCATTAATTCCAATGAAAAGAGATCGCTAGTGAATAGTGAAACAACATCTCAAGTTGATCTAGAACATCTCATTGTAAAAAATGAATGTACAACACATTTGTATTTCATTATTATTTTCACACAAATGAAAGGCAGACAGTACAAACCTGGTAGGCTCCCTCTGCCTCCATCATGATCTTCACAAACTTTTCTGCAGTACTCGCCTCGTTCTGAAACAGACAAACTTTATGATCAGCCAGGGACAAAATAATATTAACAAAACAAAATGTAGCTGATTATAACTGTATTAAAGTTGTGTTACTGATGCTGCATTCACAATAGATTCTGTTCAGGATCTGTTTGCCTGAATAATCCGGTACGATTGAGTAATTGTCAAAGTGCAAACAAATTCTGATCTAAATTTAGAGCTAAATTTTCTAAACCTGGTCCTGTTGTCTTGGTCCAGTTGAATGAATATTTGCACAGAGACTAGAACATTCTCTAAAAATATCAGCGACAAATATTATATCAATACAGATACAGATCCCGATATAAAACAGCCCAGCATTACGTAGTGTTTATCTTTAAATGTTGACTCACAGAGAGTTTTATGTCCTCCTCGACTTCTTTGTGGCTCACCAGCTGCACGTTTCCATCTTCATAATAATGGACCTAAAACACAGACATGATGTCAACACCGTGTTCGATACCAAAATCAACCAGTTCTATTTAAGCTGGAGACTGAGGGGTCCTGCAGATCTGAGCTACTGATCCAAACAGTTTATTGAATCCATCATTTGAAGCTTAAACCCCTGGATCTAGTCCCTGGGTCGACATGTCTGTTTTTCCCCTCGGTTCACCCTTTACCTGTGTTTCAGTCTTTACCTGTATTTTCATGATGCCGGCCACCTTAGCGGACGGAGAGGAGACGGTAAACTTCCACTCTGACCTCCAACGACCATTCCTGGAAAAATACAAACACTTAACTGTAACTTTTCAGCCAAAACACAGACTTGAACAAAAGCATTGCTTCTTTACTTGGATGTCTATGTTAGATAAAAACTAAGGATGGGGTGAGAATTTTCACAAGATGAGGCACAAGACTGAGATCACGAGATCGAGACGAGACTTTGAAATAATCATTTGAAAGCAGAGTTATCAGTATTGTTTATTTTTTATGTAGATTTCATTATGTCTATAACACTTTTCTTATTGTTCAAGTGATATGTCAATGTCAAATTTATTTATAAAGCACATTTAAACAACCAAGTGACCAAAGTGCTGTACAGATATGACTTTAATCATTTGACTGAACTGATCCTTTCCTCTGACCTGAGTAGAGATGTGAAAATGATTAGGTTAAATCGATAATCGTAATAATTCCAAACACAATATAATCATAAGAACAAAAGAATTATAATAGTGACACTTTTGGAAACAAAATAATCTTTTTAGATTCTCTTCTGAAACTAGTGATTATTGCTGCAGAAGTGTTTGATCTCAGATAAATACTATTTGTTTTTATGTTTTGCAATATTCATTCATTCATTCTCTACCGCTTAATCCCGTTAGGGGTCGCGGGTGACTGGAGCCTATCCCAGTGACTTTGGGCCTTAGGCGGGGAACACCCTGGACAGTGGCCAACTTGCCGCAGGGTTAGACAGACAACCATTCACTCTCTCATTCACTCACTATGGGAAATTTACAGTGATGCCCAATTAACCTAAACATACATGTCTTTGGAGGTGGGAGGAAACCGGAGAAAACCCACGGTGACACGGGGAGAACATGCAAACTCCACCCAGAGAGATCGTGAGATGTTGATGTGGTCCGACCCGGGAGTCGAACCCACGACCTCCTTATTGGGAAGCCAGAGCTCTAACCACTCTGCTACCGTGCACCAAGTGGTTTGGTTTGCAATAGTAAAAGTAAATTTGTGATTTTGTGAGCCTTGTTGTGGCGGTTAAATCTGGCGGCCAAACAACAAATAATAATAAATCGTTTTTGCAGCAAATGCAGCAGATTGTTTTGTCACATTAAGACTGTTTCATTCAGAAGTTTTAATTTAATAAAAAGTAGCATGTTAGACAATAAGAATGAAAAGGATTTGATTGAGGTTTGGTTGTGGTGATAGTAATCGTGAATAATCAATAAACAGTGATGTGGCTCAGGCTTCTTTATCCTCTTTCTCTGGTTAAACAAACATACTGCTGACCCTCTCTACTCTCTCTAAATGTATATATTTGTTTATCTTATAGTCCTTCTGTCTCCAGCCACATCGCTCACCTGTGTTTCTCCTGTTTGTACAATAATCCTCTAAAGCAGCAGTAAGACGGACTGGAGCTGCTCTGATCCCATTAGATTAAACCAGATTATCACCAGCAGATAATCACAAGCACTTCACGCTTAAACAAGTCGGCTTAAGAAACAGATTACAATCATCTAATGGCTCAATAAAGGCTATGCAGACATTCTTATATTTGAACTTTGACGTTTTGGTACTAAACTGTGTGTATGTTTTAAATGAAAAGACAGATGAGACTTGGTTATTCCACATGAACGTACCAGAAGTTTTTTGGTTGAAACTGATGGCACTCGATGCAGACGATGATGGTTTGCTGCCCGTCGATATTTTTACCATAAATCTGTGAATAAAAAGGAAAAAAGACCATTTGTTAGTGTAAGTTACAGCGAGGCATTTATATTGTCAGAAAAACTTCTGATACTTAGAGCCTGACTGGAACTGTAGTCGACTTATAGATTCTTAGTTGAGTAAAGACTGATCCAAACAATCTACTTGCTTAGACTAAAAATAAATGAGTTTTTGGGATAATCTATGGGGCAGTGATAATCTTAGAATAGGATCTTCCGGAGCAATCTTGAAATGTTCTAAGGCCAGTCCAGAGACACATGTCCCTCCGGTGTGTCATGGATTTTCCTCAAAGTCTCCTCTTGGTAGGACGAAACACCTCCCCAGTGAAATTTTGTCCAGGAGGAACAGACGCCCGAGCCATCTCAGCTGGTTCTTTTTGATGTCGAGAAGCAGCGGCTCTACTCCAAGTTCCTCCTGTGATTGAGCACCACACTTTATCTCTAAGGAAACGCCCAAATGTCCCTGCAGAGGAAACTAGGCCACTTGTATCTGTGATCTTTTACCCAAAGCTCATGGCCAAAGGTGAGGGTTGAAAGGTAGATTGACAGGCAAATTTGTTATTTGATTGTGTTTCTCTCTTTCTTATGGGAGAGATTCCGTTTACAAGTGTTTCTACTGTGCCACAGCAAAATGTTCTCTTTGAAATTGAGCTGCTTTGTCTCTTAAACAAGAAATAAGCTTGTGTGTCACATCAAACTTAATAAAAACCTGTTTTTTATTGGAAGAGTATATCTACACTGAGCAAATACATAAACACAACACTTTTGTTATTGCTCCCATTTTTTATGATTTGAACTCAACAATCTAAAACAGTTTCTACAAACACAAAGTAACCATTTCTCTCAAATATTGTTCACAAATTTGTCTAAAACAGTGATAGTGAGCACTAATCCATCCCACCTCACAGGTGAGTCACATCAAGATGCTGATGATTATTGCACAGGTGTGCCTTAGACTGGCCACAATAAAAGGACACTCTAAACAGCAGCTTCACACAATAGGACCAAGTGTTGCATTTATATTTTAGTTCAGAGTAATTCTGTTTCTCACTTTCTTACAGTGCAGACTCTGTTTACAGCGTTTACTGTTTTTTCTCTTATGGTGGAGACTATTCACAGTATACAGTTTAATCTCTTATGGTGCGTTCAGACCAGACAGCATATTTACGTCCATTTTTAGTGTTAAGTCAATGTAAACCCGCGTTAAAGCGTATTTGCGGTGCGTGCTGGCGTCTGGGGCGTCCATTGACGCGCGTCTGAAAACGCGGCGTCTTGTGAAGTGGAAGCACATACCTGCGGCGGTAGCAACTTTGCTCAAAGCGGCGGCCGCCACAGGAGTTGGGAAAATCCACCTTTAGACGCGTTGGAAGTCGGCGTCAGCCAATCAGAGACTAAACTCCTGCGACACGTTGTTCTCTTCTTAAATCAAGAGGAAAGGACGACTGTTTAGTCTTTTAATCATTTTTTTTAATAAAAGGTCGCTTGTTTTGGGGCTATTTTCAAAGGCTTGGTCGTTTGTTGCTCTGAAAACCTGGAGACACGACAAATCCAACAACATGGGACCTGATCTGGACTGACAGCGCCTCACATGGATCTATTAAAAATGCTTGGTGCAGTCTTTAAATCACTGCTGTACGACGGGAGGAGCCGAGGAGGACAGAGACAGCAAAAGAACTGCCTGGAGGAGGAGAAAGTTGTGTGATCGGGTAAGCTACGTTTAATAAATGCAACAAGCCTCTCTCTCTCAACGTGATCTGTCTACAGTGCAGACTCTGTTCACATTACATAACCGTGTGTTTTCTCTTACGGTGCAGACTGTTCACAGTACATAACCGTGTGTTTCTGTCTTACAGTGCAGACTCTGTTCACAGTACATAACCGTGTGTTTTCTCTTACAGTGCAGACTGTTCACAGTACATAACCGTGTGTTTCTCTCTTACGGTGCAGACTCTATTCACAGTACATAACCGTGTGTTTTTCTTTGTTCACAGTACATAACCGTGTGTTTTCTCTTACGGTGCAGACTCCGTTGGGGTAGTGGTCCTTGACGTAGCCCCTCACAGCGGTGTCCACAGCATTTCTCCAGCTCTCGCAGGAAGAGTCGACGTCTTGAGGCTGGGCGTCGCTGGCCTCTTTGCGGAGGTGATCGAACTTAAACGAGATCTTGTTTTTGGGGTCCAACACGCGACCGTTGCCCAGGTCTCCATGTTCTGTGATTAAGACCTGCAAATACACAAGAAATATGTCAGTGTTTTGTAGGAAAGAGAGAGAGAGAGAAATAAAGGGAACGCTAGAGGTAAAGATGGGGGTAAAGGGAGTGAAAGAGCGAGACAGAGAAAGAGAAAGAGAGAAGGTAGAGCGACGGGAGAAAGAAAAAGAAAGCTAGAGGAAGAGATAAAGGGGGCAAAGGGAGAAAGAAAAAAGAGAGAAAGAGAGAGCAAGAAGGTAGAGTGAGGGGAGAGAGAAGGACAAAGAAGTAGAGATAGAGGGGGGCAAAAAGAGAGATAAAGGAGAGGGGGGGTAGAGTCAGGGGGAGAGAAAGAAAGAAGAGAAAGCTGGCGGTAGTGATAGAGGATGAGGGAGATAAAAGGGAAAGAGCGAGAGAGAGAGAAAAAAGAAGAGAGAGTGAGGGAAGAGAGAAAAAGAAAGCTAGAAGAGGAGATTGAGGGGAAAAGGGAGAGAGAGAGAGAGGGAGAAGAAGGCTGAGGGGAGAAGGGAAGAGAAGCTAGAGGTAGAGGGGCAAAGGGAGAGAGAAAAAGGGAGAGAGAGAGAAGGTAGAGCGAGGGGAGAGAGAAGGAGAAAGAAAAGAAAGCTAAAAGTAGAGGTAGAGGGGAACAAAAAGATAAGGAAAAAGAAGAGAGAGAGAGAGAAAGAGGGAGAAAGAAGGTAGAGTGAGGAGAGAGAAAGAGAAAGCTAGAGGTACAAATAAGAGGGGCAAAGGGAGAGAAGAATAGAAGAGAGGGAGAGAAAGAGAGGGAGAAAAAAGAAAGCTAAAATAGAGATGGAGAGGGGGGCAAAAGGAGAGAAAGGTAAGTAGAGTGAGGAGAGAGAAAGAAAGAAGAGAAAGATAGGGGTAAAGGGGGAAAGGAGAGAAAAAGGGTGAGGGAGAGGGAGAAAGAAGGTAGAGTGAGGAGAGAGAAGAGAAACAAGAGAAAGTTAGAGGTAGAGAATGAGGGGCAAAGAGAGAGAAAGAGAGCGAGAAGAGAAAGAGAGAGGGAAAGAAGAGAGAGAAAAAAGAAGATAGAGTGAGGAGAGAGAGAAAAGAAAGCTAGAAGAGAAGCTAGAGGGGAAAAGGGAGAGAGAGGAAGAAAGAAGGCAGCAGAGGGGAGAAAGAAGAGAAAGCTAGAGGTAGAGGGGCAAAGAAAGAGAAAAAGGGAGAGCGAGAGAGAAAAAAGAAGATAAGAGTGAGGGGAGAGAGAAAAAGAAAGCTAGAAGAGGAGAAAGAGGGAAAAGGGAAAGAAAATAGAGAGAGAGAAAGAAAGAAGAGAAAGCTAGAGGTAGAAGGAGACACGGGAGAGAGAAAAAGGGTGAGACAGAGTTAGAGACAAAGAGAGAGAGAGAGAAAGAAGGTAGAGAGAGGGGAGAGAGAAAGAAGAGAAAGCTAGAAGTAGAAAGAGGGGAGAAGAGAAAAAACATGAGAACAGGGGGAGAGAAAGAGCGACAAGGGACGAGACAAGAAAGAGAAAAACGAGAAAGCTAGATGATAGAAAGATGAGAAAAAAGATAGGGAGAGAGGGCAGAGAGAAGAAAGAAAGATGGAAAGCAAGCAAGACAAAGGAGAAATAAAGAAGAGAGCAAAGGAGGAGAGTAAGGGAGAGAAAGAGAGAAACAAACAGGGGAGGACAAGAGAAAAGTTAAATAATTTATAAAGAGAACATGTGTTTAAAATCAGTGAGTTCTTTTCTGCTTTTTCTGATTGGTCGGCCCGTCTCTGGCTCCGCCCACTGTTTATGCAATAATAAAGTCTTGTGTGTTACAGAGGTTATGAACTTGCGACACAGTACAGTTTATATAGAAGCTTGTGTCTGTGTTTGTTTGTGTCTGAAGCAGAGATGATGACATTCTCACTCAAACTAAGGCAACTCTTACACGACTGGGACTCAAGGATAAGCACTGGTATTATCTGTACAAGGTGTTTTTGTAATGTTCACCTCTACAACCGCAAATAAAAACAACCCTTCTTATTAAATCTTCACCATAGAGAATTATGTTTATGTAACTTTGTAACACTCTAAGACACTTAATAGACAATAGACTTTAATGTGCCTTTACTGGTTCAGAGCGTGCGTTGTCCCGGCTCCGGACTCAAACAGACGAATCACAAGGGCATCAACGTGACCAGAGCAGACTAAACGTGGACCAGAGTCAGGACTAAACGTGGACCAGAGTCAGGACTAAACGTGGACCAGAGTCAGGACTAAACGTGGACCAGAGTCAGGACTAAACGTGGACCAGAGTCAGGACTAAACGTGGACCAGAGTCAGGACTAAACGTGGACCAGAGTCAGGACTAAACGCGGACCAGAGTCAGGACTAAACGCGGACCAGAGTCAGGACTAAACGGGACCAGAGTCAGGACTAAACGTGGACCAGAGTCAGGACTAAACGTGGACCAGAGTCAGGACTAAACGTGGACCAGAGTCAGGACTAAACGTGGACCAGAGTCAGGACTAAACGTGGACCAGAGTCATGGCTAAACGTGGACTAGAGACAGGACTAAACACGGACCAGAGTCATGGCTAAACGTGGACCAGAGTCAGGACTAAACACGGACCAGAGTCAGGACTAAACGTGGACCAGAGTCAGGACTAAACGTGGACCAGAGTCAGGACTATAGATGGACCAGAGTCAGGACTAAACATTGCCCAGAGTCAGGGACTTAACGTGGACCAGAGTCAGGACTAAACGTGGACCAGTCTCAGGACTAAACGTGGACCAGAGTCAGGACTAAACATAGACCAGAGTCAGGACTAAACATAGACCAGAGTCAGGACTAAACGTGAACCAGAATCAGGACTAAACGTGGACCAGTGTCAGGACTAAACATGGACCAGAGTCAGGACTAAACATGGACCAGAGTCAGGACTAAACATGGACCAGAGTCAGGACTAAACACGGACCAGAGTCAGGACTAAACACGGACCAGAGTCAGGACTAAACACGGACCAGAGTCAGGACTAAACACGGACCAGAGTCAGGACTAAACACGGACCAGAGTCAGGACTAAACACGGACCAGAGTCAGGACTAAACACGGACCAGAGTCAGGACTAAACACGGACCAGAGTCAGGACTAAACACGGACCAGAGTCAGGACTAAACATGGACCAGAGTCAGGACTAAACACGGACCAGAGTCAGGACTAAACGCGGACTAAACGTGGACCAGAGTCAGGACTAAACGTGGACCAGAGTCAGGACTAAACGTGGACCAGAGTCAGGACTAACCGTGGACCAGAGTCAGGACTAAACGTGGACCAGAATCAGGACTAAACGTGGACCAGAGTCAGGACTAAACGTGGACCAGAGTCAGGACTAAGTTGTAGCTCGTCACCAGTTTTGTTTAGCAGACATAGCTCTTCTAGTGAAACTTTTGGGACAGTCCTGATTTAAAGAAAATGAGTTTGTAAGAGCCTCACCTGTTCGTCGTGTCCCTCGACCTTCACTGGAGTGAACTGGTCCAGGTTATACTGAGCAATCGCACTGAAGACACAAACACATTTAATCATTAAAACACAAGAGTTTACATTATGTCAATTCATCCAAAGCTCTCTGTCCAAACTGAGGATGTCTGAGTTTCAGGGCTCCAGACGAACTTTTTCTCAAGGAGCACTATAGCCCCTAACTGATTCAATTTAGGGGCACAGGGGAAAATTTAGGGGCACTGGTCATAAATTGTTTATTTATATATAATTAATAGTAGTTTAAGTTTTACAATTTACTGGTGCAGTGTTGTTTTGAATTTATAATCAGTTATTTTATTTGGTTACAAAATTTTACAAAAATTACTTAAATATTAAAATAACAGGCTATTTTATGAAATATTACCAGCAGGAAAAGCAGCAGTAGCAACAGGGCTGCACCATTAATCCAAATCTATCCCAAATTGAAATTCGATATATTCAGTCACATCTCTACCACATTTACTCAAAAGGTGAGTATTATGCTATTCTTTCTTTTTTACACACACTGTAAAAGTAAATGGAACATTACAAGTTTTGGGGGTTTTTGGGGTGTACATTTAGAGAATATTAATAATGTAATGGGTGACCACAGTCAGAGACATAATGAAAGCTTAACTGCAGATATGAAGTGAAATGGACTGTTAGATCCAGGCCTACATTATAAAGCACAAACATTGTAAATATGATGCGTTTTTGACATGACGTGAGTGTAGGGGGCGGGTCACCGGCGGTAGCCTATCTGACCAGGGTCATCCACTCTGCCTCTGCGCGTACAAACCCAGACGTCGGCCAAAGGCAAGTTTTTGAGGATAAATATGTTTTTACTTGTCACGGATTTCGGATCGTATCTCTGTAAGGATCGAGTGGTAAACGAAGGAAAGCTGAGCGCTCAGGACACACAGTGCACGAGGACGGTGCGCGCACGGACTGAAGTGAAACGAACACGAGGAAACAAATGAACGGACTTTGAATACTTTGTTGGCCCGTGTATTTACACGCAAGCCATAACACGTTGGTCACGTTCTGTGGCGCTCGGAAAGTTTTACTTTGATGCACGGAATAATGCGGACATGGAGATCCAAAGCGATGGGGGAGAGAGGCGGAGCAGCGCGAGGAGCGACGAGGAGTGGAGAGGGGCGAACACACACGGTAAACACACTCACCTACTGCTTTCCTCTGTGCTCTGCGTGTGACAAAGAAAAGAAGGACCCCAAATCGACGCGCACGCCTGCAATTCACAGCCCTGATAAGCATTGTCATGCAAGTCATGATGAAGTCGAGTTAGGTTTGAACGCACTATCCGTGCGTGCCCATCTATTGCTCCAGAGTTAAATACACGGAAACCACGCCGTTTGATATAGATTTAATGCTGTCAACCACGAGACAAAAATGAAAAAAGGCATTTTAATTTCTGCTCGCACCGGAGCGAGTGACTGAAAAAAATACTCGCACTGGGGCCAAAAATAGTCGCAAAATGCGAGCATTTGCTCGCAGTCTGGAGCCCTGAGTTTGGAGAATTACAAGAGGAAACTTACAGGACTAGAAACTCATTATTACAATTTACATGAAGCCTCAAAGGTAAATATTATACTGCGCAAATAGGACATGTCTAGGGCCTTAAAATAAATAAAATTAATGGTTTGTTTGTGTGGACTTACTGTGCTGCACCTTCCCTGAGCAGATTGTCATTGTTGAGCAGCACTCGCACATCTGAAACACAAAAATCAGTTACATCAGACACAAAACAGGCCGTTACATCAATGTCACATTTACTCACACATTTTCTCTTGCTGTCGAGAATAAATGATCTCAGTATTTAAAAATAGACACATTTATATTTACCTAAGAATGACACATATCAAATTTTATTACTGCGATTGTTGCAAGACAAAACACCACAATTTAGAGATTATTAATAAAAATGTGATTGTTTTCACTGAATCTTGTGAAGCAATTTGATTGATCTATGTTTTAAATTGTGTTTGTTGAAATGATATAAGATGGAAATAAGACTCTCCTGGTTAAATAAATAAACAAACAAATCAAACAAACAAACAGTGTGATCTCATCCCTGTACTATTCATAATATCTGGTTTTGTTTTGATAAAAGTCTTGTCTTGTGCTGAGTAAAATTTCTCAAAATACGAACCGTTGAAGACTTCGTTGAACTCTCCGGGCGGAGCGTGGATGATGAAGTTGGCTGCTATACGTACCTGAAACACACAGGGAAAAGTCACTTAATATGAGGGAAATATTAAATTTAATAACTGTTAACTGTGTTCAGAGTGAAGAGAGGTCGCCAAGGCTTTGATTAGTTTTTGCCTTGATAATTTATATTTGATTAAATCGTTGTGATTCTGTGGAGGGAGCTAACACGGACAGCTACAGCCCAGCGGAGGAGACAGTGAAGTGTTTTAAACCAAAGAGTCTGTCTTTGGAGCAGTGTCTGTGAGAGCGCGAAGAGCCATAAAACAAACAAAGACAGTCAATTTACTCTCGAACTGAACAGCCCACAAAGCAAACGCTGCGAAACGACTGGACTTCTGAAAAGAATCACACAAACGGCAGATACAGCGCTGGGGACTTCGGGCTCTCATTTACACATGTTTCAGTGTTTAATTAAGCTAAATTAAATTCACTTAACTGTCTGAGCATTTTCTTAGACTAAATACAGTCGCGGCTCTTTCCGACTTTGATTTGGTTTGAAATGAGCAAATGTGGCTCTTTTGCTGTTAACGGGAACCCTGGATATGAAGACAAATATGGCTAAAACACTAGTACTGGTCATGCTAAATTACAAATAAATATATAATTGCTTACTATTTTTATAAAACAGTCATTGTCATTGTTTATGTTGTTTTCAAGCCACTGGGAGCTGCCATTTTGGTTGATGACGCAAAATAGTGTTTCCATGGTTACTCCCACAATTTCATCTGTGAACAGTTTTCACAAAAACACCACTGACAGTGTCCAGTTCTAACTCTTCCTCTTGATTATCTTCAGTTTTACTAGATTCCACATAATCGTTCTGTATTTGGCTTTGCTCCGGCTCAAACTGAAAAGGTTTAACGCAGGAATTCATGTTGCTTAGTTACCTGCTACTGCCTGTTACCATGACAACACTATTTTATGTCATAACCGCAGCAAAATGGCAGCCTCCATGTCATTTCTTCATAATACTATTTTAATAAAACTGCAAATACTTCAAAGGTATTTGTCCTGTATTTACATAAGTGATGATTTTATAAGTGTTTCAGGATAAACATGTGATTATATCCAGGGTTCACTTTAAAGGTTGCAGATCCCTGGTTTTCTACAGATCAAAAAATCCAAAAATAATCTCCACAAAAGCAGAATCTGATGTTTTGTGCCTCATGTTGTTGGTACTTCCCGTCTGCCTGCACTAGAGGCCGCTCTGCACCACCTCTCCTCCACTTCCTGGTTCTGTCTGGTCACGTGACACTTCCCCTCACGGCTCAACACCAAATAAGGTCATGAAAATGTGCCTGTGCGGAGGATACACTTCCCTCACAGAGACGCAGGGTGAAAGGCACAAGAGAGACGAGATTATATTGTGTTTGAGCAAAGAAATGTTAAAAAATATTAAAGAAAAACAAGTCATGAACAATTATTTTACAATTTAAAAGAGCAGTTATTGAAGCTTGTTTTAAAAATATTCAATTAGACACTGCGTTTTGTGAGTCTGATGAAACTAGCCAAAACAAACATTATTTGTCTTATATTGTAATTGACTAATGGAGTTGAAACAGGATGGAAAAAATATTCTGTGTAGAGCTGGGGTCACCAGTGTCGCCAACATTTCAGAAAGAAACAAGCAACCGCAGCCCTTCAATAAAACGTTAATAAAAGAATTGATTAATTAGAACAAAACAAGTCTTGGGTATTTTGCCATTTCATGTGTTTTTCTTACATTAATAATGACTTTTAGAAATAAAAACGTGCTAAAATTCCATGTTTCAGTCATATAAGTTGATAAACCTGAAAAATTGCTAAGAATAATTCCTTTTAAGACTTTAAAGCGCAGTCCAAAAGGAACTTCAAAAACAGAAGTCCAAGAGTAATAGGTTGGGAAAAAAAAATCTATATTTGAATAGACAGATGTATCAAATAGAGAAAAGGAAATCACAATATGACGATTTCATTTAAATGAGTTCACAGTTGGATTTGTATCACAACATTGCCCAGACTTACTTTGAGGGACAAATGTGACCTGTGCAGTGGAGGAGCTGCATTGATCAGAGCTGATCTCTGAATCTGTGACGACAGATTGTTCTGACCCACGTCTGTCTCTCTGTCCCATAGGCCAAAACGCTCACTGAATGAAGCCATGTGATTGGCTGATTGGCAGTTTAGGACACACGCAAAAACTCTTTTCAACTTCATGCAGGAGAAGACTCACAGACAGCACTCTGTACCTCATGCACAGACGCACACACAACCACGCTCCACGTAAATGAACTGAATGAAAATACAAGAATGATCTGCAGACCCAGAAACTGCATCACACCGATATGAACCGCGCAATTCTGTCTCTAGCGAGATACCAAAAGAGAGAAGACGAGTCACTGTGGCGATGTTGTATCGTGTTCATTACACGCACACACAACCGCGTACGCTCAATACAATCTGCAGACCCAAAGACCGCGCCCCACCATTCTGAACAGTGCATTTCTGTCTCTGGCGATGCCCAGAATCACGTCTACATTGTCCAGCCTCTCTGCGAGTGTTTGGCAGGAGGGCTGTGCCTTTCAGTGATCTGGAAAATGGAGAAATAAAAAAAAATAACAATATGACGTTTTAATCAAAAAAGCAGATTATCGCAGAAACAAGCTCACGATTGCATTTATTAATTTTCTATCGCTATAGTTCTCGTTAAGAGTCCCGGGTGACTGGAGCCCAGTGACTTTGGGCTTTAGGCGGGGGAACACCCTGGACAGTGGCCAACTCGTTAGAGTTAGACGACAAACATTCACTCTCTTATTCACTCACAGGGACATTTACAGTGATGCCCAATGAACCTAAACATGCATGTTTTTGGAGGAAACCAGAGAAAACCCACGGTGACACGGGGAGAACATGCAAACTCCACCCAGAGAGATCGTGAGGTGTTGATATATGGTCCGACCCGGGAGTCCACAACCTCCTTATTGGGAAGCCAGAGCTCTAACCACTCTGCCATTGTGCACCACAAATTCATTTTTATTGTAATATTGCCCAGATCTAGATCTGCACAATAAATATAATTGATTTAACACATTTTCAGGATGCAACTAGCAAATAGCAAAGGCTGCAATTTTTTCAAATATTATATTTTTTAGATCTTGACCAATATGTGGTTGGTTTGTTTGTTTTTATGCCGATACGAATGACTGATTTGCAAGGTCGATTTCTGAGGCAGATTTTCTTATTTCAGTTTTAAAATCAGAGCTGGGGTGAGATACTAAAACCAAAAAACCTTCAACCTAAACTATTATTCGCCACAGTTAAATGTGCATCTCTTTCACACAATGTAATGTCCCTCGATTGTGTTTTGGCCCAGGTAACATAGCCTCTAATTAAAGCTTCAGCCAAAGTCACAGAACAAGAATCAAACTTAAAGACTGTGGCTGATATGCAAAAAATATAAGTATAAGTCCAATAAAATCAGCCGGATTAAAACCTCACAAATCTACAGCGTAAACCTGGCTTTAGTTAAACTTTCTGTGAAATTTCTAATCGATACAGAACCTCTTTCTTCCATCTGTAATCATGACACTATTTTCTTCTTTTCAGAGTCATTTGCATCGATAATCTACATTTATTTACACAACAGAGTCTAAATACGACACTGGTTCTATTCTCTCTGGCACAAAGCGCTGTCGTTTTATTTATTTTAGTTTTATTTATTCACGTCGGATGAAAAGACTGACCCAGTTTCACGGCAGATCAAACGGAGCTGTGGTTGTGGGTTCGATTCCCAGAGGAGCCTCGTTAACAGAAGCAGACATTTTAGTAAGGCAAAGCTAGAAATCACACTTAACTTTTATTAAACTAGGAAATACATTTGAGCTAAAATGAGAGTCTGAAGCAGGTCTGAAGGTTTAATCTGCCACAAACAGAAGCATGTCTAACGATGGAGAAGTGTGTCCAATGGGATTAGCATAATTAAACACATTTAACTCAGAGTTCAGCTCATGGATGTAGAAATAATCTGAATGAGGCGTTGTTGGTGTTATTCTATTATTTTTCTCAGGAGAGTTGACTATACCTGTCTGATATAAATATTGCATTATAAAGACTAAAAATTAGATCTGGACAGCGATACTATTTTTTTTAATAAAGGTCAATAAATAGCTATTTTAATCTATTTTTTCTCCAAAAGATATGGTCTTTTGGCTTAGAGGCATCATTTTAGCACCACAGTATACATTTAAAATTGTTCAAATTTGTAGTAAATAAATATCCTCAGTTTTACATAATACTGGCAAATCTATCAGAATGTTATTTCATTTTTTTTCCCTTTTCTAGGGGTGCACGGTAGCCAAGTGGTTAGAGCTCTGGCTTCCCAATAAGGAGGTCGTGGGTTCGACTCCAGGGTCGGACCATATCAACATCTCATGATCTCTCTGGGTGGAGTTTGCATGTTCTCCCCGTGTCACCGTGGGTTTTCTCCGGTTTCCTCCCACCTCCAAAAACATGTATGTTTAGGTTAATTGGGCATCACTGTAAATTTCCCTTAGTGAGTGAATGAGAGAGTGAATAGTCACTGGGATAGGCTCCAGTCACCCGCGACCCCTAACGGGATTAAGCGGTAGAAAATGAATGAATGAATAAATGAATGAATGTTTTTTTTTCTGATTAATGAAAGAGTCTTGGCTTAGTCCTGTATCAGTCCTTCTGATCTGGTCCAGTTCTGGGACAGTCCTGGTTAAAACCAGCTCAATGTTCACTATATACACTGTGAGAAGTAAAGCAGTCCCGTTTTTTTAAAGTTTTCAAATTAAATATCACAAACATGTGTATAGAGAGGTTTTCGGTCGACATCACTTTCCGCCCTACTGTGGATGCTTTACGCAGAAAGAGATCCTATACATTTGGTTACATGGGGAAACTGCTTTGAATAAAACAATGAAACAGGATGACAGCTAGCCGTTTTTCTCGCCGTTTTTTCTCCTGAATCTAACTTTTAAGGGTCGTAGGGTCGAGTTTCTTTCACAAATGTTGATTTAGCAGCAGAACTTTTGTTTTCGCACTAGGGATGGAAAATCTATCGAAAACTTCGAAAAATTGATCGAAGTTTGCAGTGATCGAATCGAAAGGCCAGAATCGATCAATTTTGCTCCTGCAGCCGCTGACTTACACACACACTCTGTAGTTGTATAATTCACACAATAAAAGCCTCAATGTCTGAAGAAACAAAGCCTGAACGTGTGCAAGACCTGACTGTTGTGTCGAGAACTCTAAATATGGACACTAAATGACTGTTTGCTGTTCAAATGTTGATAAAAATACAAGTTCTGACTCACAAACAGCGGCTATGTCTTAAACATAATTTATTTTGTGTCTTAGGGTAAAAAAAAGTTTATATAAATAAACTAGAGCTGGGCAGCGATTAAAATTTTTAATCGCGATTAATCGCATGGTTGAGCTGCGATTAATCGTGATTAATCGCACTTTACACACAAAGTTCAATAAATAGCTATTTCTACCTATTTTTTTCTCCAAAAGATGATTTTTTAAGTATATTTAAGGTTCTTCATTTTGTAGAGTGTACAATAATGCAAATTTTGTGGTATTTTGGCTTAGATATATAATTTTAGCTACTCATAGAACTATAGTTACACTAGGTAACTAACATTTTGAAAACCTGGTCCAGTTCTGGGGTAGTCCTGGTTAAAACCAGCTCAGTGCTCACTAAAAACACTGTGGGAAGTGGACCGGGTCCGTGTTAAAGTTTTCGAAGTAAACATAACAAACACGTGAGTAAAAGCGCTTTGCCGCTGACCTAGCGCTGAATCACCGTGGTTCTTGGGTCTTTTTGGACGATTTAAACTCTCAGACGAAGCTCAGGCTCGTCTCTGTCCCACTGTCCGTACAGCAGAGCTCACTTCCTTGTATTTAAAGCGCTAGCAGCAACGGAGCAGATCCTCTGTTTGTGGACTGTTTGAGAGCGAGGAGGAGAAAAAGGGTGCAGCAGCAGCAGTGTGGGCCCTTTCATTCATGCTTTTTGGCCGAATCACGTGACCTGCTTTAACGCCGACAAAATATTTAATCGCGATTAAGCACGTGCTGCGTTAACGCCGCGATAACGCGTTAACTTGCCCAGCCCTAAAATAAACTACAAAATCGAACAAAATTGAAAATCGTGGCTGCAAAATCGAAAACTGAATCGAATCGTGACTTAAGTGAATCGTCCCATTCCTATTTCGCACAGTGATAAACTTAGCATCGCCCCTGTTGATAAACAAAAATAATCTCTAATAAGTTTCGCGCATCTCTGTTGATAGAGCGCTGATTCTAACACAGTGAAAACACGCTGACCTTCCCAGCCCTAATAAAATGTAAATTAGACAGTGAACAGTGAGTTGTTTTACTTTGTCAGCCGATGCCGTTTCGGTGGTCAATTTTTGAGGCCAATTTTCTTCTTTAGTTTTAAACCCGAAAAAAAACCCAACAACGTCAGCCTAAACTAGGGATGTCACAATATAAAATTTTGCGATTCTTCACGATTATCGGCATAAAGAAAATATATATACACATATATATTTAAAATCTAAATTATTGGTATTTGATTTGCGGACTGTGACAATACATGGATTGTATTACATAAATATGATGTAGCCTAGAATAAAAATAATAAATGCAATTATTTTAAATATTACCCTTTGAAAAAAATATGTATGTTTTATGTTTATGTTTTAAACAAAATTTTAATCAAGCTTTTTTTTTTTTACATATTGTCCCTTTAATGATTGCTTTAATATTCTCATTATACTTACAAGAGGAGATTCATTACCAACTAATATATTATGTGTGATATGTGTCACGTGACTCACGAAGGTTACGTCATCCACACGTTTTGTTTTCCCAGCGTGTCGTCACGTGACCGCTGGACGCGTCTCTGCTGTAGTTTTACTTTCAGGTCGGAGTTTATGTCAAACGAAGCATAAATACTGTTTATTTTTGCCGTGAGCTGCGTGATTCTCTCTGGAGCGCTTCGTTTAAAGGATTTACGTTGTTTCTTTACCTTTACTTGGACGAACAGCGAGGGATGATCGTATCGAAGATGCTGGATATGTTGGATGTGTTAGCTCTTTTAGCGGCAGCTTTTCAATGACACGTTTTGCGTATTGGACACTCTTCAGCCGCACAATGCACTGATCGTCTTTAAAACAACCCCTGACTTTGATACTTTGGATGGATACAACTCCTGAAGCGCTAACTTCAGCAGCTTTAGTGGTGAGTTGACGACACACGCTGTTCTCCGCTGACGCTGCCCACGCACGTCACAGAAGACATAAAAGACGTGTTTGTGGTTTACCGTGAGTTGTAAAAAGTCTACGAATAACCTACCGTGGGGGAAAAGATTCCGCGATTATTGAAAAGCCGGTTATCTTGACATCCCTAGCCTAAACCACCGTAATTTCTGCCCTATTGAGCGCACCTGAATATAAGCCGCACCCACTAGATTTAAGTAAGAAAAATGATAAATTACATGTATAGGCTGCACTTTTTAATTGTAAGTCTATGGGATCTATATTTTTGCTGCATTGCCTTATAATCCGCATAGTTCAAAGCTCATGAAAAAAGTAGCGGCTTATAATCCAGAAAGTACGGTATTAATCATCAGGTGCATGTGCGTCTCTTTCACACAATGTAATGAGGCTCGATTGTATTTTAGCCCAAGAACAATCATTTAAAAGACACTCATAATGTTCATATTGACAAACAAACAAGCTCTTATTAAAGCTGCAGCCAAGTCAAAGAACAAGAATAAACTTAAAGACATGTTAATGATGAATCCAAACTGCAGACTTAGGACTGGAGAGAGAAAAAAAGAAGTTTTACGTTTAATGAGACTAAAATTTGGTCACAAAACACACACAGAACCTAAGATTAGACTCATTATTATTCCAACTAATAATTCAAACGAAGTGTCACGATCCCGAGCTTTAAACTGGAATAACTATTACGACCCTGGCTTTTAGTTTAGTTGTGTTTTTTCTTTTTCCCAGTGGCCAGTTTGTTCCAGCTCCAAAGCAGGAATGTGTCAAGTCTGAACCTGCCGCAGAAAAGAACCGACCGCACAGACACTTTCTGCTTCCTCTTTCAGGGTTTAGACACACCAAGGCAAAGTTAACACGGTTTTTAAGACGTCTAGTTTCCGAATTCAAGACCGCAAAGTGTCCTGAGCTTTTAGTTTTGGACAAAAATATATTTATCAAAAGATATGTCCAGTGGGATATATTTCAATTTACCCTCAAATCACCACAATGTAATCTAAAGTTTATTTTGCTCTCCTCACATGGGGTTCAACTACTGATAATTAGTACCTTTATTATATCTGGTTGCATAAAATTGCTAATGGCGATTTTTCCAATTTGTGCTTGCAATTTATATTTTAATAAGAATAGAAGCTCAAAGCCCTGGTGCCAAATCGGCCCTCCAAAAGTCAATTCACTTTCTAAATATTACAAAAGTATGTTTTGTTTGATTCTGGGTCTTTTCTGTAAAAAACAAATGGCCAACTCAAAATGTTTTAATACAACAGTAAGTGCTTTCACAATACAATAACCTTGATTTTTATTATATTTTTACTGTCTGAAAATAAAAAAATGCCACATATATCTAGTGTATTTTTTGGTTTGTGGTCGATTAGCAAAACAATTTATTTTCTATTTATTGTTCTATTGACAAATCTTGTTTTTCAAATAAAGACAAAAATTACTTAATTTTAAGCATTTATTCACTCATTAGAATACCACAAGATTGGACATTAAGTAGAGCAAAAAAATAAAAACAGACTGCAGCATTAGTTATTTTCACTATAGAAACAAATCTAGTTCTGTGAAAATTTGGCACAAACTTGTATCAAAAGCTGTGATAAATAAAGCCACGGTCCTTGATAAAATCTGACGCTTCTTTACCAGAGGGCCAGACTTTTTATCAATCTTACAATATACCCTCGCCACTAAAGACAGCGGACCAATCACAGCGTAGCTTTGTGGTTTGGGCGGGAACCTAACATGGCGGCAGCTATGACTTCTGCCTATTTTAGCAAAATTACAGACTATTTTGACTTTTGAAAAACAAGCTCAAAGAGATGAAATTTTTAAAAGGTGTTTTAAAGATGTTAACTGAAATAACAAATTTTAAAACTCCTACATTTTTTTTTCACAGCTGTTAGGAGTGAGACGTGCTTGTATGCTAACAACATTTAGCCATAATGCTAACAACAGATGAACTAAAAGTTTAGTGAACAAACTGGACATTATTAGACAGGAAATTGCGGACAGTTATTGCCATGACATAACAACCCCTACAATATATTTGAGCAAAAAAATATTTTTTTTATTAGGATGTTTTTTCCTGCTTCAGTGTTTTTTATGTCAGTAGCCGCGTATAATGTCAAATAAATACTGTTTACTGTTGAATTTTCTGTACATTTACATTTTTAATACTCTTTTTTTTTTGAGTAAATGTAAAGCTCTCTGTTGTGATATTTGAAATTCAGTGGCAAAAATACAATTCCACCTGCTGATGTCATAAGGTGTCACTACATTCATCTTTGACTCTTTCATTAAAACAGAAGCACAGGACCGTAGTGTCATATTATCTGTCGTCTGTGCAGTTTGTCGTTTGTGATCAGGAAGTTTCACAGTCACAGACTTTCAAAACCGCCTCAAACGACTGAAAGAATGAAGAGAAAGATACTATCAGCCAGATTAAATCAATAAGTCAACGACAAACCCAATGTTATCATCTCTAAAACTGCTCACAATGAAGCTTAAACAAAAAGTACAATGTGTAAGATGCTTCTAGTCTCAGGATTTTTAATAAAGGAACAGTCATTTACATAAGTATTTACCAAGTATTACCAAGTCAGAAGAAGATTCAAAAGCAGAAATGTTTAGCTCATCTCTGGACTGAAGTGAGAACAGATCAGTCAAAGCGCTCGGGGCACTTTTCAAAAACGAGGAACTCCGCTCAAACGTTCAAACAAGACGAACAAAAATAGACACGACTGTTACATCTCTCAGAATCAGATGGAAGGAGATCCTCGCCTCTAAACCTGCAGAGCTGTTATTCTGTTTATTCTCTCAGTGAAGAAGCAGTGATGATGACTGTGGTGAAGTGTATGAAGATGTAGACCTACCATCCATGCACCAACTTAACGACAATATAGGGCTGGGCATCTGGAGAGTTATTTAGTGCATTTCGATAACGACGCAGGTGGAGCTTTGTGAATTTGAGGATGTTTCTGGCCAAAAGCTTTATAGTTTTACTATTATAATAGATTCATAATTATGTTTCTTTTGGTTTAGTTATTTTGCTGTTCTGTAACTAATACTGAACGTATTTTCGAAAAAAAAAAACTGACATAGAGGTGATGATTTACTCTGTTGATATCTCCATATGGTCAATCTGAGTTCTGGCCAAGTTATTGACAACGCTCGAAACTTGACCCTGCTTTAGGAAAACTCTTCTCTCTCAGGCTTTTGATTGAGAGGACAACTTTAATTTTTTTCACTGACACAAACCTACTACTTTTGTGTCACAATTAGACCCCCCACATAGGCTAGGCCTACAGGTTTGGTGAATCATGCTTGCCTGACCAGTCAGTCCCCCCTACATTCTGTTTGAGTGCAGAAGGGTCTGAAACTGAAGAGATAGCCAATGATTTCGTCGTCCAAAGTTAGGACGATCCAATCACAAACGCCCCCCCCTTTCCCTCCTCCCCTCCGCAATTTCAAAACTTTTTTTTCTAACCGTCTCAAAATATTCAAGATGGCGGACGTAGCTGATAGATCATTGTTTTCGGCTCTAGCTTCGGTTTTGAACAATTAGGAACGTGTTCAGAGCCTTCACATAGGTCACTGCTCCATTGAAAAAATCCTCGCGCTACATATTTACTATAACAACCGGTTTAGCGCGTCGCTGCATCGGGGGAATTTCCGGGTTTTCTGTGATTGGTTCACTCCGCGGTCGGAAAGCCCGTCCTCAAAATTGAACCCTGGTGCTCTGATCCCAGACCCTTACGTCTTTGTACAGTGTCTGTCAAAGCGTGTAGGGACTGGCTGGTCAGGCAAGAATCATGCAGCCTTTGTTGTGCAGCCTATAAAAACAATACTAAAACAAACAAAAAATAATAATCAATAGGCCTATTTCAAGAAAAACAATGTGTTAGGCCAACATATTTTTAATAGGGGTGTCAAATTAGTGCATTAATTGAGATAATTAATTACAGACTTATTAATCAAGCTAATTTTTTAATTGCATTAAACTATTTTGAAATCTTTAACTTCATTGTTTCCATATGTGAGTTTCAAAGTGACATAAGGGTTGTTTCGACTTGACAACTTAACAACAAAACACTTTCTAAAATCTTCATTTTTTGCAATATATTAATATTTCCATCTGCAACAATAATGTCATTAATTAAATTTGATAAACAAAACAAAAACACTTAAGTGAGTGTTTTTCTCAGCAATTTTTAGGTGAGATTAAAAATAGAATAATTAGATTAATTAATTACAGATCATAAATAATTAATCTCTTCAATTCTTAATCGCTTGACAGCACAATTTTTATTATTAGGCCCATAGCCTATTGTTCGATTTCTTTACATTTTCACACTTTCTTTCTGAAAGGATCAGGCCACACTCTTGGTTTTGTCCAATGGACATCCTCAAATTCAAGGGCCTCCACCTACAGGCAGCTCAACTCCGCCCTGTTCTGATCACCACCAACTGGTTCCGCCTATTAGACTTCGTATTGCGCCTAGTCTTTCAAAGAGCGCCTGCAGCGACTTTTCGGACTACTGCGTGCGCAAGGTAATTGCGCCACTTAAGAAGATGGGGCCCATAATGTTTGAAATTTTGAATTGTCATACAGACAAAATAATATTGCATCTATTTTGATAAGAAAAAAGCCATTTCTGTTCGTACTAGTATCGGTTGATATCAGTATTGGTAGATACCTAAAGCCAAAAAAATCTAAATCATATACGGAACTTAAAAAGCTGGATCGATGCCTCCCTAATCGAAAGAATAAATGGACAACTAAACAGTACCAAATAATCGTTAGTTACAACCTTAGTTGAGGTTATTTTTATTTTGGAACGTCAATATTTGAAGCCACCATTTATAAATTCTGTGACACCACAAATGAATGGAACTAATGATAAAAAACATCATATTACTTACTTACCATCGTATTTACTTTACATACCTGTAAATGTGGCCTTTTAGAATAAGACTAAGCAAACTATACAGATTATATAATATGGATTTTTTTGTCCTTCTGATGTTGCTGATATTTACAGATGAATATTTTCAGCTTAAAATCTATAGCAATAACAAACTGGGATTTACACATTTGAACACCCTGAATACTTAACAAATCCTTTTCAACATGAGTGCACATTCTTGTGTAAGTTTATCTCTCCTTGTCCCAACCCTTTTAGACGCCTTAAGTCTGAATGCGTAAAAGACTTTGTCACCTGACCCTCTGGTTACAGGGCGAACTCCTCTTACCTCACTGCACCATCATTGTCTCTAAAGCATTACCTCGAAGTGACACTGATATCTCTGGACAGAAGCCTGCTTGTGAATCACCTCCAGAGAAAAGGCTGAGTCAACCTGGGTAAACAACTCTGTCTGTCCATCCACGGCAAATAAGAGCAACAAGATGAATACAGCTGTAAAACTAAAATAAACTGCTTAAATTTGTACAATACTAAGTCCCTCTAAAAACAACAACAGACTAACACAAGAAATTATGATTAGAAAAGTAATTGTGCATTTGTATCATAAGTAAACCACAATTGTTAGGGATGGGACGAGACAGAATTTTCACGAGACGAGCCACGAGATTAATTGTTTCAATTTAGAATTTAAACAAGGAAAAAAATAACAAATATTTGTATTATTTATTGATTAGTTTATATTCTTTTAGTTTAGCTATACCTTTCATTATGTGTATCACCTTGGATTTTTATTATTTCAACGATATGAATTTTGACTGAAATTGATCCGCTCCCCCATGTGTCGCTCAGACTCCGCCCCCTTCCCCGTGTGTTGCTCAGACTCCGCCCCTTTCTCCTGCTTCACAGCACTCCTGCTGCTGACAGGGACCAGACACACACAGATGAGGAGACTTTCCTACTTTTTACAGTTATTGATGACAGAGGCCAAAATATCTCTTTGTGGATCTATTTTAAACAATGTTTAAGTGTGAAAAACACTGCGCTGTTCCTGCGATGTCCGCGCGTATATTTGACGATTATATATTTTTCGCGCTAACTTTTACAATGTTTAGGACTAATTATCTCTGTCAATATTGGTCCTATCATTACGAAATAAAAAACTGAGACAGAGTTTAGACTGTTTTCTGTCAGAATAAGTCTGCTACAAGTCTGTGTGTGGAGGAGAATATTTACTACAGCTGCTCAAAGATACAAAACTTAATTTCATGACCATGGAAAAATGTCACGAGACAGTTCAGTACGTGTGCGCAGAGTATCGTGACAGTTTGATCTCGTGAGATCTCGCGGCTCAAGACATTTACATAATAAGCCTTGCTGAAGCATTTAATGTCAACAAAATTTAGTCTGGGCTATAATGATAGGCTGTGCACACTATATAGGTCACTATTCAGGGGTCACGCCATGTTGTATTGGTGCCCGAATGTCCAGCAGGTCAAAAAGTAGTGACTCAAAATTTCCCACAATGCATCGGGAAAAGTAGTGAGCATCGATGGCACTAGAAAAGTCAATATAGACACAATTAATTGCGAAAGTCGAAAACCAACCCAGACAGCGTCAGGCCTTTACCTGTAAACAACACGACTGAAGTAAAGATGATAAGGAGCCGATTAAACTCACTGTTGAGCCGGAGAATAAACTAAACACTCGTAACTGAAGCCGTTAGCCATAGAGATGCTAACGTTAGCTGTTTACCTTAGTTTAGGATATAAAAGATTAATTATTCAGTCCGTTTGCGGCTAAACGTAATGTCTAAGTTAAACCAGACATGTATTATGATTAGTAGTCCATAAACTTGACCATTATTTATAACAAAAGTTCATCTTATCAGACTTTTTTGCCGACCGTTATTTTAACGTTAGGGGTAATAGTCATGTGACCTGCGTCAGGTGAAAGTCGTGTGCTTCATGTCCGAAAGACCAGATGAACGAGTCACTGACCAGTCGCTGAACAGAACAGGACTGTGGAGGGATTGATTGGACAGAGAACGAGTATGGAAGTACGAACACAGCCATTGTCAAAGTTAAAGTTACTGCCAGTAGTTAAAACAATCTCCGAACCGATCCGATACTGGGTTAGAAAATCATTGAATTTTATGCTGAATTGTGTTTTGGCTTCATGACTTTTGTTCAGTCGATATTCTGTTTGGTGTCTTTAACTGGATGTAATAATATGTTGATTCAGAACATGTCAATGTTGAAATTGTATTCACATAATGATGTTAAGTTGTGATTTACACAATATGACCATATTTATTTTGTTTAGAGAAGAAAATAAAAGCAATTTCTGTCATTACACTAATATGGAAAGATATCGGGTATCGGCAGATAGGCAATACTATTTTACATGTTTTGAGTAGATTTTGATTAGCTTGCACCAACTTGAACTGCAAATGAACAAGCATAAAACATCAAATTTACATAAATAAGAAAAATAAACAATTGTGAATAGAAAGAAATGCTTCTGTTCTTGAAATAAGTAAATTACTTTTCTACTGGAAATCTCCATTTATGAAAGTCAAAACCTCACAAATAAACAATAATACTACAATACACTACTACAAATCAATTTTAAACTTATTATTTTTCCAGTGTACTTACACATTTGAATGCAGATTTTTATGTTTATGTTGGACTGACAAAATTGTCAATTATTGCTACATGACAAAAAATTATCGAGATTCATTTTTCAATATCGCCGTTACTAGAGACATTAGTGGAACATTGTTAAAAACCTTTTAAGACAAACCCCCATTTTAGGCTCCTGAAGAACACATCATTTTAACATAAAAAAAAAAAAAAAAAAAACATCACTATATGACTTCCAGTCTAGTCAATTTAATAACGTAATTTAACATATCCGGCTAAATAATCAGCCATCAATTTCTTAAAATTCATCTGTAGTAAATATGTTACTTTGAGGTTCAAGTAGGGTTAAAACTGAGATTGTGTTTGGAGTCCAGAAGTCTGCGATTCATTCTTTGATATGTGAACTTGTCAAGCTTGTTTATTTATTTAAAGAAGGGTGAAGGTAAATCACTGAAAGCTTCCAGATAATATTTGTATCAATATAGTGTATTTTGTTTTCTTTCCTTTAACATTTCATTACACTAATGCTGCTGTTTTAAGTCTTTTGTTAAGCGTTTGTAAGTGCAGATAATAACATTTTATTTCATTACATGTGTTCTTTTGCATATTTTTCCTTCTTTAAAAACATTTTGTTTTGTCAAAAATAATTAAATCAAAGGCTTGCCTACTGATAATATATACCTCTGAACAGTTTCTTTTTCTTGGAAATAATTTCGTCTCAATTGTAACATTTATGGTAAACGTATTGGTCTTTTAAATGTATATTTAGAGCCTATTGTTGCATTTTGTGCAAGTTACGAGTTACTAGGATAAATATTTTTTTCTGAAGTTCTATGAAGATACAATTGGCATACATTCATTGCATTAGGCCATTTCAGTCACTGGGTCAGAGAACAACATGTTTCTATTATGTAAAATCCCCTTGGGCTTCTAGACATAATGCAACTTTTACTGCCCCAGACCTAAATAAATCAATACTTTTCAATGATATAAACGTAGCTAATAAGGTCATTTAGTGCCAAAAGGGAAATAACTTTATGCCTATTGCTTTTCATGCCTCCATAAGGTTCATTGTTAAAGGAAACCGTCACAGCATACCAGAATGCACGCGGATATTCATTAACCATAAGGAAATGCATACTTTTGCAAAGTCCAAAAACAAACGCACTGATTGATCTCCAACCATGTCAACCATCTAAAAATAATGTAATTTCTGTACATTCAATGCTTTAGTGTTATAAGTTCAATTCTGTACTATCGTTGTGTTTTTGCACCCTTAAATCTTACACCGTGATTATCTAGCTTAGGTTTTATATTTATCGAAGCAATTTACTTACTCAAAAGTTAGTCATGTCATTTACATGCGTGGTTACATTTCAAGACCATTATTTGGTGCACAAGTTCATCTTAGGCTAAATGTGACACTGGCATTTCTGAAGTGAAGCTAATTCGATAGCATTCAACATTTCTTGTCAATTTAACAAGTACCAACAATTATTTATCATTATTTTTTCGCCTGGCTCAATCAGTTGATTCTTATTATTCGATTATTGGCGAATGTGACATTATAACTATGTATTTTGACAGCTAAAGTTGCCACCGAAGTGCAAAAGGGCGTGTTGTGTGAACCCGTCAAAGTTAGCCACCACCGCGGCTAACGCTAAACTAGCTAACCACATTTTAACAGTTTTCAATTGAAATATCTCGTTAGCATTAGCTTAGCGCAAGCTTGTACGCAGCCGGGGAGAAACCAAGCACTTAGGGTCGAGATCAAAGTTGTATTTAGCGTCTATTTTGAGCCAGGACCGTACAAGGAGTCTGTGAGCGGAAGTTGGGGCTAAAAATAATAAAAAGGCGAAGCAGGCAGAAGCGGAGCAGCGGAGGCCCGGGGCTAGCGCTGCCGAGGCAGAGCCGCTTTAACGGACACAGGCAGCGCCGAGAGCCCGGAGAAAGAGCGCCGCGGTGGGAAGCTGTGTGGTCCGTGTGAACAGCGAGGAAAAAAGCATGTTTGTGTCCGGTTCTTACCCTCTCCTCGTCGCTCAGCTGCTCACCATAATCCGCCATCTTTTCTTCCGGCTCCACCAGCTTCTCAGCCCCGGTGTAGGTACAATATTTGCTCGGGCTGCAAAATCTACTCGGGTCGCACTTTCATGACGACAACGAACTATATTGAGCTTAGTCTCAAGAAAATCGATATTTTAATTGCTGTTTATGATCAGTGTTAGCATAATTTAGCTTTGTTATATAAAAACCGAACTTTTGAAATTATTATATTTCGCTAGCTTGATAGCACCACGTTAGCACAAGCGAGACGTCATGCGTGCGCTCTGATTGGCTGTACATAGAGTAGTGGTTATTGTATTTTTATCATTGTAGTAGCATACTTTTAAACGAAATTACGACATCCATTCAATAAATCTTAGATAACTGTGATCTTTAATCACTGAAATCGCATTTCTCGTCAATCAGCAAAGACAAATACTTGTAGACAGTGACATCTAGTGGACTCTTTATAAACTGCAGCAGCGCCAAAAACATGAAACGGCTTTTAAAAATACATTTTAGTTGCTACTAATGCCGATAAATTAAATTCTAGACAAAATACATTTTGTTCGTATGTAATACAGATAAATTAGACACGTTTTCAGGGTTAGGACAATTATTTATCAATAAATAATTTATCAATAAACTGTATCTGAACAGAACACTAATTTAATGCTATAATAATTAATTTTAAAATGTAGATTTTTGAAAAAATAAAAATTAAATAGATTAAAATAGCACACTAATTTAAAAACATATGTTAAAATAGTATTTTAATGTCAATAAATTTATTTTATTAGCCGAAAAAAACTGTTTAACTATCTCAGTGACGTCATCAACCCTCGACGGAAACTGCCCGAGTAGATTTTAGGCAGCCCGAGCAATATTGTACCTACACCGGCGACGTCAGCTCAGGGGCGGGTACGGCAGCTTGACAGGCCCGGGGGAGGGAACTCGGGGGCCGGAGCTGCACTGCCCGGGGGAGTGGCGTTGGCTTCAATAAACTTGCAGATGGATTAAAAAAATTGAATTAGGTGCATGTTGTTTACGTGGGTTCTCTATTACGTTAAAAAGCACTGAACACTAAATCAGCTTATTCATTTAGTGGAGAAAAAAATTTAAAATGCTGCAAACTAGGTCAATTTGAAGCATTCTGGTCAAGAACATGAGTGTGTGCTCCCCTCTAGTGGCCATTGCCATTTAGGTTAAGCACCTGCTGTTAGAGACTAATTATACTTCTTAAATTGAAGCTAAACACAAAATCATTCATCCAGCATGAAATTTAGTTTGAAATGTGTTTGTGGGGGTCGTTTGGGAGGTTAACTTCACTTTAAGCCTCGTTTAACTACACACGATTAAGAATACATTTTGGGTTCTTCATTCTTCATATCATCAGAGTTTACTCAAAGTGGTTTGGATTGGTTCATGCATGTTTTGAGTAATCCTGTATTGTCCTGGAGCTCAGAAATCCTCTGTTTTCATTACCACCTAACCCTACTTGTTTGTATTTACCTGCAATTACTGAAATTCTGCAAGTAAAATGAGTTAAAATGGTCCTGATGTCACTTTCCAACAATTAAAACAAGCAACTTCAAATCTGCAGATGTACAGATACATAATTTATCAATGAAGAGGCCCGTCTTTTCAATATAAAGAGGCAGTGCCGAATGGACCTGTATTTTTAACCCGTTTTAGATTATGGGAGTTACAGTGGACAAAATGTAAATTATTAAAGTTAGGGTAACTTACTAACTTTTTTAGATATAATGAATTATAACCTTTGTGCTTTCCACCAGTATATGGTAAAAGTGGCACTTTGTGTAAAAAAATTAGACCATTGAGTGCTGTCTAAATTAAATCATAAAGAAATTTAGCTCTCATCAGGAGTTGAATGCTGTGCTGTGATTGGCTGTGCCTGAGTGGTGCTCTCCAGGTTAATTTTTTGCTTGTAAGAAGTGTTTTTAAGCCATAATTGCAACCAAAAATTAATGCTTTTTAATCAACCATATGGAAGAATTAGCCTAAATTATGTTTGCAGTGTAAAAATCAGCTATCACCTTTAATACAATGGAAAAAAAACACAATCTATTCCCTTTAACTGTTAAGTTTTGTTGGAAGAGAAACCAATGTTTTTACCCCAGTAAGAGACCTGACAGACCTGTTTTGCTAGTCAAGCTAAATCACTGCCCACAAGTCCAAGAAGATCCCTCTACGTTTAGTTTAAGTCTTTTCACATCTTTATACCAAATTAATGAAAACATCTAGTAATTAAAATTCCACAACCCTTAATGATTTTTTTTTTATCTACAAACGGCCCATTTAAAATAATTTTTGGTCACTATACTGTACTTTTGCACTTTAAATTCTCTGACTTAGCCATATTTTAAAAAGCGTGGAATTTCTTATCATTTTTATGCAGATGATTACCAAATTTACATGCCACTTAGTAAAAAGCAGCCCCCTGAAACCTCTCCTTCAATGTCTGAGTGACGTCAAGGCTTGGGTTGGCTCATAAACCTTTATCAAAAACTCTTAATGAAGTCCACGACAGTGATATCTCAAACTGTGGAAAATAAACAGGTCAATTCCGTAGTGAAATCTACCTTTTATCATCTTTGGTCTTTTAGCCATAGTGAACCTTATTTATCTTTTAAAGATTTCAGCAGGTTACACCACACGCGTTTGTTTCTACTCCATATAAGATCTACAACCTCATCAAATCTACACTCCCTGCACGCACCTTCTGCATGGTATGTGTTGGACTGTGGGGGTAAATAAATGGTACTAGTTTCCCCAGGGCCCAGGAGCAGGCGGCGGTCACCATTGAGCTCCATGAGGGGCCTAATGAACAAATTTGTACCTGGGGGCCAGAATTTGGTGCTACACCCCTGTTTACAAGTCCAAATTGAGTCCAAATTCTTAGTTCATTTCATATAAGTCGTCTATGGTCAAAATCTAAGTCATCAAAATAGTTACTCTCAACTAGTCTGATACAAGTCCAAGTCTTGACTTGCAAAGTGAGCTTCTAGTCTCAAAAAAATTAAGTAAATGTTCAGAAATAGTCTATTCATGCAATTTAGTGTTCTTTTCCCACGTCCTGGAAACAAACATCAGCTCAGACCCGTGCATTAAACCTTTTCCTCAGCTAGATGTCGTCCTCTCACCGTCTCTCTGCCTCCGTCTGTCCGGGCTGGTCTTTGCTTTGTCTCCGGGGTCTTTTGTCGTTCACACGCCGCTGAAACTGGATCTGTCCCGCGGAGACAAACCGAGAGGCTCAAAAGGCTCAAAGCTGCGCTCATATTTTCTCAGATGGACGAGTTCAGAGGAGGCCGCCATCTTAAAAACACAAAAGTCACAGTGAGAAAGACTTATAAGGACAAAAACAGTCTGCGCCGTAATGAAAATATATGGAGTGACAAAAGATGCGCAGAAACAGCTGTCCAAGCACGAGCTGCGGTACAGTTTAGATCTGGACAAGAAAAGTAGTTGATAATGTCATGTCCATTAATTTTGCATCGTGTTTTAAACTAACAATATCACGTTATTATTTGAAAATGGCTTTAATAATATAATAATATAATATTTTTTATTATGATATTAAAACATACATTTTGTTTTAGGCCTACCAATAAATTGCCTGATAATATCATGTTATTAGCTGGAAATAATTAAAAGTTACCAGATAATATCACACTACCTAATAAACTTTCAGTGTGTATTTTTTATTTATACTTATGTATCACGCTATGTCCTGATAATTTTACACTAATAATATTGGGGTGCACGGTAGTGGTTAGAGCTCTGCCTTCCCAACAAGGAGGTCGTTGGTTTGACTCCCGGGTCGGACCATATCAACATCTCACGATCTCTCTGGGTGGAGTTTGCATGTTCTCCCCGTGTCACCGTGGGTTTTCTTCCTCCCACCTCCAAAAAACATGCATGTTTAGGTTAATTGGGCATCACTGTAAATTTCCCTTAGTGAGTGAATGAGAGAGTGAATGTTTGTCTGTCTAACTCTGCGACGACTTGGCCACTGTTTAGGGTGTCCCCCGCCTAAGGCCCAAAGTTACTGGGATAGTCTCCAGTCAACCCCTAACGGGATTAAGCGGTAGAAAATGAATGAATGAATATCACGTTATTTCCTGATAATATTATGTGATACTTGATAGTAACGTGATAGTTGTCACAGAAATTCATGATAATATTTTGTAATTTTGCAATAATTTTGGGTTAAAACGTGATTCTGCTAAAAAAAATAAAGTATTGTAAATTAATGAAACCATTACATTTGGTGACTCATTAAAACAGAACTGGGCAAATTGCGACTTGGGGTCCAGATGTGGCCCTCGGACTGTTTCAGTGTGGCCCCTGCACATTTTTGAGAAAAGTCTTTATGTTTCTTATATTTGACTGACTGTGTCTTTGCTTGTTATCAAACAGTTATGCATGACGTAGTTGTAAGCAGTTGTTACCAAGGTATCGCAATAAATGGTTAAAATAGTGGATTAAAAGTCTAAGTTTTGCAAAAATGCAGTAACATGAATGATAATTTGTTACACCAAAACCGTGGTCCTGCCCCCTCCAGCACTTGGTCCAGGTTCGAATATGGCCCTCAGGAAAAAAATTGCCCACCTCTGCATTAAAGGAAAAAATCTTATTATCCAGCATCTGACCTTATGACATCATCACAATCAACGCGGTCTCCTTTAAAGTGGCCACAGATTTGAGTTTTAATTTAAACAGTGATTTATCTTAAACTTAACTTAAACTCGTCTGTTATGAACAAACTCAGTGTATTTTTCCTTCTCTCAAGAGCTCATGCCACCTGACCCAAGGCAGTAAACTTGCACCTGGCATTTCTATTGTTAAGCCTCCATTAGACCCCCCCCCCCCCCCACCCTTGCCTTTTGTCCTTTCCTTCTTCGCCCCCTCTTGTCCTTTTCTTCGTCGTCGTCTCTCTCTAACTCTCTCTCTCTCTCTGCTCTCTCCCCTTTTTTCTCTCTCTCTACTCTTTTTCCCTCCTCCATTTTAGCACTCCCACTCCATTTCTCTTCTCCCCCCTCACTTTACCCTTTTCTTCTTCTCTCTCTCTCCTTCTCTCCTTCACCTTCTCTCCTCAACTATCTCTTTTTTTCTTTCTCTACTCTGCCCCCCACCCCATCTCTCTTTTATCTCTCTCCCTCTTCTCACCCTCTCCACTCCCCACTCCTCTCTCTTCCTCTATCCCTCCTTCTTTCTTTCTTTCTTTCTTCTTTCTTTCTTTCTTTCTTTCTTTCTTTCTTTTTCTTTCTTTCTTCTTTCTTTCTTTCTTCTTTCTTTCCTTTCTCTTTCCCCGTCTCCCCCCTTTCTCTCTTCTTACCCTCACTCCTCCCTCTTTCTCTCTTCCTCTCTCTCTCACACCAACACACTCTTCTCTCCTTCTCCCCCCTCTCTTTCCTCTGATCTCTCTCTCTCCCCTCTCCCATCTCCCTCTCTCTTCTCTCCCCCTCTCGAGCCCCCCCCCCTTTCGTCTCCTCTCTCTCTTTCTCTCCCCCCCACTCTCCCTCTCTCTCCCCCTCTCACTTTCCCTCCTCTCTCTCTTACTCACTCTCTCTTCCCTCTCTCTGCTCCCCTCTCTCTCTCTCCCTCTCTACCCCCTCTTCTCTCTCTGCTCTCTCCCCTTTTTTCTCTCTCTTTTTCCCCTCCACTCCCCACTACATTCTCTTTCTCCCCCCTCACTTTAACCCTTTCTTCTCTCTCTCTCTCTCTATCCCTTCACCTTCTCTCTCTCAATCTCTCTATCTCCTTTTTTCTTTCTTCATACTCTGCCCCCCCACCAATCTCTTCATATCTCTCCCTTCTTCTTCCTCTTCTCACCCTTCTCCCTCTCCATCTCCCCACTCCTCTCTCTTCCTCTATCCCCTCCTTCTTTCTTTCTTTCTTTCTTTCTTTCTTCCTTTCTCTTCCCCAGTCTCCCCTCTTCTCTTCCTACCCCACTCTCCCTCTTCTTCTCTCTTTCTTCTCTCTTTCCCTTTTCCCTTCTTCTTCTCTCTCTCCCTCCTTCTCTCTCTCTCTCTCACACACACTCTTCTCTCTTTCTCCCCCTCTCTTCCTTTCTTCGATCAATTTCAATTTCCAATTTCAAAACGGCTTTATTGGCACGATTGACAACAACATTGCCAAAGCAAAAATAACAATAAAACAGTAAATAACAACAAGTATAACAGCATTCATATTCTAAATAACAATAATACACTATATTACATACACACACAGGTCAGGTGTGTGTAAGTGTCAGCTGGTTGTATCAGATGTGTGGTTGTGGTTGATCCTCTCTCTCCCCATCACCCTCTCTCTCTTCTCTCCCCTCTCCGCTCTCCCCCTCTCTCTTTCTACTCTCTCCCTCTCCCCTCCCTCTCTCTTCTCTCTCTCCTCCCTCTCTCTTTCTCTCTCCTCCCTCTCTCTCCTCTCCCCTCCTCTCTCCCCCCTCTCTCTCTGTCTCTCTCTTCTTTCCCTCTCTCCCTCTCTCTTCTCCCCCCTCTCTCTGTCTCTCCCCCCCTCTTCTCTCCCCCCTCTCTCTCTTTCTCTCTCTTCATCCCCTCTCTCTCTTTCTCCCTCTCCGTCTCTCTCCTCCTTCCCTCTCTCCCCCCACTCTCCTTCCCTCTCTCTCTCTCTCCATCACTCTCTCTCTCCCCTCTCTCTCCCCACTCTCTCTCCCTCCTCTCTCCCTCTCTCTCTCCCCCTCTCTCTCAGTCTCTCTCTCTTTTCTTCCCCCCTCCTCTCTCTTTCCCCTCTCCCTCCCTCTACCTCTCTCCCTCCTCTCTCTTTCTCTCTTCCCCCCCTCCCTCTCTCTCCCTCTCTGCCCCCCTCCCTCCCCCTCCTCTTCTCTCTCCCTCCCCCCTCTCCTCTCTCCTCTCTTCCCCCCCTTCTCTCTCTCCTCCCTCTCTCTCCTCTCTCTGGCCCCCCTCTCTCTCCCCCTCTTCTCCGCCCCCCTCTCTCTCTCTCTTTGCCCTGAACCTAAACTCTATAATTTCTGTCAGTCCCACAAGAAGCGTTGCCAGCAGAACACAACATTACAGAGCAGCAGTTACAAAATATATTTCTCCAGACACTCTTTCATTTACCCTGAGGCACAAAAACATCCACAAAACTACAAAATATATTAATCAACCAATCAAAATTCAAAAAGTCTAATGAGACATGCCCCATACTGTAGTCATGACGACATAAGTTAAAGTTAAGTGTTGAAATAACTTGACAATGTGAGTCACTTTCAACATAGACTTTAAAGTTATAAGTGTGTGAGAGAGAGATGAAAAGTAAGAGAGAGCCTAAAGAGAAAGAAGGAGAAAAAGGAATGAGAGAGAGAGAGAACAAGAACAGAGAAGAGAGTGAGAGCAGAAAATGAGGAGAAGAGTGAGAGAGAGAGAGAGGGGGCAGACAGAGAGAGAGAGGAGAGAGGAAGAGAAGAGAGAGAGAAAGAGAAGAGAAGGAAAATGAGAGAGAAAGAGAGAGAGAGGGAGAGAGAGAAGAAAATGATAGAGGAAAGAGGAGAGAGAGAGAGAGAGGAGAGAGAGAGGAGAGAGAGAGAGAAAGAGGAGAGAAGGGAAAAATAGAGAGGGAAAGAGAGAGGAGAGAAGAAAATGAGAGAGCGGAAGAGAGAGAGAGAGGACAGAGAGAGAGAAGAGAGAGAGATGGAAAAGTAGAGTGAAAGCCTAAAGAGGAAAGAGAGGAGAAAACGAAAGTGAAAGAGAGAGAGGAAAATGAGAGAGGGAGGAGAGAGAGAGAATGAGAGTGAGAGAGAGAAGAAAGTGAGGGAAAGAGTGAGAGAGAGAGGCGAGAAGAGAGAGATGAAAATAGAGTTGAGAGAGATGAGAGAAGAAAATGAGAGAGGGCAGGAGAGAGAAGAGAGAGGAGAGAGAAGAGAGAAAAGAGAGAGAGGGGGAGAAGGAGACAGACGAAGAGGGGTGGGGTGAGTTAGAGAGAGGGAGGAAGAAGAGAGGGAGAGGAGAAAAGGAAGAGAAGGAGAAAAGAAAGTTGAGAGAGAGAGAAGAGAGAATGAAAGAGAGAAGGACGAGGAGGAAAGTAGAAGAAGAAACAAAGAGAGAGAGGGGAGAGAAAGACAAAGAAGAGTGAGACGAGAGAGAAAAAAGTGAGTGGGAGAGTGAAAAAGAGAAAGAGTAAGAGAGAGAGAAAGTTAATATAAAGTTAAAATAAACTTTTATCAGATTTATTCCTATAGCTCGAATAGTTTTCAGACGAATTATACTTTTCTCACATAACATCGTAAAAAAAAATAAAAAAATCCTGGAACACTGATGATTTATCAAAAGGTGGTTTTCCTGCAGGTTTATTCAGATGCCAAACGTTTGACGGACACTCTCCTGCTCCGCTCTCCTCTGTCTCTTCGCAGCAGCAGCAGCACTTTTAAGGCAATGACGTCGCCACGGAAACGGTAAATATGCGCCTTTAGATAATCTTTGAGAGGAAAAACGTCTTGTGTCAAGTTTTTTAGCCCTTGTTTTTAATTGCGTGCTAGGTAACAGTTGTGGGAATTGACCACTACAGTATGTCATATTTACCAGGTCTGTGGCCTTGAGTCACTTGACTTCTCTTTTGACTGACTATGAACACTTGGACTTATCTCTCTTGACTTGGACTTGACTTGGACTGTCTCTCTTTGACTTGGGACTTGTCTCTCTTTGACTTGGACTTGTTGACTTGCTCTCTTTGACTTGGACTTGCTCTCTTTTCTTGGGACTGACTTGGACTTGTTCTCTCTTGACCTGGGACTTGTCTCTCTTTGACTTGGGACTTGTCTCTCTTTGACTTGGACTTGTCTCTCTTTGACTTGGACTTGTCTCTCTTTGACTTTGGACTTGACTTGACTTGTCTCTCTTTGACTTGGACTTGACTTGGACTTGTCTCTCTTTGACTTGGACTGTCTCTCTTTGACTTGGACTTGTCTCTCTTTGACTTGACTTGACTTGGACTTGTCTCTCTTTGACTTGGACTTGACTTGGCTTTCCTCTTTGACTTGACTTGACTTGGACTTGTCTCTTCTTTGACTTGGACTTGTCTCTCTTTGACTTGGGAACTTGTCTCTTCTTTGACTTGGACTTGTCTCTCTTTGACTTGGGACTTGTCTCTCTTTGACTTAGACTTGATGACTTGTCCTTCTGACTTGGACTTGTCTCTCTTTGACTTGGGACTTGTCTCTCTTTGACTTGGACTTGACTTGGACTTGTCTTCTTTGACTTGGACTTGACTTGGCTTGTCTCTCTTTGACTTGGACTTGTCTCTCTTGGACTTGGACTTGACTTGGACTTGTCTCTCTTTGACTTGGACTTGTCTCTCTTTGACTTGGGACTTGTCTCTCTTTGACTTGGAACTTGTCTTCTTTGACTTGGACTTGTCTCTCTTTGACTTGGACTTGTCTCTCTTGACTTGACTTGTCTCCTTTGACTGGACTTGTCTCTCTTTGACTTGACTTGTCTGTCTTTGACTTGGACTTGTCTCCTTTGACTTCGGACTTGTCTCTCTTTGACTTATATGTCTCTCTTTGACTTGGACTTGTCTCTTTGACTTGGGACTTGTCTCTCTTTGACTTGGACTTGTCTCTTCTTACTTGGGACTTGTCTCTTTTTGACTTGCGGAACTTGTCTCTCTTTCGACTTTGGGACTTGTCTCTTTTTGACTTGGGACTTGTCTCTCTTTGACATTGGAACTTGTTCTCTCTTGACTTGGACTTGTCTCTCTTTTACTTGGTCTTGACTTGGACTTGTCTCTCTTTGACTGCGACTTGTCTCTCTTTGACTTAAGACTGGACTGCAGACTTGTCCCGTGCTCTGGGACGGTGGGTGGTCTTCCAGTCTCTGTGTCTCTGCTGACTCATGTTGAAGTGTCTCTAACAAAGAGTCGCCCGGAGGCGTATTAACCACAGGCATTCCTTTCATCTGATATCGTACAGGTGAGAGGGACAACTTGAGAGAGGAGAGAAGAGAGAGAAGAGAAGAGGAGGGGGAGAGAGGGAGAGAGAGAGGAGAAGAGAGAGGGGGAGAGAGAGAGGGGAGAGAAGAGAGGGGGAGAGAGAGAGAGGGATCAGAGAGAAGAGAGAGATAGAGGGAGAGCGGAGGAGATGAGGGGATAGAGAAGAGGACCAGAGAGAGAGGGAGAGAGAGAGAGAGAGAGGAGAGGGAGAGACAGAGAGAGAGGGTGAGAGAGAAGAAGAGAGAGAGAGAGAGGAGAGGAGAGGAGAGGAGAAGAGAGAGAGAGAAGAGAGAGAGAGGGAGAGAGAGAGAGAGAGAGAGAGAGAGAGAGAGGGAGAGAAGGGGAGGAGAGAGTGGAGGGAGAGAGAGGAGAGAGAGGGGGGGTAGGGGATGAGAAAAATAGTGAGAGAGGGAGAGAGAGAGAGAGAAGAGAGAGAGGGAAGAGAGAGGAGAGGGAGGAGAGAGAGGGAGAAGAGGGAGGAGAGAGGAGAGAGAGAGATGGAGAGGGGAGAGAAGAGAAGAGAGAGGAGAGAGAAGAGCGCAGAGTGACGAGAAGAGAGAGGGAGTGGAAAAAGAGAAGAGGAAGAGAGAGGGAAAGAGAGAGGACAGATAGAGGGAGAGGAAGAGAGAGAGCGGGAGAGAGAGAAGAAGGAAAAGAAGAGAGAGAGGGTGACAAAGAGAGAAAAAGGTAGAGGAGAGATAGAAGAAAGAGGGAGGAAGACGAGAGGAAGAAAGGTGGGAGAGGGTAGGGAGGAGAGAGAGAGAGAGAGAAGAGATTAGACGGGAGAAGGAGGGGAAGAAAAGGAGAGAGAAAAGAACAAGAGGGTGAGAGGGGAGAGAGAGAGAAGAGAGAGAAAGAAGAGAGAGAAGGAGGGAAGAGAGAGAAAGAAATAAAGAGAGAGGTTAGAGAGACAAGAGAGGATAAGAGAGATGAGAAGAGAGGGAGAGAGAGATGGAGAGAAAAAGAAGAGAAAGATAGAGAACAGAGAGAAAGGGAGAGACAGAGAGGACGGGAACGAGGGAGAGAAAAAGGAGGAGATGAGAGAGAAGGAAGGAGAGAGAGAGGAGGGGGGAAGGAGGGTGATGTTCAGTAAGGAGGAGCAGAGGCTGAATCCAGGAGTGAGATCAAACATGGAGGCGATGAAAGGCTCAGATCAGACGTTTGTTCAGAGGAGAAACCGCTCTGCTGCTGTTCACGGTCAATGGCATTTTTAGAACTAAACATTCTCCCTGATGTAACGTTTGAGATTTTACACTTTCACACTGTTTTGAGTTGTTTTTCTAATATTTAAACCAGAAATCTGTCTGTATTCAGTGTTTTTACAGATGCGTTCAATCCTCAACAATGTACATCTGCATTCGTGTTTTCTTCATAAATCAAAGCTACATCTCTTTCTTTCTTCTTGTGCAAATTTATCAAAATGTGAGTCTGCATTTTACTCCAAACACTCGTTACTCAACTTTACAACTACAGACTGTCTAATTTTTCTGTTTCTGGTCAGATAAAAGCTCCTTATATGGGACTTTAACATTCACATCAGTTATCTTTGGAGTCTGGAATGAGTTGTTTTTGTCGACGTGAAACTGGTGTAAATGACTCACGTTTTACTCATTAACTTTATTAAACTCAGGTCGCTACAGAAACAGCAGCGACTGGACAGTTTGATAAGGTTCAGTGACTTTTGACTCTTGTGTCCTTCTAAAACTGCTGAACGTTGATTACTTGTTAAACCTGGATATAACTCAGTGAGGTCTACAGTGTGTGTCAGAGCTGCAGAACAATGATGTGTTTTCAGAAGCTTTGATTCAGATGCAGCTGAAGATCAAACATGAGTCAGGACTGAGACATGAGTCTTTGTAGTTTCAGTCCAGCGTGTTTTGGACAAAGCATCTATTCTAGTTGAAGGCACAGGTTCAGTAAATGGACTGTTGATGCATAACTTGGGACATTCAGAAATAAGATAAATATGTTTTATCATGAAAACGTACAAATATCAATCCAATTTGTGACCATGCAAACTTGCTCTGAGTGTCGATGTAGACTTTTTATTATTTATTAAAGTGAACCCTGACTATAATCACATGTTTACTCTAAGACACTTATAATACCATCTCTTATATAATACAGGACAAAAACCTTGGAAGTATTTGTTGTTTTATTAAAATGGTGTTTAAAGAAATTACATGGCTGTCATTTTGTCCTGGCTGTGACGTCAAATGGTTGTCTGTCTGCCCTCTGGTGGAGCAACTATGGCAGGAGCAACCATGGCAACAACCAAAAGCAACCATTTGACATCATCAACCCAGAATGCATTGCGTCTGGACAATATGGCTGCTGCCAGTGGCTCCAAAACAATGACAATTTTATAAAATAGTAAGAGGTTAGGTATTTGTTTGCAATTTATTTTAGTAAACATGAACAGTACTAGCATTTAAACCATATTTATCTTTATAGTCCGGGATCCCTTTAAGACATTGTCCACACTTGTCCAAGCTCAGGCGTTCAGAACAAATATTTGTCCTAAACCACACATCTGCAGGAGTTTCAGAACATTGAAAATGAATATTTCTGAAACCAGAGTAAAAAGATTTCAAACTCTGGTTTAGCGTCAAAGTTACACTGATGACACTATGGGCTGTGTGCACGGAATTTCAGTTGGCTTGCGATTGTTCAAAAATGCTAACTTCTGTACACATAGATATATAAAGAGTAGATGCCGTGTAACTCCCAATCGGAGTCAGTGCCGAATTTGAGTCAAAAGTTGATGTGCGCATGCCCAGAAGCATCTGCGCAGGCGCATACACGTTAGTGTTTGACTACGGCAACACATACGAGGACAAATAACATAGAATATGCTATATTTATCATTTACTTTTTAAATGTGCTTATTTTAGGTTACATATGAGCTTAACGTCTGTGAAAACACAATATTTAACTGTTAATAAACTTAAGCTAACAGCTCAGAGCAGAGAAACTTTGAGGTCACCATTGTTAGTGTTAAAGTGAATGTTTTTTATGAGTGTAGAAAGTACGAGATTTTACGTGCGTTTTACAAAAATAGACGTTATTAAACTTTCTTAACGGACGTTTTTTAATCTCATATGATTGCCAATCTAAGGTTACAACCGACAAATAACGTTTTTAGCCGTTTCTGGCACTTTAAACAATGAAAATATAGTCAAGCTAACAACTAGCATGATTGACTCAAATTCGGCACTGACTCCGATCGGGGAGTTACACGCCGCATTAGCCGCCTCAGCGCGAGAAATGCGGCGGCCATCTTGGCGCGGTCACCCGCTCTACTCAGTGCAGTATATTTGAATGGCGCTACACAAAGTTCTGTGCGGTTTATCAGTCATAACTCTGTGAAAACAAAACGGATTTTCACACGGATTTTTTTGCTGAACACGTCACACATGTAGCTATGACACAAGGCAATTATAATAATAATAATTTGACCAGTTTGATTATTTATTGTGGTCTTAAAAGCAAAAGAATGTTCTGATATGGGTATTAGACGTATGGTGAGTGTTTAAATAATGACACTATAATGAGTAAATGCATCAAGATTATGATAAAAAACGATTTAAAATTGATCAGCAGATATTCTGTTACAATAATATATATAAATATATATATTATTATATTTACAAATTATATAAAAATCTAATTATATTTACACCAAAAGTCATTCAAAGACATTACAAAAACAAATGTTTGACTTGATTTAAATCAAGTTTTTCGTTTTTTAATAACACTTTGATAAAAACATCACATCAGATAAATGAAACAGTCTGTTTGATCAGTGATGTTCTGTTCAGACTTTGTATTTTCACTTTATGGAGAAAAACATGTCTAAAATTAGACCACAAAGTAAGTAGATAATCATTTGACATTTTGCTAATTGTAAACCACATTATAGATTCAGTAACAGTCAGACTTTATTCTGGTTCAAATCTGTGGAACTGAACAAGCCCTGTCTTTAATGACAATTCACTGCAACAGCAGCAATGTTTCTTTTACATGTTTGTGTTGTAACAGAATGTCTATTGATAATTTTAAGAGGTATTATTAATCACAATATTTATGTATTTACCTACCATAGCATTAAATACACACCATAATAACTACATCAGCGCATTCTTTTACTTTTAAGATCACAATAATTACAAAAACCGGTCTAATCATGTGCCCTGTGTCATAGCTACATGTGTAACGTTTGCAACAAAAAAATCCGTGTGAAAATCCGTTTTGTTTTCACAGAGTTATGGTTGATTAAACACGCGGAACCCTCATAGCGCCGTTGAAATACATTACACTGAAGAGAACGGGTGACCGCGCCAAGATGGCCGCCGCATTTCTCGTCGGCCCCCATACGTTATAGCGGTGATGCGGTATCTACTCTATGTCTGTACATACAACCATTTCCTGTTAGCATTAGCACTTAGACACAATTATGTCTCTTTTTAAACACAGAAGTGTTCTCTGATGAAATATTCCTCTAATATGTAAAGTCTTTAACATGTTTTCTGTAACATTCACCACAACTGTCTGATCTAAGAGGATTTATTAGTTTTAAACTGATGCAGTGAAAACTTCATTGAAGAGTATTGAACAGGAAGTCGTTGTATGTACAGGATGTAGTATTTTAAACCAAAACAAGACAACTGCACTCAGCCAATTGCCCCAGAGTCACGTCTCATCTGCAGAATGTACTGATTTTTATATGATGTTCACTATTGCACCATAAACCCCAGAAGACTAATTAAATCCACTACAATCTCCATTAAATCCGTTTTGAAACTTTGTCAAAATATTTCAAAGAATCTGAGGCATAAATCCACTTTCTGTGTCTCTTCTGTAAGTTTTAGATCCACGTTGATTATTCAGAATGTTTGATGAGTTTGTTAAGTTTTCCTGCTCATGCTCAGTGTCAAGTCTTCCTCTAGTTTAGTGACTTTTCTGTGCCAGTGTCACAGCGCCACACTCTGGTCAGTCACAGACATTACACCGGCTTCAGGCTGGTTTACTGATTCGTGTGGACGCTCACGAATCTTTAGACAGCTCCATGTTTATGCAACAGATTTTAAACTCATCTTTGTTTTGTCTTAATAAGGCCTTAGTGCAAGAAGGAAATTGAAATGACAAAAACAGCTTTTATTCAAACTGATTTTTGGTCAGAAAGTTTGACAGTTCACCCTTAAAGCATAAAACCTTCTTGAGTTTGTGTTGGAGATGCTTTGGAGGTTGATCCTTTTAAGGGAGCGGTGCCCAACCTTTTTTACGTTACAATCACAAGTTTCTTTTCCAGGCACTGGTCGAGATTATGTAGCACCAGTACAACATAAAGTCCAGACAACTGATTATTACAGAATTTTCTCTCCCTTTTGGCTTGAATTTATACTAAAGTACCATGATGATAGAATATAAAATACATTTTAAAAGTTTCTCTGGGGTCCGTTAGCCGATGGCCTAGGACCTGATTTTGGGCCCGGAGACCCCTGTGTTAAGATATTTAATAACATAATTTTGTTTTAGGCGACTGGTGGCACAACAGTAAGTGCTCTGATTACAGAACACTAACCACTGTGCACCATGACTCAGTGCTGCAAAGGCAAATTACTCTGTGGATGTTTGTGTTTGAGTCTGGGGTCATTTGGGGGTCACTTGAGGTCACATTGGGGTCATGAGCGTGGGAGCAGCTTCAATCACACAAACGAGGTCATTTAATGAAGTTTAAAAAGGTCGACAACCTCAAATCAAACAGAGATTTTTCACTGCGAGTCAGAAACAAAATCTATAATAACGAGTTTACACGAAGCTCAAGCATCAGTCACTGTTTGATATGAAGAGCATCAGCCTAATGAGGCACACAAAAATCTATCCATGCATGATGTACAGAGATGTAGAGAACTCATCTATAACCATGAAATAATACTGTTCATAATAAAAAATATAAAATTAGGGCCAAAACTATATATGCTGGACTGAGATGTCTGATGTATTTCCAGGGATCTGTTGTAGCCCCTTCTCCAGTTTGGGGGTCACATGCACCGATCACCACTGCACCACTGGTGCCTTCACCTTCCAAGCCTTCTCCAGCTCTTCTCTGAGCCCTTGGTATTTCTCTAGTTTCTCATGCTCCTTTCTCCCGATGTTGCCACATCTAAAACCACAGCTTTCCTCTGCTCTTTATCCACTACCACCATGCCTGGTTGGTTCACTGCAAAAAAAGGAAAATCTAACTTAGATTAAATGACTTGAATTAAGCATACTGTATTCATCTTAAAAGACTCATTCTAAGATTTTGTTCACTTAATAAGAGCAAGTCTTACTAAGATGATTTGACTTGTTTAAAGATATTCTGTCCTGATTTATCTTATCTAGAGCAAATGTGTTTTAAGCCATATGCTTGAAACAAGAATAGATTTGCTTAAAAATCTTGTCAAGAGAACCTAAATATTTTCTGCTCAAAACTAGGTTAGTCAAATTTTCTTACTGCACTGGTAGATTATTTAAATTGAAATAAGACTTTTTTTTGTACCTCAAAATAAGCAACATATTATTTTTTTAAAAGGCTTTTTCTTTTTGCAGTGTTCACATTACCATTCTGTCTGTCTGTATCTGGAAGTCCCACTGGATCTTGGCTCTTTTCAGGTGTTTGATTAGTCCATACGTCACACAGATGTTCCTGTATGCTGTAACTATGCAGCTGAATAGCTCAATTGGTAAGTCACAGGTGGAACCCTGGTTCAAATCCCCATCAGCATCCAGGGTGGGTCCTTGGGCAAGATGCTTCAACTGCCTTCTTTATACAATGATGAGAGACATGAAACACATGAGATAGGGCTGTGCCATTAATCGAAAAATCGAGAGATCGAGATCGAATCGAAACGAATCGTCAATTATTTGGTGGTTGGTTTTGAATCGAAAGATCGAAAACCGAACTTTTGTCAATAAAAATATGTAGTTTGGAGCAAAAGTCAATCTTAGAGACAGAATAATGATATAAAGCTTCAAAAAATATCATAAATGGGACATAATAAAAGTTTTAGTTTCGTTTATGTTCATGAATGGCATTTTTCATTTGTTTTTAAAAAGGTTAAGCTAAATCGAATCGAAAATCGAGATCGAGCGATATGAGAAAAAAAATCGTGATTATATTTTTTCCCAGATCGCCCAGCCCTAACATGAGATACCAGCTGCATCAGGTGCAGGGGACCAGAGGGGGGACTTATAATTTTCAAAACTCAAAAGATTATATGTTTTCAAGATAAAACAATGATGATATGAAATTGGTTTTCTAGCAAATATTTTTAGTGCTCTTTTGTATAGAGATTCCATTGGTTTAAGTGTAGTGTCACTAGTGAGTGTCCAGTTGGTAAAACAATAATCTATATGTGAGAACACCATGGCATGCAAAAACATCCTTGCTGCCTCTGTTGACATAGAGGGTCTAACATATTTGAAATTGCACAGACTGACTTTAGGTTTTTAGAGA